>WOXC01002381.1:0-600000 GCA_011680675.1 Gymnobelideus leadbeateri | reverse complement strand
TGGTCGTGGGCGCATGGTTCAGTTACAGAAAGAATTCCCCACAATGGCTCGAGCTTCTTATCTATAGGCTTGTATTACAAGTTATCGGATAAAAATCGCCAGTTTGCCAGAGTTGAATCTTGAAGCTGAAAATGAGATTCAGAGTGAAGTGTGTGTGTGTGTGTGTGTGTGTGTGTGTGTTTATTTTTTTATAAATCTCAGTTTCTTCTGATTGAGGAATAAGTGGTAAACATTTGACTTTGGGGGATGGAGTTAAACATTTTCAGCAGGTTCCAGCCACCCTCTAAATGACTGTTTTCAGCAAAGTACTGAACCATCAGGCTTATTGGAAGGCAGAGCCCAGCATTAGAACCCTGACCAATACTGATCCTTTCATTGTGAGCTTGAAGGGAGATGTAATTAATTAGATCACAGACTTATGAGATGGTAACTGGGACCACACTGGTACATTTGCTAGCGAGTACAGGAAGGAGGCCATTCCCATGAGCCTGGAAAACCTAGGAGAGTAGAATACGGGAAAGGTTGTGAGGAGAAGGTGGCGGGGGAGGGCAGGGGTGAAGCTAAGGTTTCCATAGAATCAGAGAAGGTCAGAATGAACTGGACTTGAGAAATCATCTGGGTTTTCAAAGGGCTTTTCAGCAGATCCATTCAAACAAAATTGTACACTTTCTCCACTGACTTAAAAATAATTTTTATGTGAAGAGTATTTATGTAAAATAAGAAAGAAAAATAATTGTACATAAAATTTCAGACTCTCCTAAAATACATTCTTAAAGTACAAACACAACAAAGACACCCCACGATGGCCCAGAGCATTGTTTATGGGCAGGTGCAGGGGAAGGCAACTTTAGGAGTCTTTTTGGCACTCCCTTTTAATGTTCTGCCGGTCATCTAAGTGGCTATTCTCATAAAAGCAAACACATTTCTAAGTACGATACCAGAGGCAGTATGACAGAGTATTGGCCTCTGTCATTTACTAGCCAAGTGACGGGGCAACACAATGTTAGTCTCATTCTACCTCAGTTTCCTCAGCTATAAAACAGAAGTAATAATAGCGTCACCAGGTTGTTGTGAGGATAAAATGGGACACTGTATTGTGAGACCCTTTGCTTTACAATAACATTATAAAAAGTTAGCTATCATTAACTGCTATTACTGATAATTGGTAACAGTCAGGAATACCTGGGTTCAAGTCCCCATCTCTCCTATATTCTAGCTGTGTGACCCTGAACAAGTCACTTGAATAGCAGGTAAATTTCTGTGACAATAAATTGGAGCAAAAGTATCTGTTTATCTTGATAGAGAAAGTTCCTCACAAGAAACTTGCTGCATAAGTAGCTATATATTTTGTGATCATTGTTATGCTACTAGTAATAACAAACAATGATTCATAAAGGGAGCCACATTTCCTAACCTGCTCTTCTCTCCTGGTTTTCCAAGGCATCCATTCCTTTGCACTACCAAATCCACCCTGTATGCTGTTTAAATGCTTTCCCACATATAATATACCATGACTTATAGACCAGCTGCATTGGGTTTAATCTGTTTCTCTGCTGCAACACTGCAATGTTCATTGAACTGGGTGGGGGGGAGGGGAAAGAATTTATTCAAAACGTGATTAGAAATTCTGGTGGAAGAGTCACTGACTCAAGCGCGACTCAGTCTGAAAATTATGATAAAGTATTCTGATGATTTTCAATGTCAGGACAGTAGGTCCCAGGAAAAAAAGGAGCAGATCTTTGAACAGAGAGACCTCTTGGCTCATTTAAAACACTGAATGCATTTTCAGCCCTGCTCAGAATACAGGGTGAGCACAGCAGCTTGAGGCTTCTGAGGAATATCACTGCAGAGGATGGCACAAGTCACTGAAAAACCAAATTTATTCTTGACCAGGATGGCACAAAGGTGACTCTTTAAAGTAATGACAGAGCAAAGCACTTCAGCAGAACAGTTTGCTGAAACAATCCATTGGTCTGGTCACAATTAACCAGACAGCATTTACAATTCACCTCAAGGTTAAGTCAGCAAATTGGAGCCAACACACCTTTATTAGAAGCCTGCTCTGTGCAAGGTCTTGTGCAAAGTGCCAGAGCCAAACTGGGCAGGAGAGCATCACCTTTCAGGATGAGAAAAAGCAGAGAGAGGGAAAGTAGAACAAACAGGAGCCCAGCATCCTCTGGGGGGACTCCAAGTACCTTTGGTTTGGAAACAGTTAAGTTCTGACTGTAGGATGAGCCAAGATTGGAAGCAAGACAAGAGTTCACGACCAAACCCAGAAGCCACAGAAAAGCGTGAAAGCATTTCACCAGGTGGTGGATTTCCAGGGGCTGAGAAATGGGTTTAATAGCCTTTGAAATGAAGAGCAGATGGGAGGATGGCCAATTTATAATCATTTTGTCTAGGCATTGAGAAGGATTATTTTCCGTCTTTTTGATAAGGTGTTTCGGCACAAAGTGATAGCTAGGTCAGGAGCAGGGCCATCTATTACCACCATGGTAAAGTAGAACAGGGCCAAAATTAGTTTACCATCAAGTGCTTTGACAAAGAGCCACTTGGCAATTTGTGGAGTGCCATCCCTAGGTGAGGTAGAAGACCCCTTTACCATCAGCATCCCTGATGAGTAGGTCCATGAGTATGGAGGGACAAAGTCTGTTAGGAGAAAGACTGGACCCTCCCCGACAAATTAAGTGGAAAGAAAAATATATCCCTAAGAGTCAGAAACTGGTCAATGAAACTGCTGGCTCCCTGTCTATAAAGAAAGCTAACAAGTTTTTTAAGAAAGCAAACTCATATTTGATGAACAAAATTTTGAACGTTCTGTTCCCAGTTGTATTGATTTTAATCATTCATAAGCTTTTCAATTTCATGTATTTGGAATTACCTGTTTTATTTGTTGCTATCATCTCTATCATGTTTTTGATGGAAGATTACCCCCTAGCCATAGCTGGGAAAGGTAGCTGATATGATTTCTTCTCATTTTTAGTGGTGTGGATTTTATTCCTTAGGTTATCTTTCCCAAGTTAGTTCTCTTCTACAAATATCTTTTTTAAAAATGTTATTTGCTAAATGAATTCTCTGCACCTTCACATTGGTCCCATGAGAGGCCTCCCTTTTTTCTTCCACACTGCTATGATGGGGAGCCTTCATTTTCCTTTCCTTCAGTTTCACCATGCCATCCCTCCTAGGATATTTGGTTAACTGAAGTCTGTTTTCTGTTCATACTTATCTCATCTGGCTGCTGTTGCTGTTCATCCTTCATTTCTGAAGAGGACCAGTGACATTACAGATTATGGATATCTTGAAGGGGGAAGCAAACTTTCATGATGAGCCTATGAGAAAACCTGTCTAGGAGCTGAGGAAATAAGGATTTCAGAAAAAGCCATAAGCATTTGTTATATGATCAAAGAGATTCCCTGAAAATATGAAAAATTAGATGGCTTTTGTGACATTTTGACTTATAAATCCAACCACGAGCTCCACCAATAGCTGTTCTTTGTCTTATGAAAGTAGATTCGATGAGAGCAGAGAACCCAAAGAATTACTGACCAACAAATGGAGAGCCAGTGCTGGGGACAAGGCATGAGCTACATGGAGAGTTATGATAATGTCTTTCAAAAACAAGGTCATAATTTTCCAGACTACAAAGATGGAAAGTCATATAAGAGAAGGGCTGCCAAGAAATGTCATGATCCATCAGCTTCACACTGTCTTCTGGAGTTTTCCTGAAAGAAGAAAAAGTGGCCAAAGGAAGGCTCTCTCCCACCCTCTGGCTCAGGGCCACACTCCTTTGAGATTTTCCTTTGTCCAACCTCACCAGCATAGCATTGAACACCTTGAACTGGCGAGTGTGTCTGGAAGGCCTGAGTCCAGGGTAGACTGGGCACATCCCCTGGCTCACAAAGGGATCAAGCTGGGCCAACAGTACCCTTCCACTTGTGATTCCTCCAAGGCTTCCATTTCCCAGCCAGTTACTGGGGCTCCCAAATCTCTTTGTAGCTTCTGCAGGAATTCTGGTTCGCTCACTTTCACCTCCCCAGCATGAGATGAGTCCCAGATGTGCATACGGCACTTACTAAGGAGACCCCTGTTCTGTTAGATTCAGCCTTGCTGACGGCGGGCCAACACAGCGCCATCAACAACGAAGCTTTAGCGCTGCATCTTGGGGTCAGGGAAAGGGGCCCTGGAGGCCATCTGCTCCAACGCTCTCATTTTGCAGTGGAGGAAACTGAAGACCAAAGAGGGAAAGAATTTGTCAGAGAACAAATAGGGAGTGAATAGAAGAGCGAGGTTTTGAAACAAGGTCCTGTGATTCCAAAGCAAGGGAGATGGGGGGGATGAGTTTATTTCTTCAAGATTAAACAACACTAGAGTGGAGAGTACACTGTACGAGGCACTGGCGGTTGGGGAATCCATGCGCAAAGAGGCAGTGTAGTAGAGCAGAAGGGCGACCAGTTAAATTGGCCTCAGTCGCCTTGAACTCTAATCCCACTCAGTTCTGCTTCTATTGGCCTGCAGGACCTGGGGAAAGGTGACCGGCCATCTCAACCTGCTCGTTTATAGAACAAAGGAGCTTCACTAGATGGCTGGTAAGCTTCCTTTTGGCTCCAAATTGTATGATATCAAGACAGGGCAGTGGTTCGAGGAACACATGGAGACTCTGCAGTTGAAAGACCTAGATTCAAACCTGTCCTCCTACTCACTCCTGCCGTGACCCTGCACAAGTCAATGACATTCCTGGGCTGGTTGTTTATTTGGAAAATGAAGGGCATGGAAGAGATGACCTCTGAGTCCATTCCACCTACAAATCTGTGATCAGGTAAGTAAGTGAGGCTCCTGCCATCATGGAGAGTATAATCTAATAGAAGAAGGTTAGACAAATAGGAGTCAAATTCTGAATATAACTATAAATGTACTGTGAGTAGGCAGCATTGTTGAGGGGAGAAAAGGCTTCGAAAATCTTAAAGTCCACCATAAATGGCAGTTATCAGTGTCATTACTACTCGCAGTCTGTCTCTCTAGGGTTTCATCGAAGGGTGAAGGTGAACAGGACGGAAAAGCTCTCTGAAAGTAAGGAAATAAGTCTAGATTCACAGGTTAAAGGGCTATTAGAGGTCATGGAGCACATTCCACTTCATTTTACAGATGAGGAAACTGAGGCCCAGAGAGGTTAAGTCACTTTTTAGTAAGTGGAGCAAGGATTTGAAACCATAACCTCTGCCAAATTATTCAGTCTTCTTTTCATTGTCCTGTGAGAGGCCCTGGGGTTCTAGAAAATGACTCCTTGCCGCAGGACTCAGGAAGAGGTTGGAGGAGTCTTGTCAGACACAAAGGCCAGGGAGGACTGGGTAGCCTCTCTTTGTCCCTCACACACCACACTTCTGGGCCATCTGTCATGCCTGGGAAGCACATCCTCCTTATCCTACCTCATAGATTTCCTCTTTCCTCTAAGACACAGCTCCAACCCCATTCTCTGCATGAAGCTTTTCCCAATTCCCCCAGCTGCTTGCACCCTCTCACTGAAACTGCCATGTTTTTCATTTCTGTGCATATCTATGTATTACTGCACTCTAGATTTATGCTTATTTATGTCTGTACGTAATTGGTGTCTTCTCTATTACAACATAGGTTCTTTGAGAGTGGGGACTGTTTCATTCTTTGTACTTGAATCCCCAGCACCTTGCAGAAGGCCTGGGACACAGAAGGTGCTTAGTAAATGTGCACCAATAGATTTGATCGAATGATGGTCTCTGCGGCTCTTTCCAGCTCTGAGACTAGAGGACTCTGTCTGCCCCTGACCTGCTGAGTTTCCAAAGCCATTCAGTTCAGTTCCCCAGAAGATCTTGTACTTCTTAAATCTTTGTCCCTGTGCGAGCCTTTTTCTCTAGGCTCCACAGACTTCTCTGGGTTTTGTCTCATTTATTCTTCCAGCACATCTACCCAGCAAATGGATAATTAGAACTTGATAGATAATGGAGCAGGATTGGGGCAGCAGCAAATCCAAGCTATTTCAGATTTGAAGTCATGGGACCTCAATCAGAAGTCTGGTTCTGGTGCTCGCTACTTGTGTGACCTTGGGTGAGTTACCTTCTCTCTTTGAACCCCTATTCCCTCATTTGTAAAATGAGGGGCTGGGACTACTTGGCCTCTGAGCTCCCTTCCAGCATTAAATCTATCCTTTCAAATAGAAACCAGATGGAGATGTTAAAGGACTTACTTTAGGACACTTAGTAAGTCAATGAGACAACCTCCAAACCAACCTGAAGCTGGTTATCTTTCAGCCAGCCTCTCCAATCATGCGATCAAAGTATTATTTTGTTCTCACTCCCCTCCCCCACTAATTTTCACACCTCCCCCCAACACACACACACACACACACACACACACACACAAACATACACACACTTCCATATAGGAAAAAGGATAACTTGCTCCTCTACTGTCTTCCTAAATCTGCTAAGATTGTGAAAACATTTGAGTCCAAAATGGTTGCCTGGTTCTTGCTGAATCCAAAGTCTGGGCCATGCCATTTTTCCCCTCAGAGACTAAATTGCTTGAAGGACATGTAGCTGGTTAATTATTACAAGTGGCTTTTGGAAACATTTATGAGTCAAGAATCATGGAGGCACAAAGGACATGGAAATAATTTGACACTAAGAAATAGGGAAAGAAGAGGTGTTAATGGAAGAAATCCAGTGTATGAAATACATTAAGGCTTGAAAGCATGAAGCAAAAGGTATTTCTTTGCAGCTAAAATTAGCATGCTGTATTGAAGGCCCTATGAGATAATGCCTCCCGTTCCCAGTTTGATTTACATACTTTCCCATCCCTATTCCCAAACTAAGAACTAATACTAGTGTATTATATAGTATACAGAACACTGGACTTGGAATTAGGAAAAACTAGGTGGGATTGCTGTCTCAGACACTTCCTAGTTCATTTAACCTCTTTTCTGGAAGGAAGGAAGGAAGGAAGGAAGGAAGGAAGGAAGGAAGGAAGGAAGGAAGGAAGGAAGGAAAGAGGAAGGGAAGATGAAAGGAAGGAAGATGAAGGGAGGGAAGGAAGAAAGGGAAACAGAGAAGGAGGGAGGAAAGAAAGAATGGAACAAGGAAGGAAGAAATGAAGGGAGGGAGAAAGGGGGAGAAGAATGGAAGGAGGAAAGAAGGGAGGTAGGAAAGAAAAATCATTTATTATTTTGTTTTGGGGGGTTGGATTTGGTGTGCCTTCCAGCTCTACATCCTTGGCCCTACATTCCCATGATATGAGTTCAGATCCAACACCTCATATTTGTTAGCCATGTGACCACAACCTCCCTGAGCCTCAGTTTCCACCTCTGTACAATGGGGATAATAGCATCGACTTCATAAATCTGTTGGGAGGCTCAGAGGAGGGTGTCCCAAGAGTCTTAAAGTGCTTTAAAGCCATTAAAACTTGTCATTGAACTTTGGGGATCCCTGTGTAAGTAAAAGTGATTTTTAAAATGCAAAATGTCATAGTGACAAGGTCACAATGAGCACAAATACTGAGAGACCACACAGTATAGGACACTGGGCTTGGGGTAAGGGAAACCTGGATTCAAACCCCAAATCTCCCTCCTATTTAACAATGTCATGTACCCTCCAACATTCAGTGCTATGTGAACCTCAGCAAATCGCTTTCCCTGTTTCAGTTTTTGCTAACAACCTCAACTACAAGTTAAAGGTGGGCTGCAATCTGCATTGGTGGCAGAAGTGCTCGTACCAAGAGTTCCCACCCTGACAAACGCTGGTCCCTGAGGTATTGACGCATCAGAATAACTCGAGGTGTTAATAACAGTGTACTCTTATTGACGCACGCGTGCTATAATTAACCCAATATCTATCTATGGTTTATTTTCAGACTTGAAGTGTTAATAAGATTCATCAGCACATTTGCTGATATTGGCACCTGCAGTCCTGTTCATCTTCCTGGGCCGAAGTCATAGAGAATGTCCATCCTTGTCCTTAGAATGATTCCCCAGATCAGGATGGAAGTTATATTGCCTCTGGGAAATTACATTACAATAGATTGCACATTCTGATTGCATTTTTAGCATCCCTGCAGATTGTCAGGTCTGGGCTTTCACTAGAGAGAAAGAGTTGAACTAACCCCAGGGGTACTTATGTTCTGACATTTAGAAAAGCAAACAGGGAGTTACTGGCCACCTCAGATGCCTTTGCAGTATGGCATTTTCCTACCATCAGAAATGAAACTCACCAATAATTCTCACCCAGCTGATAAAAACAGCTTATGAGCTGGCAAAAGGGGCTGACCTTACACCAGCACAATGCAAAGGTAATAGATGAGTTAAATAAAGGGGATGCTAATGCTGCCAAGCCTGGGTCATTCTTGGCTGTAATCACTGAAGAAAAATCGCTGCATCCCCAGGCTTTACACAGTAATCTGTAAAAGTGACAAGGTATTTTTAGCCATGTCTCATCTCCATATTTATCATACTTTTTATACCTACAGGAAAACCTTTAGAATCCCCTATTCTTAAGCATCGGGTGATGGTGCCAGATTTTTTTTCCCAATTTGCTGTGATTCCCATTCCTATTATGAAACAAAGAGCCTCCTGGAACCACACACCTTTTTGCAATGCAGACCTCGCAGACTGAAGCATCTAGAACAGTATTCCTGGTCCTCTCACCTCCTATTCTCTTCTCTACCCTTTGCAATGTTGCTTCTCCCCCAACATTAGTGCACTCAAGCTGCTTTCTTTCAGAATTCCCCAATGATCTCTAACCCATCACATCCAGCAGTATCCTCCCCATCTCCATTACCTATGCTGTGTTTATTGCAGTATTTAATGTTACTGACCATCAGTCCCTTCACCACTTCTAGGCACGTTCTCTTCCCATAGCCTCCATAATTGTGTCCTCCTTTTGTCTGCCTCTGACTGGTCTAATCACTTTTTGTCTGGTTCACTGTCCCTCCTCATCTTGCTTGTAACCTAAGTATGGTCTTCCCATGTCCCTCTTCTGCCTCTACAATTTCAACTGCTTAAGAGTAGGGATCATGGTAGAATTTTTGTTTGTTTGTTTTTGGGGGGGCTGGTGGGTATTTTTATCCCTAGGACCGGTCACAGAGACAGGTACATAGGAGTCACTTAACCTTTCCTCAACCTATCTTTCCAGCATCATTGTTCAGTCATTCTCCATCATACCATAAAAAAGCTGCCCTATCCACTACTATAGGTTTTGGTGAAATCCTGTTTCTATTGAAGAGAGCTGAGTGCTCTGCAATGGAAGGCATTGGGGGGTTTGGGTCTCTGGTCGATGAGGCCACCTGGTGAGGTCGGGGACATTACCGAGTTTTTCAGAGATCTTAGTCACATGTGGAAAGTTAGCTCATCTCCAGCCTAACAGATTATTCTGTTCTCTCTAAACCTATTTGTCTTTGGTGAAGAGAGATATAGCCCCTGTGGGGTTTCATGGAAGCCTCCATCACTCCCCCTTATGTTGACTCCCACAGAGCCAGAGTCCTTCAGTTGACTTTCCAAAGGTGGCCAATGCTGACTAAGCACTTGTAACAGAACCAAAGGAATTCCAGCAGGGTGGAAAGTTGGCTCAAGACAGAGAGAGAAGAGCAAGAGATAGTAGAGAGGAAGGGAGGGTGGGAGAGTGGAGGAGTGGAGACAGGGAGAGAGAGAGGGAGAGAAAGAAAGGGAGAGAGGAAGGGAAGGAGAGAGAGAGGGAGAGAGAGAGGGAGAGGGAGAGAAAGAAAGGGAGAGAAGGAAGGAAGGAGGGAGAGAGGAAGGGAGAGAGGGAGAGGAAGAGAAAGAAAGGGAGAGAGGAAGGGAAGGAGGGAGAGGGGTGGGGGAGAAGGAGCAGAGACGAGCGAGAACAGAAAGGATTTGGAGGCAAATCACAACAGTATTCCAGCAATGAGTCTCAAGGGTGTATCAGTAATTAATTAGGTATTAGCCCAAATTATTTTCTCCCTTTACCCAATAAAAGAAATGGTACATTAAAGGGGGTTTTTTGAATAGAGATACTTAGGGAAATTTACATTTGCAAAAAGTAATTCTATATGACCAGATGACAACTGATTCTGAGTATGCAGAGCCCCCAGAAACCATAAGCCCACAGTCCACTACAGAGCACCAGCCCCAAGGAACATCTTATAGCCACAAAGCAATCAGGCCTTTCTGAAGCTGGGAAAGCTCAAAGGAGTGCCAGGCCAGAATGACAAACACGAACAGCTTGGGATCATTGCCTCCTCCCCTAAAAAAAGAGTAATGTGATGCACTTGCTTAGCAGGTACACAGGGGGAGAACAGGAACCCTGAAATGTCATTGAGACTTTAGGTTTTGTTCAGGAATCACTAACTTCTCAGGCTGTGCTCTGGTTAATGCCTGGGGCAGGCCGGGGGCAGGGAAAAGGGCACAAGGCCCAAATGAGATCATAGATACAAAGCACTTGGACCATGGAAAGTACTGAGGTCTGGAAGGATTCTCTCTTTTGTCATGCTTCTTCTTCTTATATTTCTCCTGACTCAATTATTTATTTCCCAGCTTCTACCTCATGTGAGACAATGTTAAAGACAAAAATGAACATTACCCTGTCCTCAGGTCGCTTACCTTCCCGTCTGATCTGTCCTTCTGAAGGAGTTTTAGGCATTAAACTAAATGTCTTTGCCATGTTTTCCGCAAGGTAACAATGTAATTTCCCAAACACATTGAAGCTATTGATCAGAAGCTAGGAGATGGGGAGACATGCAAATCTGTCCCTGGGAGGCCGCCATCCTTCCTTCCACCCTCCAAAGATGAAGAGGTTTGGGGGTTTGAGCCAGAGATCCTGGGGCTATTGCTATCTCTGCACCCCAAGCACAGACTCTGTCACTTCTTAGGTGGGACAACACCCGCATTTTAAAAAATCGACTGAGTGCTTACTGTGTTCCAAGTGCCAGGCTAAGGCCTTTGAGTATGGAGCATAATGACAGGTGGTGAGTGTCTGAAAAGAGTTTCCATTCTGGAAGTGTATGCTGAGCTAACCCTCTAAGGAAGCAGATGAAGGAATGTGAGGGGTCTAAATGAGAAGAGAGAGAGAGCGGGGAGAGCCCCATGGGCAACAGCAGCCCTAGCTGACATTGGCACACATCTCCCAGGATCCAGGGTTTCATTCTGGAGGGTCCTGAGGTCTTCTTCTCGTCCAACCCTCTCATTTGACAGCTAAGGCAACTGAGGCCCAGAAGGGTGAAGTCACTTCACAGACCTCCCTGGGTCTTCACAACAACCCTATGAGGTAAATGCTACTAGAATCCCACACTGTTGATGGGGAAAATGAGGCTCAGAGTATTGTAATGGCTTGTTGCTGGGTGCACACCAAGTCTCTCCCAGGTTAGGATGCAAAGCCAGGTGTTCCTAAGTAATGAAGGATGGGTGGAATTCGGGTGGGGGAGAGCAGAGGAAGAATGGGATTACAAGGGCAGATGGAAATGACAGGAAGAAAACAGAAAAGAGGAGAAGCAGGCAGCACTTGGGGACAGAGAGCAGGCAGGACTGGATGAAATGGAGATGTGATGGTGGGACCTTAATGATGCTGGGTTAGAACTGAAAAGGCAAACCCGCCGATGCTCGGTGAGAAGTCTGCAGTTACCAAGGAGAGCGGACTCTGCTAGATGAAGCAGAAAGACATGTATTTGGAGTCCAAGGGCTTGAGTTGCTATCCCAGCACTACCTCTTGTGGGCTGTGAGACCTTGTATAAGTCACCTCTTCTTTCTGGGTCTCAGTTTTCTCTTCTGTAAAGGGGGGGAGGGTGGACTAATGTTAACAGTGAGTGTTTATGGAGCACTTTGAGGTCTGCAAAACACGTGATTTCATTCTACCCTCACAACAACCCTGGGAGGCAGGTGCTATTATTATCCCCATTTCACAGATAAGGAATACGGGGGTTAAGTAACTTGCGCAGGGTGTTATAGCTGGAACATGAGGATGGAGTGCAATTCAGGCATCCCTGACTCCAGGTCTGGTGCCCTATACAGTATGGCGCCACCTGGTGGCCGCTATGTCTCCATTACCTCCACCAAGGAGCTAGCTCTGAATTCATGGTCGATTCTATGATTTCATTGTGAGTAGAAAATGTTACACTCTGTATTTGCACCCAAAAAAGTGTCTGGCACACAGTAAGGGTTTAATAAATGCCTAATTAATTGATGGACTGGTCCCCTGAACCTTTTTAGAAATGGACAGCTGATATCCACAATTTTCAGTATTTGCCATCAGGTGGTAATACTGGTCCATAAGGAAACACAAAACTTTTCACTTAATCAAAGACCTAACATAAACTTCTTTCTCCTGGAATCCTTATCAATCCATCAGTAGCTTTGCTTTTACAAATAAAATTATCTCTATTAACACTTCAACATGTATATTAGCAGACCTATACTTAGAGTGGGACTTTTGTTTTTTGGTTTTTTTTTTTTTTTTTTTTTTTTTTTTTGGAGGGCAGTTGGGGTTAAGTAACTTGCCCAAGGTCACACGGCTAGGTTTTTGTTTGCGTGTGCATTAAGTGTCTGAGGTCGGATCCGAACTCAGGTCCTTCTGACTCCAGGGCCGACGCTCTACTCACTGCGCCACCTAGCCGCCCCATAGAGTGGGACTTTTGAATGTGAGGACCATGAACTTGATTTTTAAAAATATTTTTGATCACTGTAGTTCAATATAATATAATGCAGTTCAATAGAATTCTTTGTAATCTTATGTAATTTATTTTATTCATTTAAGAAACATAATTCCAAGAATGGGTCCATAGACTTTCCCAAACTGCCATGAGACACACAAAAAGTTAAGAACCCTTACTCTCTGGGAAAGTATGTGGTGGTCAGGAAGAATGAGCATTGAGGCAGTGCCTTGAGGATTAGATTGTGATCAGGGCACACTTTTGAGGGCAGCAGCCAGACTAGAGGGGGCTGGGGTACTAATAGAGAAAGGTGATATGATTGTCCAGTAGCCAAAGGGGCCAATAAGGATGAAGGCACCTGGCGAATGAGGAAAGGCCAAAGCATAAAGGCTGCTGGAAGGCCAGTGCTGAGTTGGAGAGCCAGAGGAAGGTGACCAGAAAGGGGAAGGGCCTCAAGATCACACCCCAGGAGAATCTTTTGAAGGAACTAGGGTGTTCACACCAGATGAGACTCAGGAATATGAGAACTGTTACTTGAAAGGCTGTCATGTGGAAGAGGGATTAACCTTGTTCTGTTTGGTCCCAAAGGAAAGAACATGGAGTGATAGAGGAAGCTACAAAGAGGTGGGCTTAGACTGGATGTCAGGAAAGAGATTCTAACAATGCAGGCTGCCCCAAAACACAGGGGGCTGCCTTCAATACGAGTGACTACCCCCTCATGGGAGGTCTGAGAACAAAGGCTGAGGAAAGCTTGTCAGGCCTGGGGAAGCAGGGATTCATTATCACTAATATCATGTACATGTTGGCTAGGTCACTGTGGCAACCCCTTGTAATGGTGAAATTTTGCGATTCTTTGAAATTCTGGAGAGAGAGACAGGGAGAGAGAGAAAGAGACAGAGACAAAGACAGAGACAGAGAAACAGAGAGACACAGAGAGAGACAGAGATAGCAAGGCTTCAGCAAAGTTAGGAAGGAATATGTTTTCATATATGGGAGGAGAGAGTAATCTTAGCCAAAGGATCAGGGCAACCTGTGGGTCATCACCCATGAGTCCTATGAGCCAATATGGATCCCACCTATAAATTGGATGGGGTTCATTTCTGTCCTGCCCCTTTGAGGGGAAGCAAAGTGCAGTCTAAGTGTTGAATCTGGAGTCATGGAGCTCCAAGTTCTAACATTGCCTCCACTACTATCTAGCTGTTTGACCTTGGGCAATCCCTTCAGCTTCTTGGATTTCAGCTTTCACATCTGTAAAGTGGGAGGATTGAACTCTCTGGACCCTGAGGTCCCTTCTAGTTCTAGAGCTAGGATGCTAGGGTCCAGAGGGGAGAGGTGAATAACTGCATTGTCTAGAGGAGAGGGTACCTAGAAATAAGTGCTTTCAGACCTGCTCCTTTAGCCTCGAAAGGCATGTGTACATATTCACCATGATCTGTCTCTTTAGTCTCCCCCTTCCACACAGGGCACAATAGCTAAAGCACTAGCTTTGGAGTCAGAGGACTTAGTTTCAAATTCCAGCTTTGCCAGTTGCTACCAGGAGACTTTGGCCAATCACAACCTCTCTGGGTTGCCATCTGTCCAACTGGGGCTAGGGGAAGTTGAATTTGATGCACTTGGTTTTTTTTCCCATTTTAAGTCGATGGGCTCTGGAAGTATAGCCTTTCCTTCAAAGGACCCGTGTGGGCTGGAACAGGCCATCTCTCCTCTTTGTGAACCTATTTCTTCACCTGTAAAAAACCAGGGTTGGTCTGGGGGATGTCTAAAGTCACCCCAGCTCCAAATCTCTGACACTTTGGAGCACAGTTAGTCCTTCCGAAGATGGCTCTGACTTTGGATGAATCATTCCCAAGTCAGGCTTAGTTCATTTATCTCCTAAAATAAGTGAGAAAGAAGAAGGTGAGATGTCCCAAGAATTAAGATGGGCATCTGGCCTCTCTTCTCTCAGCTCATGCCTCCCTCGCTGCCCCTATCTCCTGGGCATGCTGGGACATCAGACACTTGGACCTGAGCCTCCCATTGTGAACTTTATGAGAAAGGAGGGAGGGGTTCTTTACTGGGAGTGTAAACTGTCCCCAAGGCTGTTTCCCAACCCCACGCTGCTGCTAACAAGGCTGTCAGTGTGTACCACTTGTGTAATTGTTTATTTTTAGTCCTAACAATTCTCCAAGCACAGATGATTTCTTCAAACCTTTGCAAAGCACATACTTCAATCTGTGTATGTATTCACAAACATTGAAGCAAAAAATTTTTGTGGGTGTTTAATCTTAGCCCCAGTCTGACAGATGTTCCCTTAACATCTCCCAAGTCCATTACTAACTTGGATTAAAAGAGAAATTCCCAAAGAAAAGAAAACAAGGAATGTGTAAACAGAATGAGCCAGGGCCTGCTTTCTGCACTGGGTGCTTCTGGGAGCAATCTCTTTAAATGGTAATTTACAGAGACAGAGACACTCACTCCAAGAAATTTGTTTGCTTTGGTTTTTTGGAGTCAAGAGAAAGGACCAGCCCAGTTTAATGGAGAAAATGTTGAATTGGAATCCGGAGAGATCTGCATTCAGATTGTACCTTAGATACTAACTGTGTGACTCAGTTTCCTCAGCTGTAGAATGACAAAAATAACACCATACAGGTTTGTTGTGAGTAGCAAATGAGCCACACCTACTAAGTGTTTTCCAAAGCCTAGGGTACCAGATGGGGAGGGGGGGGGCAACTTCTGTTTGGGGAGCTTGAGTAGTCTGAACCTGTCAGGGATAGGATTTGAACTCAGGTCTTCTAACACTGAATATAGCTAACTCTATCCACTACTAAGTGCCGCTCATTCATAACATCAATTCCTGTAAAAATATGTACCCAATGGTGGTTTGTCTAAGAGACATTAAAAAAAATATTGTTTCACTTGGACGCCATAGCATCACCTTCCTGATATCACTGGTCCTCTTCAAGGACAATCAATGCCACACCCTACAAATAAAAGTTTTTCTTCTTTAATTACTGATTTTAAAATTTTACAATAGAGATAAGGACTGGACCTGTGATTTTATTAGTATCAGGAAGCCCCAGATGAGGAAACCAATGGGCACCTCCTCTAGGGCTAGAGGCAAGACTCGAAATGTTATCTTCCTGGCTCTAATACCTTTTTTCTATCTCTGTCTCTAATAATGCTGCTACTTATTTTAATTTATTTGCTTTTGAAATTACTTATTTTAAAGTAATTTATTATTATTATTTCAAAGTTATATTTCAGCAGAGTAAATTGCTAAGGAGATCTGAGAAAGACCAAAACAGCCTTCTAATAGAATGCACATTCCTTCAGGTCTGGGACTTCTTTTTGTCTTTTCTTTATGTCTCTAGAGTTTGGCACTTTGTCTGTCCCATAAGAAGCTCTTAATTACTGGTTATTGGATGATTATTTTATCTGCCCTTAAGATCAGGGTTGAGCACCAACAGAGACCAAAGCAGTTTCATTTAAGTTTCCTCATAGTTAAAATGAAGGTTTGGATTCAATGGATTCTGATGTTCCTTCTAACTCTAAATCTGAGATTCATGAGCCTTCTATCTTCTTGCTCCCTTTTAAAAGATGTCTAGGCAAAGTTTGTATAGGCTCCTTAACTTTTCGTGCACTAAGGTCTTAGGTTAGAAGCAGTCATTGTGAGGATCAGCAGAAAGGAGTCTTAGCATTCTGTGATAATGCTTATAAATCGAATCAACTATAATAGGAGGTCAAAGGGGCAGCTAGGTGGCACTGCAGTAGATAGAGCACCAAGCCTGAAGTCAGGAAGACTCATCTTCCTGAGTTCAAATCCAGCCTCAGACACTTACTAGCTGGGTGACCCTGGGCAAATCATTTCACCCTGTTTGCCTAGGTTTACTCATGTAAAATGAACTGGAGAAGGAAATGGCAAACCCCTCTGGTATCTTTACCAAGAAAATCCCAAATGAAGCCATTAAAAGTTGGACACGGGCGGAGCCAAGATGGTGGAATAGAAGCACAAACTTGGCATGGGCTCCTGCTCCAATCACTTCCAATACATGTAAAAAATGACTCTAAACAAATTTTAGATCTATAGAACCCAGAAAGTGGCAGAGAGAAACAAATCCCCCACTGAAGGCAGCCTGGAAGGCAGACAGGAAGGGTTTATCACACTGAGCTGGGAGCTGAGCACAGACCAGCCTGAGCCCCATGGTTCTGGCCCCAGGGTGGCCCTGACCAGCAACAGCCTAAGCAGACTTCAGGAGAGTGAAGCACCAGCAGCTGTGGCAGTTTCTGGATTTCTCAACCCATAAACACCAAAGACAAAGCAAAAAGTCAGTGGGGTACTCTGTTGGGCTGAGTGGTAAAGGTGCAGTAGCTGTGGCTGGTGCTTCATGGCTGCTTCTGGAGCCCCTGGCATACAGAATGTAGGGGGACCAAGTGACCAGAGAGAAATCGTTCTTGCTTTAACCTGCTTGGATTTAGATCATAGTCTTGGGTAGTAGTCACGGATGTGTGGACAGTGTGCCAGAACTTGTGGGAGCTATAGAGAGAGGGTGCCTTCCTAATAGCTCCAGCATCTGTGAAATCCCCAGTGATGTGGGACATATCTCTCTGCAATCTGGAGGCAGAGTTCTACTGTGGCAAAGAGCTTAAAAGTCAAGTAATTGGTTGGCAATATGAGCAAGCAGAGGAAACATAATCTGACCATTGATTCATTTTTGAGGGACAAAAAAGGATCAAAGCATGAAATGGGAGGAAGACAATGAAGTCAGAACTCCTGCATCAAAAACTTCCAAGAAAAATATGAACTGGTTACAGACCATGAAGGAGATCAAGGAGGATTTTGAAAATCAAGTGAGAGAAATGGAGGAAAAATTGGGAAGAGAAATGAGAATGATGCAAGAAAATCATGAAAAGTGAGTCAACAGCCTGCTAAAGAAGACCCCCCCCAAAATACTGAAGAAAATAACACCTTAAAAATAGACTAACTCAAATGGCAAAAGAGGCCCCAAAAAAGCCAATGAGGAGAAGAATCCCTTAAAAAGCTGAATTTGCCAGATGGAAAACGAATTTCAAAAACTCACTGAAGAGAATAACTCCTTCAAAATTAGATTGGAGCAATTGGAAGCTAATGCCTTTATGAGAAATCAAGATACTATAAAACAGATCCAAACAAATGAAAAAATAGAAGGCAATGTGAAATATCTCATTGGAATAGCCACTGACCTGGAAAATAGATCCAGGAGAGATAATTTAAAAATTATTGGACTACCTGAAAGCTATGATCTAAAAAAGAGCCTATACACAATCTTTCAAGAAATTATCAAGCAAAATTGCCCTGATATTCTAGAACCAGAGGGCAAATTAGAAATTGAATGAATTCACCAATCACCTCTTGAAAAAGATCCCAAAAAGAAAATTCCTAGGAATATTATAGCCAGGTTCCAGAGTTCTCAGGTCAAGGAGAAAATACTGCAAAGAATCTGGAAGAAACAATTTGAGTATTGCGGAAACACAATCAGCATAACACAAGACCTAGCAGCTTCTACACTAAGGAATTGAAGGGTTTGGGATATGATATTATGGAGGTCAAAGGAGCTAGGACTAAAACCAAGAATCACCTATGCAGAAAAACTGAGTATAATGTTTCAGGGGAAAATATGGTCATTCAATGAAATAGAGGATTTTCAAGCATTCTTGATGAAAAAACTAAGCTGAACAGAAAATTTGACTTTCAAATACAAGACGCATAAAAGGTAAACAGGAAAAAGAAATCATAAGGAACTTATTAAAATTGAAATATTTCCATTCCTACATGGAAGAACAATAATTGTAACTCATAAGACTTTTTTCAGTATGAGGATATTTGAAGGGAAGGTATATGTATGTGTGTGTGTATATACATGTATGTATATGTATGCATGTCTATGTATGTATAGGAGGGTGTATATGTATATAAATATATATGTGAGTGTGGGCATATGTACATACATATATACATAGACAGAGGGCACAGGATGAGTTGAATACGAAGGGATGATATCTAAAAAAATAAAATTAAGAAGTGAGAGAAGAATTTATTGGGAGAAGGAGAAAGGGAGAGATAGATCAGGTTAAATTATCTCATATAAAAGAGGCAAGAGAAAACTGTTACAATGGAGGGGAAGAGCAGGAAGGTGAAAGGGAATGGGACATTACTCTCATTGAATTTGGCTTAAGGAGGGAATAACGTACACACTCAGTTGGGTATCTTACCCTACAGGAAAATAGGGGGAAGAGGATAAGAGTGGGGATGATAGAAGGAAGAGCAGATTGGTGGAGAGTGGAGTTAGAAGGAAACACTTTAGAAAAAAGGAGAAGGTCAAAGTAGAAAGTAGACTAAGTTGGGGGGAGGGATAGGATAGAGGGAAATATAGTCTTTCACAATATAACTACTATGGAAATGTTTTGCATAACTACACATGAACAACCTGTATTGAATTTTTTATCTTCCCTGTAGGGGGCTGGGTGAGGAAGGAAGAAGGGAAAAAAATCTGAAACTCAAAAACAAATGTTTTAAAAAATTGTTTTTTACAGGCAACTAACAAATAAGATATACATGTATTGGGGTATAGAAATCCATCTTGCCCTACTAGAAAGTTGGGAGGGGATGGGGGAGAATATAAGAGAGAACAGATTGGGGGAAGGAGCATATAGTAGGCCTAGTATTTTGGGGTGGGGTAGGGAAAAGAGGGGGAGAAAATGTGTAACTCAAAATCTTGTGGTAATGAATGTTGAGAACTAAAAATAAATAAAGAAAATTTAAAAAAGAAAACAAAAAAAAAGAGTTGGACATGACTGAAAATTACTCAATAACCACCACCATAAAAAGAGGCCAAATAGGGCTTTGACCAGTGAATTTGAACTTTACCAGATCAGGAGACGTAAAACTCGAGAGTCTGCTTCTCTACTTTTCAGCAACCTGCACCCCACCCCCCACCCCAACTCCACTCTGTCACCTGAAAGTCATTTCTTCCAAGGGAAAGATATCCCCTGACATCATTGCCTACCTGCCTTTCAAAGGCTGAATCCATGGCATAAATATTCACAGGTGGATGGCAACAGTCAGCAGCAGCAATCCCCCAAGACTGGGGAATTCTGAATCAAACATCTGAAACTGTGAATGTAATCAGAGGCAACCTGATGAAAGGGGCAGGATGATCTCCTCAGTGGACACAAATTATCCCCAAAATTGGAGATGTAAAACTGCATTGTCTTCCAAAGACATGTGTGCCTTCCCCTAGAGGCAGCAAGAGGAAATGAATGAACCAAAAATGTTCTGGGGTGAGGGGAGGGTGGCAGGTAGGGACTGAGCTTTATCTTTACGCAACCCATTGGGACTTTGATCAATTAATGACATTATTCTGCCACTAATGACATTACATCCTGGGTCATGTGCTCTGCAGTTAAAAGCTAGATCTGGTCACTTGGAGACAAGAAATTTGAGTTTATTTCAGACCATGATGAAATTCCTCTCTAAGGAAAATCCAAACCTGGATTTGGCTTCATTTTAAGATATGAAGGTACCAATTCAAAGATTACATGAAGGCAATTATTTTTTTCCTCTGGTTTTCAACACCTCTACTCAGAATGTATTGCCAGGACTCTTGTCTCAAAATGGGATTTAAATTATTTGTTAAGCCCACCTGCTTCCAGAAGACATGGGAATCCTTTAAATTCCTCTTTTCTTTCTCCCTACCCCAAAACTTTATTTTTTAAAAATGTTATTGGTACTTTTTTTGTTTTAAAACCATCTTGATTTCCAAATATATTCCTCTGCAGACATAGTGGTTCAGACAACTGAGCTCAAATCCCACATGTGATATTTTGTGCCCATGTGACATTGGCCCCAAGTTACCTAATCTACAGAATGAGGGAGATTACATTTGGCATCCTCAAGGGTCTTCTCCACTTTTAGAGGTATGGATTTGGGGAGCCATTCCTCAGGACAAAAATATCAGGAGAAAGGTAGGGGTCAAAAAGTAATGCAGCAACACTAACATTAGTCAACTTGTAGTGCACTAGACTATCCCAAGTAGACTTCTTAAGTCTTCTCATAATTCCTCAGAAATGACAAGAAGCCTGGAAAGTTGTTTTGGTTTTCCCTTTGTAGGTAAAATATAGGAAGGTAATTCAAAGGATGCTGAAAAAAATAACTTGATGAGACATCAAATTTGACTAAATACTTACTATGCACCAGCTAGTCCTTCCCTCCTTTCCAGTATTCTTATGCCTTCTTATCTTCTCCAATACAATCTCTTTAACCCAGGGCCCCCAGCCTCCTGGCTGTTGCCTAAACAAGACCCTCCTCTGCTCTGATTAATGATCTCCTGGTTTATAGTCCCAACCCAAGTCCCACCTTCTATAAGAAGCATTCCTCAAATTCCTCAATTTCAGTGTCTTCCCCCTGTTAATTTTCTCCTATTTATCCTGTAGAGAGCCCTCTCTCTATATGTGTGTATATATACTCATAAATATGTATACACACATACACCATATACATACATAAAATATATAATATATATCCATATATATGTTGTGTGTATACATATATATACACACAAACACATACTATATATATATAGTATATATTTCATTTGCATGCTATCTCTCCCGTTAGACTGTGAATTCCTTGAGGGCAGGGACTATCTTTTGCCTCTTTTTGTATTCCCAGAACTTAGCACATAATAGGTGCCTGGCAAATAGTTGGCACTTAATAACTGACTATTGATTAACATACAAACAGCAAAGAAAATAGCCCCTGCTCAGAGGGAGCTCACACTGTATCAGAATAGATGCTATATTCAAGTGTAGCTATGTAGAAAATATTTTTTAAAATACAACAGACTTTTTAGAGGGAAGTAACTGGATGTAATGAATAGAGGGCTGACTTTGGAGGTAGAAAGACCTGGATTCAAGTCCTGCTTATGACATGCACACTAGCTTTGTGACCATGGAGAAGTCTCTTAAATTCTTTCTGTCCCCCCACCCACGCACTTCTCTAAGACTGGAAGTTACAATTATTAGACCCACACTGGAAGTGGAAGGAGAACATTATAGTAATAAAATCACAGGCCTGGACCAAAAATACATTGCAGAACTGAGTGGCTGATGTTGCAGACTGCATTGATTATTGGTACTTTCAATATTTATCTTGAAACACCTTAATGAAAATGGGTATGTGAGTCCTGTGTATGACATCAGTCCAGAGTGCTGAGCAGTATTTTCATGCCTTGTAATCAAGAGGAAGAAGACACCAAAGGTCCCGGTGGCTCCCCTCCCAAGTCCCAGCCTAGGGCTTCTCTCCTCTTTTCTTTCAGAAATAACAGAGTTTTATAAACAACAACTGGTATTGATTTAAACAACATAAGACAGCAATTCTTTTAAAGTGGTAAAGTTCAGTCTGCATAGTTTGACTATTACATAATTATTACTTTTAGTTCATAAACTCCAAGGTTGAGCCAAAGTTGAATCAAGGTGGTAGGCACAAAGAGAAAAAAGGAAATATAACTAGAGACCATGGTTCAGAGTGACAATTTACTCCTGCCTGGGAAAACAGAGACCAAATGTGCTCCTTGCAGCACATTTAGTAGTGCTGTTAAAAATAGATAGTACCTATTTCAATTATGTGTGTACACATGAAAATAAAGTGATTTTTTTCTAAAAATCCTTCTTTTGGCTACTTTTCTTCCAGCCCAATTTGGAATTTCTGGTATCAAGAATAGCTAAGCATTACTCTAAAGTGCAATGGCTATCTTTGACCCTCAATGGACTCAAATCAACATCTTCCAAAATAGTCATTTTTAAAAGGACAGAGATGAAGTCATATTAATAACAACAAATAGGCTGGACACCTTTTCCTGGAGCTATGGAAACACAGAATCCCAGACTTGAAAGGGACCTTACTGGCCCATCTAGTCTAACTCATACCTGAAAAAGAGTCCCTACTAAAGATACCAGCAAAGTGGCCATTCATTGAGCTCCCCTTGGGGAAATTGACCCACCATTATGGAAAGCAATCTGCTGCTATGCCTCCAAAATCACTAAACATTGCCTATGTCTTGATTCTGCAATATCACTTCAAGGTATAAACAACCCCAGAGAGATCAAAGAAGAAAACGGTCCAGAGACCCAAAAATATCTCTAGAGGCTCCTTTGTCATAACATAAAGAAACTAAGGAAGTTCCGATGGTGAAGCAACAGAACTGTAGCATATGAATGTAATGGAATATTCTTGTTCTATATGAAATGATGAGGGAAGACAATTTCAGAGAAACCTGGGCAGACCCATATGAACTGATGCAGAATGAAGTGAGGAGAAGCAGGGAAACAAATTTTACAAGCACAGCCTTGTAAAGGAAAACACTGTGAAAGATTTAAGACCATTGATCAATACAATGACCAATCACAACTCTAGAACACAGATAGTAAAGAAGGCTTGTCAGAGACAGCCATGGACCCGAAGTATGAAAGGAGACTCATATTCTGGGCTCATTGTGTTTTGTTTGATTTGTTACTTTGTACAAAGGAGGAAGGGTAGGGAAGAATGATAGATGGGATGGAAAGGGCAGTGCCCCGCCCAAAAAAGAGCGAAAAGAACATCATTAATAGATGATTATGTATACGACTAGAACTTTTACGATTCCCATAAGAGGAAAGAAGGAAGTTTAGAAGGGACCACAGGGAAAGGGAGTGGTGTTGGTAGCATAATTCTAAACTGAAGGTGAACTTAAAACACCGTCATAGGGATTTCAGACTTCATAGGCCATCCTCTTTCTTTCTGTTGTTATTGAGAAATAGGCATGCTTGCCCCAGTGTGCTGAATTCATAACAATACAAAAGAAAATTTGAAAAGAAGTCTCCCAGTGCTATACCCCTCAGCCCATCCTACTCTGGGGATAGCTCAAGCTATTCGGGAATTTTTCTTTACCTAAAAGTTCAATCTGCCATTTACCACTTCCCCACCTTTACCCATCGTCCCTAATTCTGCCCACTGAGGTCAAGTAGAATGATGGCTTATTACTTGTCTGTATGAGATCTTTTCAAATGACAGAAGACATTTATCATGCTTCCCTGGTACCAGTCTTTGCTTCTCCAAGGAAAATATTCCCAGTTCTTCCCATCATCCCTTATGAGATTTTCAAAATGTGACCATATATTAATCATGCTTACTGAGAACACCTAAGCCAACTATGTCAGGGAACACAACTAATCAAGTTTTCTCCCACTATCACTTCACCCCAAGGCAATAGAGACAATGTAGAGAGATAGCACTGGGCAAAACCAAGTTCCTATTCTGTGCAATCATTTCTGAAGCATTTCCCCAACCCAAATAGAGAGAGCCAAGTGACCCCACAGGTTCCCTTTCTCATGCTGTGTTTTTCATTTCCATGCTGTTGATATCCCAGATACAGCGGATAATGTCATCAATTTCCTTTAATTACCTCACAAAGGATTCATTGGCACTCAGGGACTAAAAGGTGGCCGCAGTAGCTTTCGGATCACTCACCAGCAGAACCTCATATTTATAACCAGCCTCAGAAGCACAGAAGGTTGAAAAAAAAGAGTCATTTACTTAACATTCTCTAATTCTTTATGGTATAACAAGACCATGTCATGATTTATGGTTGGAAAAGCACCGTTATTTTGCTTAAGAGGAAAGTCTTTCCTAAGCTACACATTTCTATGACCCTTAGGAGTTATGAGATTTCACTCTCATCTTAAATAAGCTGCCCACTAAAAGATTTTAGGTTGTCTTAAAAAAAAAAACCCAACAACAATAAACAGTTCTGCCTGGTGTTCATGAGAGTCCTTGGGTTAACCATCCCAAGCACCCTTGGATATTGTCCATGTTAGCCAATGTTGAATAAAATAACTTTTTAAAAAATTGTCTTGATTTGATCATGGGGTCATTTATTGCTAATTAAGCATTCTTCTTCAGGTTTGATTACATAAAGAGTTGGTTTTGTAATAGAATAGCACACAGAGGTCATCATGGCAAGGGAGAAACCTTATATACTGTGACAAATCCAATAATCATCAGGGTATTTGGTTCATAGAAGGAAAGCATTTTTAAAAATAGTTTGCTGATTTGCTAAGGTATGGGGAGACAGACATTTGGCTACCTTCAAGGTTTTGACCTCCCCTGAAAGAATACATGGTGATGCTGTCAATAAATATCACTAGTGGATATACATTCTTATATACCCGAGCGAGGAAAAGGTGAGAGAGCAAACTCCTGGGACCATGTTCCAGGAGAAAGAGCCTTTAAAAACTGTGGTTCTGGCAGGATCAATTCCTGCTTAGGTGTTTCCCTGCCACTGAAATAAACGTCTAGTTTCAAAGAGACTTTGGGGTTGCCTTCATGTTTCATATTTAATCTTCTTAGACCATAATAGAAAATAAAATAAATATAGTCCCTGGAAATGTGTGAGTGAACAAGAAAATAGGCTAGTTGTGTGGAGAGAGGGATAACCTTGTATCCTTGGGGTGTCAGAAGAAAATCAAGGAAAGCACATTGGGTGGACTCCCTGTAAATAATGCATGGACCAAAGTCACCCCAGATGGGCAGATACAGACAGATTATTATCGACATTGTTGGAGGGCACATCCACAGCTCTAGTGGAATATTCTAAGGGATGCTTCCTTTTTGGTTGTGTTCCAGGTCTGCACCTATGATCTCATTGGTATGGGATCTTCTGGTGAGGAAACTATCTATGAAGGCAGATCAGTACATGCTCTGCAAGGGATAGATGTAGATGCTTGTCTTCTGAGCCCCCTAAGGAAAAAATGATAGCTTAAAAAGAGGGGAAGGGGTTCTAATAAACCCTTTAGGGCAAGACTTATCAACCAGGACTCTGAGAACTTGTGTTTTAAAAAATGTTTTGATAACTGTATTGCAATAGAATTGGTTTCTTTTGAATTGTCTTGTTTTATTCTATTCACTTAAAGCATGATTCTGAGAAGGGGTCCACAGGCTTCCCAGACTGATAGCCCAAGAGATCCATGACACTAAAAGGTTACGAAACCCTAATTTAATTAGACTCTTTCAGTTAACAGATTAAGGACTGAAGGAAAAAGGAGGAACAGTACTTGAAGAGTCACTTAGCTAATGTTCTCCCTCTGTGCCTCTTTGTCTCCCTTCCTTCTCCCTCGATCTACCTCTTTCCCTCCTTCTTTCTCTCCCTCCCTCTCTTTCCTTCTCCCTCTCCCTTTTTATGTTTTTGTCTCTTTCTGTGCCTTTCCCTTTGTCACTCTCTCTCCCTTCCTTCCCCCATCCCTCCTTCCCTCCTTCCTTCCCCTTCTCTCCCCTTCCCCCCATCTTCCACATCCCCCTCTCTCTCTTTCCTCCTCCCTCCTTTAAATCTGGAAAGGGACAAACTTTTTAGGCACATTTAACAATATATAAAAATCCAAACAACAAATTTACAAAAGCCAGAAAGAGCAACTTGGGGGGAAAAGGAGCATAGATTCACAATTCCAAGTCTCTACCCCCCTCTACAGGCCATCCTCCAAATGACAAAGAGGAGCTTCCAGCCACCAGCAAAAATTCTCCAAACATTTCTTGCCAAGAATGTTAAAATCATATACATAAAATGCAAGGATAATAATGTTTTCCCTCCCTTAGGGACAGCCATATTTGCACTCTCTTCCTCTCTGCCTCTAAACTTAAGAAATATTAATTTCCCCTCTGCTTTTGGCTACATATTTGTTTCTTTAAATGACTGCCCTGTGTGTAGTAAGACTTATTCTTCAAGTCCTATCTATAGGGAGGAGGAGGAGTTTCTCAGAGCAATTATTCAGACCAGCTTCTGGCTTAAGTAAATAGCCTGGGGAACCTTTACCAAAGCTTCAGGTCAATTCGCAAGCATTTAATAAGCACCTACTATACTCCTGATAGATACTGTTCCAGGTGCTGGGTCACTCAGGAATCACTTTAGGGCAGGTGCCTGATGCAGACTAGACAGTTAATGAGTGAGTGAGTAGTTAAATCATAATACAACTCTGTTACATTTTACATGTTAAGCATATTATCATCATTGATTAGACCTTTGGTGGATGCATAGAAATGAACTAGGTGCAGTGACTACAGTCAGTCATTCAACAAGTGTTGACGAGATGCCTACAATATTCCAGGCATAGTTATAAACAAGGGAAATAGATTTTCCTTCCCCATACACACAGCAGCCCTACAGCAATTTACACAATGTCAAGTTTTGGTAAATAGCATCTCATTTTTTTCCAATTACATTTAAAGATAGTTTTCAACATTCATTTTTAATAAGATTTTGAGTTTCAAATGTTTTCCCCACCCCTCCTTCCCACAATCTGATATAGGTTATACGTGTGCAATGGTGCAAACATATTTCCCCATCAGTCATGCTGTGAAAGAAGAAATCAGTAAAAGATAAAAAGGACAGTGTCAGTTTTGAAAAGGAAACAGATAATCTCTACAGGGCAGCTGGGTGGCTCAGTGGACAGAGACCTGGGCTTGGAATCAAGAAGACTCCTCTTCCTGAGTTCAAATCCAGCTGCAGATACCTCCTGACTGTGTGACCCTGGACAAGTCACCTCACCCTATTTGCTTCAGTTTCCTCATCTGTAAAATGAGCTGGAGAAGGAAATGGTCAACCACGTCAGTATCTTTACCAAGAAAACCTCAAATGGGGTCAGGAAGAGTCAGACATGACTGAAAAACAGTAATAACAACAAATATAATACACTCTGGCCTTTTCCATATCTGCATTGCATTTCCATGTAACAGAATGTGGTCTCCCCTTCCACTTTCCCCTTATTCTCTCCTAGCAGGTGCCTAGAAACTGCTGTTTGTCACAATGACCATTTCTTCTCAAGGTTCAAATGATCTCTCCATATGAGTAAAGAAATAAAAAAATACTGTCAGAGAGTTGCTATTTCTTTGGAAATGCAGGCTTACTAGATCACTGGATCTTCAGATTACCGGATCTCTGGTCCAGCCCTGAAATGAACCTCAGAGGTGATCTAGTCCAACCCTCTCACCTCACAGATGGGGAAGCTGTGGACCCGGAGCAATGAAGGCACTTGCCTAAGGTACTACAGCTAGTAAGTGGCTTGAACTGGGGTCCTCTGATACCAAAGCCACTGTCACCTCTGTGACCTTGCGCAAGTACCTTAATTTCTCTTAGTCCCAGTTCTTCATCTGTAAAAAGGATGGATTGGACCCTGGCCACTTCAAAATGAATATAAAGGTTAAAAAATGAATTCATTTGAAAACAATCTCAGCCATTTGCCAAATTGGAAAAGAAAAACACTGCTAAACTTTCGACCAATAAATGTTTATGGTTTTTAATTAATAATTAGAATACTTGACTAGGCAAAGTTGACTCAACTACCTTTATTAAATCAAGGCTTTGAAATCACAACTGGATTAAAAATCATGTCCAAAATTTTGCAAGCATTTCCTCAGCAAGGCGGGACGTTCTCGACTCAGAGTATCCTTGCAGATGGATTGTGAGGGAGCAGGGGACCCTGAAGCTAGCCAGCCGGGGCCCTGAAAGCCGCCGCGCTGGCCCCAACAACAAAGCAGCTCTCCGGGTTATGGAGCTTAGCTGGGGTCAGGACTCCGGGCAGCACCTGCACGCCAGTGACATCAGCTGCTTGCCCACATAAATCATATCCTTTCTGTTTTGAAAGCAAATAAAAATGAATTGCTCGGCGTCTCCTGACCTTTCTTTCTGGGAAGCGAGTCGTTTTTCTTTATGGCTGTGGAATGCACTTCGCATCCCCAGTGCACCCTGTTCAAAGCCCCTCATCACTCACAAAGCACAAGGCCCACTGCCCGCCTGCCTTCTCCATTCCAAAAATTAATCGGCCTTTAAACCGTTATTAAAATATTAAATGGAAGCTGGGAGTGGGGTGAGGAGGAAGGAAAGGGACGAAAAGAACAGGCAAGAAAAACACGTGCACACTCTTCGTGGGCCTGAGATAAAGGGAACTCAGAGGAGGCATGTTGGGCTTCCCGGCTGGTGAAATGGTGCTTTACATTACTAAAAAAGAACTACTGATGGTTTATGAGGAGTTTTTCTTCGCAATGCTCAAGCTAGAATAATAACCATTATAGCTGTCCTTTAAATAAAGCTTAAGGTTTGCCAAGCAACGTTTTTTTCACTCAATCTTCACAGTGACCTTGGGAGGTGAGTGCTCTTATTATCCCCATTTTACAGACAAGGAAACTGAGGCAAACAGAGCTTAAGTGACTTGACCAGGGTCACACAGCTAATACATGTCTGAGGCAGGATTTTAATTCAGAAGTTTGCCTGAGTTCACTCCTTTATTCCTTGTGCTAATTATCTAAGGATCCTTAAATAGTAGACTCATGAAAGCCTTTAGTGAGTACTGAACCTAAACTTTCATTTAGAGATTTGGACTGAGAACCGTAGAGGGGAAGGAGGTTACACAAGGTGACACAGCTAGGGTGGGAGTCAGGGTTAGAACCCAGGTTTCTTGCTTTCCAACGGAAAGTTTTCTACTACTACTTTTCTACTACTGCTTCTATTGAAACCTAATAGGAAACCACTCTTCATAACTCATGGATGGCCTTTATTTGCCTTCCTCTAACATTGTTGTCCTGGTGTCTTAACATTGTGGGAAACTGAGCCTGCCTTTTCAAAGGCTAAATCAGCTAAAGATCAGCCCTGATTGCCTCTAGAAAGTTATTCACAATAAATTTGAATAATTTCAAATATTGGCCTGAAGATAGACTGCCTCTCCTGGCTGAGATTGGGCAAATCAGTCCTTATAAAATATAGAAAGACTTATCCCTTGCATGATGGCTGCTGAGCCCCCACCCATTCCATCAGCACATTAGGGACCACTGGTATCATGGAAGGGAACACTCCCTCCACAGATATTGGAAGCCATGTGTAATGCAAAGTGTCCAAGAATTGATGGCCAAGAATCATGGAGTTTAAGGGACTTTTCCAAGCTCCCTGGAAAAGGAGCTTCAATGGTGGGATTGGAAGTTCAATCTTCCTTCAGAAAGCAGCATGGCACAGTGAAAAGAATTCGGAATTTGGAGTTGGAGGTCTCGACTTTGTCTTTTACTAACCGGTGGGCTAAGTCATTTCATTTCTCTGGTGTGGTGGCAAGAAAACCCAGTTTATTACAATTTAGAACATAAGTTGGAAGAAGGTGTTACTACAGGCATTTTCACAAGCCTAGGCACAGAGAAGCATCAACCGGCACATAAAAATCTGTGTGTCTATGGGGCAAAAACACTTCTAACTGCAAGCCACTTGCCACAGGCATGGAACCCTCAGCAGGAGTTCTTCACATTTATTTGTTTCATAGTGCTGTTTGATAGTCTGGTGAAGGCTGTGGACCCCTTCTAGGACTCAGGCTTTTTAAAGGCATGAAACAAACTACCCAGGGCAGCAAAGGAAGGCAATTATAGTAAAATAGAGTTATCAAAGGGTTTTTAAAAAGTAATTTCATAGACTCCAGGTTAAGAACTCCTGACATACAGAAAACATATAGTCACATTGAATTTGCGTCTGGCTTAGCTCAGTGACTGGTATATATTAAAAGCTCATTGAATTGACTTGACTTGGCTAGTCCCCAGTTTGGGGGGATATCTTGTATTTCAGAGAAGGGGATGTAGAAACATTTTGGTCCCCCACTTTATCACTGGAAAGAATGAGTGGGCTTTTATTGTCTTTTGACAAAGGTGTAGAGGATGATAAAACACTGAGACTAGAGGCAACTGAAATGGAGACATATTCTAAAATCATTCATGTCAAGAAAGGGAAAATATATTGACTCCTCTTCTTTTTTTCCACCCTGAATCCCAGTTTCCCCAACTGTGATGTGACAGATGTAGACTAGATGATGCCCTTCCAGATCTAAATCTGCGCTCTTACAAGCCTATTCCAAGTCCTACTCTTTTATCATTAAATGAATAGTGCTTAGGTGAGGCAGTGGATAGAGCACTGGACCTGGAGTCAGGAAGATCTGATTTCAAATCCAGCCTCAGACACTAACTGTGTAATCCTGGGCAAGTCACTTAACCTTGTGTGCCTCAGTTTCCACATCTGTAAAATAAGCTGGCAAAGGAAATAACAAATAATGCCAGTATCTCTGCCAAGAAAACCCCAAATGGGTTTACAAAGAGTCAGTAAAACTGAAATAACTGAACAATACAATACAAAGTAACCTGTCCTTGACAGAATTCCCCCCACCTCTCTCTACTACTTCTGTTGCAAGTGCTAAGAATTAAAAAGTTATTGGTCTGCCAGTTTACTGGAACTGTGGCTACCTTCTAATGTTCCCTCATTGTTCAGTGACAATTGAGTTGACCTGCTACTGGAGACAGTGAGCCTCCTCTGTATCGCTAAGCTCACTGTAAATGAAACCAGAAGATAGCAGAGAGAAGGGTGTCTAGGAGGTCTCCCCCAAGTGGCAGAAAGGGAGGAGAAGATGCCAGTCTTATGGCTCACTCAAAGATGACAAGAACTATACTTCCTGGAACAGTCAGCCACCTTGCCTTGCAGAGCTCACTAAAACATCAGCAGACAAACCTAATGGAGGGCAAATTTCATTTACAGGACAGTGCCTGCTTCTGAGGATGCACGGAGGAGAAACTGAGGGTAAGAACTTGGCAAGATCCTCTAAAGCAGGTCCTTGATCTGGGATTTCCTGGAGGTCCAGGGATAGCGTTCAGAGGATCTGTGAGCTTGGATGGGAAAAAATGCATCCTAATTGTTACTAATCTCTCCTCGAGATCCAGCATTTCCTTCAACTGGGAATTTAAAAAAAAACCCTTATTCTGAGAAAGGTTATCTAGGCTTCACCAGAGAGTCAAGGGGGTCCATGACACAGAGAAGGATTAAAAACAAACAAAGAAAAAGAAAAACCCTCTCTATTCTAAATAACATAACCAATACCTTGGGGAGCCCAAGCAATATGAGGATGGTGAAAAACGGCTAAGGAGTGTGTTTTAGGATCCACAAGAGAGGCTCTTCATGAATAAATCCTGTCATTTCTACTAAGGCCACTAGATGGCACCTAACAACCACTCCCAGACTAATGAGGCTTCCCCAGGACAGAGATACACTGGGAGCATTGGATTCAGTCAGGAAGACTGGAGTTCAAATGCTGCTTTAGACGCTTACTAGCCATGTAACCCTGGGCAAGTCACTGTTTGCCTCATTTTCTTCATCTGTGAAATGAGGATAATAACAGGGTTGTTTTGAAGATTAAACAAGATCATTTAAGGGCTTTGCAAATGTTAAAGCAATGCACGCACGCACATGTATGTGGGGTGTGTATATATAGGTATACATATGTGTGTGTAAATACTCATTGGTTCCATGGTTTCTCTCTACTTACATGGCTGGAGCGGCCCCTCATCTGGCTCTTGCGTCATTTCTCCCCTTTCTGTAATCTGCACAGCTACCAAAGAAGTTTTCTTAAAATTTGCACTTCTCTATGCCATTCCCCTTCTCATTTATCTTCAATGGCTTCCTATCACCTCCAGTATAAAAATATAAAGTCATCCACTGACCATTTAAAGCCCTTTTGGTCCCAAACTATCTTTCCTATCTTAAAATACCTTAGCCCCCCCCTTCAGAGCTGGACTGCTACTGCCCCTTATTCAGAGTGTGCTGTCTTTCATTTTCCAGAATTTACACTGGATGTCTATTATGGCTAGAATGCATATTCATCTCTTCTCACATTTACGCTTTCTCATTGCCTTCAAAACCACTCACTTGAAATCTTTGACCTGCAGCCTTCCTTAATTCCACAGGATACTATGCCCTCCCCCCAATAAAAACATGTGCCTTCTGTTTATTTTGTATTATCTTGTCTATATTTATTGTGTACACATTGCCTTGCTCAGTCCTTGAAGACAGAGACTTATTTTTAGGATTAGTATCCTCAAAGCTTTGCACAGTAACTGAAAAAGTCATTAGTAAAAAAAAATCTTGCTAAATGCCTTGTATACCAATATAGTGCACCCAAAAGTAGGGATGTAGGGTGACTAGGTCTATGCATGAAAAAGATTAGTCTGGAAATAATACAGAGGGGGAAAGATTGCAAGGGGAGAGCTATGGACTATTGCAATCACACCCAGGTGTATGGCAATGAAGGTGTCTTCTTAGCAGGGGGAAGAGAAGGGAAGGGATGGATGGGAGTGTAGCAATGGGGCTACTGAGGTGGGATCACTGATTGAATATCAGAGATGGATTAAGAAATGTCCAAGAAAATACCACAACTTCAGATATGAACTCTGAGTTAATGGTGGTGCCACCAAGAGACACAATAAAGTCGAAACAAGGAACAGTTTTGAGAAGAAAGGCGATAAAGTCCATTTGATCATGTTGAGTTTGAGGGTCCAATGGGACATACAAGGGAAACCACTCTACAAGCAGTTGGGGCTATGGGATTCAGAACACTGGGATAGTGATACAGATTCAAGAGTCAGCTGTATAGACACAACAGTAAAAATAAAAAATAAAAAACAAAAAACATTTATTTGTTGAGTACCTGAGATCCCCATTTTTTCCTTAATATACCTTATATCTTCAATAGAAAAAATACTAATGATTCTTATATCATAAAAAAGGAAATTTACTTTTATGAGTCAGGTAATCTCAACTGTGGGGTTGAAACCAAACATGTGTGCCCTTCCTATCATAGACATAAACAATATCCCTAAAAATGGACACACACACTTCCAGACTCTGTACTGATATCAACCATCACTGCCCTTGGTCACTCTTCTACTGAAAACATTCACAACAACCTCATTTTAAAACTAAGTATGTTTTAGCAGGAGAGAGGTATGAGTAGTGGGATATTCCCATGTTCCAAAGCTTCTTCCCTCCCCCTTCAGGAATCAAGCCCAAAGCCCAAATTCAGCTGAAATATGCTACGTGTTCAACCTCCAGAAGGCATCTTTCCCTGAAAGGGGAAAAGATAAGGAAAAGCCGGGCATCCAGGCATATCACCTGCTTATTTTGTCCAAAATAAATAAAAGGAACAGAGTCAACTTTAAAAGGAGGAATAAGGCAGAAAATTGCAAAAGCTGAAGTGTTATGATTGACAATGATATAGGACATCTAGAGGCACAAAATATTCTCCCTCAATTCTCTCTATTTCACATGATACTCACTAGAGCATTGTGAGGTAGGGAGAGTACACATCATCATCTACATTCTACAAGTGAGGAAACTAAGGATCAATGAACCACAGGAATGCCCCCCAGGCACTCAGTTCATTGAGAAGACAGGCTCCAAATCCAATTCAAGTACAGTGCTCTAACCACTATGAGATGCTGCCTCTAGAGGGACCAGGAAAAAGACCATCACTGACATTACAAAACCTGTAACTAATTCACAGTAACTCAGTTCTAGATCTGGAAGGGACTTCAGAGGCCACCCAGTCCCTTTTCTTCTAGAGGAGGAAACTGAGGCTCAGGGGGATTGGAAATAACTGAGTCAAGGTCACACAGGTGATAGGAAACATCGAAAGTGGGATCTGAATCCAAGTTCAAGGGTTCTTCCCACCACACATGGTTCCTTCCAAATCCAGACAGAAATAAATCCATTCAGTATTGCTTGTACTTGTAACAGTGTTTATCACGTCGACGGCTTTATCTTTTTTAAAAGATAATAAAAAAGAAAACTTTTTGGTTCTTTTCTTCCAAACCCATTAATTGTCCTGACGTGAGGTCGAACAGAATAGTTCTCCATTTAAAGCCCAGAACAAGCATTTCTTCAGGGAAAGTCTTTTAAAAGAACAAACTACCTCCGGAATGGTGATATTCAGAACTAGGTCTGCCCTATTATTCCTAAATTAACCAAGAAGCCCTTTAAGGAAAAGAGATCACCAGGCACAGAAATGGGGTGGCTCATTAAATCTCTCTCGGTGTCTTTTTGTATCTCTCTCTCTCTGATTGTCTCTCTTACTGTGTCTGCATGTAAGGGGTGGCGGTGTCTGTCTGTCTGTGTCTGTCTGTCTCTCTCTCCCTCCCTCTTTCTCTGTCTGTCTGTGTCTCTCTTTGTCTCTCTGTGTCTGTGTGTGTCTCTGTTTCTTTGTTTCTGTCTCTCTCTTTATCTCTCTGTCTCTTCTTCCCCCCCTCCAACATACTCCCCTCTCCTTAAAAATGAGAATTTCTGACGGGAACACAAGTGACTGTTCCCCTGATGCTGTGTTCTACAGAGACCATCACAGCCCCCGAGGATCCCCAGGGCTTGGCTCATGCACGTCACAGGCCAGCAGGGGGAGGCAGATTCCCAAAATATCTCCAACTGAGCAGAACCAGGGCCCGGGTGGGCCAAGGGCTGCCTGGAAGACAGGGCTGCTGGGAGCCGCAGCCACCTTCAGGACTAGCTCAGGCACAGCAGAGACCACAAGACAAATCAGAGGCGCTGAGGATGGCGACAGAATCAAGAATGGGGAAATGCAGAGGAAGATGGACGTTAACATAGTCATTATCAATCAGCACAAACAAAAGAAAACATAGACAGGGCTACAGAGGAAGCCAAATCACATGGAGCTGTTGGGGCAGGCTAAAGAGAACGTTCTTGATTTGTGTGCAGAGAAGTGGCTCAGTGCATAGAGCTCTGGCCATGGAGTCAGGAAGACCTGAGTTCAAATTCAGCCTCTGACACTTGCTAGCTGTGTGACCCTGGGCAAGTCACTTACTCTCCTTATCTCGGTTTCCTCATCTGTAAAACAGAGGTCGTAATAGCACCTTCCTCCCCAGGCAGGGTGAGGGTCAAATGAAACCTTTGTAAAGGGCTCAGCACGGTGCCTGGCACACAGGAAACAATGTAGGCATGTTAACAGTTACAATTGTTATTTGTAACAACAAGAAATGGAAAGCCATGGAAAGGTTCCAGGGCTGGTCCGAGGCCGCTGCTGCCGAGCTGGGTCACGTTCTCATTCCCATGTTACAATGAGGGGACTGAGGATCAGTGAAGAACACCCCAGCTCAGTGCACCTCCTCTTCTGTAAGACCTGCTTCACAGCTTGGTTGTGAGGGTCAAACGGGACACAATATGGAAGGTAAAACCTAACGGATTTAGGCGTGTTATAGTCAGCACTGCAGTAAGAGGCGGGTATTTAGGAAGATTAATCTGAGAAGGGTAGATAAAAGCGATCAGGCTGGGGGAGGCGAGAGGCAGGAGACCCAGTGGAAAGGCCACTGCAGTGACCATGCACTCTTATACCCAAAAGGAGAGTTCTTTTTATGAGCACCTGAATTATGGGAATAGACCAGAGTGGATTATGTGAGATACATACAAGGGCAAAATGAATAGAACTTTTCAATTGAATGGAAAAGTGGATGGGAAGGGGAAGGGGGAAATCCAGTCTGACCCCTCAACTGTGAGTGACTGGAGAATATTGGTCATGACAGAGACCAGAATCAGAGGGCCAGGAAGATGATGCTGTTGGTGGCAGGAATGAGGAACTTGAGTTTCGGGCAGTGAAGATGAAGGAATTGAAACTGGGAGAGGGGTCAGGCCTCCAGAGAGAGAGAGAAAGATAGCTGAAGGCCAGAACATATTTGGAGAGGTAAAAGGGAGGGAGATAAGGGGAGATGGGGAGATCTGAAAGATGCCAGAAGGAAAGGAGAGGATGGATGGAATGTGGTTGTCAAATCGGCAGAAGGAGAGTTAATCAGCATTTATTAAGCACCTACTACATACCAGCTATCATGCTAGGCATTGGGGATACAAAACTAAAACAAATCTAGCTCCTCCTCTCCAAGGACTTCCATTCTACTTGGGGAGGAGGAGGAGGAGGACATGGATGAATTTAACATGTGCACAGGATCAAGGAAACGGGCAGATGGTGCAGGAGATGGGCTTGCCCTTTTTAGAAGTGAAAGCAATATGGCTGTGATTATCACCCCTGAGAAAGAGGGCAGCACAGGAATAGTCAGATAGGAGGCATGATGCCCCCTCTGCTGTACTGGTGAATAGCTGGGCAGATCACCCAGCTAGAGGAATCACACGGATTCAGAAGTCAAGAACTGAAAGGAACCTTAGAGGCCATTATTCCAACCCCCCATTTATAGATGAGGTGGTTGTTGGTCCTTCATTCTTGAAGAGGACCATGCCACCAGGGAAGTGATGACATGACATGCAAGCGAATTGGATTACAGTGAGGCAGGGCTGTGTAAAGTAACCGACCTCACATTCTCCTCCAGAGCCAGCTGGGTCTAGTGGAGAGACATAGATCAGAATGACTGGAGATGAGGAAATGTGAGAGAAAGGAAGTAACTGGCTTAAATATACACAAGGCAGCTAGGTGGCACAGTAAATCGAGTCCTGGACCAAAAGTCAGGAAGACCTGAGTTCACATCCAGCCTCAGACACTTACTAGCTGTGTTACCCTGGGCAAGTCACTTAATCCTATCTGCCTTAGTTTCCTAATCTATAAAATGAGTTGGAGAAGGAAATGGCAACCCTCCCAGTATCATCGCCAAGAAAACCCCAAACTGGATCATGAAGAGTCAGATACAGCTGAAAACGATCAAACAATAATACACATTCCAAAGCTCACAGTCTCAGAGATTTGGTGTTGAAAAGAATCTTGGGCCAATGAGTTCAATGCCCTTATTTTACAGGAGAGGAAACTGAGGTCCAGGGACTTACCCAAGGTCACTCGGGTAGTAATCATCAGTGGTGGAATTTGAATATACTTTATTCTAAATTTGGCACTCTTTCTGGTGTATTAGTGTTTTCATTTGGTATGATTCCATACTTTTAATGGAATCATACCAACTTAATGTTGTAGAAGGGGCCATGCTCATTCATTTAGATATAGGAATGTTTTGCTTCAGAGTAAATATTATGTATGCATATATAATATTTCTTATTAAATATGTAGAATGTATTTTTTCAAATTAAAAGTAAAGTTATCAATCTACTTGATCGAGACCCTAGAGCCCCACTTCCAGAGGATTAGTGACTCAATGTGCCTCAGTGGGTATTTTCTGTCTCCTTCACATGCTTCAACAATAAGACATTACTAACACTCTTTCACCTTTGGTTCTAAAGGGACACCCAACACCCTTAGCAAGGCCAGGGTATCATTTGACTCCAGAGATCCTTCATGGATGCTTTCCCATCATATTGATTCTCTCTCAAAACAGCTTAGACCTCCCAGTGACTTCCCTTTGCTGGGAAACTCCAATTTATTAAAGTAAATGTTTCCTTTATGGATTTCACTTATCACTTCTTAGAAGTGGGTGAGAGAGGATAACATTTGAGTGTTTAAAAAAAGGCAAAGCTTTACTAAAAAAATAAAAACCCTCCAAACTACCCCATTAACACTGCAGCTTATCAGCAGTGCATTCTGGGGTCCAAAGACACCAACATTACAAGAGAAATCTGTGCCCTTGGAGCCAAGCCCCAAAGCCATGCTATATCATAGCACTCTGAACAGATCAGGGACTGAACTCCCCTTTCTTCCCCCTGCCAAGAGAGTGGGGAGGGGAGAGAGAGAGTAAAATGAAAGAAAGAAAGGTAGGAAGGAAGGAAAGAAGGAAGGAAGGAAGAAAGAAAGGTAGGAAGGAAGGAAAGAAGGAAGGAAGGAAGGAAGGAAGGAAGGAAGGAAGGAAGGAAGGAAGGAAGGAAGGAAAGAAGGAAGGAAGGAAAGAAGGAAGGAAGGAAGGAAAAAAAGGAGGGAGGGAAGAAGGGAGGGAGGAAGTGAGGGAGGGAAGGAGGGAGGGAGGGAGGAAGGAAGGAAGGAAAGAAGGAAGGAAGGAAGGAAGGAAAGAAGGAAGGAAGGAAGGAAGGAAGGAAGGAAGGAAGGAAGGAAGGAAGGAAGGAAGGAAAGAAGGAAGGAAGGAAGGAAGGAAGGAAAGAAGGAAGGAAGGAAGGAAGGAAAGAAGGAAGGAAGGAAAGAAGGAAGGAAGGAAAGAAGGGAGGGAGGAAGTGAGGGAGGGAAGGAGGGAGGGAGGGAAGAAAGAATCTGAAAAGAAATGTAAGCTGGGGCTTCTCTGTTGACTTAATAGAGAACAAAAGATGAGAAGCAACAGAAAGTCAATTTTCAAGACAACCAGCACAAGATTCAATGCTTCACTTCTTGCTCTAGCTAAACTGAACTCATTCCTCACTTGTCACCATAGTCACCATCACAGTATGTATATTACTTACATAAGCATGAGGAAGCAGCAATGATCATGGAAGACACATTCCCTGATCTCTGAGTTAGGCTGTGAAATATGCTAAGTAGTTGTTTCTATTTTGTGAAACTTTTCATAGCATCAGAGCTTTGGCTTTGGAAGTGGACTTAGTGACCATTTAATACAGAGTCCTCATTTTATGAGGAGGGTGAAGGAGAGATGAGGAAACTGATGTTTAGAGAAGGGAAGAGATGTATACCAGTTTCTACAAATTCTAAGTAGCTGAACCAAGATTTAAACTCAGCTCCAGTGACTCCTGCTTTAGTACTGTTTCCACCACCCCACATTGCCTTCTCTGCCTTTTCCATAGGCTGCACCTTAAAGATGGCACTACAGCTAGGCTCTGGTACATTTCAATTCTTTTTAAGTTTTACATATGCTATGTTTAAATGGCAAACATCACAAAACAAATTTCATTCTAGGAACAGGATTCTTATGTTTAAGCCAAAGGAAAGCCCCTGAGCGTGTTTCTCTTTGGGGGCATAATCATTATGTTAACAATAAATATCCTGCTTCTCTTATTTCTTTTGGAAATCAGGAACACATTGGATGTCTGGAAAGGAAAACTTTGACCAGATAAAGGAATGATAACTAGAGTATGAAACTCAATGAGATTAGGGAGGGGGACAAGCATACCCCACGGACTTAGGGCAGGATGGGATGGTGAGAGATAATCACTTCTCCCTTATATTAATAATCAATTACTGAATTAGGACCAGGATTTTTTTCCCCAGTAGCCTGTAGATTGTTCAGACTATGAAGAACATTGCTAAAAATGAGACTGAATTAACTTTCTCCTCAATCTTGTTCAGACCCTACCTAACCTTACAAAGAATTTAATATAAAATCAGCCCATTGGTTCTACATGGTGGGGATCAATTCTTTGACTGATTACTCTAGGTTGGGTAATTTAGAAGAAAATGATGTGATCTAACTTATATCTTCCCCTTTCCCCCAAGTCTCTCATTAGAATAGGCACACCTCTCACAGTAATATTCATTTCCTCCCATTAATTGTTAACCAATCACAGTTGATTGCCACCCTGGAAGACCCACTGTTCCAAGGGCATATGAACTGTGAACCCACTGCCCTGATTCATCTTTGTCATTCAAGAGTGTCACTGACCTATTTTACTGGCAGTAAGCTACCATTATTAATAGAATGATTAATAATCTAGAAATTATATCTCTCAAACTTTTAAAATATCACAATGGGCAAGACACAGGGAGTACCTCAAAATCTTCAGGGATAGATAGAGCCACAGAACAGATGAAAGAGCAAGATGCCATTGTTCAAATAAAGCCTCTAGAACCTATAGATGCAGCAAAAAAAGGGATGGGTGAGCTTAGAAATTGTCAGATGTTCCTCCATAGCCACCTCCCTCTTGCTGAGCTGAACTGTCCAGGAAGGGGCCTTTCTGAGCCAAGGGATGATGGGGTCTACTGAAGGTTTCAACCTTGTTGATGCTGTTTTTCCTACAATGCATTTATCTGATCTCCTGCCTTTAGTGGAGAAAGTTGTTTTCTTCATGGTTGTTAGTCAGTTTGCTTATTTGTTTTTGTTCTGGGCTGCTGATTTCATTGATTGTGAGAACTCTCTGAGATGAAATACCTTCTACCAGAATATACTGGCATCTTCTCTGCAATTTATATTCTTGGAGAGTCATTTGAGGCCCTGAGAAATGAAGTGAATCACCTAGGTCACACAGCTAGGATGTTGCCATCTAATGAAGACCTTAAACCCAGGTCCATTAGACTGTGAGCTCTTTGAGAATAGAGGACTATCTTTCTACCCTTTCTTTATACTCCCATCACTTAGCAAGTAAATGACCAGAGTAAAAGCTCATGCCAGAAGATGAACAAAAACTAAATTTAACAAATGGCCAGGGCCACATAGGACCCTTAATCAGTATACTATGTGTTCCTTTAGGAGTTTTTGATTTTAGAGTGAAATGGAAAAAAAATGACCTGGTATAAATGATGATCAAACCTTATAGAGACTGGAGGACTGTCAAAAAAATCTACAAATCAATTAAGAATAATAGGGAGGATGCTCCAAGTTATTGCCCATCTCTATAATGGAGAGAAGATGTGGTGCCATAGAAAGAACCTTGGATTTGTACCAAGTTGGGTTGGGTGGAAATCTAGCCTTTGGCTGTGTGGTGTTGTGTAAGTTACTTAACCTCTCTGGGCTATAGTCTTCTAATCTCAAAAGTTGGGACACTGGACTAGTTGGCCACTCTGAATCTGTGATGCTGTGAGCCTACAAAATTCATCTGAAAGAGGTCTAAGTAAGCAAGTAAAGATAAAAAATGCCCAGAACAAGTGATTCTGGAAATGTCTAAGAAGACTGCCATGTGCCTATGTTAAACAGCATAATGAGAGATCTGATTGGAGATAGAGTAAGAACACATGAGTTCTTGGGATACTTCACAACCCCAGAAATCTTTGACCGACTATACAAACGAAATCAAGTACAAATTCCTTTTCTGGAATAAAATTTATTTAAAAAATTTCTGAGCAAACCATGAATGTTATAGATGAACTCTACTCTAGAATGATCAAGCTGTAGAATCTCAGAGCTGAAGGACAGTAGGGCCATAACCCATATCTGTGCACGCACACATGCGTGAATGCACACACACATGCACACATGTGCATACACGTACACACACAGAATGAAAACATCTCTGATGATCATCCATATCATCCAGCTATGACATGAAGACTTACACATTAGGACAAACCTAATTATTATGAAGATTTCCCTTAAATGGAATTTGTCTTCCTCCATAACCTCTATCTACTGACATTTTAGTCCTTTCATATCAAGAAAAATAAATCTTTCTTTATGTGACTGCCCTTCAATACTCAAAGACAGTTTTTATGTCCTCCCAACTCCAAGACTCATGCATGTTTCAAATCATCATTTTCCCCCAAATGATCCCTTCTTATGGCCCCCTTGCCATTCTGGTTTTTCTGCTCCATTTTGTCAATGTTTTTTTGTTGGTTTGTTTGCTTGTTTGCTTGTTTGTTTGTTTTTAGGAGGCAGTTAGGCATAATGGAATTTAGTGCTAAACCTGGAAACATTTGATCATGATTTCAAATCCAGACTCATACACTCACTAAGTGGTGACCCTGGACAAGTCATTTAAATGATATCCTCAGTTTCCTTATCTGCAAAATAGGATACAATAATAGCACCTGCTTCACAGGGTTCCTATGAGGATCAAATGGGACAACATATGTAAAGTGTCTTGCCATCTTTAAAATGCTATAGAAATACTGCCCTCTCCTCCCCCTCCTCCTCCTCCCCCTTCTCTCCCCCTCCTCCTCTTCCACCCCTCCCCTCCTCCTCCCCCTCCTCCTCTTCTCCCTCCTCCCCCTCCCCCTTCTCCCCCTCCTCTTTCCTCTCACCTTCCTCTCCCTCCCCCTCCTCCCCCTCCTTTGCTATTACAATACTCCTAAAGTAACCTGACCAGGTCAGAGTAGAGAGGAACTCTACCCTCCATTTTTCTGGACATGATAATTCTGTTAATAAAACCTAAGAACTTGCTAACTTTTTTGCATATAATATTATATTGATAACTCACAGTCAGATTGGGGTGCCCTTGTTGTTTTTCTCAACTGTTTTCCAGCTCTGCTTATCTCATTCCATAATTCATATATAGCTGATTTTTAAATGAAATTTAAAAAATCTTTTTATCTCTCAACTTATCATGTTAGATTTAACCCAATGTTCTAGTTTGCCAATATTTGGGGGGGATCCAGATTCTATCATCCAACACATTTTTGTCTCTTTTAGCTTTGTATGACTTGACAGTCATACCATCTAGGTCATCATCCAAATAACTGGAAAAAAATGGTGAATTAAACAGGACCAAGGACAGAGCTCTGTAGATTTCCTGAAGTACCTTCATCCAGAATGGAAGCAATCCATCAATCATGGTATTAGAGATTTAAGGCTGGATGCAACCTCTGAGGCTGCATAGCCCAACCCCTTCATTTTATAGATGAGGAAGCTGAGACTCAGTGAGAGAGAGTGACTTAGCCATCGGGTCTAAAGGAACATAGATCTGAGTTTAGGCTCAAATATCTAGAACTGGAAAGGAGTTCAAAAGTTAGTCCTACCCTCCTATTCTGCAGATGAACAAAACTGAGGCCTATAGAGATGGAGTGTCTTAGTTAACCCTATTTCAAAGATCTAGTGATTCCAATCTTGAAACCCACTCAACTACACTCTGACCCAGCCCACAACTCTCTAAGTTGTTAGCACTGAAAGTCAGGATACATACATAGCAGATAGAGCGCTAGATGCCAAACCAGAAAGAGTTGGAATCAGGCCTTACTTCACGTGGCGTCTTCATGATGCTAGGCAAGACACAAGCTGGACCCCCATTTTCCCAAACTGCAAAATGAGGGTAATGACATAGCACGTGTCTTTTGGAGCTGTTAAGATAAAGGGAAATCATGTGTGCAAACTGCTTTGCAAACTTTAAGACATTACGTAAATGTCAGGCTTTGTTCCTCTGTGCCCCAATTATTTCCTATCATAGGCTATCCTGGGAGGCTGTGGGTTCCCTTTTCCTGGAGGTCCTCAAGCAAAATCTAGAAGACTATCTCTTGTTTTGGCTATAGAAGAAATCCTTGTTCAGGTACGAGCTGACTGGAGATAGAGCTCTAGACAATCAAAGAGCTCAGGATTGGAAGTCAGAAGGCCTGGGTGCAAATCTGCCCCTGTGCCCAGCACCCCATATAGTGGTGGCTAAGTCACTTAACTTCCTTTAGGCAGCTGGAGTGGATGGCCTCTGAGGTCATTCCAAATTTTAGAACTATTATCCTGTGACTGGGGTAATTGCTGAGGGCCCTTCCCACTGGCATTCTCTAAAACTTCCCAGATAGTAAAAAAAAGTGTCATCTTCTATAAAACCAGATCAGAAAATTTTACTGAAAATTCACATTGGTTTTAAAAAAGGATTCTAATAAGTACACCCTACACATGACATTTTCAAAGAAATTTACTCTGGAAACATAGCTTCTACCAGGAAAGGATGATTCAAAAACTTGACCTAAAAGAGCATGTTGGGGGTGGGGGGAAATGCCTTGTGGCCTTGAATCAGAGAGTAATGCCTTCAATTTAAAGTAGAAAAAAAAAATCACCACCATAGCCAGCTTTCACAGCGACCAGCTCAAAGTACAGAAAACGGCTCTGAGATGCTATTCCCCATTTTCAATCGAGCTGCCTCTCATTAGCTGAAAGGCAGAAGCAGAGAAGAAAGGAAGGTTTCACTTTGCTATAAATACATTACAGAAGGATGGAAAAGGGGGCATTTGAAAGTTGGCTGACTGGGCTGTTCCTCTTCTAAAGGCCAAGTTGAATGTAAAAATAATCTAAATTGATATGCTCTGTGTATTTTTCTCCAACTGAACTCCAAATCTCAGGAAAATAACCTTTTTTATTTCTTTTTTAAAAATAATTTTTAAAAATGCTATAAAAATAAAAGTACGTTAAAAAACCAACCCTAACAACAGTGCTGTAGATTAGGTTTCTAAGCACATGCAGACCTCGATTTACTTTAATTATGCTCTCCTGTAATTTGGCAATTATAAAATATTCCTCGACAAAATTAGTTTTTGCTATAAACTCTGGCATGCCAATTTCCTCCCCTCCCTCTCTCTCTCTCTCTCTCTCTCTCTCTCTCTCTCTCTCTCTCTCTCTCTCTCTCTCTCTCTCTCTCTCTCTCTCTCTCTCTCTCTCCTCTCTCTCTCTCTCTCCCTCCCTCTCTCTCTCTCTCTCTCTCTCTCTCTCTCCCTCTCTCTCCCTCTCTCTCTCTCTCTCTCTCTCTCTCTCTCTCTCTCTCTCTCTCTCTCTCTCTCTCTCTCTCTCTCTCTCATTGTTAGAACCTCGGTTTCTTATAGTCATAGCCCATGCCATGGCACCACTATTTTATTTTTAAAAAATCAATCTCAGCAGAGTTCATTTTCAGGAGACTTTTTTTTCCAAAAAGAGATAGAAATGGTGATGGGGAGGGTGACAACAGCTTACCAACTCAGGAGGATCATCATTTACACTGTAATTAACAAAATGAAATTTCCAAGGTTGCTACCAGCCAGACCCTTTTATCTCTTTCCCCACTGAAGGCTGGAAAGTGACTTCTCTGAAGTGGGTTAATTAAGATTAAACTGGCAATAATTAGCACAATGATAATCACTCTCAAGTGACTAGACCAGAAGCTGGATTGCTACTATTTCTCTTTTTAGAACCACACAAAAAAGGGACAAGGGGAGATTACTGTTTTTGTTTTTGACATATCCTAATGTCTTGGCAAAATGAAGATTTTATCTTTCCTTATGGAATGCTTTCCATATATGATCTTTCTCAAGACAATCCTATAAGAACCACAAGGGTACTCATTGGTATTTTATGGTTATATTTACTGAGCATCAATCTCGACCAAGGTCAATGAAATGGTATTAGAAATAAATAAGTGGCAAAGATCGGATTTCGACTCATGGCTTCTGAATCTAAGCCCAGAGTTGGACCATTTGTGCCATGATTCCTTCTTTGGGGGGCCTCTCCCCACCAAATTCATTGGCTCATGGGGAAAGGATCAGCGCGATAGTCTAGATATCTCCACTCACTTCTGAATACCTGAAAGGAAGATAAGATAAGATGAGGGGTAATTCTGGAGGCTACATCCATCCCACCCATAAATAAGGATGCTCTTCATCTTTCATGGAGGAATCTACTCACTATAAAATGGCTTAATGGGTGGTGGTTTAATGGCATTCATTAAGGCATATTTAAGGTGGTGACTTAGCACCTGCAGAGATATCTCTGCCTACCTCTTAATAGTGCTATAATTCCACCTGAAGGAGAAGGGAAAGACAGCAAAAACATAAATATACACATACATGGACACGCGTGTATGCATATGAACACAGATGTGTGAATATATGCTTAGATATAAACACACATACACACATATGCATATACCCAAGTGGCAGGATAATGTAATGGCTCACTGGCTGTCCTCACAGGCAGGAAGACCTGGGTTCTAGTCCTGTCTTCTGACACCTGTTAGCTGTGACTCTGGATAAATCTCTTCAGCTCTTAGTATGCCAGACTCTAAGACTGAGTTGCACAAAAGGTGTAGATGTTGATGAGGAAGTCTCCTCACTTGGAGATCCCTATTCAAATGAAATAGTAGGCGGGGTCTCAAAAGGGGAAAAAATATACATAAACTTACAGAATTCTACATTGAGGCTTCTCTCCTCCTCTGTGGCCTGGCTCCCCAGTCCTAACTATATATTTTTTTTCTTTCTTTCATGTCTGGCAAGGGTTTTTTTGTTTTGTTTTGTTTTGTTTTTTAATGACCTTTTTACACCAAGCAGCTTGGCTAAAGTGTTCCATTCCAACTCCCAAAATAACTATAGCGATTTCCCTACTGCAGGTTTCTAATGTTGAAGATTGCCATGGTATGTCTGAGTTTCTTTCTACACACCAGATCAAGTACTTCTTCAGTTTTTCTGGGGCTCCTGGAAGCTGTTTTAAAAGCAACTATGATAGAAGAAAAGCTAAGAACCATCTGAAACTCAGTTTGGAATTGGACACTCATCCCCAACCAAGGCAGGAAACACCGTATTACTGCACTCAGCCTTGGTCTGTGGTCAGCCAGGCTATTTTTAGCTTGAATTATAAGTATGCCTAGCCTTAAAATAAATCAACTGTCTAGTCATAATTACTTTTTTCTTTTTGTAAAAAAAAAAAGGCAATTTTTCCATTAGGCCAATAACATCAGAGATTAATAACAGAAGTAAAAGATAATTAAACAGAGACATTTAAAATAAATGGAATCCATCCATTTATTATACACTTGGTTGCTTGACTAAAATTGGGCAACTAATCTGAATATAACTGATGAAGGTGGGGAAAGTGCTGGATGAATAATTAAGAGACAGCCTAAAGAACACATCCCAAAAGAGAACTTTCTGTCTCTCATTCCCTTTGCCTTTTGTTATTGATTCTCTTAAGGGCCTAATCTCCCCTGAGATCATCAAAAGGAGCTTTGAATTCATTCAGTGAGCCACTCTTTTATAGATGAGGAAATTGAGACCTACAAGGTTTAAGTGACTTGTTCTAGGTTTTAGTAGGCAGAGCTGGGATTAAAAACTAGTTCCTCAATCTGCAAGTCCTTTCTTGGCTCTCATAGACAACAAATAGCTCACATTGATACCAACAGATCCATTTTGTCTCTTTGACAAAATTTTGTCTCTTTGAACTTTTGAGGGATTCTGCTGGGGGTATCTACCCTCACATGTTAGTACAGCCTGCACACCATGAGGCTAACCCTCCCAAGTCTTGTCTTTCTTTCTCATTATTCTTCCTACAGACCTTAATTTGTATAACATGATTGTTTTGTGGATTCTTGGCTGGTGAATTTCTTACCAAGACACCTGCCGAGGAAATTTGGATTGAAGGAATTGTAAGCCCTTTCTATTTGGAGGAATAATAAATTGACTACAAAACCTCATTTCTGGCTCAGCATTGGTAAATGTTAGGAGGTAACTGCTCAAGAGCACACTATTTTTAGAAAACATCTGGGGTGGGGTGAGGTGGGGCGGGAAGAATTACTTTTACACTTCTCTATGTATAGAAATGGAAAACAAAAGCAGAAGTAGATGGCTTTGGGAGCATTCTTAAAGAGCAGGACTGTTTGCTGTTTCCCAAGCCTACATTTTTCTCTGTCCATTAGTCTGCAATGTGGACTTTTGCCATTGGGGATTTGGGGATCGAATATTAATGTGATCTGCTCTATTTATAGGCCAGGCTCCTGGTGTGCACATCAATTTTAAAAATAGACAAAATGGTTTCATGGGGGAAAAAAAACTTATCTTCGTTTATTGACAATTAAGATAGAGCTTACAAGTTTGGGAGTGTCCCTGGTCTGTTGCAAAGCCCTGGTAAGAAGAGCTTTAAGCAACTACAATGCAATTTTTTTTACTAAAACAAAAGATGATTTAATGTACAAAGGCACATTCTGAAGTGTTCATTTGGCAATTCTGTCCCTGAAAAAAATTCTTTAAAAAACCAAAAATGATCCTGTCAACTCGTCCCCCACTGGCTCTGGTAACAGAACTCAGATACAATGAGAAAGCAATTTAGGTTTGTCCAAAGCAAGAAAATTCAAAGAAAGAGAGAAGAGAACTAGTTTTCTCTCCGTATTTTTTTGCGTTATTCAGTCGTTCTGATCCACTGAATGAACACTCAAGACCGCGCCTCATTCTGACCAAGGCATTATCAAGTCACAGTCTCTGCCTTCAATCCGCAATTTAATCTCTGTATGAAAATAGAAGGAAAAAAAACGAGGCAATCAGAGAACTAGAAGGGTCTCCGGAGCTCATCTAACTCAGCACGTTGCTTTCTGTGGGTAAAGAAATGGATTTTACTTTCTCAACTAATCTTGTGTCTGTTCTACTTCTTAGACTCCCCAGATGCCTTCAGGTTCAGGCTAGGGGTCACAGCCTACAGAGGTTTTCTTTTTTCCTGATCCCCCTCTCCCCATGGCTGGTGTTCTCTCTCCTTCCCGAAGGAGATTTTATACTTTATATTTACTTATCTGTGCAAATGCTGCATATCCTCCCACCCTCAATAGAGTGCAAGTTCTGATTTTATTTTATTTTTGTCCCCAGAACATCCAACTATACCTAGTACATAGTTGGTACTTAGTAAATATTTGTCTTTTAAATTGAATTGAAAAACAAAAGGGGGAGGCTAGGTGGCACAGTGAATAGAGCACCGGCCCTGGAGTCAGGAGGACCTGGCCTCAGACACAACACAAAATCTGGCCTCAGACACAACACAAATCTGGCCTCAGACACAACACAAAAACTAGCTGTGTGACCTTGGGCAAGTCACTTAACACCAACTGCCCTCCAAAAAAGAAAAGAAAAGAAAAGAAAAACAAAAGAAAACGGCAAAGATTGGCTTTATATAAAGACATCAAAGCACTCCATCAGAAAGTCTGGTAAAACAGAATGTATTGGTGCTCATTCTGCAGCAACAAATTCTTAAACAAGGCATTTCTGTTATATGGCTTTCATCTTTTAGGGGATATTTGCTGGATGTTTCTAGTTGTTAGTTCCTCCTCTGACAGCTCGCTGGGGTATGTAAGTGACCCTGCCTTCTTGAAGGCTAATCCAAGTGAGAGATCATCCAGCCTTTGTATAATGACATCCAATGAGGGAGAACCTACTATCTTCCAAGGCAGCACATTCTAGAGCTTTTGGTAAAAAGTTGTTTTGTTTTGTTTTTTTCACAGTGTTCCCCCTCCACCCTTAATGTCACTGTAATGAATGAAAAGAATCCACATTAATGTCCATTTCAAACATATTTCAGTAGCTGGTCCACTGTTTTCTACTAATTTTTGTCTAAATGTAACCCCCACTCCCATGACTTGGCTGTTGATGTTCACTGGGAACATGCAATCTCTTTACACAGTAAATTAACTGTATTGTGCCATTTTAAGTCCTGTGGCTAACAATGCTCCCCGTACAGGAAGTACATAGCTGCTTTGTTTTATTCTGATGTACAAATCAAATAGAATCATATTGTGCTTAACCCTTTAGTTGGCTCTGCTAAGTAAGACAGTGTATGGGTATGTTTTCCTCGAGTGTTAGCCTGGAGAAATCTTGTATACTGGATTAGGCTGCCAAACTGCCTGAGATTTGGGGATGGAGAATAGCAAAGGGATTCAGGTGGATTGAATATCTGTCACAAGATCACCAAAGGGGAATTCTGGATGGTTTCTGGTAGGTCTTCTTCTATTCTTTCAATAAAGTCTGGCTGAGGAGACCCTGAATGTGAGAGGTCACAAAATCTTGGCCAAAAAACCATCAAAAAGAAACTCTGAATCCTCAGAGGTCATGGAACTATAGCTTCTGAAATCCTCAAGTAATTCAAGTAAAGATGTCCAACTTTATCAGAATTCACCAGGTGGATTACACAAATTTCTACCCAACTTTTCCTATTCACTCAATTCCTGCTATAAAGATCTACTTCTTGTATATATGTGTGGTTTCTCTCTTATCAGAAAGCATCATCAACCCCATTTTATAAAGGAGGAGACTAGGGTGCAGAAGGAGGGAAAGCAATTTTACAGAACCAGCATCTTAGAATTTGAAGGTTGGAAGGAACTCAGACATGATAGAGCCTGATTCAGACACAAAGGAATCCACAATTTAACATACCAGGCAAGGGGTCCTCCTGCCTCTGCCTGAATGCCTTTGAGGAGGAGGGGGATACATCTCCTTTTGAGACAGGCCTTTCCACTTTGGGAAAACTCTCATTAGGCAATCATCAATATATATGCACCAAGTACCTGTTATGTTCCAGGCATCATGCTTATCACTAGGGATACAAACATGAAGAGAAAGATGATCCCTGCCTTCAAGGAACTTACAGTTCAATGGGGGAAGGCAATATACAAAAGACTGCAAAAGGCTGTACAGGCTTTGAGTGACAGTGCTTAGCCGAATGACTGGCAATTAATAAGCATGAAATAAATGCTTATTCATTGAAAAGTCAGAGAAGTCTCAGAGTAGGGCAGCCAGATAAGGAATGAGGAGATGCTCTGAGCTGAGCTCACTCCTTAAATAGAGATTTGGGAATTCATGGCTCTACCCTCCCAATTAGGAAGGTGGTGGTGGTGCTGGTGGTGGTAGTGGCAGTGGTGGCAGCCAAGGTGGAGGTGGCATTGGTGGTGGTGTTGGCTGTGGTGGTAGTGATCGTGGTAGTGGTGGTATTGGAGGTAGTATTAGTGTTGGCAGTGGTGGTGGGGGTCTTGGTGGTGTTGGTGGTGTTGGTGTTGGTAATGGCAGTGGTGGTGGGGTTGGCAGTGGTGGTGGTCTTGGTGGTCTTGGTGGTCTTGGTGGTGTTGGTGTTGGTAATGGTGGTGGTGATGGTGTTGGCAGTGGTGGTGGTGGTCTTGGTGGTGTTGGTGGTCTTGGTGTTGGTAATGGTAGTGGTGGTGGGGTTGGTGGTGGTGTTGGTGGTGTTGGTGTTGGTAATGGCAGTGGTGGTGGGGTTGGCAGTGGTGGTGGTGGTTTTGGTGACAGTGGTTTTTCCCTGACATCAAATCTAAATTGTCATTTTTGTAACTGCTTCCCACTGCTCCTGGTTCTGACTTTGGGGGCCAAAAAGAACAAGCTGAATCTCTCCTTTATGAGGCAGCCTTTCGAACACTTGAGCAAAACACCTGTGTCTCCCTTGAGTCTCTTTTCCTCTGGCCAAACATGCACAGTCTCTTCATCTAACCTCATATGATAGTTACTAAATCCCCTTTGTTATCCTGATTGGCCTCCTCTGGATATTCTCCAGTTTATCAATGATACCCAGGACTAAAAGCAATGTTCTAGACGAGGTATGACAAGGGCAGATCAGAGGAGAACAATTACTTCCTTATTCCTAGAAGAAATGCCTCTCCTAAAGGGATACAACATGGCATTACGTTTTTTGGCTATCATGCCACACTGCTGACTCATATTTGAGCTTGTGTTGCACTAAAATCCCCAGATCATTTTTCAAAATGACTATTGTATCAGTCACCCCAATATTGAATTTTCAAAGTTGATTTTTTGAACCCAAGTGTAATACTTTACATTTAACTATATTGAATGCCATCTTATTGACTCAGCTCCATGATCAAGCCTAAAGTCTTTCTGAATCCTGACTCTATCACCTACTGTATTAGCTAATTCCCATTTCTCTCATTTCTGTGTCTTTTATAAATGTCTGGCATTGCCGATTTCTACCAGGGTGACTTTTGGGCAAGCCTCTCCCTTCCTCTTTCTGGGCTCAGTTTCTTCTGTTAAATGAAGGGATGGTGACATCTAAGGTAGATTCCAGTTTTAGATTTAAAATCCTATGACCAATCATCAAGCATTTAGTAAGCATAAATTTATGTTTCAGGACATGAGGATGAAGAAGAAAGAAAGTATTATCCCCGTAAGGATAACTAAATGTCAACCATGTTTCCATTTCCTGGAATTACATATTTAGAGCCCAAAGTGACTTTAGCCTTTACCTTCTCCAATCTGCTCATTCTACAGATACAGAAACAGGGACTGAGATGTGAAGCAATGTTCTCAAAGTCATAGAAACAAAGGTTTGTATGAAGAAAACAATAAAAGCTAACATTTGTATAGATCCATAAAGTTTACAAAGCATCTATTTCCATCGATGCTCTCATCCTAAACTCCCTATAACCTATGAAGTAGGTGCTATATCATTTGACAGATGAGGAAACTAAGGCTGAGAGACAAGAGACTTGCCCCGTGTCATGAAACTAGGAAATATCTGAGGCAGGATTCAAACTTGTATCCTCTTGATGCCAAGTCTAGTGTTCTGTCCATTGGGCTACCTGATTGACTAAAGCAAGAAAAAAAGTCTTTACCTCTTGAGTAGCCAAGGGGAATCAGAAATATTCATGTTATTTATTCTTTTAAAGCAGCAGATGCTGATGTTGAAATAACTCCCTCTCAGCCTTTACTGCCCCATTTCTCCCAACCCAAATTTGGTCTCTGAATCCTTCTCTGAATCTAGGAAAGACTCATGACCTTTAAAAAAATCTTGATTTTTACTACCTACCTAGAGAATACAACCGTACATTTACATTTGCTGCATATTCTAATAAAGAACCAGAGCCACTAGCCGCTTAAGGTGGCATTTGCCAAGAAGCTTCCATTCCTTCCATGTCCTACTAACCACAAGAATAAATCAGCAGAGCTTCACCTTGAACACTTCTAGTTCCACTCTGCCTTATCTGGTGAGAAATGCTGTTGCTATTCACAGCATCCAAAGATTGAAATTGTAGAACAAAATCCAAAGGCACTCATTCCTTCTGCATCATAAATCACCAGCGGTCACAGAAATGACAAAAATGCTAGCTCTAGACTTCACAATGTGATTTGCAATTTGATAGTATATTCCCTATCGTTTCCCTACATGCTTGAGTGAAATTGGCCAAACTAAGAAATCCAGGGTGATCACTCAGCTGTGCCCTTTGGTCACTTTCCAAATCTGGGCACAGTGAGACTTGTGAATCACTGAAAGGACATGAGGCACCCAAATATCAGTTATGTATCCTCTGCCAAGTCCCGCAATGCCAGAAGTAGGGGGAGCAGGTGGGTCATAGTTTATCATGGTATGTGCTAAGACATCCTGACATAGCAGTGAGTGATCATTTGGAACCATCTCTTGGTAGCTGTGGCTCAGGGACAGATGCCTCTATGATAAATATGGAACTCAGGGCTGTGAAAGAGGAATAACAATATGTGCCTTGCCTAGCAAATAGGATTCTCACAAGGAAGGCACTTTACACATTTCAATAATTCAACATGTCAATAGATGCAATAGTAGGTAAGCTCCATGAGGGAAAGGAAAACTTAGCTTCTGTCCTCATCTTCCCAGTACTGGGAAAGTGTCTAGGGTATCAAAAAGGCTTAACATATTCTTACCTCACTGTTCAAGTGAACTGAATATTTGGCTTCCTTTATCTGGGTATTTCTTCCAAGGGTACAAATTGCAATCAATCCATATCTTCTCATTCTTTGTTACTCTTGTCTATGTCCTTCAAAAGCTGGGAGAATTGCTTTTGATCTCTTGACATTATTTGGTTTTTGACCATTGGCTCTTTCTATCGCTTGGACATATAAAACTTATGCTGTAAAGAACTAGGGTTTAAAGCAATGTTACACTGGTAATCCATTATGGTTTGTTGGAATTGGTTGTTTCAAAATCTTTCCTTAAATGGCGTAGGGCTATCGGAATGTGATTTATTAATGTTGGTACCAGTGGGCAAAACTCTAGTGATAAAGTATCCACTGACTGAGACCCCAGGAACCTAATAACCCTTAATTCAGTGCATCTTTGGTATTGAGGCTGGCGGGCTGTAGATGGTCTCTCAGAAAAATTCTGACTTTTCTAATAATGCTATACTTCTGCAGAGCTAAGGTTTGCAAAGTGCTTTGTATACATCATCTCATTTGATCCTCATAACAACCTGCTCCTATTATCTCCCTTTTCCAAATAAGGGAACTGAGGCTCAAAGAACTTAAATGTCTTGCGCAGGGGCACCTACCTAGACTCAGAAGTTGGATTCTAGCCGAGGTCCTGTTGAACCCAAGTCCAGAGCCCAACCTTACTGTGCCTTGCAATCTACTAAATCTTTCTCTTAGTATCTAATGAATACTATCTTATTATACCCTTGGGAGGAGAGGGAAAGGCAGGGGATGAGTGGGTTATAAAAAGACCAGGAGGGAATTAGAAAGCCTAAGGGGAAAATGGAGCCATCCCAGAGAGATCCCCACCAGCTTGGCTAGATCGTGGTATGCCTGGAGGGTAGCAATATGAAATAAGGCTCAAAAATAGAATGATGCTAGGCAGAGAAGGCTTTGAAGGCCAGAAAAAAGAGTTTGGATTTCTCTAGCTGGGCATTTTGGAGGCACTGAAGATATATGAACAGAGGAGTGAAATGAATAGGTCTAGGCATAAGAAAAAAACCCTCTGTCAGATTGGAGGCAAAATGGAGGTTGGAGGGGAGAGAGCAAATCCTGGGAGGGGGCTCTTCCACAAATAGTTCAGGAAAGTGGGAATAAGAGCTTGTACTAGTCTGGTGGCAATTTACCTTACCTTAACAATATACATCTTCTAAGAAGCTAGACATTTACATGAGGTCTGCCTCTTTGGATTGGAAGTTCCTTGAAAGCAGGTACTCTTCCTTCCCTCCCCCCAGTACATAGCACAGTACCTGGCATATAGCACACCTTTAAAAATGCTCTTTGACTGCCTGGATAACAGTAGGAGTAGAGAGGAAAGGAAGGATGTGAGAGACTTTTCAAGGTAAAATAGAATTAAGTAACTGATTAGAATTGTGTGACTCTATTAGGGAAATAGAGTCAAAGACATCCTCCAGGGGTACAGAAGAGAGGGTGATGATGGAAGCATAGGCAAGGATAATAAAGTGGGGAGGGAGAGGAAGGGGGAAGAGGAGGAGGTCTAGGGGAACAAGTTTCATTTTAAGCAAATTAAATTTGAAGGGTGTTTTGTAAATTGTTTCCTGGAAACTTTTCATGAAAAGTCAGCTGATGCCATTGTCATGATCCTGGAACAGGGGTGAGGAACCTGCAGCCTCGAGGCCACATGTGGCCCTCTGGGTCCTTGGGTACAGCCTTTTAACTGAGTCCAAGTTTTACAGAACAAATTATTTTATTAAGAGGATTTGTTCTTTGAAGATTGGATTCAGTCAAAGGGCCACACTTGAGGACCTAGAGGGCAGCATGTGGCCTCGAGGCTGCAGTTTCCCCATCCCTGTGCTGGAGAATTCTTCTAAAAACTGAAATGGACCCAGGTCCAGGAGCATGGGATATAAGGAAAACCTTAAGATCTGCCATCTCAACTTGAATTAGGCTGTCTAAAGAGCATCATTGAGCCTTCAAGCAAAGGCCAACCAATCATTTGTTAGGAATACTGGAAAGGAGAGTAGGTTTCGGATATGGCTTAGACCAGATAGAACTTTCCACTTTGAAATTCTATGATTTTGTGTTTTCATGATAAAAAGAAAGATGTTCTGGTACATCTTTGCTGTTTGAAACAAATTCAAATCCTGAAAAAGAAGTTGCCTGTCTTTTCTTTAAAAATGTTTGAATTTAATTGAATTAGATTGAATTAACAATAGTAGGGACTGCCTATAGGTTAGGTAATATGGACTCAAATAAAAGCAAGGAAGCTTTAATGTTGTTAACCTTATTCTATCCAATACACAACAATTAAGAGTTTACTACGTTCACAAGCCAGTGATAGCCCCTGAGGAAACAGCATTTAAAAAAATAGGAAAGAAAACTCCAAACAGTTTCTACCCTCCAGATGCTTACATTCAGATGGAGCAAAACAACCAATCAATCAATGTTTATTAAGTACCTACTATGTGCCAGGCACTGTGCTAAGAGCTGGGCATACAGAAAGCAAGCTGATGAAGAATGCCAGGCACTTCATTTCACAGACAATCCTGATCAAGTTGTAAACGTCCATCAGATCAGAGGACTAGAGCTGGGGGCACCTTGGAGCCTGGGTGACTGATTCATATATTAATGCTTTAACAAGTGTTTAGTAAGTATACATAAGTAATGAGTAGCAGAAGCAGGACCTTCCACTTCCAGGGCCTGGGGTTTGAGTCCGTCTGTGGCCAGGAGGGACAAAATGTAATCTGAATCTCAGCTTCCCTATTGCTGAAATGAGGGAAACAAGGGGATCTCTAGGGTCCTTTCATTCCCTAAAGCCTGTTAGCCTATGAACTTTCGCATAGCAAAGAAGAAAGAATACAAAAATAGAAGTGGAGGAAGACTCAGAAGCAGTGGCAGTTTTTCCAAGTTCCCCAAAGGGCTCATGACTCAGTGGTATTTCTAGGAACAAACGTAAATGTACCAAGCTCACAGTTGGCCGCTGGCAATTGACCAACTTGATGGATAAGGAGGAAGCACACCAGGCTTGCTGGAATGCACATTTCATGGGTGGAGCAGGAACCAGAGTGCTGCAGGCATTTTTAGACATCATTTCTCACATTTGTTGTTGGAAACAAATTAAGTCTAAAGCTCCTTTAACCTCCTTTTTTTCTCCTTCAGGTTGTATTTTTCTGTACCACTGAAGGTCTGTATCCATTGAAAACTCAGGAGATGAGCCTTAGAGTTATTTGAGGCTCAGACAATTTAAGGGACTTGCCCAGGACCACAAGGCTAGGAAATGTCAGAGGCAAATACAAATATTGCTCTTTCTGACTAAATGCAGCAGCTCTCTACCCACTACACCACATTGCCAATGTATCACAAGAGGTTAGGCATCAGGCATGGATGAAATGAAGATAAATCTGTGACTAATACACAGTTGGGCATAAGAAATTGGATGATGGGGAGGGAGGGATATGTGTGTGTGTGTGTGTGTGTGTGTGTGTGTGTGTGTGTGTAAAAAACCTTAAGCTATGCAAAAATGGACAAAAACATGTCATTGTTTTGTTCACAATGTGAAATCTCTTACTAGAACCCAACCTAGTTACAGCATGAATAGGTTAAAGTGTGTCCTCAGGGCTTACCAATCACATCTGGATGACTGAGTATCAATGAGACATTACCCTTCCTCCCAACTCAGTCTTAGTTTAGAAGAGGCAGGGGCAGAAGGTAAAATGAGGTAGGGTGTGGAGAGAGAAAAGTTTTTGTTTTCTCCAACAGGCTTTGTCAGGGTTACACAACTGGGAGGTGAAATATAACCAAGTTAAACACGTGTGCTGGTGTGCTCGTGCACTCACACACACACACACACACACACACACACACAGAGTTAGGATATCTAAAATAGATTTTAAATATGAAGAAAAAAGTTTCTTCTCTCACTCGGTTCCAAACTGTAAGAAAGGAAAGTTAGAATGTGTGGAAAACTTCATTTTGTTAGATTGCTGGCCAGGTTTATTTTAACCCAGACTAGAGAATTTTAAAAAAGTTGTCCATGTTGGTTTTCAAATTTTGTTAAGTTCAATTTAACAAACCTTTTTTTTTTCTTTTGTGTATTTTGTTTTCATATGCTCATTATTTTTTTGTTTCCCTATCACTTCCCGCCTACTCATCACTCTCTACCTTCTTCCACTTCCCTCCATCAGAAAGAATCCCTCTTTCATAAAGAAAAAAGTATAACATCCACTTAATTCCATGCCAGAAAATGCATATGCCTGATTCTACATCCCTATCCCATCACCTCTTTGCCAAGAGACTGAAGGAATGTTTCATGTGATTGCTGGGGAAACGGTTGTATTTGTCTTGCTCATGTGACCCTGCATCAATTCATAAAACTCTTTCTAAGTTTCTATGATTTTTTCATATTGGCCATTTCTTATGGCACAATCATATCCCATCACATTCATTCCACAATGTGTTTAGCCATCCAACACTAAATGGGCATCTATTTTGTTTCCAGTTCTTTCCTATTATTTTTTTTTAAGCAATTGGGGTTAAGTAACTTGCTCAAGGTTACACTGCCATCCATTATTTATGTGTGGGTGCTCATTTTCTAAGGCTGGATCCGATCCCACCTTGTCCCAACTCCGGGGCCAGCACCCTTACTCACTGCACCACCTAGCCGCCCCTCCTATTGTTTTTTTTTTACTTTTTGGTATTTGTTAATTTGTTTGTTTACTTTTAGTTTACAAGATTCAGTTCCACAGTCCCTTGAGTTTCAAATTTTCTCTCCCTCCTTCCCCTCCCCCCCACCACGGCAGCATGCAATCAAGTATAGGATCTGCAAATATTTCACATTAGACATTAGTCAGGTTATAAAGAAGGATTATATGAGATGGAATGAACAATGGGAGAGAGGAAACAAAACCAAACAAGAAAAAGAAAAAGAGCAGGTAGTTTGCTTCAATGTGGATTCAAACTCAGTTCTTTCTCTGGATGTAGACATATAAAAAAAAGTTGCTATAAATATTTTTGTACATATGGGTCCCTTCCTTTGACCTCTTTGGGATATCTCTAAACTCTAGTAGTGGTGATGTTATATATGTATGTATGTATGTTTGTATATGTGTATACATATATGTATATATGTGTATCATATGTATATTTATGTGTATATATGTGTGTATGTATATGTGTGTGTGTGTGTGTGTGTGTGTGTGTGTGTGTGTGTATATGGAGAGAGAGAAAGACTCTATAGAGGCAGCTAGGTGGTTCAGTGGATAGAGTGCTGGACCTGGAGTCAGGAAGACCTGAGTTCAAATCCAGCCTCAGACATTATGTGACCCTGAATAAATCACTCAATCTCTAGTCTGCCTTAATCCACTGGAAAATGAAATGTAAAACCATTTCAACATCTTTGCCAATAAATTATGAAGCATTGGTGTGCTATGGTCCACAGGGTCATAAAGAGCTGGGCATGACTCAGCACCAAGTGCTGTAGTTTGCAGATGCTATTCCCCTCCCTTTTTTGAAAGTTCAGGAAATAGTCGCCCTTTTCTACCCTGATAGCATCTCTTCTTCTATAGGACCTAAGATTACTGGTAGAGCCTTAGTAATCCCACCTGCCAGTTCATTCAGTGCCCAGGGACATATTAATCTTAGCCAGGTGACTTGAACTTATCAAGGGCAGCTAACCCACTGCCTGGAGTTAGGAAGTCCTGAGTACAAATACAGTCTCAGACATGAGCCTGGATGAGTCATTTAACCTCCTCCTGGCTCAGTTTCCTCAACTGTAAGATGGAACTAGAAAGAGCACCTACCTCCCAGAGTCATTGTAATGAGATGCTATTTATGTACTTTAGAAATAGTTTGTGCTATATAAATGTAAGCTATTGTTCTTATTCACTATTGTTAGATGCTCTTTTAATATTTCCCTGTGAATCTTCTATATCAACTCCCCATGTAGCCTTTTTTGTTCTGTCCTTTCCAAAGCAAAGATCATTCTCCTTCACTCTGAAAAATAGATGTGAATTCAGACTCAATCAGCTCTGCCTTCTTTCAGTCATTTTTGCATTCATTCTCAGATTCTTGTCTTTGCTTCCTTCTTTTTTTCATGAATTTTTAAAATCTAAGTGGATTAATGAGTTTCCTCATTATCCTCATTGGTCTTTTTTTTTTTTTTTTGTACAGTTCTGTCTTCAGTCCTCATTGGAATTTTTCCCCTTTTGAATCTTAAGCATTTCATTATTTTTGTTTTGTTTTCTTTTTTGGCAGCTACATCATACTGTTGACTTTTATTGAGCTTATGATGAATACATAGGATGATGAGAGTGATTAAAGTGTGAAAACTTGGGGGGAAGGCCATTGGCTTTCCACTGAATCACTATCATAAACTTTAATATTTCAAGGAATTCTTGATCACTATAGACGTTTTGTGATTCTACCTTAATACATTAAAGACACTGATCCAAAAGAACCATATTCAAAAGTCATAAAGATTTCCTGTAGGCAATCATCCCATCAGCAAATTGTCCTGGGAAGCCAAAATATGGATGATGTCACACAGTAAAGAGCTATCCCCCTCTCCACTCTGACGGAGTTTTAAATTGGCAGCTCATACGAACTAAAGAAATATAGCCACTTCAAGCCAAGCACATAAGAGCTGTTTTCTCATGTTGAAGTAAGGCAGTCCCCTCTCTACTCCCAATTTCTTCCCTTACCATCAAATTTCCCAATAAAAACAATTTGGTAAGAGACATGTATGCTGAGCTATAACCCTGGAAATGTTTTCTTGACAACACCAAGTTATTCAAAGCATGCTGACTCCAACCATTTTCCCAAGGCAGCATGTGCACTCTATCTTCACAACTCCATCACAGAGGCATTCCAACTTTCCTCACTACCAGTTGGTTTGATATAACTACAATCAACAGAAAATTCAACAGTAGGCTGGCTAAATTTATGTCAGAGATGAACCAGAGCCTACTATTCAACATGTATCTAAATAAAGAATGAATGGCTCCAGTCTGTATTTCTTCCAGGAGAGTGGTGCCATGAAAGGTGCTGGATTAGAAGCCAGGGGGTCAGGTTTTCCAATCTGTAAACTGAAGAGGATGGACGACATGACCCAAAAGTCCTTTCTAGCTCTAATACCTATGATATCATGAAATGATGATAATAATTATATTGGTATCACTAATAATAAAGGGATGAAATAAAGGGATCATCACCCCAAACAGAAATAGAAAGAATAGCACTTCCTTATCAAAGAGCAAGAAGATGATTGCTAGATAATCTGGGGCACATGATAACCAGGTTTTAAAATTATAGAAATGGTAAACTGAGGCACAGCATTCCAAGCATGATTCATTTCTTAGCAAAGCTAGGAATTGACAATCTAAAGTTCCTTGGTAGCCAAGGATAGATCGAGGGGTTTACAGAGCGCATTTTTATAGTCAATAAAGAGAAACTAATAAAAAATTTATGTGTGTGTGTGTACACTCACACACATACATGTGTGTATATATATATTCATGAGATTAATAAACATTCATGATATTGATGCATATTCATAAGATTTGCAGGATTATGGAAGTATAACAAGAATAGGGGAGTAGAACATTTGTAACATTAAGTCTGTAGGTGTCCCCAACTCCATGTGACTTTCAATCAAAAGTTAACTTTCTTGTTGACTTGGTTAACCTTAATTAATGAAGCAATTCATTGAATACTATGAAATCATCATGTTTTGTAAGTTTTCATGAGTCTAAATGAGAATTAACTTACAAACAGGTAAATTAATTCACATTGAGAAGGGGAAAGTTTGTAAAACAAAGGATTTAGGCTCACAAGAGGGAAGTTAAACTCTTAACAACTTATAAAAACTAGCTTAATTAGATTTAATAATACATAGCAACCCTTAGCTAAAATTCTAGTCTGATTATATAGATTGAACACAATTCTTAGTTTGCATTTCTCAGCCATAGAGTAATTTATAAAAAAAGAATTTCTCTGGTCATTATTTTATTAAAACATAATAATGCTATTTCTCATTTCTGTCAATTCTCCTATGAGTTTAAAAAATGTCTGATACACAATCTACCAAAACAACTAGTGACTTTTAAAAATAATTTTAACATGAATTTACCTTGAAAGATCTAGCCAGATAGACAAGTGATAAAAAGATATGAATAAATAGTTCTCAAAAGAATATTTTTTGGGGGGGCGGCTGGGTGGCGCAGTGAGTGGAGCGCCGGCCCTGGAGTCGGAGGGACCTGAGTTCGGATCTAGCCTCAGACACTTAATCCGCACAAACAAGGGCCTAGCCGTGTGGCCTTGGGCGGGTTGCTTAACCCCAATTTCCCTAAAGGGGCGGCTAGGTGGTGCAGTGAGTAAGAGTGCTCATCCCAAATCCGAGGCTCTGTTCTTGCTCACTGCGTCACCTAGCTGCCCCGCTCTCAAAAGAATTTAAAGCTATTAACTATTTGAATGAATGTTATTCCAAATCATTAAAATAAAGAGAAATGCAACTCAGAAAAAAAAATAAAATAAAATAAAATTATAGAAATGCTTCTGGAAAAACCAGCCATCCCTTCACCAAACAATTAGAAAGGTGAATCATTTATTGTATGTTTATTGTAACCTGAAGTGTTTTATCTTAGCTTAGGAAATAGCTAAGATGCAGGAATAAAATCAAAAGGCCCTCCATGGGCAACAGCCACATGAACACATTCAACAATCTGTTGACAAGGGAGTGTCAAACAAATGGCAGAATCATAGAGATTTGGGTGTGGAAATCCATGACAGGACATTGATTGAGGCAGATTATTCAAGGAAATGCTACAACACATCACTTCAGGTTAGAAAAGGTTTGTTCCCACCAAGCTGTAGCCAGAACAGTGAAGCAAAATCTCAATATCATTTATAGACTAAAAGTCAATAGTCCTTCAGCTGCAAATGCAGACCCCAAAATGCCCTTAGGGAGAAAGCAAACAAACTGTATTGTGGTAAGAGAATTATCCTTGGAAAATGCAAGAATCTGAATCAAGCTGTTCAAACATCCAGTTATGTCCATCTCCCCATATGAGTGGATTTCCAAAGAGTCTTTAAATGATACTTGTCAATGTTTTGCTTTCCAAAGCAGTGAATGAGGCTGCTATGCATGAGTGATACCTGGCATTCTGAGTACCTTTCCTTTTTCTGAGACGAGGAGATATAGGTCAATTATATCAAGGTAAACAGAGTGAATATAGACTCATCTAAAAATGTAAAATATCACTTAAAAAGGCTATCATATGATCATATTTTAGTCCCCATGGCTTAATTAAATTATTAACCATGAGATGCTCTTAAAAGTTATGCTGAGGGGCAGCTAGGTGGCACAGTGAATAGAGCACTGGTGCTGGAGTGAGGATTGCCTGAGTTCAAATCCAGCCTCAGACACTTACCACTTATTAGCCATGTGACCTTGGGCAAGTCACTTAACACCAATTGCCCCTCCAGAATTCATATTTGAACACTTTTCTTATTTTCTATGCAAAAACTAGTTATTGAGACCAATTTAATCAACATATGTCTATTTAAATAAATTACTATATTCCATAGGGAAGTATATGGATAGAGTGCTGAAGCTAAGTTGAGGAGGACCTGGGTTCAAGGCCTGTCACTGATACTACTCTTATGGCCACAAGCAAGTCACTTAACCTCTCTTAATCAGGTAGCTCTCTAAGATTTTATACTATTGATGGATCGATCGGGACCCAATTTGGTGGAAGGAGTGTCCATCCTAATAATATCATAGAACCTTGATGTGCATATCAGTTTTTTAAATTGGGGTTAAGTAACTTGCCCAAGGTCACATGGCTAGGTTTTTGTTTGTGTGTGTTAAGTGTCTGAGGCCAGAACCGAACTCAGGTCCTTCTGACTCCAGGGCCAACACTCTACTCACTGTGCCACCTAGCCGCCCCTGCATATCAGTTTTTCAAGAGTAAAATGAATATTTCCTAGTTTATTTAACAAATATATCAAGTATCTACCATGTACAATGTAGTGTGTATTAATCCAGCAACTCAGAAAGAAAATTAAGAGGGGGCTGAGGATGACAGCTGTTTTTGGATATCTGTAGGGCTGTCCCATAGAAGAAATTCTGTCCTAGATATCCTGCCATGCACCCTGACCACCGTGTCCAATCTAGATCAATTCCATCTCTAGAAGAGCTCCAACAATTGTGGAGGAGCTAAGAACTTGGAAACTCCATCCCATAGATGAGAGACCCTCACTGGTGGGTACAAACTACCTCTCTCTTATCTAGCTGCACCCAGACCATGCTTTATGTGCATATATCCCCCAAAGCCTGCCATCTACATGCCCATTCCATAACTCAACATTTTCTACCTCTTGCTCTGAGATCAGTAAACAAGTGAATACTATGATTGGAAAAGGCCTAATCATCCACTTCCCAGTGATTTCATCCATTCACCTCATGCCTGCCTAGCTCTGGCCACCAGTCTATTATTTGTTCTTGGTCCCCCCAGTTGTCTTCCCAAGGTTAAGGACTATCTCACTTTTGTCTTCCCATGCCAGTGCCTAGCTCTTATTCCTAGCACAAAATGAGTGTTGAATTTTCAATTAGTGTTTTCATTCATTGGCCACAGAGGTGGAAAAATTGGATAAATGGTAGAAATTTCAGAGAGGTAGGTAGAGTTCAGCTCCATGTCAGGATCATTTTGCTAATCATTGGAGCTGTCCAAAAGGAGGGGTTGTGTGGGGAGATACTGGGCACCTTTCTCACTGAAGATTTAGAGCAGAGGCTACTTGACCATGGCTACAGTGTTGCCAAGGTCCACTGCAATATAGTCCACAAGAACTCAGTTCATATGTGTACAGAGTAGGAGCCCCTCATGGGTGGGGACATTGCTTAAGTCCTCTCTGTACATGCTTATTTGGGATATCTTCATGTCTCTGTTGTCTGTCTGTATTGCATAGAAGCACCTAGAGGACAGAACCTTACTATTTCTTTGTCTGCATCTCTAGTGCCTAACATAGGTCCTGGCAAATAGTAAACATTTAATAAATCATTGCTGATTGATTGATATTACCTAGCATAACACACACAATTTTTTCTTATTGGATTTTCACACATTTTCATCCAGTTTCTACAATAAGACTGTAAGCGCATTGAGGAAAAGCATTATTTTATGTTTGTTACATTTTGAGGGGGCAGTATGGCATAGTAGAAAGCTGGATGTGTATTTGGGATGCCTGAATTTACAACCCAGAGGACTGACATTTAGGAGCTATTCAACTATGGGTAAGAAAATCAAACTCTCTGAGCCTTTGTTTCGACATCTGTAAAATGGGCAACAGCAGCAGTAACAGCATAGAGCAGTGGATAAAGAAATGGCTCAGAGTCATGAAGACTTGGGTTCAAGCCTGTCTCTGATACATCATGGTTGGGTGACTGTGGTCAAGTCACTTCATTTCTCTAAGCTCCAAGAAAGTCTCCCCAGGAAAGTTTCAGATAAGTAGTTGGTATAAACTGATAGAGGGAGTTTCCTGGCCATAAGCTGTAAAACTGAAGAAATCACAGGTATAGACTAAAAACCACCAGCTTCTTTTGAAGTACAATCATGGAATTAGGCCACTATTATAAATGTGTCGATATACATTTTCCTAGAGTGTCTACGAATTGAGACAAAATGTCCCCCCCCCCATTAGAAGACTGCCATGGGGAAGCAGCTTGGGGAGTTCCAGGGGCCAGGACGACTCTTGTCCTTCTATCTTTGTAAATAACCTGCTATTCAGTGCCATTAATAGCTCTATTTAAAATGTCTAGTAGGAAGCCCAGCCAGAGGCTCTCCTCTCCAGTCCTGCTGACAATTCTTTTTTGTTGTCAGGCAACTGCTGTAAAGAGAGATAAAATCAGGGTCATTACCTGAAGAAAAAGCTCTAGCCTCAATTTATCGCTTCATTTCCAGGAGACTCCTGGGAGTCAGAAAGGTAAATAATAAAATTCTCAGATGGCAAATAAAGTTGAACCTCTGTTTCACTCTTTTCTTTTCTTTCTGGGGCCTCATCAGCTCTAGGGCAGCAGCTCCTTCTGATTTTAAAAGTGGGATTTGGAAAACAGTCCCTGGAGATGCATTTCAAACGTGGATCTGGGATAGGAGGGGGTCCTGTCTTAACCTCCCAGGATGCCCCTCACCACTTTCTGCACACTGCCCTCCTCCTGCCCTGCCCCCCCCCACAATCAGGAATAACTCCCCTCTGAATTTCAATAGGACCTGTCACCATAGAGCTGTCCTGGCTTCTTTGGGCAAAGGTATTATTTCAACATAAAAGGAGACGAAGGCAGGAAAAAAGAATAATCCCTGGTTTGCTTGGATTCTTGCCATCTTGTTAGATTCAGTCTAATCTGAATTCCATCCAATTAGTTTCATTTTAATTCTATGTGGAACTAAATTGCAGACTCAAATTGTTCTCCGGCAGATCCCTAAACTTTCCAAAGTGTCAAAGTACCTTAACTTTGCCAAGGTAAATTGGCCAGCATAGCTCTCGAAAAATAAAACAAAAAAATTGGGACCAGGCATGCACCTTGAGTAAGGCATAATGAAGAGGCAGCCTGCAAACCCCACTGGTACCCAAGCAATGTCAAGAAACCTATTGGAGGGTCCCAGACAGTGGGTTGACTCCCTGAGGAGTATTTATGGAATGACATGGATAAGAGTTGCAGTGGATGAGCTGCAATTTTCATCAGTGGAGGGAATGCCCACATCAGTGAAATCATAGGTCCATACATTTATTGAGGAAAGGCTGTCTGGTAAATCCATTATTTGATTTATTTAGAGTTAAAGTTGAAAGGGTGCTTAGCGACCACCTAGTCCAACAGTCCCAATCCTACAAGGAGGAAACGGGATGAGAGAGGAAGATTCTTGCCCAAGGCCAAATAAGACAAAGGAAACAGATCTGGAATCTGAAGCCCAGGTATTTTGAACCCTTCTGACAGCCTCAGAGACTAGTAGATCCATGATCTCATCTCTATGCCATACATCCAGAGTCTTCTCATTGATTCACTGTGAAAGGTCCACATACTATGACAGGGGCTTGACTTGGGCACTCTGGTCCTGGTGAGGTTCCTCACATAGTTCATAGGCTCTCCCTCCCTTCAGTCTTCACTCTCACCATGTGACTGGCCCACCTTCTCCCATCCTGGCTTGCTCCCTATACACAATATCTTTCTGTCTATTCGTTACTTGCAAAATGTTGCAATTGGCTCAAATGCTTCAGATTCCAATGCCTACCCCTGGGAGATTACCTCTCCCCTCCTCTGCACACACCTTTCCTGAATCTAGCTATTTACATGATATCTCTTCTATTAGAATAAGAGTTCCTTGAAGGCAGGAACAACTTCAGCCTTCCTTTGTTTTTCTCATGCCTAGTACAGTGCCTAACATAGTAGGCATTTAATAAATACTTTTTGACTGACTACTTGCTTCTTCACTACCCTTTTGGGGATTTTCAACATCAATTCAGATCACTGGAGGAATTCAAAAGAAAGGTCTTTGTTCTCATGAGCAGTTTAGGGTCCCGAGCTTTGGGACCAGAAAAGGACAAAATGATGGCTGGGTGAGTTTAGACTGCAAAAGTAATCTGGTCTGAACATATCTAACAAACAAAGGTATCAGTCAGGAGCTTCAGATTCATTAAAGGTTACATTATTATTCCAATGGGATGCAAAATACCCAAGCAGAATTTCAACTTACGTTTCTGGGCATATGTGCTATTTTTCTTAGAATAACCTCACACTTTAGAAAAGCATTTGCATATATTCAAATCCAAATATCACCAGATTCCCACATCATGACACGAACAGCAAATCCACACTCCTCAGAACAGCTGACTGAGGACGTGGCTAGCTTGCCCTTCATCGTCACTCAGGATATCACCACTAATGATCTCCAGGGATTCAAATCCAAGATGATGGGGATGGGGTGGCAGACAATATCCATATGGAACCAGCACACCGGATGCTACAGAAAGTACCAAAGAGGATAGAGAAAGCAAAAGGATCATGGAGGAAGTGCTCCATAATCCTCAGGATGAAATAACATGGAGGAAAGCCACAGTCATGTGTATTCCATCTCGTGCCTAAATTATAGAATCTCAAAGCTGGAAAGGGGCCCAGAGGCCATCTAGGCTACATTAACAAAGTGTTCTGGATGGAGCACCACCCAGGGGAAAATTCCAGGGCTACAAAGTGATTTAAAGTCATGGGACATAAGAAGGGATGATTTAAAGAACTGGGAGCATTCTTATCTGGCAAGAAAGTTTAAGAAATTCAAAAGGTGTGTTCAAATTTTAAAACGAAATCAGATACAGAAGTGTATACATGTTTGTAATAACTCCAAAGGGCAGAACCAGAGGACTGCTAAGCAAAAGTCAAAGAAAAGACTTGTGTTCACTATGTAAGGAAGCAATAGTCAGCTGTTCTAGCTGTCCATAAAGAGAAAGGTCTTTCTGGTGAGTTCAACCGATGAATCAATAAGCTTTTATGAAGCACATACTACATTCCAGATGCCATGCTATGCTCTGAATGTGTAAAGACAAAAGGGATCTTGTCCTCAAGGAGCTTACAATTTACTTATTCAATACAAGATGTATCTGTGGAAAGTGTGTGTGTGTGTGTGTGTGTAAATATACGTATGTCTGTATAGTATAAGGTAATTCTGTGAGAAGGGCCCTGGCACATGGCAGGATCAGAAAATGTTCCATGTAGAAGATAGTAATTCTGCTGACTTTTATTGGAGACTAGGGATTTTAAAGTCAGAAGTGAGGAGGGAGGGAATTATAGGCAGAATGAAAACCAATGCAAAGACAGAGAGATGGAAAAATGTGTGGTTGATGTGCAATGCAGTAAGAAGCTGATTTGGCCCAGAACTTTGTGAAGGGAAATTCTCTGTGGGCTATCAGCAGAGGCTTGGCTTCTCACTGAGTAAGAGGAGAGATGATATTGCCTCTGCATGCTAAATGAATACTGGATTCTCCCATTCCATATTCAAGTCCAGGTAATAAGGAAATAGGCTTAATTCTTCTCAATATCAATTAAAGAATTTTCAGACAGAATCATAAAATACTGGAATAAGTTGTGACGTCATTTTCTAAATCAGTTGTAAAATATTTCCTTCCTTCCTTCCCATTTTCTTTCTTCCTTCTTTCCTTCCTTCCTTCCCTCCTTCCCTTCCCTTCTTTTCCTCCTCCCTCCCTTCCTTTTCTTTCTTTCTCAGTTTTAAAATAATACCAACTTTCTTGGCACCCCACGCTGCCCCCAGTAGATATTTGATAAACGATTATTGGAAAAGGGAATGGGTGCATAACTAGCCAGGAATAGATGAGATCTAGAATTTCAAAACCCAGAATGTAGCCCTCCCCATCCCAGCCCCCACCCCCAGCATATCCTATGCTCACAGGTCTCCAAATAGATTTCTTTTCAGACAAATATATAATCAGATTAGCAAGTCTTTGCAGAGAAAAAGAGATTTAGATGTTTGTGACAAAAAAAAAGATGTTTAGTGCTATAAACCTTAAACAAATCTGCAATTTTTGCATGATATCACTAAGCTCTATAGCCTAATCACATCCTTTGTGACCCTCATTCTTGATACCTTTATATCTGTTACTATCATTCCCTAAAATGATTTTGACCTCAAAAATCTGTTCAATTCAAAGTTCAAGGGGTTTTATTAAGTGCCTACCATGTGCCCTTCCCTGTGCTTGGTAAAAAGTCAAAGAGAGTCCCCTGCCCTTAAGAAAATACCTTTCTAATGAGAAAGACAACCAAACATATCACAAGTCATTTCTAGGGGAAGGGCATAGATCAGCTATGAAGGTCATGTCTTTTGTATTAAAAATAAAGAGAATGACTTTCTTGCTTCCCGGCCATCTTGGCGGCAGGTCTCTGGCTGAGGGTTCTCCCGCACCGCAGGCAGGAAGATGGTGGCCACAAAGAAGACGAAAAAGTCGCTGGAGTCCATCAACTCGAGGCTTCAGCTGGTCATGAAAAGCGGCAAATACGTGCTAGGCTACAAACAGACCCTGAAAATAATCAGACAAGGCAAAGCCAAATTGGTCATCTTAGCCAACAACTGCCCAGCTTTGAGAAAATCAGAGATCGAATATTACTCTATGTTGGCCAAAACTGGAGTACATCACTACAGTGGCAATAACATTGAATTGGGTACAGTATGTGGGAAGTACTACAGAGTATGTACACTGGCTATCATTGATCCAGGTGATTCTGATATCATTAGAAGCATGCCAGAACAGACCAGTGAAAAATAAACTGTATAAAAGTATACTTTAATAAACCGGGCCAAAACTTGTTTAAAAAAAAATAAAGAGAATGGGTGTTCCAGAGGGCACAGTGTTAGCAGAGAACCCAGAAGACATGGGACTGATGATGGTCAATGTGTGAGAATGGGAGATGACAGCCTTTGAACAGGAACTTTGGCTTTAGTCATCTAGGATTCTCAATCAAAGAGATTCTGGTCAGATTCAGATGGAGATAGATTGTCACAATAGTTATGAACTTGATTGTGTCCTTGAGGCCACACATTCCTCACCTCTGAACTTGATGAAGTTTAACAATGTATAGATCACTGAGTTTGTCTAACTAGAATGCTACCCTCAAGGAGCTTACATTCTATTATGTAACATGTATGAAAAGTTTAGCATGCATAAAAACTCATATATAAAAATTATTTGGATATAATGTAGAAAATTATAGGCATGAGAGGGGATCCAGGCAAAAGGCTAATAAAAAGAAAGTCCAAATTCTAGGTTGAAAAAGATGAGTCTCACCTAAAATCTCCATGTATTATGGAAGGAAAAAAATAGAAAAGTTTCCATGGAATTTGGCATCAAAAACAGACTGAACCTTCAAAACAGACACTTTCCTCCTGCAAGAACTTAAGCATCTCATCAAAATTCTAAACTGTGAGTAAATCACATTCCTTGAACCTCTAGAGGGGACCTGTTTAATCTTTAAAGACAAGATTATCTGAACCAAACTATGATGAAGATCTCTTGGCATGATTGCCATTCAGAAAGCTAAAAATAGTGATCTGAGAAGACAGAGATCACGTGACTTCCTACTGGGAAGCTGCCCTAGTGAAGACACTAGATGGTTACTCATCACCCCCTGAAGAAATATAATAACATCAAGCCCCAACTGGGGATAAAAGAAGGTTCAAATGGTACTAATGGTGGGGTGGTTTGGCTATCATTTGTATTTCAAACATGCTGATTGTTGTTTTCCTCAGAAAGTGTAAAAATCCAGTTAAAGAAACCAGAAGTGACTTGTACTTCTATTGGGGTTTCCAGAGTGTTTAGTTTGTATCCCACTGTTCTGGACTTCCACTCTGGCTGGAAAGGAGGGCACCACACTGCTTCATGTGAGACTAGTATAAGAAAGCTTAATTAACAACCATTCACAGTATCCATGAAGTAAATGGGGGATTCATTCAAGCATCAATTAATGGGAGAGACACTGTTGTATTAGGCATCTGGTGTGGGCTTCTTCCAGTTGCTCTTGGAATTTGTCCAGGTTCCCGGAGGTGGGATGGGGACTGAAAATAAGAAATATAACTTAAAGATTCCTGAATCACAGTGTCTTTGGGATCAGGACTGAACACTGCTCAGATTCCAGTCAATCCTGGGAGTCAAACCCAACATTTATTGTATCCCAGTCACTCCGGAGCTATCTGGACTGATGTCTGTATCCAGAGCCTAGTATAGAACCTGGTAGCTAAGAATTGCTTCCTAAATGCTTATAGATTGATTGTTTGGTAGCAACCATTTAAAGGCACTTCAGACCAGAAATGACTAGACACACCTGCCTTCTCATCTCTTTCCTGAATAATTCTATCCTGGCCTAGAGTTGCATAGTCTAAGCTAATGTGTTATTACACCATTCTCTTTGGGGGAAGTCTGGGTTAAAGGTAAAGATTTGCAGTGGTAGAAAGGACCTTAGGTATCATCATCACTTCATCCATCCATCCATCCATCCATGCATCAACCAATGCTTATTAAGTGCCTACACTGTGCCAGGCACTGAGGCCACCAAGAACAGGAACAAAATAGTCCCTAGTTTCTGACAAAACTAAAGGGAAGGGACTGATCCAAAATCACACACTTGGAGTCAGATTCAGGGACCTTGATTATAAATCCATTCTTGCCCCTACTGTCAGCCCTTAGTTCACAATATATTCTGTGTTATTTGTAAAAAGACATAAATAAAATTTTGTGCTTCTGATGATGAGAACCAATATTTTCTTTAATACTTTAAGTGTCTGGAAAGTGTTTTATAGATACCTGAGCATAACAGCCACCTCCCAAGGGAGGTCCCACAATCCCTCAGAACCTCATTTTGAAAGCAGGAAGAGATTTCAGTTGTCATAGTTGAGAAGGAGTCTTCACTATATCATACCAGACCAAGGGGTTGGTCAGCTTCTGCCTGAAGACTTTCAAATCGGTAGAAACTTCCACCTCCAGAGAAAGCCTATTAGACTTGAGGAAGATTAGCCTAAGATCCAGCCAAAACTCCATGGTTCTGTAATTTCTCCTCATTGACCTTATTGCTAACCTCAGAACCCAGGCAAAAAAAAAAAAAAAAAAAAAAAAGGTCTGACCCTTTTCTTCCAGGGGACAGCCCTTCACATACTTGAAAGGAGCTATCCTGTCTGAACACCCCCAAGCTTCTCTTCTTCAGGCTAAGTACCTGAAGTTCCTCCAAATGACCTTTTTATGATATCAAAGGTACCCTAATCAGAACCTGTAACAAGAGTTCAAAGAAAGGTATAAGGACTTTTTTTTTCCACATTGTATGTTTGTGGGGTTTTGTTTTTTTTTTTGCTTTTTTTTTTAATTCCAAAGAATCCTATTTGCCAACAGAATAGTCAATGTTCCCTCTCTGGAACGCTCCCCCCCACCAACACCCCCAGGGTGTTCCCTCTTGTTTCGATTACATGAGTTCTTAAAATATTCAGCACACATCCTGTGATCAGTAACTGCATTGCCCCCTTCCTCCTCTCCTAAAGAATGAAAGTGTGATATTTTCAGGAACAACATGGCTACCTTTCCCCATTTTTTTCTTTTATATATAACTCCACCAAACACTGCTGTAAAGTATTCATCAACTCAGACTGGAACAATTTTCCCATCTGTCAAAATATTTTAAATAGAATCAAGCTGGTATTACTTTGTCAAAACATCTCATCAAAGACAGGATCTAAAATTAAACAGGCAGTTCCTCGAACTATTTAAGGTGAATAAACTGTCAAAGAAACAATACATTTTCAGGAAATTTTGCAAGGTCTCATTATCCACCCCTGAAGGAAATCGGGTGTTTAAATCAAATGAAAGCATATGTTGGGGACAGGCAAAAGCAGATCGCATAAATATGAGACAAGTAGGCGACGTTTCCTTCCCCCAGGCTCTCCACTTCAACTCCCGCCTCACAACAGAGAAGGTCTCTACAGGAATGGCTTTGATATCTGTAGACACAACCAGATGGGACCATTCAGGCACCTAGGAAAGAAGAGCTTCCCTGAGATGCAGTGGAGTCCACTCTAGTTAGTAGCTCTTCTTAGGACTCGGAGGTAGAAGGGACAGAGGTCAGGTCCTCATCTCCAGATGAGGAAACCATGAGACAGTGTGGGTATAGTACAAAAAATGCTGGATTGGGAGTCAAAGATTGGTTATTTGTTGTTTAGTCATGCTTGACTTTTCATTTCAAATCCTGGTTCTGCCACATAATACCCATATGACCCTGCACAAGTAAATTCAGCTCTCTGTGCCTCAGTTTCCTTGTGTAGAAAATGAATGGATTGGACTATGCTTACTTTCAAGTCAATCCTAGGTCTATGTCTAAGATTCTATGACTCAACAACTTCCTGGGTCCCTTCCAGGTCTAAATCTACAATCCCATGAGATTCAGGGCTGGTGAGGGACTTACTGGAAGTCACAGAGCCAATACCTGGAAGAACTGTGATTACAACCTATTCTTCTGACTTTGAAACCAATATTGTCTCCACTGTGCCACATTTATTTCTACCACTGACCATTAATGGCCAGAGCCTAAGGGGAAAATTGCCATAAAAAGGTTTTCTTTAAATACATTATTAGGCTCCCCACTTTAGACTGGAAAATGGGACTCTAGTATCTGTTCCTTTCTCTCTTGAATCTGCTCCCTGAAAAATTTGAAGAATTCTGCTGGGTTTTTTAAAGTTATGATCATACTTTATGTGGAATTATTAGAAAGGGGCATGCTATAGGTAAGTCCCTGACTGGATCACTTATTAAATGACTGTATGCAAATCATTATTTTGATCACTGTGAATAGGGAGATATAAAACTTAAATAAACATGGCATTTGTTTTCATGTGGTTTATAGTCACAATATATTATAATTGGATATTAAAGAAACAGGGACAGGTAGGTGGCATGGTGGATAGAGTGCTGGACCTGGAGCCAGGAAGATTTATTTTCCTCAATACAAATCTGACCTATGACACTTACAAGCCGTGTGACCCTAGGCATGTCTGTTTGCCTCCGTTTCCTCATCTGTAAAATGAATTGGAAAAAGAAATTGCAAACCACTTTGGTATCTTCGCTAAGAAAACCCCAAATAGGATCATGAAGAGTCAGCCATAACTGAAAAATTATAGAACAACAAACTTAAAAAATGAAAAATTAAATACTTTGTGAGATTCAAAGGAAATAAGTATTATTTACTGAGAAGTTTAGGGGGGACAGGGAAAGAAGGAAGGAGGGAAGGAGGGAGGGAAGGAAGGAAGGAAAGAAGGAAGGAAGGAAGGAAGGAAAAAAAGGAAAGAGAATATATAAAGGAAGGAAGGAAGGAGGGGAAAGGGAGGAGGAGGGAAGAAATGGAAAAAAGAAGAGAGGAAATAAAGAAGGAAGTAGAATGTGAAGTAGGTTCTAAAATATGGGGAGGAATTCAACAAAGATGAAGGGGACATAAATTACAAGAGAACAATGCAAGACAAGGCACAGAAGCAAAAGCATACAGTGTTCTCTCTGAAACATCAAGGCACAGTGGGCAGAATGCTGGCTCTGGAGTCAGAGGACTTGAATTCAAAGCCCACTTCAGATGCTTATTACCTTTGGGACATTGGGCAAAGTGATTCAACCTCTAGCCTCAGTTTACTCATCTGCCATATTGGAATACATGTCCTCTAAGACCTCTTCAAGATCTATGATTGTAGAAATCATGTAATGTGAAGAAGAATGATATGAGAAAAGGCAAGAAAGTTATACTGGGGCCATAATGTTGAGGGCCTTGAATGCCAGGGACAGGAGATCGTACTTTGCTTTGTAGGAAGTTAAGAGCAGATGATCTGCAAGAACATAAGCATCCCTACTGCATATCAGCTCTCCTGGAAACCTGAACTTGAAAGACAAGGACTTTGACCTAATAGCAAGGAGGACCAGGGCTCTTTCTGCTCCTGCCTCAGTAGTGTCTGCTAGCCTTATGCCTGCCATTCTAAGTAGCCCTCACATCTCAGGAGCTGGAATGGACCGATATGCTCAATCTGCTACCCTCTACAGATGAGAAGAATATTAGAATGGATGTTCTTGGGGGCAGGGATGCTTTGGTTTCTGCCTTGGAAATGTTGGCCCTCAACAAAGTGACTTGTACATGGTAAGCACTTGATAAATGTTTGTGAATGAAACTGATGCACCTAAAATCACACCTAGTCAGTTCCAGTAGAGGGATTAGAGCTTATGTCTCAAGGTTCCCTGGTCCAGGGCTCTTTACAATGAACATGACGTTCACTCAAGACAACAAAATCTACAGAGTGTGAGGGAAAGAATGATGGGCCATGTCAGAAGACCTGGGTTAGAATCTGAGCCTGTCACTGACTAGGAAAATGAGAATAGGACAAATATAGAATTTTGCTTTGGTGGCCAGTGGGGAAGAAGGAACAGAAAACAACAAACCAAATGGCCCACAGAACTGGGTCTAAACTTGAGAAAGTGGGAAATGATGAGAATAATTCTGAACGTTTTCTTTAAAAAGCAAGGGTGGCATTGGAAAGGGCACTGGCTTTGGAGTTGGAGGAGCTGTGTTCAGATCCTGCTTTGGTAACTTAATGTGTAAAAGGAGGAAGCTGACCTAGAATCCAGTCTACTAGAGGATCTCTCAGGGTTCCCCATATTCTACAACATCAGGTGTGCTCCAGACCTGGCTCACTCCACTCCCAGCTAGGTTATTTCCTGCTGCCTTTTTCCTGCTCCATATTCTTCCCTTCTCCAATCCCCCCTCTTTTCCAGGCTGAAAACAATAATAAATCAATAATGCTATTACTCCCAGAAAGCATACGGCAATCTACTCTCCTGCAACTCCACTACCTAGCCTTATAATACTCTACACTAATATACTCTTCCCTGGGCCCTCTCTCCTAAATGTGTTGCTTTCCCTTCTATACCATAAATTCCTCAAAGGGAGGGTCTATCTCTGCATGGTTATGTACTGCAGACTTTAGCACTGTGCTTGGCACATAGAACAACTTCTAAATGCTTCTTCATTCACTCACTGTACGTGTAAAATCACTCATGCTCAGTCCAAAACATAAAAAATGACCAAAAAAACACCCATACCATAACCGTAGAGTCCTTATTCTTTGGCTGAAACATTTCAAAATAATGCTTAAGAATTACACCTATCTAGTAAGCCCCACCTGGGACTCCAATCACAGTCCCATGCACCAGGACATACGTAACAAATGCCAATTAAAAGCCTCGCACCAGCAGCAGGTCTGTGAGAGGCCTCCAACAAGGCCACAGCTGGGGAGCACCACTAATTACACATATGGTTGCTACTTCATTAAGAGCACAAGGCAAGCTTCTAAACTGAGTAAGGCATTTCCACATCAACAAATTCATGAATTGAGATGAAGACTTCTCTTTTCCGTGGAAATGTAGTTTTCAAAGGGCTAGTTGAATCCACCTACCAGCAGTCTGTTCAGAGAGCACTGATAGTGAAGGAATAGCTCTGTGTCACTCACACACACACACACACACACACACACACACACACACACACACTCCACAACCTAAAGGAAGAACATTTAACTGAGAAAGCCAATTTTCAGGGACACCAAAATTAGAAATAGCCTATATTCCTGGAAAACAAAAGCATGGCTTCCCTGATAATCCACCTTTCCAGGCTTATTCTGCATTTCTCTCTCTACTTACTCTCCATTCAAGCCAAACTGAATGACCTGGTGTTCCATGACCTCCACACCCATGTCGCTGTGCCTTCCCATGAGCTGATTCCAGGCCTGAAATGGATTCCCTGCTCCTTTATTAGAATTCTTACCTTCAAATGTCTATTGAGTGCCACCTCCTCCCAGAAGCCTTCTATGATGCTCCTCAGCTTGTATTATTCTTCCAATGACATTTCACTTGCTTATCTGAGTATATGTTGTGGATTTGAATGTTACATAAGTTCCTTAAGGACAGGGATGGTTTGATTTTTGTCAGTTGAGGTCCCCATACCAAGGAAAGGGCTTTGAATGTTTTTTGACTAGTGCTGTAATTTCATCTGCATAAGATAACCCTTCACACACAGCAGACACTATCAAGTCCTTTTGGATTAAAGAAGACATAAGTATAGTAATACCATGCAGCCCACCCACTTTGCAAGCACATCTTCCAAGAATTATAAACTCACTAAAAATGAGATGACAAAGTTATCTTGGCCTCAGTTATCAATTTCCTCAACAAATAAACATGGCACCTCCCAGTATTTTCTAGATACATATATTGAAATGTCTATAACAAGACATATTTTCATGTGATGTGCTGATCTCATTTCTAACATATTAATGCCTGGAGAATGTCTAACAACAACAATAATGGTGGTTATAAACCACAGCCACCAGAAACTACAGAATGGTTATTCTTATGGTGACTGAACTGTAGTTTCTGGTGGTTTGTAATTCTACAGACTTAACCAGACACCATTTGGTGGCTAGCTATCAGGAGCTCATTCTCCTTCAGGGATGAACAGACAGTAAAAAACCTCTGCTACAAATACTGGCCTCAAAACAGCAAGGGGAATACAGACAATAAAGCATCCCAGAACCTGACCACTAACAGACAGAAATGTTGCCCATGATCACCTGGACAGGAAATGGAGCCCCAGCAACTTGAGATCGAGGTTTTTTGAAAAGATGTCGTCATCCCAAGTAGTCATCATTTCTCAGCTACTGGAACAAAAATCTTTCAAAACAGAGACGGAGAAGATATGCACCATGAGGTGGCATATCCCCATCATACCTTTGACTACCAGAACTGACCCAAGTATGTTTGCATGGAGCCTACAGTGGAGGAGCTGACTGATGCTTTTATTCAGCTACAGAAAGCAAGAATTGTATCCACCCAGGGCCAAAGTCCTTTGGACACTAAATGGAAAAGAATAATAAGAGAGGGAGTCTTCTTGAGATACTTTCTTTCTGAAGCCTATCTAAAAGGATGACAAGAAATGAGAACGAAGTGTCAAAAATGAGGATGTAGAAAACAATAGCAGCCATTTTCCCCACTTGAGTTTGCAGGGCCCTTTTCGTGCATTGCTGCATTGGAGCCTTCCAAAAAGCTCGGAGATTTGTCCAGGGTCACTAGGTTTGTGTCAGAGATAGGAGATGAACCAACTCCCTCTAATGAAAGGGACAACATTCTATAAATAATATCTCCAACAATAATATGATATGATCACAATAATAAATAGGTCTTGTTATGCTAATGACCATCCAACGAATGGAAAGAAACTCTTAAAAAAAAAACCCTCAAAAACAATTCTCTGGTACTCTAAGTTCACCGAGTTTCTTTCTGTTAAAAATTTCTCTCGTGTCTCCAGGGTGTTTTTTCACTCAATGCTAACGCCAGAGAACAAAAGCAACGTTCTAATCTAATCAGCTTCTCTACCTGAGTGTATGCTCCTTAGGCTCCCGTGTAAGACTCAACAGGAGCTCAGGGATTTCAATATTTAAAATGCCCCCCCCCCCCATGTTCTTCCCACAGAGGGGAAAGCGCCGATAGAACACAAGGCCACGGAGATGAAACGTTTAGCTTCTGAATTATTTACCCCAAGCAGGGAGTGCTGAGGTAGGCGAAACAGTGCTTGCCGGGAACGTTTTATATGAAGTGAAACTGCCTTGCAGGGGAATGGGTTCTCAATTATACAACAGAAGGGGATGTTCCCATGCCCTGACCTCATTTCAAAAATAACAAATTTCCTGCCTTTAGCTGTAGCTCATTGTTAACTTGCCAGTGATTCCCTCAGCCAGCAGCCATAGCCATTGGTTTAGGGAGATGTGGACCCTCATTTAGGAGGAGGCTGATCTGAATCCACACAAAAGTGATGATTGGCCTCGATTTCATCCTAGGCTTCCTGACCCTTCCGGCGCTCTGAGTCACGCCCCGTTCTCGGTTCTTGCCCTGCACTCCCACAATGGCCCGGTTCAGCCCAGATCAAGTCCGATAGTCCATTTGATGCTGCCGGTCGTGACTTTGCTGCGCCGAGAACTCCACACTCAAAGCTTGATACCGCCAGAGCCATCACTAACGAGCCTGGGTTTTTGAGGGCAAACAAGGTAAGCCACCTTCACCTGTGCCCTCCAATCAAATTCAGGCAGGAGGCGGTGCGGGGTCTGCGTAAGCCTTGGGGCATCAGCTCTCTAGGAGACAGTAATCCAGATGACTTCTCTGCGAATGATAGAGGAGAAAGGGACCTGGAAAACCCGATCACCGCCACAGGGGCCACAGCCACGGAGGTGCCCACTGCCACGGAGGTGCCCACATGAGGAGCTGGTGAGCCAGAAGATTGCTTCCTGTTTTAAACAGGCTTTCTTGCTCGAAGGTAGCGGTGCATAATAACTAGCCTCAACCCTGATTTCAAGAAATCCTGATCTTAAGTCCTGCCTCTGATAATACTGGTTCGGTGACCCCGGGAAAGGCACAGACTCTGGGCTTTGGGTTCCTTTCTAGGACTAAGTCTGAAAGAGAAAGTGGTAACCTGCATTGCTAAGGGGGGTTTCCTCACCTGGGAATTCTTATACCAATGACGTCACTGGTCCAGGCCTGGCCCCTATACTGCTAGTGAACCAAATGCTAAACTCGGGTGTTGGGTGTTTTGTTTTTTGGGATTTTTTGCTTGTTTGATTTTTGTTTTCCTGCCAGAGGAGTAATTTGACTTTTGCATTTGGGGTCCAAACCCCAAATATCCTACCCTAGTTCCTCTTTAAGTGGGACATTTCAAAAACACATCTTCCCCCAAAGCCTGCTTTAACCTCCAGTGGAGAGTGGTTCCGTCAAAAAAAGTCTTTCAGTCAGAGAAAAATGGACATTTATGATGAAAAGCTTTTTTTCTATGACTATCTAAAGGAAGTTCATACTGTCCTGCCTCCAAAACATATGGAGTGACCCTGGGCAAGTCCCTTAACTTTCTCCCCATCTCAGTTTCTTAGTCTGTAAAACAAGGATAATGATGAAACACCTACCACAAAGGGACATTTTGGGGATATACTGAGTTAACACATGGAGGGAGCTTTGTAAAACCTTAAAGCACCACACAGATTATGTACACACATAAAATGTTACATAAAATGGATTGTTATTCTTATTGTTGCCAGTATTACATAGGGCAAACCACTTCCCATGTTGAGCCTCAGTTTCTCACTTGTAAAATGAGATTCAGTGAGATAATTTATTGGCCCTTTCGCTTAGGGTTTTCAAAATGGTGAGAGAGAGAGAGAGAGAGACAGAGACAGAGACAGAGAGAGAGAGAATGAGAGAGACAGAGACAGAGAGACAGAGACAGAGACAGAGAGAGACAGAGACAGAGAGAGAGAATGAGAGACACAGAGAGAGACAGAGAGAGAGAGAGGAGAGAGACAGAGAGAGACAGAGAGAATGAGAGAGAGACAGAGACAGAGAGACAGAGAGAATAAGAGAGACAGAGACGGAGAGAGAGACAGAGACAGAGAGAGAAAGAGAGAGAGAGACAGAGAGAATGAGAGAATGAGAGAGAGAGAGATCAAACAAGAATTCACATTTCTATAATTGCCACTTAGACTTTACATGCCAACTTGATAACAGCACTGTAAAATAGTTAGTGTGAATATTATTCTCCCCATTTTACAAATGAAGAAACTGAGCCTCATAGTGACTTGTCCAAGGTCACTGAGCTACTGGCCTAGTGATCTAGGACTCAAAATTCATGACTTCTGATTCCAAATAAAATAGAGGAAAACAGCATAGTCCTGTGGAAATCCCACTGGCTTCAGAGATAGGAGACTAGATCCAAACTTAACTCTCTGTCCCTTATTAACTGTGTGATATGGGGAGAGTCTTCTCTCTAGGTCTCTGGTCCTTTATCAGTAAAATGAGGGTTTGGAGCTAATGATCTCCAAGGTCCATCAGCTTTAAATCTAGGGTCCTCTGGACTAGGTTCTCACTTTTGTGATTCTTAAGTCCCCTGCCTCATTTGTTAAATGGGAATAATATCACTTTAAGGACTTGGTGCAAGTGATGTTCAACATTCTTGCCAGTTATCTGATTTTATGAACTTAAAAATGCTCTTTTAAAATACACAGATCCAGGAGCAGCCAGGTGATGCAGTGAATAGAGCACTGACCCTGGAGTCAGGAGGACCTGAGTTCAAATCCAGCCTCAGACACTTGACACACTTATTAGCTCTGTGACCTTGGGCAAATCACTCCCCAATTGCCTTGCCTTCCCCCCTCAAAAAAAAATACGAAGATCCTCCAAATGGAGAGGAACAAGTGAAAGGTTTGGTGACATCTGGAAGGAATGATAGTTCTTTCTCAAAGCAACACAGGATCTTCTTGGCACAGACCTGGAAGGGGTGGTACTTGGGGTTTTCCTTCTAAAGGGCCAACTTGCTCTCAGTAAGTCTGTCCCCACCTGCCTGTCATTGCCATTACCAGGCTTATCATAACAGCAAGAAAAGGATTGTTCACACTTAACCAGTTCCTACCTTTCCCAAAGAGGCACCCTCTATTTCCTTGACAGCCTGATAATAATAAAACTCTTTTTACAAATAACAGAAAAACCTATTATTTTAGCTAACTCATTCCAATAAGAAGCGCCCCCCCCCCCCAGCCAAAGCAAGGGTTGCCATTTATATGCAAACATAGCTAAAGTCCTATAAAAGGACCCAAAGTAGTGTAGTGCAGGACCATTAAACACAAGACCCAATGTAAGACCTAAATTAGGCAGAAGTGCCAATGATACATCTTCGAATGTGATCAGGTCCATTGGCGCTCTCAATGAGCTTGCTCGCCTCTCCGACACATTACCCAGGGGCACTTACAAATGGGAGCCAATGAATATATTACAGCAGTGAGGAAAAGAACTTTTGCCTAAGTAGGACAAATTTTGAAGGAGAAAAAAAGTCTTTAAATTGTATGCAGTGTTACCATTAAAAAAAAAGAAAGAAAAAAACAACTTTGGAGCTGTACAAGCAAGGCGCTAATCAGCTTTTAAAATAAAATTAGAAGAAAAAGAGACTTACTCTTGCATAAACATTAAATGTAGCACTTCCAGATGCCAAGCCACACACCTGGGGCTGTTCCTTCACTGCCATCTTAATTCAGTCTTTAATAACAGACTGAATTTTAAATGAACTGAATCTCTTTATGCATTTGCAAATTTCAGGGGTTCTTCAGTCTCTGGGAAAGTTCAACATGGAACTTTTCCCTCCAATTCTGTCAGACAGCTGCAGGGTAAGATATCAGTAGAAAATATCTATCATCCCAATTACTAAATTTCTATTCACACATGACAATATGAGATAGAAAATCTTATGTGGATGAAATGAAATGATCAGAAAAGCCAAGGTTATGCCAGCAAAGTTTAGACACTGGCATGAAGATCCACTAAATCAGTAAGGTCATAAGTAAGACATTTCCAGCTTTGCATTAAGAAACATTTTCACTACCATTTCTTTTTTCCTCACACTGAAAACCTTTTAGCCAATGTGCTGTGGCACATCACTGCCCTGGCTCATCTTGGGAGAAGCCAAGCTATAAACAATCCATCTAACTACTGAACCACCACAAGCCTTCATTTGTCTGTCTTAAATCTGCACTTCTCTTCCTATTAGTTAACTTGTCAATAGAAAACCTTGGCATACAAGCAAAAGGAAGAATTCTCCCCATCCAATATATACTCAGGTAAAAACATTTTTCTAAAAGCTCATTATCATTGATAAACATAAAACAAAGATACCTTGTTTTGAACCTGGTAAGGAGCAACATAGAAAAACAAAAAATTCAGCTTTAGGTTTTGCTAAAGGGGGGAGTTTGTTTGTCTTGTTTTATTAATTTGCTTGTAAAGATCAAGGAGGAATGCACAAACAGAAGTCTGTGGAAGATAAAGAAGGAACAGGGATTACTGAAAGGCAGAATGGTGTGAGGGAGAGAGCACCAGACTTGGGAGTCAGGGAGAGCTAGGTTCAAATCCTTCCTCAAATACTTTCTAGCTCTGTGACCCTGGGCTAGTCACTATATCTGTGCCTCAGTTTCCTTATAGATAAAAGGAAGAATTTGGATTTCCTAAAGAAATAAAGCATTATTAAGCACTTACTACATGCTAGTCATGGTACCAAGTACTGGGTATACAAGAAAACAAGATGGCTCCACTCTTAAGTGGGTGATGCTGTTGTTATTGTGGATAATAGGGGAATACAAAATGGGGTATCAGAAAGATGGGGGAAGGGAACCTCCCCAGGGCCAAGCCTGCTAGTTGGATGTGAGCATTGCAGTCTGAATTAAGCAGTGGGGGAGATGCATGGCTATAGCCCCTGCATGAAATGCCAATCATGGCAAGGCATGCACCAATCAGGAGTACAGACCCACAGCAGGGTCATCTAAAGGTGGGCAAAGCCACTGTTATGGAAGTGGAGCAGTTTGGAGAGTTCTGGCCTCTCCCGTCCCATCCAACTTTAAATCTATGATGTTAGGATTAAATTTCCATATATATTTACTCAGCTCCCTGAGGTTTCCACTACTATTTACCCTACTGGGTAAAGCCCAGCCTCCACATAAAACACAGATGTTATCTGGGAAGGAGAAGAGATGAACACCCCTTTGCAAATGACCCTGCATAAGACTTGCCACATTTTTAGCTTCAGTTACCTAGCAAGGCTCTGGGTGACTAGACTATAAGGCATGCAAGTCAACCCTGTTAAAAAGAGAGGAGAAAGCTGAGTGAAACATTCAGATAGTTAATGGGTCCTCACTTTGGGAGAGTGGTAGTGGAAAGGAGGGCTAGCTAGAGAGGAAGGAGAACAAACTGTCATAGTCTGAATGGGTGGGTGGGGAGATTTTTCAGAGCCCAAACTAAGCTCCTAATCACCAGAAGGACTGTCATCTGCATCTACATATATAAGACTCACCCTAGCAAAATATGGATCCTAGAAAGATTCAGGAATTCTCCTTTGCTGCCATTCAGCTCTGAATCAAGGCATCTCAAAGAATCAACATTACTGATAACCCAAAGGCAAGGGAGAGGGGCAAAGCAGGTGCTCAGAGAATCCTGGAGCACATTACCACTAATGATCAGAAAAGGATGTGGACTCAGGAAACAGCACAAATCAACCAGTAAGCATTTATTAAACACCTACTACATACCAGGCATTGTATAAGCACTGGCACAGAACCATGGAAACATTTTCTTGGAGACTCCTGATACTCCGAAGTTTGAATGTATTCAGGTTCCTTGGTGTGGGTGCTCTCTCCAGCCCTAAGATTGTGACTGCATTCACACCCTGCCCTCACACTCAGGGTGCTTGTCCTTGACTTTCCACTTAGATTTATAGAGCAAATGCACCCCAGGTACCAGAAGCTGCCCACTGATTTCTTTTCTTCTTTGGGAATTCTTTGATTACTGGAGCCGCACTCCAAATGTCCAAGCTGATGTAGTCCAAGAAAAAGGACCAGAAACATCAGGAAATTTTTTAAAAAGATTCTGCAGAAAATGAAGTACTCTCTCTCCCAATAGCATCTGTTGCTTAAAACTTAAATATATTTTTAAAAAATCTAAAAGCACCTTAATAATACGTGATGGGTTTGGATTGGAATAAACATAAGAGATAAAGCTTTTCTATGGGTGTCATCATCTTAAATAAGAGATCTCTATTATCTCAGTACATTGGACAACACCTTGGCACTCATTTGGATCGAATCTTGTACCAGGGCGAGACCTGGGCAGCCCCTGGCCACCCTGCCCCTGCCCACAGCAACCATGAAAGACCTTCACTGATGTCTGGCTGCACGAGTGCACATGTCAATATTCTCACAACCTTCTATTTTAATTAGCACTCAGCCAACATCTACTCTATTAATACAATGCAACGAGGATTTTAAAAAGAGGACACATTCTTTGCATGATTTAAATAAACCTTGTAGCACTCAAAAGGAAACCCCATTCCTCACCAAGAAGCACCAGAGAATATCCTTCTTTTCTGCAAGGTTATTTCATACCCAAATGTTAAAGGTTTCCAAAAACAAGCTTTAGAAAATAAAAGAAAATGTACCCACTCATGATTACTACTCATTATTTTGTGGTTTCTACAGTAGATTTACTTCAAAGGCATATTTTTCTTGCCCTGTGTTTTGACAAGGAATGGAGTTACGAACCTTTGTGTATATCTCTGTAGACATGCCTGTCTAGATAACACTCGAAGAAGAGAAAGGAGGGGTGAGTCGTGTCGCAAACCAGTGGGGGGTGCAGAATGTTTAAGGAGAATCCCCCATCACAAGCCCCTTCTGGCCCTAGTCCCTAGGTCTCCATCCTTCCCTACACCCTTTGTAACTACTTGTTTCCTTCAAGGCTGAGCCCAAGTACCACTTCCTACAAGTGGATTGTCAGGATTTTCCTGGGTGTTAGAGTTTCTCCCAAATAACTTCAAAATTATTTTGTACACAGCATTCCCTCTGGGGATACTCCCTGATGTGGCACTTGCACTACAGCGCTGGCTGGGGAAGTAGGGTTGAAAACTATCCCATACTCCTAGAGCTATAGTTCACAAGCCCTCACTGGTAGTCTTACCTGTAATAGTTAGCCAGTAGATACATCCATCTCAAAGTAAAGGCATTTATGGGCAGTTAGGTTTAACAGTGGATAGAGTGCCAGGACTGGAGTTAGGAAAGCTCATCTTCTTAAGTTCAAACCTGGCCTCAGACACTTACTAGCTGTATGACCCTGGGCAGTTCACTTAACCCCATTTGTCCCAGTTTCCTCATCTGTAAAATGATCTGAAGAAGGAACTGGTAAACCACTCCATTATCTACTAAGACAAAACCCCACATGGGGCCATGAAGAGTCAGACCTGACTGATCGGCAACAAAGGCATCTATTGAGATGATGCAGTAAGGACAAGAGTTATAAAACATCCCTCCTCAGTATCCTGAGGTACAATATTCCACAAACCCATAAACACAGTTGGAAGAGTGGGTGAGTATATGTAGTACAATGTTAGTATTGCACATGTGTAGGGAACTCATGCTTTGGGCACTGCAGGGCCTTGATGCCCTTTCTCTTCTCATGATGTTCTTATGCTGCTCCCCCCTCCTCCCAACACAGGTACAGTAGCATTTCTGCTGCTTGGATTCCTGTTCCCTTAGATAGCTGGGATCCCAAATGCTAGCACTTAGGTCTTTCTTAGATAGTAGCTAGCTCCTTTCTCTGCTTCCAGGAGTCCCCCTGCTCAGAGTTCCTCTGCTGATCCAGCATGGTTTCTCCTTTTACAAGAGACACCACACTACAAGATGTCATGATAAATGTGAGAAGTCGCTTCTCCTGCCCCACCACTGCTGTCCTTTGGTAGAAGCACAAGTAAAAAAGGCAAAGGATGACTCCCTTTCAAGAACTACATTCTCTGCTAGACTTCTGGAGGCTACCATCCTCAAAATGGCTGCTTCCTCCTGTGACTATCTGTCTCCACAGAATGTGTTCTTCCTTCTTTCCTTCCTTCCTTTTCTTTCTTCCTTCCATCCTTCTTCCCTCTTTTTTTCTCTCCCTCCCCTCTCTTCCTTCTTTCCTTCCTTCCTTTCTTTTCTCCTCCTTCCTTTCTTCCTGGAAAGGCCAGGAAGGATAACCTGTCCATAGCCACCCTGCTCTTAACATAGCAAGCCCCTTGCTTCTCTGACTTTACCAACATTTCTTCATACATTGGAAGGGGGCAAAAATGTGAAAACTCATCTTTTCACCTCTTTTAAGAAATAAATCACTGGTTGTGTCTGCTACCGGATCATTCCATGATTTCATTAACTAGGGAGAGGAAATCAGTTGATCAAGGCTGTCCTCATGACACATATAAAGATAGTATTTGCCTTTCTCTGAACAAGTTGTATCCATAGATACTCATCGTCTCCAGAATGTATAAGGACACGAGGAAAGGGATTTTCTCATTCTTGTCTTTGTATGACACATGCCTAGTAAAAATATTCAGGATGTAAGAGATGCTAAGTTAGTGCTTATTGACTGACAAAAGCAATTCATTGGGCGGGGGGTGGGAGATGAGGTGGATCATCATTGCCTTAGTCTGGAAAGTGGCGGAAATGTCGATACCTAATATGTCAATCCATTCAGATTCAGTTCTCCAGAAGGCCACTTTCTATTCCTACCTGGGTCCTAGGAATGTGTGAAACCCAGAAGGTCATGAAGCAGGCTGGCCCTTAGTTCCTCTCTCAGAATGGTGGTGAGGCTCTCATTTTCCATACACACTTCTCCCCACAGGGTGCAGATGAATATTCTGTTAGCATTTCAAAAATCCTTCAGGTAAATTGCAGTGTCCATACTAAGCATTATGGTTAGTCTCAAAGACAGTGAGTGATGAATCACAGGAGACTGAAAGAATAGAATCTCTTTCTGGAATCAGATAAACCCCCTACAATTTCCAATTCACTCAATTTCAAACAAGTGTATTTATTAAGCCCCTACTATGCTCAGGGCATTGTGCTGGGTACTGAAGAACTGGGTTTACCAAGCTGAAATGAAAACAATCCCTAACCTCAATGACCTTCTATTTGATTGAGGGAATACAACGGATGCAGAGATAATTTAAGGAGGACAGAAAGAATCCCAACTAAGGGGAACAAGAGACTCTCATAGGATCCTAGAAAAAATAGATTTAGAGCTAAACTGTAACTTTGAAGTCATATAGTCCAAACCATTTATTTTACAGATGTGGAAACAGGGGAAATGAGGTGTCCAAATTCACGAAGGTAATAAGTATGAAAGGCAGGACCAGAACCCTGTCCTCTACTTTAGATCTAGCACTGGCACGTGAGTTAAACTTGTTCTTGGAGGAAACTGGGGTTAAATGACATGGCCAGGGTCACACAACTAGTAAGTGTCTGAGGTCACATTTGAACTCAAGTCCTCCTGACTCTGGGGCCAGTGCTCTATCCACTAGGCCACCTAGCCACCCCTCTATATTAAGCTTTAAAGATGTTTTGAAATTCTTGAGTTGGAAGTCCAGTGGGAGAACATTCCTGCCCTGGGGGTTAGTCTGTTCAAAGTCATGAAAATGGGAAATGGAGTGGGAAAGAACAAACGAGTCAATTTAAGTGGAGCTTAGAGTATCAAGAATAGTAATATAAAATAAGCCTGGAGACATTGGCTGGAACTGGGGCCAAGACTGAGGCTTCAGTGTTATAACCTGAGGTAACTGGGAGGACTCATTTTTTTTTCTGAGTTAGTAACATGGACAGACTTGCAGACTTCTAGTGCTGGGCAGCCTATTCACTCTGAGCATAGCTTTAGCTTGGTTTCCTTATTCTCCAGAGAAGGAAACCAAAAATCCCCAGAGGGTAAATGACTTGGTAAAGGTCACACATTTATCGAGTGGTTCTCTTGTCCTTCTGGTGTAAAAAAGCACTTTTCATCATGTGTCATTTACAGAGGAAGAAATTGAGGCCCCTATGAGATAAAATGACTAGTGTAAGGCCACACAGTCAATATGTGGTGGAAGTTTAATCAATCATGCAATCAGCAAACATTGATTAAGCACCTACAATACTCTGTTCTTTTGTATACCTAATGAAAGCTGTCAAAAGCTAAACCAAGCAGTGATAGAATCAGCTAGAAAATTAAACAAGACAGACTGACATCATGGACATATTAAAAATGGTTTGAAGATACCAGAAATTCATCATATTTAAGTGGTCTACCACCATCCCCTATAATGTAACAAAAGAAACAGGGTCCATCATGGTAGAGAAAATCATCCACTTGGGTCATTTAATAAAGATTTCAGCCCATAAGAGGCAATCATCATCCTTGCCATGAGTTTGGAGGTCAAGACAGATGTGAAGGAAATAGAAGAAGACATCATCCCAGACAAAGTCACAAAAACACTGCAAGGAAAACACCTCCCAGAGACTCAGAGAAATTTTCCAACTAACCTGAAATGTTAAAGATCTGATAAGGGTCAAACTAAGAAACTTTTTTGAATCAGCTTTGGCTACAGAGGGAGGCTCAGAAATGCCTGTTCTTGACTTGAGGCAGTGAGAGTGAAAGGCACACATCAAAGGAAGGAGGTGAGAAAAGCCCTTGAGAAGCTGATTCCCTGACTACCAGCTAAAGCTATTATTTCCTGGCTCAGAATCCCAACCTACCCACCTATAGCATTTCATTGAGCCTCTCCTTCCCCTCCTTCCCTTTAACCTCTCCCCACCCCCTGCTAGCCCCACCCCTTGCAAACCCCCTCTTCTTCAATGACAGGAAAAGAAAGTGATTTCCAATCTTTCAGTTTTTCCAGGAATTCTTCAGTCATCCCTGGAGATCTCATTAAGGTCAATGGATTCTCTTAAGGTTCTTAAGGGACCTTTTCCCAGAATCATGTTGTTAAATTCATAAGAAAAAAATAATAAGATTGCAAAAGATATCAACTACATTGAAAGACAGTTATCAAAATTTATTTTTTTTTTTAAAGTTCACGGACCCCTTGTTAAGAATCCCTTTGTCTATGGAATGATAAGCATAGAATGTTGTTAGCCTAAATGAGAGGAGCTAGGCGCGCCACAGTGGATGATAGGGTGCTGGGCCTGCAGTCAGGAATCTGGCTTCAGATACTAGCTGTGTGACCCTGGGCAAACCACTTAACCCTATTTGCCTCAGTTTCCTCATCTGTAAAATGAGCTGGGGAAGGAAATAGCAAGCCACTCCTGTATCTTTGCCCAGAAAAATCCAAAAGGGGTTATCAAGAGCTGAAACTACTGAAAAACAACCATGACCGAAATAAATTGGGGCACCAAACAAAAGTGAAATGAAAAGCTTCTTGACCAGTTTGGGACTGCAAGTTACAGAAAAGTGAAATTAGAAATGCCAGGCATAGGGTCTAGGTATTTAATATCCCATTTCTTTTTTTTTCTTTCTTTTTTTTTTGGAGGGCAATTGGGGTTAAGTAACTTGCCCAAGGTCACACGGCTAGGTTTTTGTTTGTGTGCGTTAAGTGTCTGAGGCCAGATCCGAACTCAGGTTCTTCTGACTCCAGGGCCAACACTCTACTCACTGCATCACCTAGCCGCCCCCTAACATCCCATTTCTTGACAGTAGCTATTGGCAACACCTGTCAATATAGTAAAGCGTTAGCTCCCCGTGGACAGGAACTTTGAGGCTAGTAGCACAGTACCTTTCACTTAGAAAGGGCTCCATAAATGTTTGCTGAATTCAATTGCCACATAAAATGTTTGAATTTCTGAGTGTGAAATTCCTAAATGGAATTCCCACCAATGCCCTTCTCCTTTCCCTCCAGGGTACAATGCCAAAGGAAGATTGAGCATACAACTTAGACTCTATGGGGGAAAGAAATCTAAGTTTTGAAATCCTTCTTCTCCTCTCCCCCCACCCAGCCCAAAGGCTTTCTAATTTATATTTGGTGTTTTATGATTACTCACACAGCAGATGAAAGCACTCGGCATGTAAATTCCAGGTTTTGTCAATGCCAGACAATGCACAGCCCCATTCGGCCAGAAATACCTTGAAGATGGAGCCAATTCTGATTTCTACAGTGCCCCCACCATGTTTATCATTCATTTAAAAAAAAACAATGCATGATTTTTAGAGTTGACTCAGATGAATTTGCCTGGTCTGATCTGTAGAGCCCCAGGCACTCATACAGCCAGACGGGTTGACTGAACGGCATTTTCTGAGTGACTTGTCCACTCCAGTGTTCACCTCACTGCCACAATGACCACACTGTCCCAATCCCACGGCCTTTCTCTGTAGACTAAATAGCCACCTCTCACTTCTAACAAGGCACTGGGAAACTCAAGACTGTCTACATCTTACTGCATGCCTAACTATTTGACTTTGGGTTTCCTTCTTGGTTTAAATAGATACATAAGACTTAAGTCTCAAGCAAACAAAGATTTGCATTAAGGAAGACATTCAATTGCAGGTGTTTGAATGAGCCCATTTTAAGCAGGAAGAGAAAAGGGAGAGTCAAATCTTCCCCTTTTGAGCAACTCTTAATGCTTCTGACTTAATTCAGAATGTCTCACAGTTGTGATTTTGTTGGTATGGGGTGCTTCCTCCACCTACACAATGGCCCACCCCTCTGTGCCTAGGACAGTGCCTGGCACTAAATAAATATTTGCTGTTGACTTGAAATCATTACTATTATTGTTGTTATTATTGCTAGTTGTAGGAGCAGCTAGTCTTTTAAAAGTGCTTTAAGGTCTAGAAAGCACTTTCCATAAATGATCTCACTCAGTGCTCCCGACAGCTCTGGAATCAATTACCCAACATTTCTTAAGGGCCTTCTAAGTGCCAGACATAGGAGCTGGTATCAGTACACTGTCTGCCATGATTTCTGGGATGAGTTGAATGGCAAACAACCCAAATCTGGCTGCCCCCTAGCCTTGCAGGAGCACAGTCCTGCACACACAGTGGTGGGTGATGATTGATGGATAGAACGGACTTAAGAAACAAAGCCTACCCCCAGGAACATAAAACCACAGTTCAAGAGCTGGAATTTACCTTAAAGACAACCAAGGCCAGCCTACTCATTTTAGAGAGGAGAAGATTGAAGTCCTGAATGGCTTACATGTCCAGAGGCACACACCTACTGGGTGTCAGTGGCTAGCTTTGGTCATCCTGACTCCAAAGTGGCGTTTTATTCACTACACTGGGCTGCTTTTTTTAAAAAATAGAATTAATGAAAAGTTGGAGGCAGGTGGGAAGAGGATACATCTGTGTCTTCTCCAGGAATCTGAATCATTTTTTGAAGAATAGGGGGCAAGCTACTCAGTCCTTGGGTCATTGGAAAAGCAAGAAAAAAGTCAACGGTCATTTGGAAGGCATCCAGACCCACTCTATAGACAGAAATGCAAATTTGTGTGCTGCTGCTCTCTGGGCTGGGAAATGTGACCATAAGTGGGTTGACTAATCTCCTTTTGCCTTGCAGCTCCATTTCCTATGACAATATTCTACCCCAAATCTCTGTCACAAACATGGAAAATGAATGCTAGTGGATAGGGGCCTTTCCTCTCTGCTTAGGAGTCTGTCCTACCTACCTGTCCCATTTCAGAACCCCACACTACACTTCTGAAGTCCTGGATGAGTCTGGAGAATGCCAGTCTTCCTCAGCATCCCATTATGTCAGCTAGCAGATGAAATCAGCAATTTCCACCCATAGTTACCAAGTTTGAGCTTCTAGAATCAGCTGTGAAACCAAGTGTCTCCCCCAGAACTAGAGGGGGATTTAATGTTGATGTCTCAGGTCAGTAGTTTACTTTTTTACAATGGATTATCTGAAGGTGAAGTCCGCCAGCACACCAAACCTCTTCTGTCTTCCTCCAGGGTGACTTGGGATTGCTCTCCTAAGGTCTTGGATAGTTAAGTCCTCTGTTATTGGCATTTAACTGAAATCAAATCACTTGCCTGGAGTCAATCTTTGCCCTACTGAGATTTATGACAAATGGATAATAAGTTTAGACATAGATGAGGCAATCTAGTACAAAGCCTTCTTTTTACAGATAAGGAAACTGAGGCCCATAACCATGAAGTGACTTGTCTAAGGTCACTCAGGCCTCTTCCTTCCTTCCTTTTTCTTTTCTTTTTTTTTTATCAAGAACTATTTAATGCAAGGCAGTTCCTGACTGTAAATTGTCAACTAATTTCTTCTCCATAGCAGTTTCATATTCCCCATTCAAGAAGGTTATTATTCAAATACTCCCACCCCAAACTCAATTTTCCTTTCATACGAAAAGTTAAGAAAGAAACTTACCCGTCCTGTTGTGCATTCTCCCTTTGAAAAAAGTGCACTGTGGTTTAGAAAACTTACAGGCTTCCCTCTGAACTTTTCTGTATCCGTTATAATATTAAAGAGCAACAAGGAAGGGAAGTGGTTAGTCAGCCTGCTAATTTTATCAGTCCCTCCCACTGGTTAAGCAGTACCTGATGCGGCAGGCACAAAAAATCCGTTTTCCAGCTCACTTCCCTTTCTGAAGTCCGAGTTTATAAATATAGCAGGACTTGGGGAAAAGAGGAGCATCCGTACCTGGTATGGAAGACAGGCAGCAGTGACGGAGGCAGCTTTCCTGTTACCCCAGAGCCCTGGCACTGCACTCACTCAAGCCCAAGGAGAATCTTTTTTAAAAATGAGGAGGAGGAGGAAGAGCAAGAGGAAAAGGGATCTCGCTGTGCTTCTGACCCCAGGCAAACACAGAGAAGCCGGGTGGAAAGGGGGGAGGGATCCAGTTTAGGGTGTTTTGTTCTGAGGATCACTGGGAAGAGACTGGAGGCTCATTTGCGGATAAATTGCTTTGCCCTGGAAATGAGCCAAGTTTCCGGATGTAGAAAATTCCATAACTCGGGTCCCTGCCTGAGAAGATTCTTCCTCTGGGGCTTTGCCAATTAAAACCCAGGGACAAGATAGGTGATGTGTGCCCACTGAGTGAGGGCAAGACAATGCCAGCCAGACAGTGAAGAATAGGGAATTAGAGATCTGGATCTCCAAGCCCTCATGCACATAGGACTCAGACAGGGGTCACCCGGGGACAGGAAGGTATAGTGATTTCGAGTCAGAAGACCTAGGTTCTAATCCCAACTCTTCTGGCTACTATTTTTTTTCTTGGTGCAAACCTGTGATTTTATTGGAAGAGGGATCTTCCAGGGGGAAACTCCCTCTCCCAATTTGGATCTGCATCTCTGTAGCATTGAGGGATTCCTGGCAAAAAGAAAGAGAGGGAGAGAGAGAGAGAGGAACTCATTGGCCAGAGGCCACTCAACTACTTTGTATCAGAGGTCAGAAGGGAACCCAGGCTTTCCCGGCTCTCTGTCAGTCACTATTCAAGCCACATTGCCTCAAATTCCATTTAGGCATCTAATATTATCTGACATTCACTGCTGCTGCCACCACTGCCAGTCAATTAAGAAACATTTATTAAGAGCCTACTATGTGCCAGGTAGCATACTTAGTTGTTGCTGCTAATGCTGCTACCAACAATAACTGATATTTAAATAATTTTTAAGGTGCTCAGAGTGCCTTTTATTCACTACCCAAACTGATCTCCATAACTATCTAGTGAGTTTATTAATTGTATGGATGAGGAAATTGAGGCTTTGAGAAGTGACTTGGCCAAGATCACATAATTTTAACTCAGAAACTCATAACTCTAGGTGGACTGTCCTCTCCATTATAATAGCCTGAGCCAATCACTTTATTTCAATTTCCCTTTCTGTAACATGAGGCGGTTGGAGCAGATGGCCTCTTTAGTCCCTTCCATATTGAAAACCATAACAAAATGAAGGCAATGAATGAGATTCCCCAAAGATTCCTCTTAAAGTTAACATGGCAAAGATTATTTGAGGCTATTGCTTTTGGGAATGGAATATACCAAGGTTAAGTGATGCTCAGTGTAGGCTAATCTTGTGCTTTTGGCCTGCAAGGTATTGAGACAGTTCTTGGGAAGGTTCTGAAGGTCAGTTACAGCCAATTTAGATGGTTTCTACACCATCCAGGGAGAAGAGGGAAATGAGTTACATGGAAGAAGGGTACTGGGAATGTTAAATGAGTTAATAACGGATGGCAACGCATTGTAAACTTGAATACTCCATATATGCCCACCTTTATGTTTTGTGTGATCAGGAATGAAAGCTCCAAGGGGCCTTTAAGGTCTCTTTTAACATTTAACATATGAAGAAACCTTGGATTTGTGCCCCTAGTGTTCTGCTGTGAGCCTTGCCTATAGGAGATGCTTAATAAATGTTTATCAACTGACTATTGACATAAGGTGACCCAGCTAAGAAACTAGTAGGGCTGGGACTTGACTCCAAGTCATCTGACTCAAAGGTCTTCTAGTCATAATTAAAAGTAATGTTCAAGTTCATAATCTTAAAAAGAAATGAAACTTCAAAATGTTGCCTCCAAATATATTCATTAAAACATGATTCATTTAATTTTTATTAGATCATTTCAATTCCTAAAACATCATTAAAAAAAGACTGAGGTTTCTGCTAGAATCTTTTGGAGGCTGACCCCATAAAGAGAGATCTACAAACAATAAAACCCAAATCCTATGCCCTGGAAAACAATCAAACATCTTGAAAATTCAGTAGAAGATGAGGCCATTTAAAACAGACTCACACACACTGCAAGCACCACTGAGTTTTACAACTTAGGAAAATGAACCATTGAAAAGTTCATAGAGGGAATTTCAGAGGGATGGTAATTTTGGGAGAATTGATTCTATACTCTGTTGTGCTGCCGCGCCGCCCCCCCCCCCCTTCTTGGTGAGGACATAATGCTAGGGCAGCATTTCAGAGGGAACCTCTCTCTTCTCCTGTCATGTTATTTGCTGACCAAAAAGTGAATGCATTTTCAAGCCTATTAGCTCAACTTTGCAAAATCAAAAGATCTCACTTTGGGGAATGTGTGACTAGTCTAATTCAAGTCAACAAATATTTATTAAGCAATCCCTACGTGAAAGGCTGTGTGCTAAGCATTAGAGTTGTTTTTGTTTTTATCCTTTTTTTGCTGGAGCTGTGATCTCATAGGTATGAGAAACTCTCAGTGAGGAAACTCCCTTCATCCATAATTCCTGCAGCTTTTAGTCTTAGAAAGTTGCCTGGAGCACTATGAAGTTAAGACACTTGCTCACAGTCACAGAGTTAGCCTTTTAAGCCCAGATCTTCCATGTCCTGAGCCCAGGTCTCTACTGACCACACTGTCTCTCCAGACATGGAGATACAAAGCCAAGAATGAAAACTAAACACTGCCTTAATTAAAAACCATGCTCGGCACTGAAGGAATATACATTCAATGAGAGGATGTAAAATGTACAGATTGAAACAATACAAAATATAGACAAAGTAAATGCCAACTAATGGGGGGAGGAGACTAGCAACTTGGAGATAAAGAGGGATACTTGGGAAATGGTAGCTGAGAAAAACCTTAAAGACAACTAAAGTTTCTAAGAAGCTAAGGTGAAGAGAGAATACCTCATAACCACAACGGACAACCTCTGAAAAATCATGGGGGTAAGAGATAGAATTATGAGTTTAGGGGGGTGAGCAGTAACTAAATCTTTTTACTCTAGTGATAAAAACATATGTTTAGGTTATTCTTTTAGGAACCCGGAGTGTATTCCACAGAACTGACAATATTTTACATTAAAAATACTTTCAAAACAAACTTAGAAGTAGCACCAATCTCTCTGAGGGAAGAATGTCAAGGTTTCATCTTAGAGCTAAAACAGAACCTGAACTGAGCATGACATAAACTAATTCCACAGCGTGCTAATGTGTCTTCATTTGAACGGTAAGAATCGACAGGGAAATTCACCAAAAAATGTAAAAAGTTTTTTTTAAAAGAAAAGTCAAAACAGAGAGCCCACAGTACCTTGTATGTGATGCTATGACTTACTTACTAATGATGGCCACTCCAGTATCCAAATGGAGTCACAAAGAGTTGGACATGACTGAAACAACTGAACAATAGCATTTACTGAAATGCTAAAATTTTAATCAATGAAATACTGAGCAATTATTAAGCACCTCTTGTGTATGAGGCACAGTACTCAATGCTGGTAATAGGAGGACAAATAATCTTGACTCATAAGGAGTTTAGATTTTAATTCGGATGACAACTAGTCCATATGAGTATATACAGGACAGATATAAGAAAAATAAACACAAATGAATGCACTGGAAGGTAGGAGATCAGGGAAAGTTTCATGCAGAATATCATAATTTGATCTGCACCATAAGGAAGAGAGAGATTCTATGTGTTGGAAGTGTGAAGGGACTACATGAGAGTCATGGAGGACATTCCAGGCACAGGAATGTATAGGAGAGATGCAGCATGGGAGGAACAGAGAAGAACACAGAGTGAATAAGGAGGAATAATGTCCAATAAGGCTGGAAAGATATTAGGTTGTGTAGAGCTTCAGAAGCTAAATAAAGTTTCAGTTTTATCCTCAAGTCAATAAAAAAGCACCAGGGTTGATTGAAAAGGAGAATGACATGATCAGATCTTCAACTAAGGAAAATTATTATTGTAGTAGTATGTAGGGTGAATAGGAGTCACGAGAAAAGGAGATAAATTATGAGGCTGTCAATATAATCTAGGCAAGAAGTTAAAAGAGTCTGAACTTGGTTGGTAGCTATTAGTGAAGAGAAGGGGTTGGATATAAGAGCTTTTGTGAAGGAAGAAATAGCAAAATTTGACAAATAAGTGGGTATGTGGGGTGGAGTACAGTGAGGATAAAGCTGAGATTAAGAACCTGGGAAACTGACAGAGTGGTGGTGACTTTGTGGGAACTAGGACTTTGGAAATGGGGAGGATCTTGAGAGAAAGATAACGAGTTCAGTATGGGTCATTTTGAATTTGAGATGTCTTCTCTGCATTGTCCATTAGAGTGATGTGAGATGACTGTTATCAGTCAAGGGCTGGCAATTAAAAGATCATTGGTAACTTTGGAGAAGAGTTTCAGCTCAAATGATGAAATTAGGCGCCAGGTATTAAAGGCTTAAGAAGTGAGTGAGAGGAAAGGAAGTGGAAGCAATGAGCATTTGCCCAAGAAAGAGAAGAACAATACCCAACAGAAACTTGAGTGGATGCTCAATTCTAGTGCAAGTTTTTTTTTTCAATTTTCCTTAGGATAGGAAGGACTTTATCATGTTTGAAGATGGTAGTGATGGAAGTAGTATATAACAAGGGGTTGAAGAGGAGGGAGGGTAGTTAAGGTTGTAATTTGCTAGAATGGGGAGGGGCATGGCATATAGCACACATGCAAACAGGTTGGTCTTGGGAGGGAAAGGAGATAAGTACAATATGATGTCAAGGAGTTTTGAGGTAAAGAGAAAGAGATACCCATAAACTGGGGAATGGCTGAACAAGTTGTGCTATATGATTGTGATGGAATACTACCATGCTATAAAAAATTAACTCAGAGATCTTAGAAAAACTTGGAAAGACTTAAACAAAAGAATGAAGAGTGAAATGAACAGAACCAAGAGAACATTGTATACAGTAACAGCAATATTGTTTTAAGAATGACTTTGAACAAATAAGTTATTTCAGCTATTATAAATACACAAATTAACTACAAAGGACATATGAAGGTGCTATTTGCAGCCAGAAAAAGAATGGATAAATAAATGTATGGAATGATTTTATATACATACACACACATTGTGTGTGTGTGTGTGTGCGTGCACGTGTGTGTATCTAATGGTAGTCATCTCTATGGTGGGATGGAGGGAAGAGAAAAAGAGGAAAAAAGAAATTTACATGATACCTTTAAAGGTATCATTCCTTTTAAGAGGAATAGCAAGTTGTACATAATAGATCTGCAGTTTCATGTGCAAATTTTTTTATTATACTATGCTATGAAAATGCTTGTTTTATCTCATCATTAAAAATAAAATAAATAAAAAACATTTTTAAAAAGAGAGAAAGGGAGAAAAGGAAGTTCATAAATGGCTTTAATTTTCTCAACAAAGTAAAAAGATCTTTAAGTGAAAGAGAAGGGAAATGGGAAGTAGGTCCCCAGTTTGGCTTTGAGGTCTCAAGGAGTGAAGAGCAACCTTTCAGATTCAGCCCAGTGATAGCTGGCCAAGAGATAGTCCAGCAGTGATGCCACAAGTGGATGTGAACTTGTTGGAACTAAGGCTATGTAAACACTGCATTAAATCTGAGTCCATCCTCCCCACACTCCAAGTAAATGTGTGAATGTGTGCCCCCCAAAGCAGTATGGGGGAAGGCAAGTACAAGAGAATGTTTATATTTTTGTTCCTGCTATATTTTCCAAATAAACATCCCTTTGTCAAAGCTAATCAACTTTAATTGTTAAATGGAGATGATAGTCACTGGCAGCTAACAGTAGAAAGAAAATACTGTAATGGGGGCTTACGTTCACAGCATTAGAGAATGATACCCCAACTCCTCAAGGTACCCCTAGAATTCTGAGAGCTGACATATCTGTCCCTCAGTCTAGAAGAACAAAACAAGAGTGCCTCCTACAGTAAATGACCACACTGACAAGAGCTGGACTCTTCAGGCTTCAAGAAACATGCCCGTTCAAATATATGAATAAATTATTATACACCATTAAGGGACAGTGGGAAAACAGCTACAGCGTTGTAAGGACAAGCTTTACCAAAGGGAAGCTGACTGAGGAGTAATAGCATTGTCATTCTGACAAGGGAGACACCCTTCCTTTAAGGACAGAGTGCTAAAATTCTCATCCAATTTATCAAATAAAGAGTGAGAGAGATCTGGGCCTGAATCTAGGGAAGCAGCTAGGGGGCACCACCACGTACAGAGTGTGGGGCTGGAGTCAGAAAGACATGAACTCAAAGCTGGCTTCAGACATTTCTTAGATGCATGACCCTGGGCAAATTAATGATTGTCAATTATCTTGATATTTCACCTATCACAGAAATGAGAATAACAAGAAGAAGATCCTTAGCAGGCACAAAATAGTCTTCAAAAACTTAAATTAATTTTCATAACTACTTTAAGATAAAGAATAAGAATGAGATAACAGTAGTAGTATTTCTATAAGGCCTCAAAACTCTCAGAGAGCTTTACATACATTATCTCATTTGAACATCACAACTACCCTGTGAGGTAAAGACACTACCCCCATTTTAAGGAGGCTCAATGGAGTGGTGATTTGTCTGAGGCCATGAAGTAATCTCAGGGGTGGGAATCAGGCCCTGGCCTAATTCCAGCTGCACTGCCCCTTCCGCTCCACCATGCTGAAGCAGATCTGCCTTTTCTTCTTTTTGGAGAGAAAAAAAAGTGATTAAAAAACACAAGAATCCAATATAACCATGAAAAAATGGCATTGCTATATGTCTCATCTGCAAGATGAAAACCCATATTTATTCAGCTTAATTTGGCAGCTTATATAACATTTTAAAATACCAAATAAACTGAGAAAAATATGGATAACTATTTTGAGAGTTTTTTGATGTTCTCTTTCCCAATGATTTCTACTTTATTCAATTACTTAAAGAAATCAGCACCCTGGGAACACACACACCCAACTAGGAGATTAGGAAGATGCTTTCTTACTGTATCTGCCTCAATTTCTACTATGCAGTCTAGCTCACCATCCCACAGTGGCACATCTCAAAGGTTCTACAAAACATTCATTATTTATTTTTAATTTAAATGTTTATTTCTATCTTTTGTTTTTATCTTTTTATCTCTAAATATATTTCTTCTCTTCCCTCTACATAATAAGAATATCTTGTAAAAAAATGAGTAAAAAAGGGAAGAGGGAGAAAAATACGGTTCAGTAAAATGAACCAATACTTCAGTCAAATTTAACACTTTAAGCATCATTCCCTGCCCCTAGTCCACCACCTTTGCAAAGAAGGGAGAAGTGCCTTGTCTCTTATGACTTCTTTTGGGCCAAGATTAGTTATTACTGCAGCATAGTGTTCAGTTTTATTGTTTTTCTTCTCATTACTCTAGTCACTCTGTATGTTGTTTTCCTGATTCTGCTTACTTTACTGTTCATCAATTCATAGAAATCTTCCCACATTTCCTTATTCTCCATAGTCATTATAGCTTATAAGGCTTTAATATTTCATTACATTCATGAACCATAATTCATTTAGCTATTTCCCAATTCAAGGGTATCTACTTTGTTTCCAGTTCTTTGCTACCACAGAAAGTGCCAATTTAAAAAAATTGGTGTTGATGGCACCTTTTTCTCATTGAACTCCTCTGAGTATAAGCTTAGTGATAGGATCTCTGAGTTAAAGGGTATGATCTTTTTTTTTTTTTTTTTACCACCTTTGTAGAAGAATTTCAAATAGTTTTTCAGAATGGCTAACCCAATTCACAGTGTTTTATGTGCGTGTCTTTCCTCAGTCCCTCTAACACTCCTCACCTTTTATTATGTTTATCGGTGCCTTGTGTGAGGTGAAGCTTCAGAAATAACAATTTAAATCTCAGTCACTGTAAGGAAGGAGTTTCAGATGAGACTAAGAGTCTTCCCCAGGGAAGACTGGGATTTTGGTAAGAAGGCCTGGTTTGGGCAGGTATCAACTCTGCAGCAGTTCTGGTTAGGAGGGCCAAGATGGAAACAAAGGGTCATAAAATAACAGTTATCACCCAGCAAAAAGCAGGATGGTGCCCACAAGAAGGAGTGTCAGAAGCACAGAAATATGAATTTGCAACATGGGAGTATCAAGGCAAAAAGAGTGAAACAAATGGACAGTCTAAGGTGGGGGAAAAGCTTAAGCTACTGGGCATTCAAAAGGGTGCACATTCATTCCAAAATTGTATTTCACAAGTTTGACTCATTGAGAGCTACCCGAGGCTGCCCATCTGATCTACACCAGCTTCAGCTGCGGACAGCTCCCCACTTCTGTTGTCATTTCCAATGCTGGATACAATTCAGTTTGGTAGGCAAAATGAGGAATGTTTCACTTTTGGTATATATAGGCCAGTGGGCAGAATTCAAGTTGTTTTTGTTTAAACATGAACATTACATTTAAAATGTAATTGAAAATGAATTCAAGAAATCTAGCGCCCAAATGAACAGATGTGTAAAATCCCTTCAAAAATGCCAGATTCCCTATATTCTTGTTTTAATTGCTTTTTAGAAATGCAGTGAAGCAAGTAGTTTTTTTTTTTTAAATTACTATTATTAAGTTGGTGAGAAAGTTTCTTTAACCTGTTTTTAGACAAGGAAATGGACATTCCCATACAGTGCTTTTAAAAGCAGACTTTGCTGTATCCCTTCCACCCTCACCAACAGTCAATTCAATTTAATCCAGTTATTTAACAACAAAATTGGAGCTTCTGTTATGAGAGGCAGCATAGCATAATGGGTAGGGATCCAATCTCTGAATCTAGAAGACAAAGTTTTGAGTCCTTGCTCAGAATAATACTGTGTGATCTGAGCAAATCATTTAATCTCTTTGTGCCACAGGCAGCTCTCAGACTTTAAACTGCAGAACAATCAGTCACCAACCAGGGCTTTCAGACTTGGTGCTAAGCCTGAGGTCACTCACACACAAAAAGTGAAAACAGTGCCTGCCTCTAAGTGGCCTATATTCTAATGGTGAATATAATGTATAAACATAGAGATATAGACAAGATACAAAGAAGATAAAAATCTTTACAATTATAATTTAGAAGATAAATCATTATCAGCTGGGCACATGGCCAGCACATGGGATGTGAAATGAGTCTTGAAGGAAGCCAGGCATCTGAAGACTTGGAGGGAAAGGAGAGACATCTAGACTTAGACAGGGCACCCAGGGCAAAACAAACAAACAAACCATAAATTGGAAATGAAGAATAATTGTAAATATATACTGTTAGAGGAAGTTTTCAGGCCTGGAGTCGCCTACATCAATGAGACAATGAGTTGGGGCCATTATAAGGGAAGTCTTTGGATCAAGGGCAGAATAAAAAAAGATGGATAAGGTAAGATGCCTGCTACCAAGAAGCAAAAAAGTATATATGTAAAGAAAGGATGTATATGTAAAATCCAAATCCTTTTGCCTTTCAGAGGATTTAATTGGAAAATGAATAATAGAGGAAAACCTCAAACAAAACCAATCATAATTTCCATGAATATACAAATGAAACATTTAAAACAACCAAGTCCTATATTTTTATTAGATTTGATAGATAATATTTCAAAGTCTTGTCTTCAGATATATAAACTGTCAAAAATTAAAAACAAATCAAAGGAACCTTCATGACTTGGATCTACATTCAGTAGACTGGAAACTCCTTGAGGCCAGGCACTGTTCTCATTTTTCTCTTTTTATCCCTAATACCCAGTCTGGTGTTTCTTCAAATAGCAGAAAATAAATGGTTAATGATTGTTGCATTGGACTGGAGTCATTACTTAAATCTTTTTCTCACCTCTGCATCTCAAATCACTCGAATGCCCTCTCCTACTTTCTCCTCCTTCATCCCAATCTTGCAGGAAAACAGTGCCCTTCTCTAGCAAACCTCTCCACACTCACATATGATCCCATATGTTCTCCAGCAGCTTTCCCCCTATATCATCTCTCATTACTTTATGCCTGTGGCAAGGACCTCCTGACTGCTGTCTCTGCCTTAAGTCTCTCCCTATTCCACACCACTCTCTACTCAGCTGGGAAATTGATCTTCCTAAAAATTGTAAAATGAGCCAATATTATTACCTTTTGAACATGAAACACAACTTTTATAGACAAAGACTTAGATTCTTCTCCAGTATAGCTAATATATAGCTCTGACTATGTTAATTCTGTCCATTCCATAAGCTCCAGTGACTTCCTCAAAACCCCAGGATCAAATGGAGACTCCTTGTTTGACTTGCAATGCCCTTAGCAACCAGTCAGCTTCCTACCTTTTCAGTTGTCTTACACGTTCTTTACTCATGTTCTGCAACACTGACCTTCAGGCTCCTTGCACAAGAGCTCCAGCTGGGATTTCTATTGGCTGTTCCTCATGCCTCCAGGAATGTTCGTTGCTCACCTCTTTCTCCTCAAATGTCAGTTAAAATGTCTGGAGAACACTTTTCCCATTTCCCCTTCATGTAGTTGCCCTTATATTTTGTATGTATGTAGTTGTTTGCCCATCATCTCCCCCAGTAGAGTATTGATTCCTTGAGGACAGGAACTAGCTTTGCTAATCTCTGTATGCCCTTTGCTTAGCAGAACCTGGTGCATAGGAAGCTTTTGAAAATATTTACTGATTGACTTATTGTTGATTTTGCAAAGTTCCCCAGTTTCTCAAGAACCTCAGTTCCTCATTCTTCAATGAAAAGTTTGGATTGTACATAGTCCTTTTTATCTCTAACAGCCAAATGGTCTATCATTTTTTGTGACTATACTTTTCTGGACTCACACAAATCTTTCAAAGCATGTTTTCCTAAAGGGTGAAGATATAATGTGGGAGGGAGAAGGTGTTGCCCAAACCAGGCATGCAATGATAAAGGCTGATAATTACAAAGCCCTTAAAATGGATAACATACAAATACCATCTCATTTGAACCATAGTGTTGGAAGCTGTCAATGCCATTCTCTTAATTTTACAGATGAGGAAAAAAGTTTCAGAGAGTTTGGCTGACTGATCCATGCCTACAAAGTATCAGAGGTGCAATTAAAATGTGGGGTTCCCAGATTCCTTTTCTATCCCACACCAGGCTGTTAATTCAGAGGGGGAAAATGAATGCTAGCCATAATCAGCCAATCTTAGATGGAGTTACAAAAACTTGGTTTTATGCTAAAAACACAATGGGATTATCTCTAGCTCATTTTATCATCACTATGGTTGATTCCTATCAAATATCAAACTTCAAATATTCACTATCAGAAATGATAATGTTGCCATTTCTATGGTTATATATAAGGTTTGCAATGTACTTAACATATGTTATCTCATTTATTCTTCACAACAATCCCCACAAGGTAAGTGCTATTATTTATCCCCATTTCACATCTGAGAAAACCAAGGCTGATAGGGATCAAATGACTTGTCCCTTAAAAGGGCAGGAGATAAAGTCTCTGAAAAGTTGCAATTTTTTATATTTCTATAAATAATAATTTCCAATATTAAAAATGAGCTGGCTATAGTCTCTTTCTGATCTTGTTTTATTTTCTTTTTTCCAAATTGTTTGACTCTCAAGGATTGAAAATCACATTTGAAAATGTACAGTTCTCTTAAAACAGAAATAAAATGGATTCAGTTCAGCTTCCTCCAAACAATGGCCTGCCAGAGCTCCCTTCTCCGTTTATTCACTCTTTCTCTCATCCAAGTTCTCCATGATGTTGATTCTGAATCTTGAAAGCCAGTCAGTGGCTGTTGTTTATGTGATATTGAATAGAGAGGGAAATAAAAAAGGACACTATCTGTAACCTTGAAATGGTATTCTCTGAGTGTTTCTTCTGCTCACTGAGCAAATTTTAGTCTTTGAGCCAGATGTCTAAATACAGAGCATGGGCTATGCTTAAGGGCTAAAAATACAGTCTCCAGTGCAAGGTGATAGAGACTGAGGAAGGTGTTTAGACTATGCTATACTAAAGATAAAGAAAGGTAACAGAGCATTAGGCAGATAGGCAGGTAGGGGCACCTGGGCTCCTGCACAAGCTAATCAAAGGGAGCTGTTCTAGGCAATAACTGTTACCTTTCAAACAAGTCAATAAAATAACTTTTTTTGGCTAAGAATGAGCCCTCATGCCCTTTGGCTTGGGCTGGAGTTGGAAAGAACCATGTGATTGGCAGCAGATCAATGTCTTGGGAGTGCCTTGCAAAGTTGGAAGCCCAGCTATTAAACTGTGCATACCCTTTAATCCATTGATGTCACTATTAAGTTTGTATCCAAAAGAGATTTTTTTAAAGGGAAAAAGACCTATTTGTACAAAAATATTTATAGCAATTCTTTCTGTGGTGGTGGAGAATTGGAAATTGAGGAGATGCCCATCCATTGGGGAATGGCTGAACAAATTGTGGTGTATGATTGTGATGGAATCTACTGTGCTGTAAGAGATGATGATGAGGCGGACTTCAGAAAAGCCTGGGAAGACTTCCATGAACTGATGCAGAGTAAAATAAGAAGAAGCAGAATAGTACACACAGGAACAGTTACATTGTGATGATGTTCAGCTTTGAGTAACCTATTCTCAGCAATACGATAATCCAAGACAATTAAAAAGGACTCGTGATGAGAATGCTACCCTCCTCCAGAGAAAGAACTGACCGTAGTCTGAATGGAAATAGAAGCACACTGTTTTCTTGTCTTGTCTTCTCTTCCCTCCTCCCCTCCCCTCCCCTCCCCTCTCCTCCCCTCTCCTCCCTTCTCCTCCCCTCTCCTCCCCTCTCTTCCCCTCCTCTCCCCTCTCCTCCCCTCCCCTCTTTTCTCCTCTTCTCCCCTCCCCTCCCCCCTCCCCTTCCCCCTCCCCTCCCCTCCTCTCCTCTCCTCTTCTCTTTTTTTGGAGAGGGGAAGGTAGGGCAGTTGGGGTTGTAACTTGTCCAAGGTCACATGGTTAGTTTTTTTGGTGTGTGTTAAGTGTCTGAGGCCGGATTTGAGCACAGGTCTTCCAGACTCCAGGGCCAGTGTTCTATTCACTGTGCCACCTAGCCTCCCCAAAGCACACTATTTTCACTTGTGTGTGTGGTCTATTTTTTCTTTCCCAACATGAATAATATGAAAATGTTTCCCATGGTTGTATATGTATAAACCATATCAAACTGCTGACTATCTTGGGGAGAGAGAAAAAGAGAATGAGGGAGAGAATTTGGAACTTAAATTTTCAAAAATGAATGTTAAAAATTGTCTTTACATGTAATTAGGAAAATATTATTTTAAAAAGTTGGAAACCCAGTCTGCACATACACCAGCTTCCTGAATGACACCTTTAAGCCATTTTGGATATATAGATATAGATTTATGTATGTTTGTATATATCTATATGTATATGGGTTTGTCTGTGTATGTACATAAGTATTATATATACATATGCATCATGTACATATGTGTACATGATGGTACACCTATATAACATGTATATGTATATATTTTTATATATGGATATAGTTTGTATATATGTATATATGTATGTGCACTATATAAATATATCTACATATATACATTCACAAACGAGTGTATTTTTTTCCTTACAGTTTCAATATATCCATTAGCCACAGATGCCTACTACTACTGAGACTCATCTTTGATAGGAATAAGTGTAAGTCTTGGGATGATTTGGGAAGAAATCAATAGTAAAATAAAGTAGCAAATGATCCAAACCAGGCAACAAAAAAGAAATATCATCCTCAGAATATTTGATACCCTAACCCAAGTGCACGCTTTCAACATTTTATTTTTTCCCTTAGAAAATAAAACATTTCTTATTCACCACCATATGTTTTTTTGGCAAAAGATGAATCCTTGCCTGCTTTAGCCTGGGCTGGAGCTGGAGAGAGCAGTGAGGTTTGGCATCAGGTGGCCATGTTGGGAACTCCTTGCAAAGATCTAACACATGTACAAGCAAAGATGGCCTGGCCAATGGACATTTAATTTACCACCAGTTTCAAGGTCTATGAGTTTGCACTGATGGTCCTCCCACTACGGGGCTCTCCTTCCCAGAACAAGGATGACCCTGTCAAAATATTCAATGTTAAGTAAGAGAAAAGACTATCTATTCTCTCTTTATTAAGTTGTCAATCACCTCTTTCAGGAGAGAGTCTTTGTGGATTCCTAACAGCATAGAATTAGAGCTGGAAGAGAGGAACCTTAGAGGTCATTTTGTCCAGTACACAGGTGAAGAAACTGAGGACCAGAGAAGTTAAGGAGTTGGGTCAAGGTCACATGGTCACTTAAAGTACCTGAGGCAGGATTTGAAGCTCAGTCTCCCTCACTGATGCCCCATGCCTTACCCCTACAGCACCCTGACTCACTGGACTAGTGAAATGTTCCACACAAGAAAACCATGATTCACACTTGCATCTCATAACTCCAAATCCTTCCCGGAACATGCAGTGCCTCAGAGGGGAAGACACCATTTGTCAATGCAATGCCTATTTACGGATATCAGCATTGATGATGATATGGAAAATCCCTGGATTTCCAAAGCCAGAAGATAGCCATTTGTGAAAAATGACTGCATCTTATTGAACAGTAAGTGCTATTTGATCCTGTAATAGATATAAAGAGAGCTCTAATTTTAGACCTTTTCAGGTAAATACCCAGGTCCTTGGAAGAAAAAAAAAACACATCAACTGGCCAAGTTGCAGGGAAAGGTCTGCCTTCTATTACACAGGAGAGCAGATTTCCTTGTTTTGAGTTATTGGGGCTGCTGTGGCAACAGCACAATGGAGAACTTTGCTGCCCTCTCAGCAGAGCTATTTATATTTCTAACCTCAACCTTCCTCCTCTCCCAGAATTCATCTCCTGACATGAATAAAGTGTTCCTTCTATAAGTGGAGGTGGGGGGGGGGGGAAGCCAGAGAAAACCAAAGTCTCAGGTGCTACTCTAGTTACAATTAAGTAGGAACTCCTGAAAAGAGGAGAAAGAGGAAAACAGACTTGTGTGAAAGGTCCTGAAATGTTTTGGTGCCCATTTCACAGATTCCTACATTGTAAAATAAGGTGCCCTTTCCAGAGCTGAGGAGCAAGTGTTTTTAAGGTACAAAGGGACTGTGATTTATGTCAGAGGAGGGGATGTAATCACCAGAATAAGGAACCCTTGAAACACTGATCTCATCATAATGCCATCTACTCCTTGGGTTACATTTTATAAATTCCTTTCACATTCATGATCTTTATAATGGCTCTGAGGAGTGAGCAAGATTTGAATTATCATCTTCATTGTGGATGGGAGCAGGGTGGGGATGATGTGGAAAGGAAGTTGGCAAGTTGTGTTCTATGATTTCAGCAGTTTTTGGAACTCTCAGCATGAAAACTCCCTCCAGTTATTGAAATAGCAACCCCTCTACAACTTAGAGTCTCACAGAGCAGCTGGGACAACTGAGGCCCAGATGAACTGATCTGTGCAAGCAGGGTCACAGAGCTAGTATGGCCAGAGCTGTGAATTGAATTCAGGTCTTCTGCCTGCTTCATCTCACTGTGGCATCCTGAACTCCTGTCATTCTCCCAATGAGGAAGCTGATATCTAGAGAGGTTAAGTCACTTGTCTGAAGTCATGTAGAGTAAGAATGAAAGCCTGAATCTTTTGACTCTGCATATTTATCTTTCTTCTTCTCTGATCTTATGTTAAAGTTTTCAGGTGGTATGACAGAAACAAAAGAAGGGATAGGGGGAAGGGTACTGCTGAATGGCATTCATTCCATGGAGACATTGCCTGGTCCCCAGGTTAACTCCGAAAGTCTCTGCTTCCTTTCATCTGGGAGTCTAGCACCTACCTAGAGGCCTCCTCTCATGCAGATATCTGATGGAAGAGAAGTCAGGTTTCTCATTTCTTTACTCTGTGTCTGTCAGAAACATGCCCTTCAGACAGCCAGAGAAACTGATCTATCGGTAAGTATGGATCTTGGACAGACATGGCAGATTGGCAGCATTCTGAGCAGAGAGCTGAGGAAGAGCAGAGCAGACTGCATCATACCATCTCAAGAACTCCAAGCAACCCCATGCTCCATCTCCTACATGTCAGTATTGGAACAGTGGTTAACAACCAGATCTCTGAGGGAAAAAAAATGTGTGGACAATAATTTTAAGTTTCATTTGCATTCTTTGCATTTTCTCCATCATTTTCTTAAGTCTAGAAAATCAACAAAACAATAAATCAAGCTCTGATTTGTAGCATTTGATGATTTTGGAGATGTAAATACTCACACTGAAAATCAAACAGTCAGAGTTTGTATGGGCTTACTCTAGCACACCACACCTAAAGGGGATAGTGAGCCAGTCCTAGGTTAGCTCTCCATAGACTACAGCATGATTGAGAATATGAGATAATTGGTAGAAGGGCCATCAAGAACATATGTGACTGCAGCTGCCATGGGGAATGAGAGAATCTTACAGAATCACCTCTGTAAGAAATACAAAGACCTGGCCCATTGTGCAGGTCCCTTATGAGGGATTTATTGAAGGAAATGGATGAGAATGAGGCAGAGGCATGAGAGCACACATCGTTCCAAGTACCCAAGCAACTAGAGAGAGACAGAGAAAGTAACAAATAGGGGAAGTTACCGATTTACAAGACATCAGAACTACAGACAGAGATAGATAGGCCAGATCTGTGAGAAATCCAGATTGAGCACTGCAAAGATTCATCCTGTTTGCTGTGTGACAGGCACTACACTAGTTAGTTCTTCCTTCCCTCACAGATGCTTGTTGACTGATGGGATCCTAGGTTCAGAAGTGAAAGGAATTAGCTAGGTCACTAAGTCCATTTTATAGATGAGGTCACTGAGGCCGAGTGATCAGATGATTTGTCCACTATCTTCAGGTTCCAAATTCATCCCTCCAGCCTCTGGCCTCCACTTAGTGGGGGATAGCTTCCCTCAGAGTGGAATGATCATGGTGCCACACAAAGCCACTCACATTATTAATGCTCAACTATATAGAGATGCAAAAGTGAGAAAATGAAGACATTTAAAAAAACAAAAGCAAGACAATCGTCCCAATTTTGATGGTGAACTAGACAGAGAAATGGTTTTGAGATCAGGAAGACCTGAGTTCAAGTCTGACCTCTGATACATCCTAGTTAAATGACCTGGGCAACTGAATTCACCTCTCAACATCCTCAGGCAGCTCTGAGACTTTAAACTGCACTGCATCGGGAGAGGGAGTTTCTTCACTTTGCTTTCCCTTTACCAATGAATTTGTGATTACCCTCCCCCAAGAAAAAAGCCAATCTTTCTCTCACACACAAATATGGGTATGCTCACATTTGCTTCTTTAAAGTGATTAATGTACCTGACATACATGAACACATTTAAACCTCACAACAACTCTGAGATAAAGAATTTAGCTATAATTTCCCCTATATTAAAAATAAGAAAATCGAGTTTTAGAAGGAGCAAAGTGACTAGACAAGGGTCACATTTGTGTATGTATAGACATATACATAATGTATTCTGTTGCAGGGGGTGGGGGAGAGAGAGAGAGAGAGAGAGAGAGAATATGATGCATCTTCCCTGGACTACATTTTCACTCTGCCTCAGCTTGAAATAAGTAACTCATCCACCTCTAGAAGAGAAAGAAAATCCTTCATCTCCTTGATCCCTTGTGAATGGTGGCTCACTTTGAGAAGGAATGACAAAGCAGCCAGTGGCCCTTAATCTGCCCAAGGGGATCCAGTTCCTCTTGTTGTCTCTCCTGGAGTTAATAAGCAGGAATAGAATAGCTTATTGCTTTTTATAAGTTTAATGAATAATATTAACTAAAAGCATAAATATCTGCCAAGTGAGCTGTGAATTATCTATTTCCATTGCCTGGTTAGTGTTGCCATATTTCCTTTAACCCTTAATAAAATGTAATTCACATTTTGAAATTCAAGTGACTGAGTTTAGAGAAAGATTTCCATGGCCAGCAGCATAAAAGAGCCCAAAGCAGCTATGTAGGAGTTCCTATATGGGCCTGGCTTCCCTCTGGGCAATTCTCTGACCAAGTGAGCGTTCCACCACACTGGCAGTGCCAGGGAGGGTGGCCTGACCCATTCCTCAGGTCCCTGAGATGGAACCATGTTCACAGACCACTCATCCATCAGCTGGACTCTCCTCAGGGAAGCTGGAAAATTGACACTGATGCCTGGAACAGCAACAGGAAACACAGGGCATCACTGGGATGACAGCTTTCCTCTTTGATCTCTGACCATATTCCAATAGGCTCAGTGCTTTCATTGGAACTGACTGACTCACAAGTTCATAAGTAGAGCTGAAAATTTAAATAGGATGTTGGTGAAAGAAAGGTCCCTTAATGCCTTCCAAAATCCTTCTATAGAAGCATCAAGAGCATCTTCAGCAAGGTGTTCCTGTGGGTCCTCATGTTGCCCCACACAAAGAGCACTACTTTGGGAGCTAGGAGACCTACATTCTAGTCCCAGTTCTGATTCTTACTAGATGTATGACCTTAAGCAAGTCTTTTTTCTCTTTAAGCCTTAGTTTAATCATCTGCAAAATAGGGAGGATGTTGCCAGACTATATAAGGCTTCTTTTGGTTTTAAAAGCATGTGAGGTCCAGAGAATTAGCACAAAGTATGGCAGAATTTAGATATTATGTAAGTGAAGATACATGAAAAGGATTTTTGATTTCCTCAATACAGGGAACTCCAATGAAGATTTAATTAATAATCCTAGCACAGAGTGATAAGGTGACTTGTCCAGGGTCACACAGCTAGTAAGTATTTGAAGTGGTATCTGAGACTAATCTTCTGGATTCCAAGCCACATGCTCTCTCCACTGTACCAGACTGCCTTATCTTCTTCCATCAATTGATATTTCTCTGCAATGCAAAGAGCAGTTAGCTCTTTACTCACCATAACCAATTTCCCCCCAGAAATTTAATAGATGAACTAACAACACAGAAACCAATTCAAAGTCAAAATGTTGGGCAAGGTTGCAAATAAGACCACAAAAAGGATAAAATGATTGGGAAACCCCAAAGTTCTTTTGTCTTCAAATTTAAATTCTCAACAGAACTTGTCAAAAAGACCCCCAAACTCTTGAGATCATCACCTTCTCCAAAGGGCTAGCTCCTTGATACCAGCCACCCCATTGCTGATTTTCAGATGTGTTCAGCATTGAGATCTCATTTGCAGAACTAGTTAGGTAACACAATGCATACAATAGACTTTCCACAGGTGCCTAAGTGGGATGTGATGGTAGGAGCTGAGTTAATAAGATTTCCAGCATCCACAGACCCACTCTTCAGTGGTCAGTTTTTACATAGATGACTCCTGAGGCTCTTTTCCTCCCAGATTGATTCTTTTGAGAAGACAAACTAGACCACCTTTATCACAGAATGGATGTTGCCCCAGATGAGACCTGGGAAGGATCTTAGCTTAAAAAGGCCAACTGCAACCCAGGTCATCCCCAGTTATTCATATTCAAATCTATGTCTTGCAAGTCAAGACATCACCCTCTTGGTCCTCTTCAGGAAGTAAGGATGAGCAACAAGAACAATACAGATGACTAGAGATCAGGTATTAAATTAAATGTGCATAGGGATAGGAATAAGAAGAACTGAACCTCTGTTTTTATTGGTTTCTGAAGCTCCCTGATGAGGAAAGTCCATCTGCCAATAAGGTGGAGACCTGCTCTGAAACTTAAAAATTTAAGAGCCTGCTAAAGCAGGTGACTAGCCCAGTGTCACACATTCAGTATGGGGCACAGGGAGGACTCTAACCCATGCCCTTGGCTCCAAGGCTATGTTCATTAATTACTCTAAGTTGTCTTCCATAAATAAAAGATGTGATGATGTTTATGGGGAAGTTTCTGTAACTAAACCACACATTTTTTGGGGGTGGTTCTGTATCACCAAGTACTTTTGAGGGAAAAACATCTATCATAGATGTGGATTATGCTTGAAACCACTGAACTATGGATCGTGCCTGTCTAAACCTACTGGTCATTCTAACTAGTTAATAACCCCAAATCATCTGCACATGGAACAAAATCTCCAGAACAATTTTAATCCCCTCTTGAATAATTTCACTGAGCTTCATCTCATAGCCCTCAGAAGTGGTAGGGGTGGCAGAATCAGCTGGCATCAGCTGGCATTTTACATTTCAGTATCCATCCTCAACAAGTTCTAATTGGTCAAAAGGAAATCACCGTAACGTCCAACTGGCATACAAAGGATGCATGTTAAGGTGTCATGAACGCTTTTAGAATTACACTTAATTGGATATAAATGAGTAACCTGCCTGGACACATTTACTTACTCTCCAAATACAGCTATGGAAGAGGTCATTAGAGTTCTACTCAATTTTTAATTGTTGGCAAGTGGGGAGTGGGGGGGGGGAGTGGAAACATCGATTACCAAAATAGAAGCTGGAGATTAAGACATAAAAGAGCTGGGAAAGGTGAAAGGGAAGGTATTCCAATTAGCATTCCCTTACATTAAACTTAATATGTTTTTAATTAGGCTATTCAACGTGTCCTTTCATGTAGCACAGGTGAAATGTGGGGGAGTTCTGTGTTTCCATGAGTAACCAACTTCTGCATTCTGCGGATCCCTTCTGTTTAAATCTGTCACCTCCAAGCTGGGTGACTACGAGCCTTTGTCGCTAATTGCCTTGTTGTGGTCTGGTTGGAAATGAACAGAATGGAGCAACGTGCTTCAGATGAATAGTCTTCATGTTTCCATGGCCATGGTAGGTTTTAAAGGAAAATGATGCTATCACAGAGGGATGCGATCTGAGCAAGGGCTCCCAGCTCGCTGCAGACAGATTTTCCAGGCAGACTTTGTTGATGGGCCAGAGTCCACGGTGTTACCAAGCGCTAGAGCTCCCTCCTCACACCTCGGGCGCTGGTGTTGGGTTACTGCATCTTTCAAATGAGCTGGGACAATATGCCCACAGACAATAGTAAGGACTCCTGCCGGCCAAGGAGAAGCCTGCCAGCACTCCAGCTCTGCCTCTCTGGGCTCTGTAATCGAAGAACTGCCCTCAACTGGAGCCATATCTTGGGCATTAATAACAGGATCACCAGAATATTCCTGGGCACAGCTGGAACCAGGACAGGGCAACTGGAACGTATCCCAAGGGGGCCAAATTTAGAGGGCATCAACAGCACTTGTAGGAGTGCTCAGCACTTCAGTAGCCTAGAAACCACAGAGCTTAGCACCTAGTTAGCATGAATAATTAGTTAAAAGAGGAAGCTACCAGATGGTAGGCTGGAGTGAGCTTTTTCCCCTCCCAATTCTGTTCCCTGCCCCCCTCAACTGAAGACGTGCTTCATGCCACCAAGCACAAAATTGTAGACCCAGAGGGATCTAGAGGTCATCGGGTCCAACCTCCTCCCTTAAACAGATAAGGAAACTGAGGACCAGGGAGAGTAAAGGACTTCTTTAGAGTCACAGTGTAAGAATGTGTATGGGCTAGGAGTAGAACCCAGGCATTCCTAGCCAAGTCTAGTACACTCTCCTTAAAACATGATTCTACTCAGTGGCTCATTGTGTTTACTACTGCTATGGCTCTGGATCTGTTCCCATGACTTGGAGGCAGGGTGGCACAATGGAACAGGCCCTGGCCTGGAGGTCTGAAGGGCCCCTTCTAGCTCTACACTAACCACTAGGGCAATGTTGGATAAGGTATTGCTCAGCTCTGCTTAAGGTCGAGTCCACAAGTATTAATCCTATCAATTGCCTATTATGAATTTAATTATTGCCTTCTGTGGGTAAGGCCCTGTTTCTTTGGACCAGGCTTTGGTTCATCAGCTCTTCATTCATTCTGAAGAACTTCCCTGTGGGCTGCAAAATAAACACAGTGCTCTCTTTTCATCTTCCCTGAGTAGCTAGGAAAGAGGCAGGGACTCACAGCCCTAGAGTTAGTCCTGAGATGTCCCTGTTTATTTTCCAACACTCTTGTTTCCTCTGTTGCCTCTTCATGGTCATCTTCCCTCCACCATGACTCCTAGTTCTGCAGAGTTGTCTTCTTGTAGGGTTCCTGCCCTGGTATCCATCTGAGTCAGGCACTGATGGCTTCTGGATGCCTGGACTAGCTGCATTAAATTATGACCACAGGGACTTTTCTATCACCACTGAACAGAAATGGACTGGGGTCCATGTGGGCATGTCCTAGAAGCAGACAGAGGAGAGAGGGTTTATCTACACAGAAAGTCAGGGAGATATACAGAAGATAGATAGATGGTAGAGATACAGACAGAGACAGAGACAGAGAGAGACAGAGAGAAGGGAAAGAGAGAGAGAGAAGGGGAAAAGAGAGGAAGAAAGGGAGAGGGGGAAAGGAAGAGAGGGAGAGGGAGAGAGGAAGAGGGAGAAGAGAGGGAGGAGAGTGAAAGGGAGAGAGAGGGAAGGAGAGAGGGAGGGAAGGAGAGAGACAGAGAGAGAGAGAGAGAGAGACAGAGAGAGAGACAGAGAGAGACAGAGAGAGAGACAGAATGAGAGAGAGATCCAGGGTTAGTTTATTAATCACTACCAGACCCTAATCTAATTACCTGAGGACCAAATATGAGTAAGGAAGTCAGTCTCTGCCTTCAAGGAGCTTACATTCTTATGGAAGAAATAAAGGGAAGCTGGAAAACTTAGGAGAAACACAGGTACAGTAGATATAACCTGAAGCTTGGAATCAGAAAGATCTGACCTCAAATCTAACCTTAGCTACTAGTTTTATGACCTTGAACAAGTCACTTAAACCCCATGTGCCTCACTTTTCTCATCTCTAAAGTGAAGCTAATATCAGCTCCTCTCTCCCAGGTTGTTGGCAGGATCAAATGAGATAATATATGCAAAGTGCTTTGCCATCCTTACAGAGCTAGAGAAATGCTGGCCACAAGGTAGAAATTCCCTGATCTCAGCCAGGGGACCTAGGGGAGAGTGCAAAGGAAATAAAAGCAAATTCAAGCACAGTAGCACCTGGGACAGGCTCCCCTCTTAGGAGTAGTCACTGAGCTGGGCCTTGGAGGAAGTTAGGACTTCTAAGGGCCACAGGTAGGCAAAGAGTGTATTCTAGGTATAAGGGTGGGGGAAACAGCCTAGTCAAATATCAGGAGGCAGGAGATGGACTACCAGATTCTGCCTGGAACACAGAGACTATGAAGGGCAATCATTTGCAATAAGGCTGGGATAGTGGAATGGAGAATGTGTGTCTCCATCCAGATGCTTGCAAGAGAAGGGCTGAGCTAATGGGGGATCTGTCTTTTACAAAAAACCTAGTGTTTGTCATGGAGCCAAAGTGTGTTTGATGGGTCCTTAATTATTCACTAGCAAGTATGAACAGTGTTCAAATGAAGAAGAGACGAGTAAAGCCCCTGCTTATCACGTCTTACCACTACTTCACCTGTATAAAAACCTCCTGAAGGTGTTAGGGGGGTACTCTTTTCTTCTCACAAGCATCCTCTTAATTTCAAGTCCAATGACCCAAGTTTTTCTCTCAGCTGTGCGAGCTTAGACAAGTCATTGAATCCTTCTGGGCCTCAGTTTCCTCCTTTGTAAAGTGAAAGGTTAGGTTCTGAGTTTTTCCATGCTGCCCTGGGTCGTTCCCCGTACTGATCTTCCCTTTCTTGGACTTCTCAGGTGACTGAGCACTGCTAGATTCTCCTGGCTGCCTGGAGGTAAGAGGGGATACTCAGTGATCTTTCCCTCCACCAAACCTTCTTGTCCTGTGTGCTGGCGTCTGCTCTCACCAATTCCCCTTCACTCATTTCTCTTTTCCTTCCTTTCATCATCAACATCATCAGAATTACCATTGAGATGTTACTAAACACCTTCGTGGTGCCTAATCAAAGCTAACATTTACTTAATGTAAAGCTTGCGATGCCCTTTCTATATGTTATCTCATTTTATCCCCACAATATCCCTGTGAAGCACATGCTATTTTATCTCTGTTTTGCTGATGTGGAAACTGAGGCAAACAGAAGTAAAGAATGTTGGCCATGATCATAAAGCTAAATAAGTCTCTACGGTAGGATTTGAACTTGGGGCTTCCTGACCATCTATCCACTGCTAAGGCTCTGAGCAGGTGGGAAAAGCAGTCGCCACCTCCAAAGGTAGGAAGCAGTGTCCTGAAGAGGAGAGATTTCTGACTCAGAAATTAGCATACCCGGCCTTAGTCCTGGTTTTGCCACATTCTGGCTATGTGGCCAAAACAGAGTCATTTAACTCTCCCCAGTCTTGGGCTCCTTATCTGCAAAGTACAGATGATTCTAAGATCCCAGATCTGGAACTAGAAGGGACTCCAGGAGTCTTCTAGCCCAAAGCTCTCATTTTACATATGAGGAAACTGAGACCCAACTCTTTGGGTGAAGTGCCATTCCCATAGTCACAGAAGTGGGAGTAAATTGCAGCAGTGGAATTCAAAGCCAGGCAGTATATGTTACCTTCACTCAAGATAGCAAGGCAGCTCAAATGTGGATGGTAAGGGATAAAGCCTTATACCAATATTATCACTTTCTGAGAGCCTGTTACCAGAATAAATCAGAATTATCACTAGTCAAACCTCATTTTTATATTAGCAGAAAATGAGGAGGGGTCTTCATATAAATAGAGCAAGGGAAAACAGATGGTAGCCCAAGTGTTACATACACCGGCACCCAGAAAATAAGCTCCTTGAGGACAGGGAAATGTCTACTTTTGTCCTTGGATCCTGACTTCTAACACAATGCCTCCCATTTCATAAATACTTCTCAAATGGGTGATTGTTGACCCAGGTGTCCCTGGTCAAGTAATTTAACCCTCTCTGAATGTTTTCTCATCCCTAAAATGGAAATAATAATGTTCTTCCTCTTAAATTCATAGGGTTGAGGTGAGAAAAATGCTTTGCAGATTGCACAGTGCTACAGAAACAAGAGGTAATTACCTAAAATTGCCTTATTTCACTCATTGTCTTCAAGGCACATGTGAGTAGTACCCAAGGAGTGAAAAACATCAATGGCTACGGGAACACATGTGAGGTCAGGCTCCACACATTGGAGGTCAGGAGCAATGTTATCTCATTTTATCCCCACAATATCCCTGTGAAGCACATGCTATTTTATCTCTGTTTTGCTGATGTGGAAACTGAGGCAAACAGAAGTAAAGAATGTTGGCCATGATCATAAAGCTAAATAAGTCTCTACGGTAGGATTCCTACTTATATAACCCAAACCATGTCAGTCAGCTTCACTCATCCTTACTTTCCTCAAATGTAAAATGAGGGGGTGGATCTAGATACCCTCTGAAGGCCCTCCCAGGTCTGAGTTTGTCATCTTTGTGAGTGAAAGAGAGCAGAGTCTTTTCCCATTGTGACTTGGAGCTGACCCTCTTGAAGTTTTCTGTGCTATTGAGAACCCTGAATCACCAGACTGATGTTGCCATCAGATTCAGCAATGGCCCTGGGTTCTGGGGGCTTCTGTAATCAAGGCCAGCACGAGGCTGAATATTCATTCCTCTGATATCAGGGACTGTTTGGAATCTGATCACAGTCCCATAATTCTCAACTTCTGTGATAGCAGAGTCATTCATGAAGGGATGAGAAAAAGTAAAAACAGGCATTGCAGGGAATTTGGAAGTGTTTAATCTAGTAAGCATCACTCCATGTGGTGAGAAATAGGGCTTTCCGTACTTATCACCTGAAATACTTTGTTTGTTTATTTGTTTTAGGAGAAGACAGCCCCAATAACCACTCCATTTGATTCAGTAAAGCTATTATGCCTCCTGTTCTTGTCTCCTTATCACAATAAACTGTTGGCTCCCATTCAGTTGAGGGTAAACCAAAGCAGCACACACTCTTGGAAGTGTGAATTGGGATCATTTTATTGCCAAGGTAATCTGAGTGGAAGGGAGGAATCTATTTGCAAGAAAGCATTTTGCTAATTTTTTCCCTCTTCTTTTTTAAAGGTCATCTCAGTCTCCAAGGAAAATGTCAAAAAGACGTACAGCTTGGTACAAAATTGGAGCTGGTGTGAGTCAAACAGATCTTTGCCATAGGGCACCGATATAGTGGGAGTGGAAACAGAGCTAGAGAGAGGACAGCTCTCTCCCTGAAGCAGCCACAGCTCTCTCCCAGGAGTCCCCTGCTTCCCAGTCCTCTGACTGCAGGCATCAGGATCACACACTGCCATGTCACCTTTGCCTTCTTGGCTCTTTAGATAGTAGATGTGACTAACCAGCCCCAGGTTCCCAGAACAATCATCCCATCCCCAGCATCCTCTGGGTCACCACCTCACTCTCCAACACAAAACAAACAAGCAAAACCAGCTGATTTTTCTCCAGGCTCATTTACAGCTAGTTAGAACTCTGTCTTGGAATAAGATTTAGAAATCAAGAAAACACATCAGAATCAGACCCCAGTGCCAAGTTGGCCCTGCTCCATCCAGTGGGAAAATCATAAAATGATGACAAAAATCCAATAATCCATTATCTAACTTGGAGATGGTGTACAATAATAAATTCTGGGTTCCGGATAATTCATTTCCATTTCTATCCCTAACTATGATAATGGCTAACCTCACCAAGGATAATGCGCACAAGAGGACCACAGGAATAGAGTTCAAGGGCAATTTTTTCATTGAGAGAAGCCTTGAGAATGGTTTTTATAAATCTCACATTTTGGAAAATGGGACCCAAAAGCCAGGATGTTAGTTTGTTATTTGGAGAAATCATAATGCAGGCTGTCAATATCAGCCTGGGATATGTGGACCCCCAATTAACCCTCTTGGGCATGGAGTTAGTTTCTACTATGCCAAATTTATGTATATTCCAATTGGGAAAGTCACTAAGCCACCATCATTTCATCATTCTGCCTTCACATGAAAATCTTTATAACAAGGAATCCTCTGTGTTCTGAACCAATGATGTGTTTGGATAGCTCCAGTTCTTGGGAAATTTTCCTTATAAAAAACCCTAATTGGCCTCTTCACATCAGCCAAATGGTCCTAATTCTGCTCTTGGGGATAAGCAGAACAACTTGAATCCCTCTTCCACAGGACAAGCCTTCAGATACTTAAAACCAGTAACCCTGCCATTTTTCTGAATAGACAGTCAATAAGCACTTTTTTAAATCACTTAACTAGTGCCAAGTACTAGAAATACAAGGAAAGGCAAAAACAGATCCTGCCCTAAAGCAGCTCACCTTCTAGGGAGAAGAAAACATGTAAGTAACTAGGCACATACAAGATAAATACAGATGAGGTACTATCAGAAAGGAAGATTCTAAGAGCTGGAGATACCAGGGAAGAATTCCTGCAGAAGGTGGGATATGGAATGCTTACTATGAAGTCGAGGTGCAGAGGGAGAGTATTCCAGACATGGGGGGAAAACCAATGCAAAGGCATGGAGACAGGGCAAGGAGGGCTATGTGTGAAGAACAGCAAGTAGATTGATATAGCCACATCAAAGAGTGAAAGTGCCCCTTCCCAACTGCATTAACTTAATTCCTTTAATCATTCTTCATATGGCATAATCTCAGATCCCTTACCATCCTGGTTGCCCTTCTCTGAAAGTTCTCCAGTTCATGAATGCCCTTCTAAAATATGGGACCCAGAAGAAAGCACAAAGATCCATATGTGGTTAAACCAGGACAAAGGAGGATGGGACTGCTGCTTCCCTAGTTCAAAACCTTTTATTTTTGGTAATGCAATTTCAATTTACATTAGGTTTCTTGGACACCCTATCCCTTTCCTGTTTGAATCTCTGGTCCACTAAAACCTACAGATCTTTTCCAGTTGAAGTACTATCCAGTTACACCTCTCCTATCTCTTACTTGAAAAATTGATTTTTTAAAATTTATTTACATTTACTCCTGTTAACTTTCATCTTATTATATTCCATTTGCTAGACCAGAAAGATATTCAGCAAGATCCACCCTGATTCTAATATCCACTGTATTAGCCATCAGTCCGAGCTTGGCATATCTTCAAACTTGAAAAGAAATCTACTTGTGCCATCATCCCAGCCATTGATTAAAGATCCCAAATAGCCCAGACCCACGAACACATCACTGAAGCATTCCACTGGAGACCCTCTCACCAAGTTGGCCTTAACTTACTAGTGGCTACCCTTTGGGTCCAGTTGTTCAAACCTAGATTTCTTCTGCCTCCAGGTCCATGGCTCCTCCCACTCTACCACCTTGCCTCTCTCTCGAAAGCCAAAGATAAAGTCATTGGGCTCGGAACATAAGATGCCTCCAAGATTAATTCTCATATAACTTGACAGACACTCTCTTTGCAAGTGCCTTGCTCCAAAGAAGTGGCACTATTCTCTCATTCTTCAAGGCCCAAATCAGGTGTCACCCCCTCCATGAAGCTGACTCTCCTCCCCCCAGACAAAAATGTTCTTCTACTTCTAATCTTTCCTGGTGCCTGCCTTGAATCTTTGTTAATCTTCATCATTCTGACCTCCCTCTCCCATAGTTCACAATTGCTTCTCTATTTATTCTTGACTCATTCGATGATAAGCTCCCTGAGAGCAAGATCCCTTTAAATCCCAGAGGCCTAACACAAGCTAGGCACCTAATGCATGCTTGGGGATTTAGAGTGAATGGCTGCTGCAAGAACAAATGAATGAATGATTCAGCAGGCTCCATGGATGTATGAGTAGGCACAGATGTCGAAGCAAATCCAACGTTTGCATGGTCTGCTCCTTGGCTCGTCTGTGCTGTTATTCTTGGCCATGGGAGCAGATTAAGCAAAGGAGAGCTGACCATATAAAGTCACTCAACAGAAAGCACTCACCTCATTTTTTTCATCCATAATGGGGTGTGCATGGCTCTCCCCACAGAGCCCCAAGCACTCTGAGGCTGCAGTTTATCGCAGCCTTTAAAACGGATTGAAACATGCTGTAAATTTCCTCCTCTGAACACTCATTTTATTTGGTAAAGAACATATGTTCTTCCCCAAAATAGCTTGCTATTTTGGACCCATTACTCAACCACATAGTTCCATCAGGGGTTACCTCGTATAAACCTTTTGGTTGAAATTCAGTCTTCTCCTCGAAGGCCCATAAACAATTCATGGGAGTCACCCTAAATGGTCAAGGCAGACTTTGTCTGCCTGGAAATAGGGATGATACACCTTGGCTTTCTGTTTTGTCTATGATTTACTATTGTGGTTGAAGTAGGAGGCCATAGGGGAGAGAGTATTAGGCTTGGACCCAAGAAGACCTGTGTTCAAAATCATGTCTCTCACACCTAAAATCTATGAAACTCTGGGCAAATTGCCTTGGCCCTGTGAGATACCAGGGACTGCTTAGGATTAATCTGCTATGTCATAGTAACTGACTTTGGTAGAGGAGATTTCCACACTAGGAGCTCCCCACCCTGGTGAAAGCATAGAGCCTTCACAAATACATATACACACATATATACACAGAAAGAGGTAGAGAAAGGGAGAGGGAGGAGATAATATTCTACTGGACAAAAGAGATTACCTTTTGTGTTTATAGACTATCTTTCCCTCCTCATATCCCACTATCTCACAGTAGAGAAACTATGGGTAGCTAGGTAACACAGTGGATAGAGTGCTGAACTTTGAGTCAGGAAGACTCACCTTTCTGAGTTTAAATATGGTCTCAGACACTTCTTAGCTGGGTGACCCTAAGCAAGTCACTTGACCTTTTTACCTCAGTTTCCTTATCTGTAAAATGAACTAGAGAAGGAAATGGCAAACCATTCCATGATCTTTGCCAAGAAAACCCCATATGGGTCACGTTGACCATTACTGAACAATGGAAACTAATTCCTAGGCCATCTTTATTATGAGTGGGCCTTGCCTTTTTCTCTCCTTCCCATAGTGGTCCTACCCATTCCTTCTGCCTGAATTCTGGCCATAGATTTCAATATCTGGACAGGATTTCATTGGTCAACCTGTCCAAGACATTCTCAAATCAGAAGCCTCTTCTAAAAGTTCCCTGACAAATGGTCAGCTACATGTGTTCTGCCAGTGAACTCACAATTCAATTCAATGAGAATTTAAAGACCTACTATGTGCCAGCCACTCTTCTGGGTGCTGAAGATACAAAAACAAAAAATGTAAAAGTCCCTACTATCCAAGAGTCTACATTCTACTGCCATTAGGGAACGATACAGTATTTATAGAGATAATTAAATGAAAATATACCTAAAATAATTTCAAGAGGAAGAGAAAGAGAGAGCCCACAACTGGGATGGGAGTAGGGGGGAAGAAAGGTCTGGTGCAGGAATCAGAACCTGGATTGTGCTTTGAATGGAGCTGAATTCTACAAGGTGGAAGTGAAGACTGAGGGCAGTCCATGCATGGAGTATGACCTGCGCAAAGACATGCAGGTGGGAGGAGGTGAATCCCACATGCAAGAGTAGGTCAGGCTACCTGGAAAGGAGAATGAGTCATGAGAACTTCTTCCAGTTTGGGACAGCTCACGTTGCTAGGCAGCTATTCATCACGTGAAACCCCAAATCTGCCTTGCTACAATTTCAATCCAGCATTGAATAAATGCCTATCATGAACTTAGTCCTGGGTTAGAGAATACAGAGATGGAAGATGGCATCCCTTCTGCCCATTTTCAAGGATCTAATTCCGATTTAATCTTTTCTACTTTATAACCTCAGTTTCCACATCTGTAGAATAGGGATATGACAGCACCTACCTCCCAAAGTGCTTCTACTGATCAAATGAAAAGGACTTTGCCTCCTTATCTATTATAAAGTACTAGCTGTTACAATTACAAATAGTATTATTGTCACTATTATTATTACCCCTCCAGGGAGAGGATACTTGTCTTTCTGCAGCTGATAAAGAGTATGGTAGATAGAGATGGTAACTTACTAAAACTTGGTGCTTCCCCATGCAATGACCCAGGGAAAGCAAATGACCCACTGGACTCTGAGCTGGTTAACCACTCAGGGAATGCTGCATTCATTGTCCAAGGACACTGTCAAATTGGAACATCCAGATGAAGGTGACCTGAATGATAAGGGAATTAGGATTGAAAAAGAAAATGATTTGGGGGTCTAAGTGGGGTAGAAGAAGAGGTATGAGAAATGATTGCCTTCAAATATTCAGAGGGCTATCAAAGGAAGAGCGATTTGATTTGTGTGACTCCAGACGATGGAACCATGACCGATGGGTCAAAGTGACTCATTAAAAAAAGGAACTTTTGAAAGCACAGGAATGATCAGTTCATTCTCCTACCACCAAAGCTTCAGTAGCCTCCTGTTATCTGTAGGACTAAATACAAAGTCATCTGCTTGGTAGCAAAAACTCTTCCCAATCAGTCTCTAATCTATTTTTCTAAGCTAATTGCCCAATATTCCCCATCACATCCTTACTATATTCTAGCCAAACTGCCTTTCTTACTTGTTCTTCCCTGTAGATCATCAACACTCATTTCCCACCTCTTTGGCTTGGTACAGGCTGGTCCCATGCCTAGAATGTCCTCTCTCCTCACCTCTGCCTCTTAAAATCTCTAAAGGTCCCTCAAGGTTCAGTCCATGTACCACTTCCTGTAAGAGGCCACAGTGATAAGTGCTTTCTCATACAACTGGAAATGACCTTTTTTGTTGTTGTTTTATTTATATTTCTTACTTGTCTGAACATATGCTATTTCCCTATAAGCTCCTTGAGGTTAGGGACTCTCTGTCTTTTGTTTTTGTATCCTCAGCACCTAAAAAAGGTGTTTGGCACATAGGAGGGGCTTGAGAAATGATTACTGTTTATTACTATTATCAGATTATAAGCTTGCTGAGGATAAGGATTGTCTTTGTATCCTTAGCACCTTGAAACAAACCTGACACATCAATAAATCAGTAATTGATACACATTTATGAAATGCCTACTATGTGCCAAGGATTGTACTAAGTGCTTGGAAAGAAGTGAAATACAACTCCAGTCCTCAAGGAGCTTACAAAATAAGCCTTTAATAAGTGTTGAATTTAACTGAATTTCCTACACTCTGGCTGGAAATGTAACTAGTGGTCTCAAGAGGCAAAACCACTGAAGATGTGCTCTTCAAGCCGAGGTTAAAGTGTCAATGATGAGGGTTGTTAAAGCAGAGATTCAAGGCCCTAGTCAGAGTCAGGCTACTTCTCAGGTCCCTTTCAGCTCTCAGTGGTGGTTTGCCACATCAGTGCATGCATGAACATTAGAAAGGCTATCTGATTCCAGGCTTCCTCTAGGTTTTCAGAATTCCATGAAGATGAGAAAGGTCAAGCATCCAAAGAACTAGCCCCTGGTGAGAGCTTAGAAGATGAAGCCAATAAGTCCCCTAGGACCAAAGATCAATATCTAGCTTAGCGTCAGAGGACCATGGAGTCCCAGATTTATGGTGGATAGGGTCTTCAAAGTCAAGAACTCATAAGACCAGAGAATCCCTCATCTAAAACTACAAGTGACCCTAGTGGTCACTTCTTCCACCCTCTTCTTTTTACCAATGAGGGACAAAATCACAGAGAGATGAGTGATTGGCTCGATGCTCAAAGAAAACAAATATTGAAGCAGAACTGAATCTCAGCTCTCCAGGCTCATGTCCAGAACTGAGCTGCTCCTCATAAATGGGCCCACAATCTAAGAGATACTTTAGGTTCTATAATATACTTAGACTTCCATGAAAAGTTCATCTGATCAATTAATTTGCAATTATTTTGTGGATAAACTATACTTTTGAGTTTAACATGTCACATATAGCCATGAGAAGCATCTAGATAGAAGGTTTAAAAATTATAGCATCTGAGCCCCTTCTTTATTAAGAGAAAAAAAGGAAAGATAGGGAGGCCCAAGGTTACACAGTTAGTGAGGTTAAGTTCAAGTCAAGTTAACAAGTATTTATAAAGCACCTAATATGTTCCAGGTACTGTTCCAAGTACTGGCAATATAAAGCAAGGCGAGGTATTTATCCAATTCCCACAAAATGGTAAAAAATAATATTTGGACAACAAAAATACAAATTCATTCAAATGGCAAATTTGTCACTATTATCAGAATAAACCATGCTTCTGAACGACTAAAAATGATCATTAAAATCAAATAATCTCAGAGCCACAAGGCTCCTTAGAGGTTAATTCATACAACCACTTCATCTGATACAGAGGCTTAGAGATTTACTGAAGGTCAAATTGTACTTTAGTGGCCAAGCTGAGGATAGACTCTTGCTTGGCTCATGACCCCCAGATAATTATTTTCCCCCATAATACCATGCTGTTTCAGTAAAAAGTTAACCAGACATTCTTCAATATCTCCTATATATCTAGAGCAACTAAATGTCTTCAGATATGCAAAGAATATCTACTGACTCAAAAAGAGTAAAGATTGTATACTGTGAAATTTTCTTCAAACCCACATTTGCCTCCATTTTTTCTAGATAATATAGAAACCATATTTCATCCAAGAAAGGGGCCTTTTTTTATAATAAAGGGTGTTTTCTTTTTCTGAATGACAGGCTGGGAAGGGGTGAGGAACTTCTTAGAGGAAGAATCTTAAATGACCTAAGAAGTCTCTGCCTGTCAAATGCATTTCTTCTCACCTCATCATCAGGGTTCTCTGTGATTTGTGATCTGGGCTACCCAGAGAACTTTCTTGGAGATGGGAAGCAAAGCAGTTTCTGGAAAAAGAAAGATAATTAATATCCAGCTACTGACAAGGCACTGGGCTAAATCCTAGCGACTCATAGCTAAAAGAAAAGCACCAAGAAGAGAATTAATGACCAAATTTAAAGGCAGAGAGCTTTCTAGAGTGAAGCCAGGCCTGTCATTAGTGCTGCTTGACTAGCTTGTCAGGGCAGTGGTCAGACTTTGTCACTAAATATATGAATGTTAGAGTCATTAAAAAGGGGATTCCTGACTCAGCCACAGGCACTTATTATAGTGAATTCAAGTGATATGAAGAAATGCAAAGTAATTACTGGGAGAGAAAGATCATAGAAGGCCTCCTGTAAGAGGTAGTGCTGAGCAGGGTTTTGAAGGAAGCCCGTAAAAAAGGCAATGATCGAAAGGATTCCTCTAACTATTAAGGCTTTCTTAAATGACTCTGTACCTGGTAAAAGGGGCAGCTAGGTGCAGAGTAGATAGAGTGCTGGACCTGGAGTCAGAAGAAAATGAGCTCAAATCTGCCCACAAACACTTACTAGCTGTATAACTCTGGGAAAGTCACTTACTCCTGTTTGCCTCAATTTCCTCATCTATAAAATGAGTTAGGGAAGGAAATGGCAAACTACTCCATTACTTTTCCAAGAAAACCCCAAATGGTAACACAGAGATTTGGACAATATTGAGAATGACTAAATAACAACAACCTGGTAAAAGGAAACATGATGCCCAAGAAATTACCTGGATAACATCCTGAGATGGAAGATTCTTTTCATTCTTTAGAGACTCATCTGTTTAGCATTTAGAGCTCTTTACAGCCCGCTTTTCCTGATTCTTTACCCATTATTCCCCTTCCCACACTAAACTAAACTTACTATTCATTGTACATGATATTTCATTTCTGCCTTCATGCATTCAATGTCTGTCTTCCTCCCCTTTCCCTATTAAAAGGTTTTATTTCCTTCAAATTGCTCAGGAAGCCATTGTTAATCTGTTAGTGCCCTCCCTCCAAAAAGCATTTTCATACTTCATATTCTTATATACAGAGTCATTGTCTTGATAGAAGGTAAGTTCCTTGAGGGCAGGTACTGTTTCACTTTTGTCTTTTATCCTCAGGGCAAAGCACAGTGATGAAAAATGATGGGCATTTGATAAATGTTTGCTTATTTGCTGATTCATGGAACTAGAAACCTCAAGTTAATTTTGACCTCTGGAGATTACATGTAATCCATCACCAAAATATTCTTCCTGATCGATCCCCTAGTGTTGTTAGAAGAACTTCTGAGGCAATAGGGCTTGCACAGATTGGAGTCAGTGAACATGGGGCCACATTCTGCCCCTGCTATTTGTTATTTTCATGATTTTAGAAAAGTCAATTCCTTTCTCTGGACCTTAATTTTCCCATTTATAAAATCCAGAGGTCAGATGTGAAGACTGATGTCACTTCTAGTTCCAAGTCACTGATCCCAGGATTTTTCTGGCTCACAGCACTAATGTCATGTAAACAGCTAATAAATGTTTGATGAATTAATTAATTAGCAGTAGTTAAACCATTAGCAAAGCCAAATTAAAGGCTTTCGCACTTTGCTATAGATTAATAACTGTTGTGGAACAATGAAACTTCATCTCTCCTGCCAAAGTACATGTGAGTAAGCTTTTGTTCTTGGTACAAAGGAAGTGATAACAATTCCAGATTTGATTGGGGGTGGAGGGAATGGGGAGTCAGAAAAGAATGGCATCTTTTGTACATCTGTATGGCTTTCACTTTTCTCCAATTACTGCTCAGATGCACTCCTGCCCTTTGTTGGCAAGTTTCTTGCTTTATTCCTTAAAAAAAGCATCTTTCCCAAACTTGCTACCAAAAAGCAAGAGCTTTCCTATCCTGCTGGGTTATTCAATAACATATCATTTCTCTCTGAGAGAGAAATTCTGCAATCACCCCCACAGTTTATTTGCTAAGAAGCTGGATTTCTGCCTCCTCAAACAGCCCCTGGCCTTCCCCTCCCATAGTAAGCATCATTACCTCTTTCAAAGCCAGCCCTCACTCTCTAATCCTCAACTTTCCAGGCTCTCTTATCTAGCTGCGACCATCAGATCCCACTGAGAAACCCCCGTGTTCCATTTGCATGGAAGTTTAATGTAATAAGGAATGGAGAAAATCAGATGAATGTGTGTGTATTTAACTAGACTGAATTTTTATTGACACTGCTGTGTTATTATGGGACTTAAAACAGATCCTCACTATAATCCAAGTAAGTAATAAAAACTAATGGTAGTAGGGGGCATTGGGATATGAAGGACAAAGCCTAGAGCTATACCTTTAAGCAGCAGTGCTGACCACCTTCTCTTAGGAAGTTTAACAATGGCACCAACCATAAGGAATTCCAGGGGTGGGTGGGGATTTTGAAATGAATTGGTCAGGCATCCAAATTTCCCCAGGCTGATTATCTATGGTCAAGGAGAGATCAGCTCAGACTCTGAGATTAATTCATGGGAAATCATTTCCAAGGAAATAAGTTTTCCCATTCCAAATCAATCAATTAATAACCATTTGTGAAATACTTAATATATTCTGGGCAAGGTGCTTAAATGCTGGGGGTACAAAGCCAAAAGTGAAAATACCTTGGCCCCTAGGAGCACACATTTCTATTGGAGAAGACACACATATTCATTGGTCTATTCAAAACACAAAGCAGATGGAAGGTAACTTTGCAGGGGGCAATTCAAGTTATGGGATGGGGGCCAGAAATGCTTCATGGAGAAACTAGGGGTGTGAGGGAAGCCTGGGATATCAAGAAGTAGAAGCGAGGAGGACAAACATCCCAACCAAGACCAAATCATCACTATCATACTGTGTCCAGATCTGAGTGGCATATTTTAGGAAGGGCATAAAAAGAGCATCCAGTGGAGGGTGAACTGGATGTGAGGTGCCAACTTCATGTCATATGAGAATAAGTTGAAATAACTGAGGATGTTTTTCCTGGAAAAGAGACAGAGGGGGCATGATCACTATCTCCAAATATTGATAAGTTGATGGGTGGAGGAAGGAATTTGAGTTTTCCTTTGGAACCAGAGGAAACCTCTGGGAGCAATGGGGAATAGTTACAAAAAGCAATCTTAAACTGGTTGTTGAGTGAAACTTCCATATGAGGACTGCTTCAATGTACAATGGGCCAGCTCAGGAGGTGGAGGGCTCCCCTTCACTCTGGAGGTCTTCAAAGACTGGAGGATCCCTTAGCACTTGGTATGTTGTGCTGAGGATTCTTTTTTCTCTGGATGTGGATTAGACAAGATGGCTGCCTCCATTCCCATTCCTATGTCCAAACTAGTTCCTGATCCTAATCTCCTTAAATGAAGCCACAAGTACCTGGACTTAGGATGACCTGAGTTTGAATTCTTCCTCAAACACTTAGTAGCTGTGGGATCCCAGGCAAAAACAAAAACAAACAAATCCTTTCTAAGTCCCAGACCCCTACCTGTAAAAGTGGAATGGTGAGAGTATCTCTCTTGCAAGGTTGTGGATTAAGTGAGATAACATATTTGTGAAACATACCACCAACCTTAAAGTACTGTATCAAGATGAATTATTACCATCTTTATGTTATGGTTCTCTCAATCCAGGCTTCTGGATGCAGAGCTAGATTAGATGAGTTCTTAGGTGCCACACAACTCCCAATAGATAATCCTCTCATCCTAAAAAACGAGTTCTTCCGAAGTTACCTAATCAATTAAATGTCGAATTATCATCACCAACAACATGAGCTAGATAAAGAAAGAGTTCTCATAATTCTGTTTAGAAGCCATCTGTGGCAGTTGGCTTCTTTGATTTCCTTCTCAAGTCCCCCTTTGGACTCTGCCATTTTGCATAGCAAACAGAGGGCCCATTCTGTCACTTGGAGTCATTGGTGTAGACCTGAAAATTTCTGACAGCAAGTGGTACTTCTGGGAAAAATCTCTGATGCCTTTGAACCACCTTGGACAGGGGCAGGACTAGAAGGCCCATTACAAAGGACAAGAAAACTTACAAGCAATGACATTATGGATCTAAACACTAATGGTAGGGTTCCTGGGTTTACACAGGTTTGTGACTTGCCTTAGGAAATTATGCCACACTCCCTTGTGGACCTGGGAGTTAAAGAAAATTAATTCTTAGATTATATAACTCCCACTGCTAAGCATCATTGAAACATCCTGCAGCCTTGGTGAAAATACCTGGCCACTAAACTAGCTATCAGCTCTCCCACTGAATTCTTAAGCCTACCTTCTAAGACCTTTCCTGTAATTAATTGACTCAATTTCCCTTAGTCCTCAATTAGTCAGGTTTCATTCTTGAGTTTTCTGTCAAGATGACTTGAATGGAAGATTGTACAGACCACAAGTATGTAGTCATTTAACAAACCTTAATATTTATGGAGGGCTACTTTCCATGATAAACAAAGATATGACTTCTCTAGCTTCCAAAATCAATAATATGGTACTGAAGAGAAGAGGCTAACTGATATCAATATGGAATTATAAAGTCTGCAAATGCTTTTTATATTTATATACATTTATTAAGTACCTACACTGTTCCAGGAACTGGATATGTGAACATAAATATAAAAGTCCCTTCTGTCAAAGAGTTTATAATCTACATGGGAAGATAATTATGTTGTTGTTATTCATATCCAACTCTCTCTGACTCCATTTGGGGTTTTCTTGGAAAAGATACAGGAGTAGTTTGCCATTTCCTTCTCCAGCTCATTTTACAGATGAGGAAACTGAGACAAACAGGGTTAAGTGACTTGCCCAGAGTCATACGGTTAGTCAGTGTCTGAGGCCAGATTTAAACCCAGGAAGATGAGTCTTCCTGACTCCAGATCTGGCACTCTATCTCCTGCCCCACCTAATTTATTCCTCATATTCTACAGATGAGAAAACTGAAGTTCAAAGCAGTCCTCTGACTTGTGTAGAATCACACACAACTAGTAACTATCAAAAGCAGGGTTTAAACCCAGCCAGGTCTTCTGGGATCCATGCCTAGGACTGTACTAAACCTCACTACCTCTGCTTCATGCCAGTCAAACATTTCTGCATCATGGAAGGAAACTGTCTCCAAGGGGATATAACTTTACTTAGAAACAAATGCAATATTGATACTCCCCATAATCTCACTTCTATGTTGCTGTCCCTCCACTAGTGGAGAACATAATCTGGCTCTCCATTCTATCTGTAGCCTTGTTTGATTCCCTGGTGAATGAGCTCTGCATTGTTCTGAATGTCTTTTCCTGCACCTTTTAACCTCCTGCCTATACTCCATTAACAAGAGCAAGAACAACAGCAAAAACTGACCACCAAAAAGTTCATTTGGATCACTACTGAATCTCTAAGTCTAATTCACTAAGAGCTCCATTTTCAAAAGAACCTCCCAGTCAAAGAAAAACGACTCATTATCCAGAAATGCAGTTTGTGAGAAAATTGCCAAGGCAACAATAGACCACAACTGATACCTAGTTTGGGAGACACACTGACTTTGAGACTGACAGGAATTTAGACCAATCCCCAGTGCCCATCCTATACCCTACCCTCACATTTTTAGTTATGATATCTGAGCATAAAATGCCTAGATTTAAATTTGCAATTGTTCCACCCAATCTCCAATATTGGTTTTGCATGTCCACTGTCACTAACAATCAACATGACTGAAATGAGCTCCACTATGCTCCTCTTAAAATGGCTCCTGAATCTCCCTTCACCATTATTGACTTGATCCATCTTTTAACTCAGACTTAGAAGCTAGGGGCTTCTCTTGACTCTGCCTTCTTGGGCAACCCTAGTTAATCCATCAACCCAGTTCTCTAAAGGCTTCATATCTCTCTATCCATTACCATCGATTCTGTTCCCAGAGATATAGCTTTGGCTCAGTTTCCTAATGCTCCAGATTTCACCATAATGTTCATAATGTCAATGATGATTGATATTTATGCAGTGCTATACTCACACAGCACATATACATATGTGTGTACATATACATACATACACACATTTATATGTATATATAAAAAGATACACATACATTGTATTAAGTCTTTCTTGATTACCTTGTGCTAATGTTCTCCTTAAAAAATTGGCTATTTCTTTTGTATCTAACGACATGTGTACCTGCCATCTCTCTCCACTAAAATAAAAGATCATTGAGGGCAGGGAATGTTTATTTTTTTAATTTGTATCTCCAGTGTCCAGACTAATTCCTGATACATGAGAATTACTTAATAAATGCTTACATATTTGATAAATAAATTCATCAACTGATTGAAATAGAAAATATTTGGAGCCATAGCTTCATTTTTAAGCTTGTATTTATTCTTCCAGTGATATGGTACGTAAGTCATGGATTGTCCTAGTCTCCAAAGAATTCAAATTAAGGATTAAGGAAGGCCACTGGAAAGGCACATAGAAAAAGTAGGCAGGTTACATATTAACACATTATTAATGAGGAATCATGACAGAGAATCGTAGAAAAGATCATCAAAGAACTTACGTCAGAAAGCACAAAAGTGATCTGGTGGCAGCCTGAGAAGAAGCGATAGCTCAAGGATAGTTTCAAGTTTCACTGGTGTCTATCCACACAACAGCAAAAGAATAAAAGGAATACTCCTGCTTATAGAGGATTTATGGGGGTACGAGGTGAAAGTCATATAGAACAGGCAGGAGTCAGTGTGCTCTGTATCACTAAGGAAAGTACCCATATCAGTGGGATCAGAGATCCACTGGAATAATAAGAAGGAAAGATTCATGTCTGTAGCAAATCCCTTGATGCAGCAAACCAAAATGGCAGCAAAGCAGTCAAAGCAGGGTGCTCTGGGAGCATGTTCAGAGTCCTCATTCAAGGCACAATGCCATAGACACAGAGGGAAGAGGAAATCCATGTAAAATTGGGAGGAAATGAATCTGATAAACATATAAAGCAGTGTTTCTGGAAATGCCAATCTGTTTTATTCCATACACATCCAAAACCTCAGCAACAGCTTACACTTCTCTATCTAGGGTAGGCACTGACATGTGCTTCAAAATAGACTGCTGGCCTTATTACATTAGTAAATTCAAGCATGAGTTTAAGACAAATTCTGGCAAGGAATTATGATAGGCTATAATAATCACTTACATTTCCTTCTTTTATTGAGAGATATTTCCTCCAACATCTCTGAGGTAAGTAGTGCTAGCATGATGACCCCCACTTTGTGAATGGCTAAACTAAGGCTCAGAGCAGTTCACATAGCAAGTGGCAAAGCTGGGCTTCACACCCAGATGCCTGGACTCAAGGTCAGTTTTCTTTCCCTCCATCATGTTGCATCTCTATAGACAGGTTGAAATCTTCTAAGAAAAGAAGGCAGCAATAACTAATGACTAAAGGATATGAGGAAATATTTCTCAAAAGAAGAATAAATTCTTAACCATATGAAAGAAGGCTTCAAATTACTAAGAGAAATGTGAAATAAAACAAGACTGAGGCTTCTTTTTTTTTTTTGCTTTTTTTTGGAGGGCAATTGGGGTTAAGTAACTTGCCCAAGGTCACACGGCTAGGTTTTTGTTTGTGTGTGTCAAGTGTCTGAGGCCGGAACTGAACTCAGGTCCTTCTGACTCCAGGGCCAGCGCTCTACTCACTGCGCCACCTAGCCGCCCCTAGACTGAGGTTTCTTTCAATTCACACACAACAAAATTGACAAAGATGTCAACAGATGGGAATAGTCCATTTTGGAAGAGTTACAAAAAGATAGGGCCACTGAAAACTTGTTGAGAAGGCTGTGAATTGATAGAGACACTTTGGAAAGCAATTTGGTATTATGCAAACAAAGTGACTGAAATGTCCATCCCCTCTAACCCATGGAATCCACTGCTAGGGATATAGCAAAGAAAGGTCTCACATCCATCAAAGTGTCAATGGCAGAACTTCCTGTGTTATCAATGAGTTAAAAACAAAATTAATGCCCATCGATTGGGAAATAGCTAAACTAATTGCCATACACAAATTTAACAAAATACCATTATGCTGTAATAATGATGATGAATACAGAGAAGCATGAAAAGACTCATGCAAAATGAAGTTAGGCAGAGCTAAGGAAACAATACACAAAATGATTATGACCACAAAATTATCTAAATGAATGTTACAATATAACAAAATAAGCTTGGCCTCGAAGGAAAGCTATGAAAATCCTTCTTCCTCACTGCTTTGCACAAGTGAAGGTCCAAGGAAAGGAACAGGGAAGAGATTGTAAGATTTCCTTCCCCTCCCCACTGGATAGATTGGTTTTACTTATTTTTTTTTCTCTCCTTCCTCTTTGAACATATTTTTATTTTGGAACTCAGGATGGTTCTCTAAGAGGGGAAAAAGGATATTGGGGGAATTTAGAAGAAGTAAAAACAAAAACTATCAATAAATGTTATTTTTAAAAAGAAGGCAATGAGACAAAAGAAAGCAGAAGACTTCCTTATTTCACTTCTCAGTAAGCTTTGTGAAGCCTAATTTAGCCATAGTTTTATTGCATAAAAATAACTTCTATCTTATGAATTAGCTGTCAAGATCTAGGAGTAGCCAACCATGAACCATTTGTTGTTGGCTGCAATATTTTCATTTTGTCACTAGTTAATCTATCGTTTGGTGATGGATAGGATGCTTTTATCCCTGAGGCATCTCATCTGAAGTTTTTGTCTTGCTTTGTTTTTAGCACAAACAAATTTTCCTAAATAAGTATCTAAAGCAGGGGAAAAGAAACTACTATGCCCTACAAGTGTCTCTAGTGGTAGAATTAAGGTGAAACCAATTATTTGATCCCACTCTGTAAAATTTTCTTTCTACCTTGAGCCCTCCTATGAAAAACTTGCCTTTATCTGCTCCATACTGCTACCTTGCTAATACTCGTTATATTCTTGAATTATCTCATATTTAGTCATGTTTGTCTATATGTTGTATCCACCCAGTAGGATGGAAGTGCTTTAAGAGTGAAGGGTTTTATTTTTGTATTCTCTAGAAAGCCACAGTTCCTCAGGGTTATCCCTCCAGGAGAGCAATTGTCAGCCACCCTCTAGGGACATGACCCAGGTGGGAGCTGGGGAAAGAAGTCACAGAGGGAAGGATGTATAAGTTTGTTGAATCACTTCCTTTTGGAGATAAGGAATAGAAACTGAAGAGTGGTCATGTGACTTGCCTAAAGTCACACATTGCATGAAATTAGCCATCCATCATTCATCATACTGATGGCAAAGTGCAAGTTGAAACCTCTGAGTTTCTTATTAATCTGTAAAACAGTACTTCTGAGAACTGTTTGCAGTTATAGTTGTAGCTCACTGGATAATCCCCAATACATCAGTAGGCTGAGCTAAAATCAAACTTCACTAATATTATTATAGGCAAATCACTTTTTTCTCTTTGTATTAACATACAAAAAGAGAAAAAGCATATGGGAAGAAGCAATTTCTCAAAAGACTGTTCCCCTATTCTTTAGGAAAGGTGAAGAAGATATTAAGGACATACTAGAATAATGAACAAGGTTCTTTATTTCCATTTAGAAGATAGAGGCAAATTTTAGCTGCAAAATTGATCTCATGTCAAAATATATATTAGGTCAATTTGATTTTAATTGTCTTCAATTCAGTTCAATAAGCATTTATTAAATGCTTGATTTCTTCTAGGCCCTTGGGATTCAAAGGCAAAGGTAAAAACAAAGCCTGTACACGAGCAGACAAAGCAATACATGCACAGGTAACAAAAACAAAGCATTTGGAGGTAGGTAGGGAAAACACTCGCACCAGGGAGGATTACAAGGCGTCTGGTGTTGGAGACCAGTGGCATTTGACCTACTCCAGACACAGAGGTGAGAAGGTACAACAGATGGAAGGTGGGTGCACAACGTGACATCAGCCTGAAAAGAGCCCTCACCTGCCAAATAGGTGTTCTCCTTCTTGCTGCTGGTGTTGTCATTGTTCTTGTAACAATGGGCAGTCACTGAATATTCTTAAGTATCGGAATGGCATAGCATGACCTGAACTTTTGGAATATTACCATGCAGCAACATGGAGAGGAGAGATTGGAAAGGAGGAAACCAAGAGGCTGGACAACCAATTAGGCTGCTGTTATAACAGCTTAGATGGAAACAAGAGCCTAAACTAGAATGGTCGTCATGAGAGGCAAAGGGGATGGATATGAGGATGATGAAGAGGGTGAATCCACTAAACTGATGAGGAGTGAGATATTAGAGAATGACCAGCTATAGCCTTTATGTCAAAATGTGCTTATCTATCATGAATATATCTAGGCTGGAGGTTTCTTCTCTTGTGATTTTCCTCCCTGGTTATCATGGTAAGCTCAGTTCCTAACATGATTATGCAATATAGTGGGGCTCATAGCCCTAATTAATGAGCACCTTAGAGGAATAACCATTAAGGGTTTTAATAGTTCTTGAGAAGGCACCTCTTGGACTTCATCAGAACCATCATTGTTGTGACACTATCAGTCAATACACATTTATTAGGCACCTACTCTGTGCCAAGCCCTGTGTTAAATGCCTGAGATACAAAAAAGACAGATCCTTGGGCAGCTAGGTGGCACAGTGAGTAGAGTGTCAGCCCTGGAGTCAGAAGGACCTGAGTTCGGATCCCGCCTCAGACACTTAACGCACACACAAATAAAAACCTAGCCGTGTGGCCTTGGGCAAGTTACTTAACCCCAATTGCCCTCCAAAAAGCAAAAAAAGACAGATCCTGTTCTCAATCTAATAGGGAGACATGGCGTCTAAAAGCAAAATTTGTGAAAATGACTATATATGGGATAAATGGGAAATAATGAACAGAATGAAGCCACTGGAATTAAAAGCAGTTGGAAAAGGCTTCCTGATTTTGGTTGGAATTTAAAAGAAGGCAAGGAATATAGCATGTAGAGTTGAGGAGGGAGAGCATTCCAGGCAGGGGGGACAGTCATAGGAAAGGCCTGGAGTCAAGGGAGTGTCTTGTTGAGGAAGGGCAGGGAGTTCAGTGTCACTGGACTGAAGAGTACTCACTGGGGAGTAACATGTAAGGAGACTACAAATGGAGGAAGACACCATATTATGAAATACATTGGATGCCAAACACGACATTTTGCATTTGTTCCCGAAGGTGAGAAGGAGCCACTGCATTTTATTGAGTAGGGTGCCACAGTGTCAGATATGCACTCTAGGAAAATCTCTTTGGTGGCTGAGTGGAGTAGGGAGAGACTTGAGTCAGGCTGACCCCCCCAGCAGCTATTGCAGTAGGCCAAGCCTGCATCAGGGTGGAGACTGTGTCGGAGGAGAGAAGGGGGTATATCAACAAAGACCATATGCTTTCTCTCTCTTTGTATGTTAAAAAAAGAGAAGAAAAGTGATTTGCCTGTAATAATATCGGTGAAGTTTGGTCTTAGCCCATCCCACTGATGTATTGGGGAGTGTCCAGTGAGCCACAACTATAACTGCAAACAGGAGCTCTGTTTTGGACACAGTGAGCTTATGGTCTCTGAAAGGCCGTTGAAGATGTGGGACTGGGAGAGGAAAGGTAGATTGAGAATCAATGGTAATGATGGTAATGAAATTCATGGGAGCTAATGAAACCTGCAAGTGAAGAGGCAGAAAGGGAGGAGACAAGAGGGCTCAGGACAGAGGCTTGGGGAGAATAAGAATGAATAAAGATTGATAACTTTTACCACACTGCCCCTTAGGTCTGCCAAAGTAGTCAAATTGTCCATTCTCCCAAATCCTTCCCTTCCATATTGGACTCTCTCAGAAAACTGCAGATAAATGTTTGGCATAAGCAAGGAGCCTCAGAGCAGAATGAGAGCAGGCAGGACTCAGCCAGGGGACCTGGCCCTACACCAGTCACAGCCATCTCAGCCTCTTCATTTTCATCTGTAAAATGGGGGTAATAATAACATTTACCAACAGGGTAGTTGTAAAGACTGCAATTTTACATGGAAACTATTCTGCAGCCTCTAAGTAGTTTAAAAGTATGAGCTATTTTCCCAAAACTCTTACTGCAATGATCAGTCCCAATTACAGACAACCTAAGTTTATGCATTCTTCTCTCTTCTCAGAGACAGAGAGAGAGAGACAGAGACAGAGACAGAGACAGAGACAGAGACAGAGACAGAGACAGAGAGAGAGACAGAGACAGAGAGAGAGAGAGAGAGAGAGAGAGAGAGAGAGAGAAACACCAATAATTTTTTTTCTGAGTTAAAATAAAATGAGAGGGTTGGATAAACTGATCTCAAAGGTCCCTTATACTTCTAAATTTTTGATTAGGGATGAGTCTCTGGAAAGGTGAAAAGCTGTCAGGCTCTTGATGGCCAATTTAGCCTTGGTGCCATTCACTATATTTTGAATTCTCCCTCCTATCTCCAGGCCTTTGAACACACTTTGGCCTACCCTTCTTACCTCTCTCTCTTAGAAACCCTGGCTTCCTCCAAAGCTCAGTCTCTGCATCACCTACTATGGGAAGCCATTCCCAGATTCCCTTGGTTGTTGAAGCTCTGTTAGGTAACCCGTGAGGTTCACTTTTCTGGCTGCAGTTTTCTTCTCCCTATCACTCACCCCTTCCATTCTCTGCCTCCCATTGCTTCTGATGACTCTAAAGCAGGAGAAGGAGTAGGGGTGGCCTTGAGGAAGCAAGGCAGCCACATTAACTTTTGTTGTTAGAGACTCTCTCCCTCTTACCACTCCCACAACAGAATCCTTAATCCCCACTTGTCTTCCATGAGCACTGGACTTGATAAGAAAGGAGGATAAGGGATGAAGGAGGAGGAGGAAGAGGAGAAGGGGGAAGAAAAAGAGGAGAAAAGGAGGAGGAGGGAAAGGAGGATTCCAAATTCTGAAGGGGCAGCTGGGTTCACAAGGAAGAAAGAAAGGAGGAGGTGAGAGAAATCTACATGGATAGAAAAACTATACAAACCCAACCTAAACTAGGCAGGGTTTGTCTGCATTTGAAATGGGGGAAGTGTTGGCTGTTTGGCTCCCTGCTGTGTAATTGTAAGACTTGGGAAATCCGAATACAAACAGAGTTCCACTTACTAATGGTCACTAATAGCCTGTAATCACAGGAGAACCTGTTAAGTAAATAATGCATTAGCTTGTTTGAAGTACAACCAGGAAAACATCGACTTCTTGCTGTATTTACACTTGGTCTTGCTCCCTTTGGTTGTGACAAACACTTTCACCTAATTTGTATGCCATGCCCCTATTACCAAGCTTACACACAACTGTGCTTTCAGATCCCTAACAGTGAACCTAGAGATCTCTTTAGAGTCATTTGGGGCTAGAGGTTGGAAGTGAGACCCAAAGGTCAGTCCAGGGCTTCTGAGGAACAAATAGGTAGTCCACATGGTTTGGTCATAGGCTTGTTCCTGAAAGGGGAGTCTCCTATATCTTAGCACCCTGTAAAGAATATAATACTCCAAGTGGGCCCCCCAGGAACTAGCAATGACAGTAGTCACCAAATATGTGCACATTCCCTGCCAACTGGAAGAGAAGAGTGACACCAGATAAAGGCAAAACTAAAGCTAGTAATTCTATGTGGGTATATGTATAACTGTATAGACACACACGCATGTATAGAAACACAGTCATTTACCTACATGTGCATGCATATACATAAACACAATGCACATGCATGTTATATACACACATATACATGTATACATAGCCATACATGTATGTATGTGTGTGCACAAGTTTATACGTGCATGTGCATCCACACACACATATACACATATGAGTATAGCATCTGCAACCCAGACTGGGGAGCCTCGTCGATCAATGCTCAGCACCATGGCCACCCCTTCCATAAAGCCTTCCTCAATTCCCTCAACAGAAAGGATCCCCTCCCCTGCCCTCAATCTCCCTGGGGTACTTTGTTTGAGTCTCTCTCTTTGTCCATCCACTCCCCATTACTTTCCCTGGTTTTGTTGCATTCTCTGTAGAAAGAGGACTACCTACTTTTCTGGACTGGCTTCAGTATTCCATGGTTCACATAGGTAGAAGGGTGTAGGGCTGGGCTTCAAACCTGACCTGTTTGATTTCAAATCCAAAGCTTTCAGAGCCAAGCCCCTCTTGATAGGGAGAATAGATCTGGAGGCTGGGGTGAGGGTGGCTATCTGCTGAATGGAACATATGGACTCTAACAGATTGAATCTCCAGCCCATAGGTTATTGGGGAGGCCATTTACAAGGGGCCAGATTTGATTCTCAGTAAATAATTGTGTAGGCATGAATGATTTCTACTAGAAATGAATCTCTTACATAAAAGATAGTGTGCTCTTGTATGAATAGCAGGGACTCTGCAACCAGAGAACACAAGTTCAAATTTCATCCCGCTTCTAGGGCCTCAGTTCCCCCTCTGAGGCCCCTTCCAGCTCCGGATCCAAGACCTTATGGAGCTATGATATAGGACAGTAGCTTGAGAAGATGATGGAATCAAAAGAAAATGATACATGCAGGAGGTGATGTGGTGGAGCAATGAGCAGACCTCTAACCCAGGTCTTCCTGACTCCGAGTTCTAGCTCTGACACTGGCTTTGAAAACCTGGACAAATCACTTGACCTCTCAGTGTTCCTATCCTACCCCACCCCCAATTTTTTGAGACTCTAAATAGCATATGAGTTGTAGAGTCACATTGTGGAGGGAAGTGTTCACACTGGGAGTTCTTTGCACTAAAATCATAGGACTAGACCAAAAAGTTCTCATTCTCTCTCTCTCTCTCTCTCTCTCTCTCTCTCTCTCTCACACACACACACACACACACACACACACACACACACACACACACACACACACGCACATTTATTCAAAATGAAAATAAAGAAATCACAAATCCAGAATCTCAAAGTGTCATCAGGATAGTAGCAATTTCTTGGCATATTCCTCCACCGTCTCCTCTCTATGTGTAGCCCAGGAGATTAACAACCATCCTTAAGAGGTATTTGCATTTCTTTGGCCTCAAAACGTTGTCGTTTCTACTAGATTATAAATACCAAGCAGGACGTGCAAGATGAGGAAACTTGCTTCCTGTGAAGCCATTTCCAACACATTATTTTAATTTATTCTGGATGGAAATGCAAAGAGATCTTTGGAACACATGCCGAGGAGAGAAGATTGCCATGAGACTGAAATATAATTATTGTGACATGAACTGGGAAGAGAGATGTGTGAGTACAAGAGCTGGGGAAGAGAGACGTTTGAAGTCTGGGATGATGCGTGTGCGTGTGGTGCTAATAAGTCACTCACTTCTCCATCTGAGTTCAGGGAAAGGTTCATCAAAATGTGATCAGGAGGCCCTGCTCCTGACAAGCACATTAATACAAATAGCTTGATGCACGAAAATGGTTCCCAGCCAAAAATCATTACGTGATCATCTTTTAATGGAGGGGAGCCGAGTGCAGGTGGCATGCGGAGGTGCTGCTCGGGTCTGCCACCAGCTCCAGTAACATTCCCCTTTCACAAGACTTCCTCAGGTCAATGTGCAAGGTTGGCTTCTGGACAGTCAGTACAAAGAACGCTGCTGCTGAAAGATCACCTTGGCTAATCCTCTCCCTTGGTTTGGCTTTTCTGGACGAGCTGCAAGAAAAATGCAAGGTGCCAAGCACTGAATGCTGGCAAGAACCAACTGAGCCAATTGTGCTGGGCTTACCTTCAAAAGACCCCCATAAGACAGTGCCAGCAGAGGAGGGGCAGGGCCTCAGAAAGTATCTGGGTGTGCTTTCAACACATTAATAAGACAACCAAGAAACAGTCACACAAATAAAAGACTCATGCTAAGACCAGCAAACTTTATATTGGGTAAAGTTATCTGGAAACGTAGCATTAAAAAGCTAAGCAAGCTACTAGCTGTCGTTTTTCTGGGCTTTAATATTTGCAAAGAGATCCCATGCATTTCTCACTTGACTTTCCTGAGAGCTCTATAAGGTAGAGACTATGAGTAAAATTAGTTCTATTTTAAAGATGAGTACCTGAGGTCCAGAAAGATGGGGCCATCTGACTGACCAGCAATGAAAACCAAGCTGGAATTCCAACCCAGGTCTTCCCTCACTCCCAAGTCCAGTGTCCTTCCCTCTCAATTATATTGCCTTCATCCAGGAAAAATTGTATCAAAGAATGAACTCCACTGGAATTTGCAGTTACTAAGACCTCCATCATATATCCACCATTTTGTTTTTTCTACTGTCATCAGAGAGCACACATGCACATTTGTACACACAAACACACACATAAATGTACATACTATCCCTATACTATATTCTGCCTTTCAACTCTAGCAAAGACAATGGTTTGTTTGGGCCTGATCTGCATAGTCAGAGCTGGGAGACTGGGACTCACACTATAACAAATGGCCAGACACAGGAGTTGACCTGAGGTAGACAGGTCAAAATCAGTCCAGGAGACAAGTGAAAGATCACATCAGAGGAGCAGTCCACACAGAATTAAACAAAGCATCTAATGAAGATAAAATTCCACAGGCCATGCTGGGATTGGTTTTATAGGAAGGACAAGGGAATGGTATCTAGGGAGGTATCTGAGGAGGGAAATCTATCAGCTATGGTGTGTGTGTGTGTGTGTGTGTGTGTGTGTGTGTGTGTGTGTGTGTGTGTGTTTGGAAATACCAATTGCTGCTGGAGAAGCAAAGAAGTTATATGGTCCACCTTTCTGATTCAATGCTAGCCACACTGTGGCTAACACCAACATTTGAAATACTGGCTAGATTTGACAAAGAGACCAATCCAAAAGGTCTGGGACTAAGTGTACAGGAATGTGTCTTCCCATTACATTGAAAAGTTCATATAGACATGTAAATTTCCATCTTTAAATTAACATAAAATATATTCCTGGATGCATTGGGTAATATCTTTATTGGGAAGTAAATTTAAAATTGACCAATCATGGAGAGAATTTGCTCAGTGCTTACCAGTGAAAATAACTTGAAAATATTTCTTCCATCACAAATATTCATGCCCACATTATAGAAAATAGCTTCCCTTTCTTACATTATCTCAGGCACAAATTTGTAGGATCATAAAATGTGAGAAACAGAAGAAGCCTTAGGGATCATCTATTCCAATGTTCTTATTATATGGATGAGGAACAATTACCCAAAGCAAGGTCACAGAGCTAGTTAGGAAAGAGCTGGGACTTTGACCTTTATCTCTTGGATCCCAGTCCATTTTCACTATTCATGAAATATATCCGCTTTCTAGAAAAGCATGGCCTGAATAATGATAGGCATAAACTCAAACAAGGGGGACAATGACAAAAAGAAAGGCTCCATATACATCAAGGCATTTATGCAGGATGAAATGGTTCTTCTATAGAATCTTGGATCAGAAGATGGAAACACGGGGCAACTAGGTGTCGCAGTGAGTAGAGCGTTGGCCCTGGAGTCAGAAGGACCTGAGTTCAGATCCGACCTCAGACACTTAACGCACAAACAAACAAACAAACAAACAAAAAAACCTAGCCGTGTGAACTCGGGCAAGTTACTTAACCCCAATTGCTCTCCAAAAAAGCAAAAAAAAAAAGAAGAAGAAGAAGAAGAAGAAGAAGATGGAAACAGCTTCAAAGACCATCAAATCTACTGCTCTGTTTTGAAGGTGAGGAAACTATGGCCCAAGGAGGTGGGCTGAATAACCCAAAGTCCCATGGTCAACAAGTGGGAGAACCAAGATTTGAGTCCAAGGCCTTTCCTTTGTCCCTTTCCATGGAATCATATCAAGTTCTGATTCAACACTAGGTAGCTGTGTGTCCTTGGACAAGTCAACAAACTTCTGTAGGAATCAGGTTTCTCACCCATGAAATGAGGACTACATCAGCATCTCTCAAAGTATGGTCCATTGACCCCTAGGCATCTCCAAGACTCTTTTAGGTGGTCTGAGAGGTCAAAAATAAATTTCATAATAATACAAAAACATTATTTATTTATTAAAATGCTGCTCTCTTTTCCAATTACATATCTGTGTGAAGCCCATTTTTCTTCATTTACTTCAACCAAAATAATATCACAATGAATTGAATCCAGAAGCAGATAGGAGAATCTCGTTGTATTCTATTAAGCCAAACTTTAAAGAGATTTGCAAAAATGTGTAAAACAATGTCATGCATTTATGTTTTTTGTTGGACATGCAGTTACTTTTCATATTTCATCTAACATGTAGTTGGTTTATTATTTTAAATTAATGTTTAAAAGTGTATCCATTTTCATTTCTAATATGGCAATGTAGATATATAAAACTTAGATGAAAAAAGCTCTTTGGGACGCTCACTAATTTTTAAGAGTGTAAAGGGCCCTGGAACCCAAAGGTTTGAGAATTGCTGGACTAAAACATCTCAAAAGTTCCTTCCAGTTCAAAATTCCACCAAGTATAAGATATTGCAGAGAACCAGAAGAACTTCCTTCGAAAGTGGTCTCACAAAACGGATCCCAGGACTCCAGGGGCTATAACTTCCCTCATTCCTTTTCTCATTTTAAATTCAACTAATAGAAGAGTGATGAGAAAATATTTCAATGAAACTTTAGGAAAAATGACTGTGAGCACAACTGAGGCCATGGAATGAAGGAGATGAAGAAGATGAAGAAGAATTAGAGGCAGAGGGCCTGGGCTCAAGTCTTGATTCTGCCACTTCTTCCTTTGTGGTTTTGGGGGAGATGTTGAACCTCCTCACTCCTTAGGCTTCACATCTCTAAAATGGGAAGTTTGGATTAAATGGGCTCCAAGGTCCCTTCTAGCCTTAAATCTGATCCCACTAGAAGGGTGTGGTTGACTAAACAAATCAATGAAATTACCCCCCTCCAATAAAAGTAAAAGACAAGAGGCTGTGGCCTGATACCACAACCAGGTGAGAATGAGCCTTAATGATACCAAGTCAATCAAGGACATTCCCAAGTGTGAAAAGAGTTTGATCAATTCCAATGTCTTTGTCAAGCTATTGGATGAAACGGATGTTATGGAAAAAATATGTTTGGACTAACTGAAAGATACTGCCATACCCCATGGGTTCTGCAAGAAGCAAAGAGCTAGTTTAGAACCAGCAAGACTTGAAGCTGAGTAAACATCTGTTCATAGAGAAGAATAAGGAGGAATCATGAGAAGAGGGAGGTAGGAACAGGAGAAGAGACCTCCCCTTCTGGGATATAGCCTTTCCCTCTTCTTCCCTCCCTCTTCTTGACTAGAGGAAGACCTTTTAAGCTTCAAACAATCTGGAGGATTTAGACCTGTCCATCTTCCCATTAGCATTCCACCATTGTCCCCTAGGGCAGCAGTGGCTGGTAGTAGATTGAATTTAATGAAGTAAGGGAGATCCATGAGTCTATAAGGAACCCAACAGAAAAATGTCATTATTCTAAGAGGAACTTTATGGGTATCCTGCAAAGGTTATCCAGCAAAAGAAGGACTTCCAGCAATCAGAAACTATGAATTACCACTCTGCTACATGTGTTCTCTAAGTTTGATCCTGCTTTCATATGGATTCTGGATTCACTGATGGGAGAATATATCACAGACATTTGTGAAAGTTTTTTTTTTCTTTTTGGAGAGCAATGGGGATTAAGTGACTTGCCCAAGGTCACACGGCTAGTTTTTGTGTTAAGTGTCTGAGGCTGAATTTGAACTCAGGAACTCCTAACTCCAGGACTGGTGCTCTATTCACTGTGCCACCTAGATACCCCAGTGAAAGAGTTTTGTACTAAATGTACCAACTATATCACCTTAGCAAGATAACGCTTCTCCAAGTTAATTAAGTTTGGCTGACTAAATGATAGCAACTGACAACCATGAAGAGAAGTATTTTAGTGGGGGCTCATGAGCTATGTGTCAGAAAGAAAGCCCCTCAATTCCACCACTATATCCCTGAGGGGATCTAGTATCCATATCTAGGGACCTGACTCATCAATGTGAGTGGGGGTTGGGATAGCAAAATCAGAGCACACGTTTATATTAATATTTTTGGAAAGAGATATATAATGCAGCAGAAAGGACTATGTGTTTGGGGTGAGAATTCTGGCTGAACTCTTCAATATAGGAGAGCGACCTTGGGTAGGTCACTACTCTCTAAGTTCTAATTTTATATATCATGGGAAAATTATCTCTAAGGTTCCTTACAGTTCTAAATCCTATGAAAGCCGTAAGGATAAAAAAATGGACACAGATGGGAAAGCATTCACATGAAGGTTTAATGAAATAGTGAATTTTAAGGAATTCTTGCATGCCTACAACTTTCACCATTTCAGTTAACAGCTGTGTTGAAAAAAAAAAAACAGAAAAAGAGAGAGGCTGAAATTAGAAAGAAAACTCCTGTAGCCGTATTTCCCTTCTGATTTTCTATTGCACAAGGAACGTTTTTCAAAAGAGCCTTAGATAAAGATCTGAGCCACACAGAATAGGTCCAACTTGGACAATGAGCAGAAGTCTTTGGAGATGTATTTTTAAAACCAGAGGTTAGTAATCTTTACTTCTTTGTAAACTTCCAAATTTAACCTCATAAAAAGAGGTAGTGTGAGTGTGTGGTCGCTGGGCACCACTGGGTACAATTTCTTTCCTTACCTACATAAGGATGAAAACCAGTTTCACAGAGTTATCAAGCCAGAACCTCTGGGAACACTCAGTCTTTCCAGTGAGAGACTGACAGGTAGTCAAACATGTTGGGGTGCCACGAAAGAACTGTAGGAATGCATCATTTAAATAACTTCAAGAAGAAGGAGGAGGAGAATTTGTATGGAGCCTCAAAGGAGTTTTAGGGATACCAGAAGAATGTGCTTGAGAAAAAAAAAAACAACCTAAGGCCAGAAATAGCACTTTCACTATTGCCCCCATTTTCATTCTATTTCCCTTCTCTAATTTCGGTCTCTGGTTGCCGCACCCCTATAACTTCTGCTTAGGCCATCCCTCTCCTTTCCCAACAGCCCAGCTTTTTTCTCTCTTCCTTCCTTCTTTACCTCCCATCCCTTCCTTTTCACAGCAGCCAGGCTGCCTCCTCTGTTTTTATCATTCAACCCAGCATTTCACAAGCACCTGAGTTGGGAAGGACCTCAGAGAAAGTAAGAATCTTCTCTAGAAGAAGAGTCTAGTCAAGTCAATGAGCAATTATGAAGCACTTCCAATGGGTCAGGGGCTGTGCTGAGGAGACAAAGAAAGGAAAACGACCGTCCCTGTCCTGAGAAGCTCACAGTGTGATGAGGCAAGGCAGCTAGGTAGGAAGATATGAGTTTGAATCCTACCTCAGATATCTGCCAGCTGTGTGATCCTGAACAAATAATTTTATTTCTCCAAGACTCAGTCTCTTCATTTGAAAAAATGTTAATACAATTAATATGTGACTAAGGCAGAATTTGAACTCAGGTCTTCCTGGTTCCAGGTCCAGCATTCTATAATCACTAAATCACAGTTGCCCTAAAAGCAGCATACAAAAAGGAACCAAAATTGATGCCAGAGGGTAGTTTCAAAATCTGGTCCTGTGCACTTACTGCGGCACCCTGAGAAAACCTTCATCCGTCTGTGCCTCCGTTTCCTCCTCTGGAAAAATAAAGAGGTTGGACCAAATGATTTCTGGGGTTCCTTTCCAATGCCCGATAGTTGATTCTGCTGAGGTCAGAAACATCTCTCTACTGTTCCCCTCTCCCTCTCTGCAGACTCTCAAAAGGTTGGGGTATGGAGTAGGCATTTAATAATGCTTGTTGATGGACTGAAAACAAGGTGATCACACCCTAAAACATTTTACTAAGCTATAAATGAGAGGTACACAGACACCAATGAAATGTAGGGCAGGTTAATTCCTTTGTGTTTCCTTCTCATTGACCCTGCAGGTTGTTACAACTAGAATAATTCTAGGGCGCTTTAAGGTTGGCGGAGCATTTTAGGCACATCGTCTCATTTAATCTTTACAGGAAGCCTGTGGAATAGATGCAATTTTTTTGTTTTACAGATGGAGAAACTGAGGCCAAGAGAGGCTACATCACACAATAGGAAATGCAGCAGCATTTGAACTCAGGTTGTTATGACTCTAAGCCCAGAGCTCTGCGTCATTACCACGACCTTGTTTTCTCAAAGATCAGTGCCTGGAAGATCCTTTAGAGGTCAGCTAGTCTAACCCCCATTTGACAGATGAGGAAACTGAGACCCAGAAAGTGCCCCTCATGATACCATCCTGCCTTCTTGGACTACTTGGTGAGCAGCCAGGCATCAACAACTAGAATGGGTTAAACACAGATACAAGAATTGAATGTGGCCGATTTGCATGGACAAATTAAATTAACTTTCACTTACTTATTCCCTTGCTGTTAAGTGACTGGCTTAGATGTTGATATTTGTTAGCCCCAAATGCCAATGGAGTATCACATTTTCCTCTTGGATGGCTGCCCAGAATTCTTTTGGCTTGACAAAAACCTGGGCATTTCTGTGAGTGGAAACTGACTAGCTGATGAATTAGGTTTGCATTGAGGCAGCCAAGGGCAAAAGAGGCCCTAGCCAGAGTGTCATCAAAACCTTCCCAGAGCCACAGGGTACACCCTTCAGGTGGAATTCTTAAGAGGGGAATCAATTTCCAAATAGTAGGAAATGAAAATATCTGGTAAATGAAAATAGGTAGGAGGAAGAGGAAAAAAGAGGAAGAGGAGAAGAAGGGAAGGGGGAGAAGAAAAGAAGAAAGAGATGGGGAGAGGATGGGGAGAGAGAGAGGAAGGAGGCAAGAAGGAGAGAAAGAGAAGGAGAAAGGGAAAAAGAGAGAGGAAGAAAGAGGGGAAGGGAGAGAGAAAAAAGCAGCGGGGAGGGGGGAGGAGGGAAAGACAGAAACTGAGGCTTCTAGTTACCTGTCCAAAGGGACAGTGGATACATGTGAGATTCTGAAACTTATACTTCCCATTTCAGAACCACCTTAGAATGCCAGCTACTTATATAACATCTTTTTCTTTGGAGAAAGAGACAGAGACAGAGAGACAGAGAGACAGAGACAGACAAAGACACAGAAAGACAGAGAGAGAGAGAGACAGGAAGAGACAGAGAGATAAAGAAAGGGGGTAGAGGGGGGGGAAGAGAGTGTGTAAGGGAGATAGAGAGACACAGAGAGAGATAGGGAGATACTGAGACAGAGTCAGTCAGTCAAACATTTATTAATCATCTACTATGTAAGGGGGAAAAAAGTCCCCACTCTCAGAGTTCACAGTGTAATGGGAAAGACAACATGCAAACAACTATATATACACATAAGATAAATCAGAGATAATCCACAGAGGAAAGGTGCTAGAACTAAGGGAGATCAGAACAGGTTTCCTGCAGAAGGCTGGGACCTGAAGGAAACCAGGAGGCAGAGATGAGGAGAAAGAGCATTCCAGGCATGAGGCACAGCCAGTAAAAATGTCTAGAGTCTGGAGATGGAGGATTTTGTGGGAATAAGAGCAAGGAGGCTGGTGTAACTAGGTCTCAGAGTAGGTGGTGGAGTAGAAGGTGTAAGAAAATTGAAAAGGTAGGGAGGAGCAAGTTGAACACCAAACAGAAGACTTGACATTTGATCTTGGAGGTCATAGGGAGCATGAGAGTTTATTGGATGGGGTGGTTACGTGGTTAGACCTGCACTTTGTTGGTAGAGTGGAAGAGAGACTGGAGAGGAAAAGGACTCAGCAGCAGGACCCCTTGGAGGCCATGCAATAGTCCAGGTGTGTGATGAGGGAAGCTGCTCCAAGTGGTGGCAACATCAGAGAGAAGGGGCCTTATGGGAGAGATGTCACAAAGGTGAAATTGACAGGCCTTGACATCAGATTGGGAGAGCACTGCCTAGAAACCCTGCTATGTAAAGACTCACTCATGAATCAGACTCACATGTCTACTTCTGCAATCAAAGAAAGTCAACCTGGCAAAGGAAACCCCTCATTAATTCCTTAAACCAGGCATCCTAAAATGATCACAGAACTATGGATATATTGTTATCTTCATCAATTCAAGATAGAGCACCTAAGAAAGATTTCTTCTACCCCAAGACAGAGAAGTAGGGGGATATTTGGACAACATGCTTTTTGTGCTGTCAAGCCAGGTGCCTATATAGCATTTTTTTGCCCAACTGCTTTTCTTTCTTAGAAGGGAAGATATGATCTGGAAGGGAATGGACAAAAACTGAAATAAAAACAAAAGACATCAATACATCTTAAAAATAAAGACCCTGTAGTTTTGAATTTTATGAAACCTTCAGTTCATTTTGACTAAAATCATACCCTTATGTGGTTAAACAACTGAAGACAATGCTTCCAGTTCCCTACCTGCTGATGTAGGAAAGAGAACCCTAAGACCAAAGGGGAAACAGAGTCCTCAGAAAGGAAGTCCAGTCCCTTGTAAGTAAAGAACCTTACATCCATATCAGGTGGGAGCATGAGTGCAATGTTTCCCTTTCCCAAGGCTACGACCAGTATTGGGTCAGTTTCACAATGATGGGATCTCTGATCTCACAATCTGAATCTCGATATCTACGAGTTGGGAGGGACCTCAAGAGACCAGTTCATCCCTGACTACATGTCTCCTCTAGAGCTAGCCGTAGCTTGGAGACTTCCAGGATGGCAGGAAGTCCCCCTTCCCTCACCTGCCAAGGAAGCCCATCCTATCTGCTGACAGCTCCCAGTGTCTGAGGAAGCTTTTCCTGACATCAAGTTGAAATTTGCCTCTTGGAGCTTCCACCCAGTGCTCCTGCTTCTTCCCTTGGGACCAAACAGAACAAAGCTAAGTTCGCTTCCATATGACAGTCTTCTGAAGGCTTGACAACAGCCAAGGTGTCTTGCTGATCTTTCTTCCCCAAGCTGAACATCCCAGTTCCTTCCAGTTCTCTCCAAATGTTGATTCTTCTGGATATACTCTACCTTGAATTTTTCAATCTGAGATTGTGGTTTCCAGAATTAAACCCAGAACCACTGAGTTCTAGAGAGTCCAACCAATGCATGAAAAGACCTTCCTCTATAGCATGTGGTCATGCAGCCTCTGTTTCAAGACCTCAAGTCATGAGGGAAATCAACCGATCTCCCCTCCTCATCCCCAAAGGAGCCCATTATACTCAGTGACAGCTTAACTGTGGGGAAGCTTTTTTGACATCATTGCCACTTTTCCCCATTACATAAATGGGGTTCTGCCCTTTGGGGCCAAACAGAACAAATCCCTCCTTGACATAACACACACTTGAAATCAGCCCTCATGTGCTCCCTGATCTTTCTTTTCTCCTTGAACCTGAGCCGAGTGACATACTAATTGTTCAAGTGCAAATGAGAGTCAGAGACACACTTACTGAACTGGGTAACTGAACCATCGGGAAGGGCACAGCTTCCATTTCCAGAAAATTCATTCTCCACATTCATGAAAAGCATGTGGACTATACAAGGTGAGTGATGGATTGCTCCCAACCCAAGGAAATAACATATCCTAGAAATTGTCAAAATATAGATTTATAAGATAGACAATATCTGTAACAAGTCAGGAATACTTTCACACACATATTCCCCATGACATTCAGGAGCTATGTTCTCTCCTAGACCCTTTGGGAAGAACAGTCTTCATCCCCCTCCTCAACCAAACCTCTTTGGTCTTCTCCTTAAGTTATTGGTCTCCACAGCACAGCTGATTATTACCTTTGTACCTCTATACCCAGCACCAAGCACAGCATCTGGCATACAGGAAGCATTTAATAAGTGCTTGATTACTAAAGCAGGTAAGAATTCAATGCCATCTGTGAAGCGTTTTGCAAGCCTTAATGCACTATATAAGTTCGAGCAGTTATTATCATTATCAAGGAAAGGTGACTTTTTAAAGAGCTTCTGCAATCTGGCATGATGGGAAAAGACTAAGTCACCCTCTTGTCTCAGAGGAGGAGGGGACCATCTTTCCTCCTTCAGATCTCCCATATCACCCGGCATCCAGCTTGGAGCATTTGTTTGAATGAATGACTAATCCATGTGGGTCTATTTTCAGTCCAATCTCAGCAAATAAAAGGAAGCCCTCTTCTGAGATCTCTATATTTGATCTGTTCAAGGAGGCTTTCCTATGACAGGCATGGAACTCAAATTTACATTATTTTACGTCGACACTCAACAGAAATGACTGGTGTGTCTATAGTCTCTTTCATCAAGTAGAAGCAAAGGGCTCTGGGCAAAATGCGACTGCAAAGTTGGGGGGGGGGAGGATAATTTTTAACTGAACCATATTTCTAAAAATAAAGGGAAGCCTAAAGCAGGAAGACCCTGAGCCCCACTGCTATCCATTTGACTTTAGAAGAAAAAAGAAAACATGTTCTTGGTCACTGAGTCAGTATCACATTTGAATGTTAACCTAGCTGCTGGGCTTTTTTTAAAAATAGAAAGTGATGAGATGGTCCTGTTTACATAGTGCCTCACAGTTTATTAATAATAACGGGGGTGATATGGAGGGTTGAGACCTGTTCTTCATTGGTATGAGGAGCTTCCAGTCAGCAAATGGCCTTCCCCAGTGCCGATCAGCAACTCCTTTGTGACTTAGAAAGTTATTTTTGATGCTGGAAGTTGAAATAACTTGCCCAGATTCACACAATCTCAATATGTCAGAAATGGGAGTAGAATCCAGATCTTCCTGATCCCAAGACTTGTTCTCTACACTTGCTACTTCTTGTTACTTCTCTGAAAGCATTCATAGCAGTAGTATATTATTCATATATTAAAATTATTTAATCATCACAATTGACTACAATGCCTTAAAATTTGCAAAGCCCTTTCCATGTGTTATCTCATTTCATTGTCATAACAGCCCTGTGAGATTGTTACTATAATTATTATAGCTAGTCTGAAGCAGGTTTGAACCTAGAACTTCTCACCTTGGAGTTCATTCCTCTATCTTCTAAGGATGAGGGGTTAGACTCATGGGCCTACCTGAATGCAAACAGAACCAGAGTAAAATATAATTGGGAAATATTTAACAAAGTAAAATACAATGCAACATAGATGATGTTAATTTGTGGTTTCTAAATCACTGCTCTAAGACATATTGCCTCTACACATGCACAAATGATTTCCCTCAAAATAACTCCAGAGTGGGGGTACTGGCAGTGAGATGGGGGGAATCTCCCTCACTTAAAATCTTTTAAGACTTAATGGTCACTTATGTTGGAGAGAGGATTCTCTTTCAGATTTGGGTTGAACTAGAAGCTTAAAGACCCTTTTCAGTGCTGAGATTCTGTCATTCTATTAGTATGCCCATTTTACAGATGAGGAAAGTGAAAAAGAGTGATTTAGTGATTTGTCCACTGCCACACAGCTACTCAGTGGACTCAGACCTTGCCATCTGAGGGCAGCCCTGAGCCCACTGCAGCACAGGCCACAAGATTGCCTTTCTCTCCTCTAGGCTTGACTATACCAGGGTGAAGCTATTCTTTGCCTCACCTCGGAGGGAAAAATATTAAAGCAAATGAACATTTTTCCTGGCTCACTAATTAGAAGTGTCTCTTCTCACCAAATATGTTTATCAAACAGTATGACTGAGCGCAAAGCCCATTACCGGAGGCGCAGTCATCCAAATGAGATACTGTCTAAAGCAGAAAGGGCAGAAAACCAACTGGCTCCTGCAACTTCCATTTTCTGACAGCCTGCAGCTGGTCCTGATTAAGCAGCCTCTCCAACCGCCCCACGAGCTATTTTTATCACGGGCAGTTTATTTTGGGGCTCACACATCCCAGGCACATGGTGTTTACATCAATAGGTTTCTGTGAACCTCGTGGCTCTGGCCGCAACTGCAAAAGAGGGATTGAAGGAGGAATAAAGCGACCCACCTGTGTCAGCACTCTTGTCGGGGACAGGGCTCCAGGGGGAGAGAGCCCCAGATTGGGGATCTGAGGATGAGATCTATTGGTGGAATGATATTGGGCAAGAAGCTCTGCCTCTCTGAGCCTCAGTTTCCTCATCTGTGAAATGAAGGGCTCAGTCTTAATGGCCCCTTTGCTCCCTCTGGCGCTAAATTCCTGACAACCTGAATAGGATAGCACAGGGTAAGGCAGGTCTAAGCATGCTTGGTGCAAAGAGATATGGTCTTCCAGATTCCCTGGGGGCCTAAGAGAGGAAACTTTTTTTTAAATCAGTTTAATGCTTTGATGAAAACCTGGTGACTGGATGACTAAATTCATGGGAAGATTTAATTTTTCTGGAACCAGAGAAGCAGCAGAGCTCTATCCTAGCAAGTAAAAGACTAGTGTTTTATCTGCATACACAATTAAGCAAAAACCATTCAGTATCTGGTTTAAATAACTCTTTTTGAGGGTTAATGAAATGTCTCTGTCAAAATTATAAAATCTCAGGGTTGGAAGGGACATAAGAGGAAAGAAAGAAATGCTTATTAAATGCCTACTATTTGTCAATGAGGCATATGCTATTATTATCCCCACTTTATAGTTGAGAAAACTGATGCAGGCAGACAGAGGTCAAGTGACTTGCCCAGGGTTATACAGCTAGTAAGTATCTGGGGTCATTTGAACTCAGGTCTTCCTGACTTTAGGCCCAGTGCTCTATCCACTGAGCCACCCAACTGCCTTACAACTCTGCCTTAAAAATTGTTCCCCTTTAAAAAAAAAAGGTTTTATTGTAATCTGAACTTAAGAAATAAAACAAGTATGACCATAACCGAGTAAACTAGAAAGAAAGAGGATTGTACACAAAACTGCAAATCTATCACATACACCTCGGTATTCTCTTTCAATATATCATAAAAGTTACCCCACGCCTTTCTTTTCTCACCTTTCCCTCTTCCCCTACCCCTGCCCTAGAAATGGCTACCACTAGAGTAAAACTAATTATGCATCAGATGATGCAAAAACAAAAGGAGGGGTGACAGTCATGATCTCAGACAAAGTTAAGGCTGAAGTAGATTTAATTAAAAGAGACAAACAGGGTGACAAGAGCCCCTTTTAAAACTCACTCTTTTGGGCTCCACTGAACACGTCCAGGCATGGGGAGGTCTTCCACTGCCAAGCTCTCACTTTAAGTAGCCTTCCTCATTCAGCCTCAAGCCACCTTGGAGCAAGTCCCCACCATGGAGCAGAACCAGACTAATCTCTTCCTTCCAGATAGCCCTTCAGAGGCTTGAAGACAGCTCTCAAGACTTCTCCACAGTAGAGGAGTCCTCCTCCAATGTCAATCATGGTCTAAAAATGACCCCAGGTTCACAGAGGCTTTGCCTAGGGAATACAGCTCCTGATGAAGCTAGAAAGGCTTTGAGTCGAGTCCAGTGACCAAAGGTCATCCAAGGTCTAGCCAGCCTTGCAATTTTGGGAGAGGCTATCACCTAAGGGTCCTCCCCTTTAATAACAAAAGCTATCAGCCACACCATGCATCAGGAGCATGGAGCTCAACCACAGAAAGGCTTCAATGTGCATCACCTAATAGAATGAATCAGCCAATTAATCAAATATTAATTAAGAACCCACTACATGCTACACTTTACTGGGGTATGAAGACCAAATGCCACCTTCTAGAGGTCATTCAAGGGAAGAAGATGACGCCCAGGTGAGAGATGTTTTGGAACTAAAAATGCCACACACCTTAAGAGCACTGAAAATATAACATGTGTGTGTTATAATACAGCTTCTTTAGAGAGAAATCATCACTCATAGAAATTTCCAGCATTATCAGTTGGTTTTATTTCCTATCATTACTCACACATATATACACACAGTGCTCTGTAGAGTAATTCCTCCAGATGCTGTTGATGTCAATTGCTACCAATTGACCCCCATCCCCCAAAAAGACACCATTCCACAGACAAGACTTTTATACAAGCTGTTCCATAAATGTCACTAGCCCACCCAGTAACAGATTCCCATTGAAAGTCACTATGAGCTTTCTCAGAGCCAGGCAAAAGCATCAGGTCCCAAGAAACAGTCTAATGTTTTTATTCTTAGGATTGTACTTTGGGAACTGAGTTACTGAGCTGCCCTTTCCTCTCATTGACGACACACACCCTTGGGTCTTCACACAGGCATGCAGGAACAGAGATGTCACAGATTCAATTTGTTATATATAATTCTAGGCAGAAATGGTGTGATGTGGGTGGTCAGGGATGTTCCTCCCAGATCTGTCATTTTCCCCTATTTTAATTAGGAATCCCATTCTATGTCAGTAATTAGATCCTTTAGGAAGCAGGTTTCCAAGGGATTTTGTGTTTCTTGGAGAAAAATGAATGCCTTGCAATTAGCTAAAATCTTGGTTACCATCATTCATTCTTACTAAAAATATCTCAATATTCTGTTAAATCTGTGATTTCTGCATGGACACAAGCTCTCACATACAGATTAGAACTCATCCATAGCTGACCATCTTGTGGCACTCTCCCTATGGCCTCCTACAACTCTTCCAAAACTGGTTCACCCAATAATCAGTCAGCCAGCATTTATTAAGGACCGTGTGCCAATAACTGAGGTAAGTGCTGGTAAGTTGTGGGTCTTTTCTATATCCCTTGACATTATGTGATACCAACGGAGTCTGGTCAGCCTTTACTTTCCCAATAAAATCAGCTCCTATTTTCACTGTGGCATTTTTATAGCACTTTAAGGTCAGAACAGTTTGGACTTAGAACTGAAAGAAGCTATCCAGATCACCAAGTCTACCCCTTCATTTGATAAATGAGGTAACTGAGTCCTATAGAGGTCAATATGGCCAAGGTGAGATGGACAGGAAGCAGGTGAACCAGGGTTTGAAAGCCACATCCTTTGGCCCCAGACACAGGAAAGGTTTTCACAAAACCTTATGTAGAAGCTCTTTTTAGAGTGAGACAGTTCTCATCACCCCATTTTAGTTTTATTCTTGGTCAATTTTGAACTTAAAACACCAAATAAAACGAATTCATTTTCATTCTCTCTCTTCACACCCCCACACACAAATCAATACTAGAACAAGAAGGAGATTCTATGTGAAATTGCAGGTCTTCATTATGCTTTTAAATATATATATATATAATACACACACATATATACATATACATACACACATATATACATATACATGCACACAATGTAGACATATACATACATATATACACATATACATATACATACACACAGATACATATACATGCACATATATACATACACATATATACATATACATACACATACACACACATATATAACACACACACATATATACATATACATACACACATATATACATATACATGCACACAATGTATACATATACATACATATATACACATATACATATACATACACACAGATACATATACATGCACATATATACATACACATATATACATACACATACACATACACACACATATATAATATACACACATATATACATATACATACACACATATATACATATACATGCACACAATGTATACATATACATACATATATACACATATACACATATACATATACATACACACAGATACATATACATGCACATATATACATACACATATATACATATACATACACATACACACATATATAATACACACACATATATATAATACACACATATATACATATACATACAACATATATAGAATACACCCATATATACATATACATACACACATATATAATACACACATATATACACACATATATATAACACATATATACATATACATACACACATATATACATATACATACAACATAAATAATACACATATATACATATACATACACATATATACATATACATACACATATACATATACATACACACATATATAACACACACATATATACATATACATACACACATATATAATACACACATATATACATATATATAATACACATACATATATAAATACACACATATATACATATATTTTTCAACATATAACTGTCAAAGTCCTCTTTGTGATGCTTTCTGATGTTCCTTCTATTATTTTCTATGCACTTAAAAAATGCTTCACTGCCCATATTTTCTTCATTTCTTTTCTTTTTGGCTACCTTCCCCTTCCCCACTCCTAACTCCCTTCCCCCAATCAAAAATGGGAAAATATGAGATCTTAGCAATAATTATGCAGTCAAGTCAATGACTGACTCTGAAAGTATAGTTCATCTTCATTTTACAGATGAGGGACCTGAGTCTCAGAGGGATTAGGCAGTTGGTCTGTAGTCAGCCAGCCAGCATGGGGAGTAGAATTTGAACTAAGGTCTTGACTCCAAGCCCAGCACAGTGATATAAACAATCATGTGCCACTCAGAGACCTCTAAATATTGAACATCAGAGCATCATAGTATCCGAGGAATACTACCCTGGCTGCCCTCATCCACCTTTTCCTTCCACCACACATGTCTATTACAGTATCTTTTTTGTTGCTGCTTTTAACTTTTCAAGGATGTTTTATTCACCTCTTTGTGCCAGGAAAGCAGGGATGGATGAACATAAGGAAAACTATTAACAAAATTAAATACATCAATAATAACATTTTTAAAAAATCATATGATTATCTCAACAGATGCAGAAAAAGTTTTTGATCAGTTATAACAATCATTTCTATTAAAAAACACTTGAAAGAATAGGTATAAATGAATTTTTCCTTAAACTGATAAAAAAACACCATTGACCTAAAACCATCAGTAAGCATTATTTTTAATGAGGATAAACTAGACAACTAGATAAACTTCCCAGTAAGATCAGATGTGCAACAAGGATGCCCACTGGTACCAGTATTATTCAATATCATATTGGAAGTCCTAGCAATAGCAATAAGAGAAGAAAAAGTAATTGAAGGAATTAGAACAGGGAATGAGATAATAAACTTTCTCTTTTTGCAGACAATGTCTTCTGAAGCATCAGTCTTCTAAAGCACCGATTATCTCTATCCCCAGGCCCTTTGGAAATAGGGACAAATTTTAGAACAAAACAATATCATCCCTCTTTGCTAAATCAAGTTCACTGCCTTTCCCTTAAGGTCCAAGTCACTCTGGGATTGACCCCTGGAGACTAGACTGATTGTTTCGACTGCCCAGTGACCTGCCCAAGGTGATGCATCTCACATTTGCTGCTCCAGAATAGCCCAGCCCCGGGGCTCAGTCCAGTCTCCAGAGGTAGCGTTGGAACACTTTAGCTTGATGGAGCACAAAAGCAAGTAAGATATCTCCCCTTCCCTCTTTGTGCAGGTGCAGAGCTTCTGTAAGAATGCTACCGACATGCCTCACTCAGTTAAGATATCCAGAATCAAAGGGTCGAAACAATTCCATTTAATGTACATTTAGTAAGCACTTAGTTGCCAGTGAGTCCTGGACTAGGGGCTGGGAATCCAAAGACAAAATAAAATTCCACCCCTGAAGTTGCTTATTGATATTGCTGACAACAAGCAAAAATGCAAATACAAGATAATTTGTAATCAAATTATTATGGGCATTAGGGAAGCCTCCCTGGAGTGGCAGTGAGCTGAGACTTTCAGAAAGGAAATGACCAGATGATGGAGAGAAAGAGGAAAGATGAAAACATAAGGAAAGACCAGGAAATAGAAAAAGGTGAAACACAGCAAGGATCATCAGTTTCCCTTCTTGTCTACTGAATGGTCAGGCTCTCCTCCTAGCAATGATGAGTTTGAGGAGTTCTGGATAAAACAAAGGATCCAAATCCCTACAATTTGTGATATCTCTTTGTTACCTTGGCTATTGTGTTCAATGCTTATCAGGCATTTATTCATTTGCCTTTTTTTCTTCCTCATATCCCCCCAGTGCCTTGCCCAGAATCTCAGCATCTGGCCTCAAATTCCAGCACCATTAATTACAACCTGGAAAGTCTTCTAACGCCCCTCCCCCCAGCCCTCAGTTTCCCCAACTATAAAATGAGGGGACTGGACTAAATGGCCTTAGAGGTCCCTTCTGGCTCTAAATCTGATATCATCATAGCTAAAATGTCTTCCTTAGGATATAGAGCCAGAAGTGACTTTAGAGAGAGACTATGCCATCCATCTCCTCGTTCTATGTATGTGCAAATTGAAGTTCAGGGACCTGAATTGACCCAAAGATCACACAAGGAAGATCAGAGCTGGGATCTGAGTCCAGGACTAGCAATCCTTGAACCAAAAGGCACATAGTTAATTACCACTGGCCAGTTCATCAGAGTTCTACAACTCACTCTGAGCCTAGAATCAAATGCTATTGTCATTCTAAAAAAAGGTTTATTTATTTGCTTAAAAGCAAACAAACCTCAAAAGTCCCTATGAATGGCCCCAGTGCAGACTCAGTTTGTGGGTTTCCTATAGAAAATCTTCTCCACCCTTAATCACATGTTCTTTCTTCTCCTGAAGCCACAAAGAAAAGCAGGTAAGGGGTATGAAGCTTCCTAAATGCTCTTTTGCCCTGCCCCCAATATTCTTCCTGCCTGGCTTTTCTTTTAAGCTAAATGGGATTCTGTCCAAGGGAAGTGTTCTGTCTTTAAGACAACTTACAAAGGAGAGAAAGTCAAGAGACTGAACATTCCCCTGGGGACATCCTCATTTACGTCACTGTGGTTTTTCTTACCCCCGACCTAATTTGCCAATACAAAGTCCTATTAAATAAAGCAAAAGCAAAACTGGGGGGGGGGCACCTTAATGGAGGGAATAAATCAAGAAATATGTATAAAATGAGGGAATCCAGAAGTGCTAACACTGCCACTGTGCTAGGAATATTAGCACTATTTCCTGGGCATTAAAAATGTTTTATATTTCAAAAAAGTTGGATACCTTTTCTCCCCTCCCCCTAAATTAACAGCTGCAGGGATGAGGACTGTAATTCACAGGACAAATCCAAATGGATGAATCATAGGTTTCCACACCTACGGAAAACCATCTGTATATAGCACATTATTTTCACCATTTCTAATCAGCACTTCATAATTTCTGTGGCTTTATTAGCACAAAGGTTACTCATGAATCTACTGTTGCCTTCAATAAAGTCAGCTATTAATGAGCCCTAATGACATCTTTCTTTTTCAATGAGTTTCTTTTTTTTTTCATTAAAGTGTTTTCAGTCCCAATTTTATTTTCTATGAGCATGTTTGCATGAAGCCAAATTTCCTTATAAAAGGGGAGTGGGACTCTGGTCCGACAGGAGGTGTGTTTGCAGACACGGGTGTTACCATGCCAATGAGGTTGTCACTCCATTGCCAGCTACCCACATGCTCAAATCAAAAAGTTGGTAAGAAGCATGTCATTGTCCAAGTCATTGAAGTGGCCAAGGCCAAGAACAACAAACAGAGCCCAAGAGATGAGGCCACAACTAAAGACAATACTCATTTCACTGAGTGGAAACTGGGCTCATCAACCTGTTTTATAACTGAGCACTTTAAAGAAAATAAATGTAAGAAGAGAAGAGATGTCATAGTGCACAAACCAGCATTTTACCCTCACTCCATTGGATAGAGCACTGGGCCTAGAGTTAGAAAGACTCACCTTCCTGAGCTCAAATCTGGCCTCAGACACTCACTAGCCGAGCAACCCTGGGCCAATCACTTAACCTTGTTTGACTCAGTTTCCCCATCTGCAAAATGAGCTGAAGAAGGAAATAGCAAAACATTCTATTATCTTTGCCAAGAAAACCCCAAACAGGGTCATGAAGAGTCAGACATGACTGAAAAATGTTTCAACAATAGGCCTACTGGCTGGAGTCCTATACCTGGAGTAAGGAAGATCTGGGTTCGAATCCTGTTTCTGATACTTACAAGCTACCTTATAGGGGGCAAGCTATTTCATCATTCTGGGCCTCACTTTCTTCCTCTGTAAAACAGAAGGAAGAACATTTAGGTTACAGAGTCGTCAAGATATTCAAAAGGGAGAATGGATGTCAAGCCTTTTGTAACCTGAAAAGCTATCTATCGAAGGTGATTATTATAATCATTCATTTCACATGGCTCGCAGCAGTGGCTTTGGCACCAGTAAGAACTCCGGCTTTATGACCCTGGACAAGTTACTTGTAAAGTGAAAGGGGTGGACAAGATGGTGTCTGAGTTTTTCCAGCTCTTACTCCCAGGGTCCTCTGACATGGGTCCTCTCATCCATTGAAAAGAACAGTGGAAGAAACAAAGTTCCATAATCAATGCCTATCACATGCCTTTCATCTTCCTCCCAGCTCTTGGTCCCATTGCCCTCTGGGGCCCCACCACTGCACAGTAGCCTATTCATGTTCCATCACCAAAGAATGCATACACGGGGGACACTGGTGTTAATGTCGTAGGGAAGGGTAGGACATCTCTAAAGCTCACACACCATCACTCATCAAGTAGACATTCTTTCATGCTTCTTAACTTTCCAGAAATGAGAAATGCTTTCCACTACTCTCCCAGGTGTTCTCACCAGCATACCTGAACCAGTTACTGTGCACAGACACATCTGGTATGCCAGAAACAAACGAAGAAGTGCTGTGTGGGAGGAAAGAAAATTAAAAGTTGTCAAACATAGTTTCTTTAGGTGTTCAACATAATCTGGTATTCTAATTATTCTTCCTGGTATTTATGCAGCTGAGCTAATCATTACACCAACTGAAGGAGAATTGCAAGGTCAGGAAAATTGTCTTTTCAATATCTTTGATGTACTTTTTTAGTGTAGTTGAAATTCTGAACAAAGACATTTGTACTTACATTCACACATATATGGTGGGGGAGAGAAGGGACTGCCTTGGAGAAAATGCACATTTGGGCCTAGAAAACAACATATTTCCATGCTATCCTCAAAGGAATCTGGCTAATAACTCACTATGCCATCACTCTCTTCAGTCTACTTTTGGCATCTCTGTTGAGACTGGCAAACAGGGCCAGTTGGAATGTGCAAAGTCTTGACAATTATGGAGGAAATGTTTTCCTTAAATCCCCTTGCAGAAATAAGTAAGCTTTAGACTTGGCCCATTTCACACCAGCTACTAGGTCATTCTCAAGGACTACTGGTGATTTTTTTAATTACCAAAATAACTCTTCCCATTATCCTTCTTGAACATCCGATCCTTTAAAACACAATCAATTACCAATAATAGGGTTAGGAGAAACCTGGTTTTATCTAATATATCAGCCAGACTACCTGCATTCAACTACATTCCTAAGATTAAGAAAATGAAAAGCCTCACTTAAATAAATGGAAAGATAAGTTTCATGGCTAAGGGGTTTCCATCATACTTTGCTGTTATATGTCTACCACATTAATACTAACTACTTGCATGCCCACTGAATCTCAAATACTAAGACACACATAGAAGCCACGTATAATTTGTCTCCCTGAACCTAATTTAAACACTTCTTACTAAGAGTGAAGATCAGAAGCATGAAGACTCAAAGTCAGCCCTTAAATCTATCCAGCTAGAAGTCAACATGCTTTCCTAAAGGACCTGTACTCTACTAAGGAAGAAAAGGTACCAACCCTAAGAGGCCCAGCTGAGAAGGAGGTGTGAATATGTAGAACATTGTAATTAAAAATTACTTTGAATGTTGCTCAGAATAAACAAAGATATGCCTGCACACATGTGTGACATGTTCCATTTTAGAAAGAAATCCCAAGGAAAGATGTCAGTTACCTTCCTAGGAAGTCTGGACTTTCCTAGTGAAACTCACTGGAGAAACCTAAAGATATAAGCTCCAAAATCAACGTTGAACTTAAAACCCACAACATGTTGTAAAGGGCTGAAGCTAAGGAGGGCTCCCTGAAGCATTGGAGTAGCGATTTTAAGTGAATAAAGATTACTTTTCTTAGACCAGTCCTAGAACTTTTTCTTATACAGCTGGGTGGTTCGGCCCTGAGTTCAAATCTGTGCCCCAGAAGCAAACTAGCTATTTGATCCTGGGCAAGTCACTTAATCTCTATTTCAGTTTCTTCATCTATAAATGAAGGGTTCAGAGGCCCTTCAGGTTGGTATAATCAGAGCAAATCACAGGTCAATGGGGGTAGGCCTTCTAAACACAGCAATTCTCAGAAAGAGGTCATAGAACTTAGGAACAGAAGAAACCTCACAGATAGTCTAGTCCAATTCCTGTATTTAAGAGAAAGTGTGACTTGGTGGAAAGAGGCCTGGACTTTTGGAGTCAGGAACATCTGAGTCTGGAAAACATCATTGTCTCTTTCTGGCCAGGAGACCCTGGGAAAATCATTTAACATTTATGAACCTCAGTTTCCTCATTTGTAAAATTGAAATAATATTAATAACAGCTCCCTAAGGAGGTGGTTGTAAGAATCATATGTAAAATGCTTTACAAAACTTAAACTATTATAAAATTTCAATGTATATTATAATACTGAGACCCATAGAAAGGTAATGCCTTACTCATGCTCACACAGGTAGAAAGACCCCTGGCAAAGTTCTATCTCTCCTGTCTAAACTCCAGTAGTTTAGTGGGGGAATGGTTCAAAGAAATCTCTTTTTTTTCCTTCATTGAACAATTATTTCTTAAGGACCCGAAATGTGCAAAGCTCCAACTTGTATGAAATTATTGTGGGGGGGTAGGGGGGTGCATTGCAAAAGGGAGAGAGATTGAGTACAAAGATAATGAAGAAAGTTCTAGCCCTTTCCTGGCATCTCCAGACCTCTCCAATGGCTAGGACCCTTCTCTCCCATACAAACTTTGAAGCTACTTTTCATATAGTTCATATGACTTTATTCATATGCATACATGCTTCCAGTCCCTATCCATCCACCCTTTAGAATGGAAGCCCCTGGAGAACATAAGAGTGCTTTGTTTATTTTGTTTTGTTTTTCTATCCCAATGCCAGACATGGTCCTAGGTCAGGAATGGATGCTTGCTAAATGCTTCCTGAATGAATGACCTTAAAGGAACCTTCCCAGTGAAAAATAAGATGAAAAGGCCAGATTTACTGCAGCTAAGATGCAAGAACAAGATCTATGCCTGACAAAGGGAAGAATGGCGTGCGGGAGCAGGTGGTCATGGTGGGGGGAAGCTCTTCTTACCCTAAACCTTTGGAAGCAGTGATGGAGGAAGAAAAGAAATGGAAACCAGGCTTTGGCTAGAAATGGGCCTATATGAATATACTCAGAACAGAAGTAAGCCTCGGGGAAGCAGGAAGCCAAGTGGCCACGAGAAATCCCTTTCCCCATCCTTTTTTCTCTAGGGAAATAAAAACAAGACGATGATGCTTCCTTAGGATTATTCTGAAGTTTCTCCAAGCCCTAACTACCACCCAAGCTGCAAAAGACCAGGACAGTAGGAATCTGTTTAACCCACTGCCAAGTCAGCGGGAAGATCTGGGACTTCCAAGATAAATAAAACACCATGTCAACTGGCAGATGGATTGGGGTTTTCAAAAGATACCCGGAAACTCTGTGAACCTAAGACAGGAACGATGTGCCAAAATCCATGAAGGATGCCAAGGGGGCTGTGAGCCAGGCTGGGCAAAATGCTGAGACTCTCCAGTAAAGCAGAAACCCCCAGGCACCAGTGAAGCTTCCCAGGGAAAGGGAGACCACAGCTGGGAGAGGTTTCTTTTCCAGGGACTGAGCCAGCTTCTCTGGCTCCTCAGGATGGCACCAAATCCAGCCCAGACAGTAGGTGAAGGGGAGTGGTGGCCTGGGAAAGAGGGGAGTCATTTAGGGGCAAATGTGACCTTGTAGTGAAATGATCTTCCCAACAGAAAGTCGAAGAAACAGTGCATTATCACCAATAATTAAGGCATCATGGAGAATCCAGGAAGGTAACTGATTCTCTTGCATATTTTTACATACTAAGTTAGTTGTTTTCTAAGGATAAAGACACTTTTCTTCTTCAGGGTAGCACTAGAACACTTTTCTTATTGCAATTACATTTGACGTATGTGATCAAGAGCCCAAACTGCTCAAAACTGGGAAGGACATAGGAGCAAAAGCCCTCCCTCAGGGGAGCTGCTAGGAGAGCACAGGAGGTATATTTAAGTGCCTTGTTATATGTTACTGAGCTGAAGCATTTAGACATCTTTGCGCATATCTCAATATATGGAGGATCTCACCTCTGACTCTTATTACCTGTGTGACTGAGTGTGTAACTTTGGGAAACTTTGTTTACTTCCCTGGGTCTCAATTTCCTCATCTGTAAAATGAGGGAGCTATGCTAAGTGGCCTTTGAGGTCCTTTCTAGTTCTCAATCTCTGATAGGGCTTTATACTTCTATCAGTATTGACACTGATCTTAGGTGCTCTGAGGCTTAGGAAATGCCATAGTCAAAAGTGCTATTATCCTACAACAACCTGATTATGAGCCTCTCTGAATTTTGCTAAAGCTGGTCCATGGATGAGAGTCACAACTGTCTCTTGAGTCTAGACTCAAATCTCCGATTGGAGAGGATTTGCCAGGAGTACTCACTGCTGCCACAAGGAGGCTTTTGAGGAGGACTCAGATGTAGGAGGAGTTACGAGATGGGAACATTTGATGGGGCACTGGTCAATATTTATTAAAGACTGAGGGTCTTGTATATATTGACCTTGTTCAGTACTGCAACAATTCTGGAGCCTAAGGCAAGTACTAGAAAAAAGGATCCAGGGCAAGAATGAGGGGAAAGACTTAGAGGAAAGACTTCCCCTTGGAGAGGGTCACTTCTAAGAGAGAATGGAGAGGCTACATGCTGGTTGGGGACTTGGCATTTGGTGACTTGCTCTTTCTAACTTTATTTTTGCTAACAAGGTACTAAGATTATTTGTTTCTACCTGTTGAAGACAGAAGCTGTCAGTGACCTAAAACTATCATTGCCCTCCATAATTCTCTGATTGCTCCACCCTAGGTACAGCTCTGGTCCTGCTTATTTTTAACCCACTAAATATGTGACTGTGAAATATATCCACTTATGTATATTCACACAGCTATGAAGATTTATCTGGGGGATTCTTTCATCCAAAAGGATAAAAAAAACCCATCAAAATGCAAATAATACCTCACAAAGAGAAATAAGCCACACATATATAAATGTACTGAAGAAAGGAAATTGATAAATACTTGCCTGCCCAAGAGGGCTATAAATTCAACACCTGCGAAAAATAAGAGAAAGCATCCTTCTTGTCCATAGCCCATCTATGTTAGCTAAACTGCATAAATTGAGGGACTGTATTGGTAAAATACTTATCTTACCACTGTTTGGGAGAGATTAGTTTCTGAGAGAGTCTTTTTTTTTTTTGCCTTTTGGAGGGCAATTGGGGTTAAGTAACTTGCCCAAGGTCACACGGCTAGGTTTTTGTTTGTGTGCACGTTAAGTGTCTGAGGCCAGATCCGAACTCAGGTCCTTCTGACTCCAGGGCCGGCGCTCTACTCACTGTGCCACCTAGCCACCCCTGAGAGAGTCTTAACAGTTCATTGTCCTCAATTAAGAAGCCTCAAAGCAAATAAAAGAAACATTAAGGGGATAGCAGAAAGCAACCAGAGGCATTGGACTGCAGTCCTTTGGGCTGAAGATCAGCTCCAGATGGAAGTCAACGTATCTGAAAGGATCCCTGGCCATGGATGGTCATTGTGGCCAAGGAGTCAAAGGGGGAGGAGAAACAAGGCAGATGATGGCAAGGCTTCTGTGGGCCCTACGGGTCGGATGGCTCAGTAAATACCATTTTGTGAAGGCCATTTGGGTGGGATTTGGTTTAAGGCATGAGCTGAATTGAATGATCTGATGGAACCCCAGTATCAGCTTAGCTTTGTCCAGAACACAAGGAGATAGACTGCACACAGACACATTGTATGTAGAAAAGGGAACACAGAGCATTTTTTTCCAAACTATTTTTGGAAATGCATCAAGCAGCTGCAAATGGCACGATATGACAGAAGATGATTGTTGAGAAGAAAAGATTATGACTCCAGCCTTCTCACACAAGCCCACACCTCTAAGTTGTCCTTAGGATACAAAAATCAGCCCTTTCCAAGGTAAAGGGATGAGCATTTCCTTTGCCCCATCAGCAATTGGAAAGACTTCTGAAAAGTGCAGAGAGCAAAAGTCTGTGTCAGAATGTCAGAAGCATTGCAGGAGGACCCCAAATCTCTTCCTGTTTTAATTGGTCAGTCAATCTCCAGGCATCAAGCAGTATCCTGGGTTCCAGGCCCTGTGCTAAATTCAGGGGATACAAGTAACAAGACTGAAATAATCCCAACTTGCAACACTTACATCCTAATGGGGAGATGAGCACATTTAAAAATAGAGTCTAAATACAAAGTATCTCAATAGAAATACAAACAAAAGAGTAAAGGCTTGGGAAGGAGGTATCTAGCAACTGGCAGGGGGATCAGGAAAGGCTTTGTGCAGAAGATAGTGCTTGAATTGTGTCTTAAAGGAAGAGAGGGACTCTGAGGCAGAGATTAGGTGAGGAGAGAGTGCATTCCAGACTCAGCAACATCCAGTGGAAAGGCATGGAATCAAGAGACCAAGAGTCATGCGGGGAAGAAGAGAGAGAAGGCCAGTGGGCCTGATTGCTGAGTGCAAGAGAAGGGCCAATATCCAGAGAGAGTGGAAAGAAAGGTTGGGGCCAGTCAAAACTCTGTAGAGAAGTTCTTCTTTAATCCTAGAGGTAATAACAGGAAGCCACTGGAGCTAAAAGAGGAGGAGAGTCACTTGGTCAGAGCTATGTTTAAGAAAACATGGGAGTGGGGGGGATGGAGTGAAGTGGGAGGAGAGTGGCAGGGAAGTCAATTAGGGGCTGTTACAACAGTAGAGGACAGAGAGAAGCAGGTCCTAAATCAAGATGGTGGCTACGTGCATGGAGAGAAGAGCTTAGAAGTGACAGATTTTGTGAAGGTAGAAATGGCAAATTTAGGAACTGACTAGGCATGTGGAGTGAGAAATGGTGAGACTCCAGGGTACTGCCAGGGTTATGGAGCTGAGAAACTGGAAGGATGGTGGTGTGACTGGCAAAAAAATCAAGGCGTTTGGAAGACAGGAGGGTTTAGCAAATTATAAATTTGGATTTGGAGATATCAACCATCTCATTTGAGATGTCCAATAGATAATCAATGATGTGGAACCAGAGCTCAGGGAGGGAATAAAGATAGAAGTATCTGTTTGAATGGTTGTATATGCATATTTGTAGGTATGAAAATACATACATGTATGAGTATACATGTATGTACATAGACATGCATGTAAAGACAACTATGTATATACATGCATATGTATTGTATGTTATGTGTGTATGTAGTTGTGTGTCTTGGTCATCTGCATAGAGCTTATGGTTAAACCCTTGAGAGTGATGAGGTTACTGAAAGTTTAGAGGGAGAAAAAGAAGTGAACCTAAGAAAGAACCTTATCAAAGAGCCGAAGTTAGGGGTAATGATTAGTGGCTGGATCAGTAGGATATGAACCAGGAGAGAGAAAAAAATCAGAAAAACCCAGATCAGAGAGAGGATCCAGAAGGAGACAATAGTCAACAATGTCAAATGTAAGAGATAGGTTGATAAGGATTAGGACCTGGGTGGGAAATCTGATTTGGCAATTGAGAGCTCATTGGCAAAGTGTGAGAGATTGGGAGTCAGATTGTAAGAGGTCTATAAATAAATGAGAGGAGAAGAAGCAGAAGCAGAGGCATTGGCTGTAGACAAAGAATGCTTGGGGAGACATGACGGTTGTCTTCAACTATTTGAAGGACTTTCATAGGGAAGAGGGATTGGACTTGTTCTGTTCAGTGCCAGAGGACATAAAAAGGAACAATTGAGTTAAACATAATAAGGGACAAAATAATTAAAAAGAAGCTTTTACACTCAACATCAAGAAACATTTCCTAAGGATTGGAGCTGTCTAAGCATGGAATGGGCTGTCTTGAGAAGTGCTGGCTCCCTGTTCCTTGAAGGTCTTCAAGCACAGACTCAACAAGCACTTGCTGGGTCTGTTACACTGCCGGGTTCTGTGCATGTACGAATCTTCCTGGATGGCCACCAAGGTCCAGTCCAGTTCTCAAACTGTATAACGGCTAGTGGTGAGGAAGAAAAGTGATAAAGGATGTTATCAGAGAAGGGTACATGGCCAGGAGAGGAGATGGTACAGATAAGAATCCATGATATAACCCACGTGGACATTCTTTCTCACGATGCCAATTGTAAGCCATTCAAGCCCACTTGCTTTGCCCAACCAGTTCTTGCTCACAATCTCCTTTACATTCCCTATAGGGAGCCCACTGCTAGGCTGGGGTCCTTCTTTGTGTTCTCTTGACCTTTTATGGATATTAGTATAACACACAAGTTGTCCATCTCTTACCCCTGGCTCCAGCAGCCTGACTGGCTCATGTCCTTTTCGCTCATACAACTCTCTCATGATCTTCTTCACACCAATTATTCCTCTTAACACCTCAGGAGCAAGCAGTGACCCATTGCAAATGAGGAATCATTATTATGACAATAGCAATTCATTTGGAGGGCTCAGAAAGAAAGGATGTTTGGATCTAAAAGTTAGTGTGTGTGTGTGTGTGTGTGTGTGTGTGTGTGTGTGTGTGCATGTGCATATTCGAGCATGAATGCACATACATACACATGCATACCATCTGAGTCACCATGGGACTTTCTAAAGCAAAAACACAAAAAGCTCTGCCGACTTTTGGACAAGAGTAAAAATGGCACCTTCGTACTGTAGCAGAGAAACTTGCCTAGAAAAGAGGCCCAAAGCCAGACAGGCCCATCGGATTAGTCAAGCCAATTCATTTAAAAGCTGGCATTTACACAGCTTCCTGCAGGGCCACCCTTATTTCAGAGGAAAATGAGATCCACCTTAAAACGAGTGAGTAAAAAAGTGAGATGACAGGACCTCAAAGGGATATGAAATTTAAAAAACCTTTTTTTTTCCTTCAAAAAAGGTAGAGGCAGCAGGAGAAAAAGGAGACAGCTCCTTGGGGACTTGGGAGCGTAGTTTCCTAAACTGATCAGGAGTCATTTTTGCAATTGAGATTAATCTTAGGATCCACAAATTCAAAAGATCATCTTTCAAATTGAAAGTGGAAGGGCTTAACATCCAAAGTCTGTATCTGAAGGCCTCACTTTATAAAAGGCCCTGATTTTATTTTTTAAAAATGAAGAAAAAGGCTCCTTGTAAAGAGTTCAACAAGTGGCACTTTGAACCCACAAGCCAGGCTTTGTTTCCAGTCAGCAAGCAGTACCCCAAGGAGAATGCTGCTCCCAAATAACTGGCTCTCTTACCAATCCCCCATTGCTGGTAGCAACACCTCCCAGACTCAGAACTCTAGAGCCAAGACTGATTCCTCATCCTCCTGGTCCCTAGCACCAGGTAACTCAGGACCAGGGTCACATAGCTGGTGTCTGAGGGAGGATTTGAGCTCAATTCTGTCGACTGGACAGTGTTACCTCTCTCTAAATTCTGCTTGGGAAAAATGGTTTAAGCATTTAAAAAATGTGTTATGCCAACAGTCCACCTCAGATGCATCAGGCCTATCTGCTTGAGTGAAAACATGGCAAATAGCAAGAAAAACCCCTGAGTAGGCCCAGCTGGGACAGAGGGAGGCCTGGAGTGAGAGGAAGACATCAGATCAGAAGAGTGAACTTTGCCAAAATGGATGCAGTCCTACAGTCCCAAAGGGCCATGAGACCCAGGGAGACACTGGGGGATGAGCACTCCCAAGAAAAATATAGGCAAAAAGTGTGTGTTTCTTCAAGGGATGATTGTGTCCAAGGAGGCGATATGGTACAACAGCAATAGGTCTGGCTCTGGAGTCACCGGAGCTGGGTTCAAATCCGAGTTCAACCATCTTCTTTTTGTGTGACACTGGGCAAGTCACTTCTCTTACCTACACCTCACTCTTACCTACACCACTACCTTACCTGTAGTGACTACAAAATGGAGGGATTGGCCCAGACAGCCCATCAGCTGATTTCCAGCACCAAAGTGATGATGCATTGTCTTAATGCTCTGCAATAGATCTTACTCTGAGGTCTGTGTTTTATTTTAAAATACCTATTTTGGTTATTTTATTTTGATATAATTGATTCCCTTTGTAATCCTATGCATTTTATTTGACATGGTTAAACACCTTATCCTGAGAAGGGCTCCATGGGCTTCACCAGCCAGCCAAAGCTGTCCCTGACACACAAATCATTAAGAACCGTTGCTTAATGGATCTTCGATCTTCCTGAATGATGGTGCCCCATTCATGCCTGCCCATACTTTGCCCCTCTCACCCATATGCTCCCATAAACTCAAAGAGCCGGCTACCCACATGTTGGGGCCTTTGCTGCTTTCTCTTGACATGATCATACTTCACTCAGCCCAGATGAGCCCATCTTCACTCAGAGATTTCTGGGATGAAATTATTTATTCCACGGTCTATGTGTTACACATTTCAGTCTTCTCCTACTGACTCTTCCTCTCCCTTCTACTGGGCTGAACCTCATCTGCTCAAGGGATCTTGACATTCCTGACCCCAAGGACATGGTCAGTGCTTTGGGGATGTTCTGCATATTCTAGATACACAGAAAGGATGCTACACTTCTTTCAGTTGGCTGTTAGCTGCTCCCTATCTCTTCCTCACACCGGGAAGCCTCAACAGAAGGGCAGATCTGTGGTGCCATCTGGGGACTGTTCCTGGCTGTCAGAAGTGCCTCCGGCATGACACCCATGGCCCACGTCAACAAACAGTTAGGCTGAAAACAGAACAATGAAATTTACCCACACGTCTCACCCCGAGAGACAGAAAGCAGAAGTGTCTCGGGGTCCGCTCTTCAGAAAGGCAGGAGGAAGAAAGGAGAGCACACAGTCACAATGGGAGAATGACAGCCCCCAGATGGCCGCCAGACTTTCCCATTGCCACTTCTGCCTTTCATGTTGGTGGAGAGAAAACAGAGATCAGCTCCTGAGGGCAGGACAGATGCTATGTAAATCAGGACAGCAAAAAAGATCAATAAAATCAAGGTACAGAAGCACAGAGGAAAGTCTATACCCACTCCATGGTCTCAGCTGGAGAAGAGTTGATTTGGAAGGAGCAGAAGATACTCAATTGGGTCTCAACAGAGAACCAAACAGCACCTATGAAACAAGAGGATGGCTTCCATGTGTCTACACTAGCAAAAAGAATTAACAGAGAGAGGCCTGACATGAGAGTAAGACACCAAATCAAAAGAGTAAACTTTGTAAAAATGGATGAAGTCCTACAGGCCCAAAGGGGGCCATGAGACCCAGGGAGACACTGGGGGATGACCACTCCAAGAAAAATGTATGGAAAAAGTGTGTGTTTCTGGGCAGTAATCGCTCCCTCCCCACCCTCATCAAAAGTCCCAGATATAAGAGATAAGCCATTTGGCAGAAGCTGCTGGTGATGTGGATGGACTGGACAGATCAGCTGCCTATCATGATCCAACCTGCCCAGGTTGGGGCTGCTCAAACTCTACACTAGGCTTCTACTGTGTAGACTGACCTTCAGAGAAAGCTGAAACTGGCCAATGCTATGAATCCTCTTCATGCCCAACCTACTAGCAACAGGTGCCACTTGCAGACTCCCTGAAAGTAGGTTGATCTTGTCTGTGTTTGAAACTTAAATTTGCCACTTACTACTTATGTGACTGAGCCAGTGATTTTATTTCACTGGGCCTCAATTTCCCCCTCTGAAATGAAGGGAGAGGAGGAATCAGAGAACACTTAGGAAGTTTTATGAACCGATGAAGAATGGGATAAGTAAACCAAAGTGAACAATTTTCCTGCTACTACAATGAAGTCAAGGAAACAATGTAAAAAGACATAAGAAATCTGATCATTGCCATGAATGACAGAAATGATTATTAATAACAGATAATTTGGGGAGATCCAGAGTTCCCCCTTTTCTATAGTCCTCATTTCAAAGTTCAGACTCTTGAAGGACCTTCCTGATAATGAGATTAAATTAATTCTCCTCAATGTTGCTCAAACCCTACCCAACCTTTTACTCAGGTTTCAGTAGGGAGAAATTCCTTGAATAAATTGTCCAATATTTGGGCAATTTTGAAGTAAATGACATAATAAAAGTTCATTAGAATAGGTCCAGTCCCTCATTGTTAATAGTCATTCTCTCTCATTACTTGCTAACCGATCAGAATTGATTGCCACCCACTGGAACATCCACTTTTCCAAGGCCATATAATCCTTGAGCCCATCTGCCATGAGGCTCTTGGGTATTTGAGAGTGCCATTGATCTCTTTTATTAAAATGCTAGCTGTATTAATAAAATGACTACCCAGAAATTACGTCTCTCAAACTTTTTAAATGTCACATGACATTGTCAAAAGGCTTGCTATGAAATGTATCTCCTGCCACTCAGCAAAAAGTGGTGGATTATTGGTGCAGAATAAGGTATGCATTTGCATTTTGGACATAGTCAATGTGCTGATCTAATATGCTTGACTATTACATGGAAAGCTTTTATTTTTTGTTGGGGTAGGAGGAAAATAGGAGTCATTGGAAAGCTGTTATTGTTTTAAGAGCATCAAAAAACTATTCAAAATAAACAAATACAGTGAGGCAGACAGATCAGATGGCTTCCCAAGTCCCTTCAGTCCAGCCCTTCTGATCCTCTGTGCTGTTGTGGTCTCTTTGCCCCACATCTTCATCCATAGATCAAGGCAGGGAGACCAACAGCACAACTAGGGTAAAGAAAACACCTGTGAGCACAGAGACACAGTGGATCAATGACTTTCCCCAGTGGAATACTGGCTCCTTGAGGGTAGGTACTGTGCATCCACTGTCTGCTGCCTTCAACAGAACTGAAAAGATAATTCCAAGGAAATTTACTCCATCAGCCTGGGCAAGTGACTGAGCCTCTGTGGACACTGATCACCTACCCCCAGGTAAAATAAAGAGGTTGAGCCAGAAGATGCCTCCGGTCTCCTCTCTCTCTCTCTCTCTCTCTCTCTCTCTCTCTCTCTCTCTCTCTCTCTCACACACACACACACACACACACACACACACACACACACACACACCCCCCACAATGGTTTTCCTTAGACAAAGCCTCAAACATGCCTCCTCCCTAGACATGATCCCTTTAATGACTTTCACCCCAAAATCCCTTACCAGTAAGCCCCAGCCAGAAGCCTTGCAATCCAACACTTGACAGTTAGTCTTCAACCCAGCTGGCCTTTTCTTCCCCCCATGGGCTGTGAAATGTATAAATATCAGGAATTCTCACCACTTGTCTGGCACAAAGAACCATTTTCCCTGGGCCAACAGCCAGTGCCAAGGCTAACAGACAGTACGTCGGTGCCCAGTGGCTCTGACAGGCCAACAGAAAGCCTGACTATCACAGAAACTCACACCTTCCCCGTCGCATGCTCCAGTCTCTGTAGCCAACCATGCAAGGGACTGAGCAAAAGCCCAGGTGTTTCTCTTACATCTAGAAACCAACTTGATGGAACCTAATTTCAAGAGAAAGAAAAGTGCTTAAAGAAATGATACATTTACAGTCATCTCCCCTGCTTAGTGGTAGGACTGGCTCCCCTAAATACCACCAATGATCCAGTCATATACAGGACTTCCAGGTTCACAAAGCCTGGTATACACATACACACATAATTCCATGTGAGGCTCATAACAATCCTGCAAGGTAAGTAGCCCCATCTTAGAGATGGAGAAACTGAGGTTGAGAAAGGTTCAGAGGCTTGCTCTGTGTCACCAATTGGTCAGCATATGACATATCTAGCTCCCCCAGACTCAGTACCCTGCTGCTCCCAGGCCACCTTCCTCTCCTGTAGCTACAAATACATACATCCTCCCCCACTCATTGCACCTCTAACTCAGAACAGGAATCAAGTCAGCACAACAATTCCTGGAAAGAAGGAAGCATGTATCTGCCATAGGGCTCTACTCAGCATTGCTCTGCCTTCAAGATCAGAACATCCCTGGAGTCATTTCGGGGTCACCACCCCTACCCCATTGTGGATTATCTCCTCTGTTAGAATGTAAATTCTTTGAGTGGCAAGAATTGTGCTGCTCTCGGATTTATGTCTTCCACATTCAGCAGCGTCTGGCACAGAGGAAGCGCTTTAGAAATACTTTATTTTAAAAATTCCTTCGTTGATTTATTCATACAAGTAACAGAAGTAGAATTTGAAACCAGGTCTTCTGGCCTCCAATTTTGGCATGCTACGTACCCCCACCCCTCCTAGCTCTCTGCAGTAGCTGTATTCTGATACTAACTTAACCCAACAAACATTGGTGAGCACCTCCTATGTCCTGGACATTCTGCTAGGCATCAGTTTCAAATAAAAAAATAATTTATAGTAGTCGCTGCCCTCACGGGGTTCCATTCTGCTGGGAAGATGTAACACACAATGGGGAAAGCGTGGCCATTTGCAGAAAGATACAAAGGCTGGTAAAGGTTTTCTGGAGGAGGCGGCACCTGAGTGCTGCCTTAGGAAGCTTAGGAACCCATGAGGTGAAGATGGAAGATACAGAAGAATGCCCAGAGAAGAGCCAAGAAGCCAGTGCAGCTGAAGTGTAGTACAGGGAGAGAGATGAGTAGATATCTGAAAAGCTAGTCTGGGGGCAGGGTGTGAACACTTCCAAATGCTAAGCTGAGCTTCGGTTTTGTTGAAGAGGCAATGACCAGTTACTGAAGATCCTTGAGCAAGAACATAATATGGTTAACCTTGTACTTATCAAGGGACAGCCTAGGAGCCAAGGGTGCAGTTCAAAGCTTGGCTGCCTCCATTAGCTCTTTCAATGTCCTCAAAGCCTTTTAAGTTGCTATGTCTTACCATGGAAAATACAAAGGATAATAACTACCCACTAGCAGCAGAAGAGAATCACTCCTTCACACACCTGGATGAACCAGAACCTCTGGAGAAGAGTAAATAAGCCCTGAGCTTTGGGGCAAACCAGATGGCCAGCATTAGAAATGGGGAATATCAGAGAGAACAGAAAGACAAAGTCACATCAGCACAAAACTGAGAAAGCTCTCAGTTCCTTCATTCGTTTCATCCACTGGCACAGCTGGGGATGTAGTCCATATGTAGTCCACATAGCGCTGGGTCTGGAGTCGGGAAGCCCTGAGTTCAAATCTAGCCTTGGACACTCATTATTGCCTAACCCTAGTCAAGTCACTTTCCCCTCTGTTTCCTTCAATTTCCTCAACTGTAAAATGGGAATAATAATAGCCCCTACCTTCCCGGCTTGTTGTGAGGACTGAGAAAATATCCATAAAACTCCCTTAGCACAGCGCCCGTGCACACCGTAGGAGGTTCATATAAATGCTTATTCCCTTGCTGTTACTGACCCAAGAAACGTATAATTCATCTTTGCTGAGTTCACATTCATCTCCCAGAACACACTGGTCAACATTCTTTTTGTTGTTTTCTTTTTGGATGGGGAAGGACAGGGCAATTAGGGTTAAGTGACTTGCCCAAGGTAACACAGCTAGAAAGTGTTAAGTGTCTGAGGTCGGATTCAAACTCAGGTCTTCTGGACTCCAGGGCAGGTGCTCTATTCACTGCACCACCTAGTCACCCCTCTGGTCAACATTCTTAATGAAAAGTCACCTAGGCTTTACTTGGTCTGGCTTTTCAACAATCTCCTAAGACCACAGTCTCATGGAATCACAGATAAAAGGAAATTCAGAAGTTATTTAGTGAACTTGTTTCTTTTATAAGTGGGGAAGCTAATGGTCAAGGAAAAGTGACTGTCCAAGGTCAAAGCAAAGAAACTTGGTGAAAGTTTTCTGAATTCAAAAGGATAAGCTCCCTAAGGGCAGGAATCTTTTTGGTTTTGTCCGTGTGTCCCCAGGGGCTAAGTGGGTACCAATCCCAAGTGCTTGAATCATTAAAGCTATTCAAATGAGACTTGAGCTCTCCGAGTTTGTAGGGAGGCTTTTTCTCACCTCTTTCACTCCTATGGGAGGAATGTTCCTGCCCAGAGATGAGCGTGGCCCCACTCTGTTAGAAAGGCACACCAGGAAGCTGCCAAGTTTGGCAAAACCCATCCTCTCATTTTCTAACTGCTAATTCTCATGGAAAAACAAACACCGTTCATTTCCCTTCCAGTCACTAGCGATGTCATATGTTTTTATCTCTTCCTGCCACAAGGAAACATACTGGAAGGAAAGGCTGCTCTTGAAATTGGGAGATCTGGGTCATTCTAAACTCAATCTGTCAGGAACTGAGCAACTGAAAACAGACACGGAGATTATGTTGTAGGTGAGGAAAACATTCCAACAACCCATGGCTTGTCATCATATGTGTCTCTTGAACCGATTCCAGATCCCCATTTCAGCCAAATTCTGTGTGTGTGTGAATGTGTGAGTGTGTGTGTGTGAGTGTGTGTGTGTGTGTGTGTGTGTGTGTGTGTGTGTGTGTGTGGTGTTGAGGGTAGCATAAGAACAATGAAGGGTGAGATCTATCATGCGTTCTTTGGCAGGGGCAACAAACTCTCCCTATATATCCACAAGATGCCCAGAGCATTCACACACACATACACACACATATACATGTTCACACACATACACACATGAACCTAAGGAAATAGGGCAAAGAACTACCCAACCCACCACTCATCCCAAGAGGCAGGATGGTGCAGAAGTCTCAATGCTGGACTTGGGGCTGGGAAGGCCTGGGTTCAGATCCTGCCCAGGCTATTTCCTAACAGCCCTTTGGTGAGTCATTCTAGTTTTCTCACCTGTAGAACAGAGGGAACAATCCCCATAAGACTTACCTACCCTGTAGGACTCCTCACAGAGTTGAGGCTCCAGCTAGATTGTGAATGTAAAGCCTATGGCCAACCTTAAAACCCCATGCCAATGGAAGTCAGGAGATCCTCAGGACCTCACCTGGTGACCTCCAACCAAGATCAGAGGGTTCTCAGGCCTGGCATGCTCTCCCTCCCCACCTCCACTGCTCAGACTCCCTACTAACCTTCTAGGTCAGCTCTCAAGCTGCCTTCTCCATAAGACTTTCACCGATGATGCCATACCCACCTCTGGGGCTCCTAAATCAGCTTACATTTACCGTGCATCCATATGGATGCAGGTGCAGCATTTCCCTCTGCAGAGAGACATTGTCCTCCTAAGACCTGCAAAGTCCCTAAGGGACAAGACAAGAAAGGAATAAGCACTGATGGAGCCAGAGCTCCATTCAAATGCCTCCCATGGTACTTGATCCCTTTTGGGAGCTGACCACCACCAACTGCCTGCTGGGCACCAGCTGCTCGTGCCCAGCCCTGAAAGTGCATTGTATTTACTTAATATACTTATCTGGGTTTATGGTGTATTTATATCTGGCTCCCTTTTGTTTTCCCTTCTTGAGGGCAGGGACTTGGCACAGTGGACAGAGCATCAGGCCTGGAGTTGGGAAGACTTGAGTTCAAATCTAGCCTCAGACACCTACTACCTTTGTGACCTTGGGCAAGTCACTTAGGCCCAGTTTGGCAGTTTCCTCATCTGCAAAACTGAGACAATAATAGCACTTACATCACTTGTGAGGTCTAATGAGGTAATAATAGCACAGAGCCTGGCACCTAGCTAGTGTCAGATCCATGCTATTACTATTGTTCTTACCTTTCATGTTTTACTCTACATTCCCAGGACCTATGGCCCATTGTTTGTCACACACAGGTGCTTGATAAAGACACTTAGATTGACCCAATGCACAAAGGGCAAGGGCCCCCGTAATGCACTGGATCCACATCTGGGGAAAAGGGAGTTGGTGTAACTTTGAATTTGTGACAAAAAGGGAAAGAGAGTAGACAGACCTTTTGTAAATTATCATAACCCGAAGAAACAAACAAAAAAGACCATCAAGAGCAGGAGTACCCCAAGGCAAAATGAGGACCAGGCTTTGATTTCTCAGTGAGAGATAGGGCTGGGGGCAGCTGGGGCCATCTTGGGCTTCTCCCCACCACCAGACCAGGCTCCACTTACTGACTCCACGTCCCTCCTGTCTCTCCCATTCAGTCCCTCTTCCGGGTTCCCAATGGCACACCCTTAGCACAGACCCTCCTTACCCAAGCTTGAACTGCACTAATAACCTTCCCAAAGGTCTTCATACCTCCTTGTGCTCCAATCCTTACTTCCTGCCACCTCAAGGAAGATATTGCTCCTACATTGCTTTGGTCACATCACTGTTCCACTTAGAAACCTACAGCCACTTCCAGGTGCTTGTCAACTAAAGTTAGAAGTCAGGAAGGCCTGGTTTCAATTCCTGCCTCAGATGCTTACTAGCTGTGTGACCTTGGGTAAGTTACTTACCATCTCCATCTCAGTTTCTTACTCTGCAAAATGGGGGTAATAATAGCACCCCTCTCATGGCTTCTCTGAAGACTAGGTTAACATCTGTCAAGTATTTTGCAAGCCTTAAATTGATACATAAACACTATTACCATGATTATTGTTGTGCTGAATTTCTTCTCCAGCTCCTTAAAACACATGTACCAAAACCTACACACACGCAAGAACGAAACAAAACACCTTCATAAAAGCAAAACAGCCACAGAAAGCCTGTTCCAAACGATGACAGGATGACTCTGCTCCAATGAGCAGCAGGGGTCATTGACAATGCTCTGGGTGAGAGAGGACTAAGGACAATCCAGGGTCCTCTGCAGCCCCCAGCCAAGCCTCTGCATCTGCAATGGGAGAAATGTGCTGGATGAGGAGCCACCATCATCATCTCAGGATTCTCTGGTCCTGGCTCTGCCACTAAATCCCCTGACTTTGGACAAATCATCTCTTCCTTGTTCCAGGTCTCAGAGTCTTCATCTGTAAAATGGGATGGGGGGAAGTAGAAACTGACCTAGATCACCTCTGAAGTTCTGGCTGTCTATAAAACCTGTATACTTAGGTCTTTCTAGCTACAAATCATGCAGGCTTCTCCAACCTGTAGGTTATACAGTACAGTGTAATGGATTTGTACCTGGAGGTCCTGGCTTTGAGACTTGATTCTGTCACTTACTACCAGTATGACCTTGGACAAGTCACCTAACCTCTAATGCTTCAGTGTCTTCATCTGTGAAATGAGAGGATGGATCACATGCCCTCAGAGGTTCCCCTGCTCTAGATCTAAGATCCCTCAATCCCAGGCTCAAGTCAGGTGGAAAAAGGACAAATCAAAGGAAAGAAATCATGTGAAATCAATGTCAAACTCAATGTCTGGTACATAGTACATGTTTAATAAATGTTTGTTCCTAGAAAGACTCACATGAACTGATGCTGAGTGAAGTGAGCAGAACCAGGGCAACATTGTGTGATGACCAACTCTTCTCAGTGATGGAAGGGTCTAAGACAGCTCCAAAAGACTCATGATAGAAAATGCCATCCACATCCAGAGAAAGAGCCATGCAATTGGAATGCAGACAGAAGCAGACTGTTTTCTCTTTTTCCCCTTTCTAATGGTTTTCCCCTTTTGTTCTGATCCTCTTTTCACAACATGACAAATGTGGAAATATGTTTAATGTGATTGTACATTTATCACCTATATCAGATTGCATGCTGACTTGGGGACGGAGAGCAAAGAGAGGGAGAAAAAAATTAGAACTCCTACAAAAGTGAATGTTAAAAAAAAAATGTTTCCTTCCTCCCCCCTCCCCCCAGAGAGAATTTTGGGGTCAATGAAGGCCCAATTCCATGATGCTTTCTCTTTCTTCTTTTCTACTCTACTTCCTGTTCATTGTCCCATTTGAAGTGCTGGCCCTCAACCTATGGACCAATGAACTAACTCAGTGGACTGTCCATCCAACTGCAAAAGATAACTTTGAGAATGTTTGTCTCTCATGACTTCGTTTTTCCTTCATGCCTAAGCTAATGTTTGGAATGAATTTGTATTTAATTGAGAAGGTGCCAAATCATTCCAGGGCTTAGTGAAATCAATACAATATCAACCAATCAATCAACAAACATTCATTAAGCTCCTGTTCAGTGCTCTGCACTGGTAATTTTAATACAAAGAGTAAGTCAATCCCTGCCCTCAAGAAGCTTACAATCTATTAGAAGAAGCCAATATGTGCTCAGATAAATAAGTACAGGATATATCCCCAAAGCAACACAATGTTATCTCCTACATGGACCTATTTGACAGTAAAATGTCTGAAGTTTCCAAGGAGAAATCCTCACTCCTTACTCCTCGGAGAGGAAGAGATGCAGGAAAACCAGATGAGGTCAGAATTTTGATTATGAAGGTGAGATACATTTTTAATTAACAAACTCACATGATTAAGAAGTAAGAAAAGCTTTGCCATTGGAAAATGATAGCTGGGATTCAACAATAATTGAATATAAAAATTAAACTTTTAGGGAGGAATTGCTCTATTTCATAAATTTTGAAAACAAAATCATTTTCCCTCATATCTTATAATAAAAAAATTAACATCAAGACCAAATTATTTGCATTTCTCAAAATACAAGGAACTAATTAGTTTTTTCAAACTCTGTTAGACAAGAATGTTGTGAGATGTGTACTTTGTAGTTAGTGCTCATTGTCTGATAAAGTCCACACCTTGTTTTGGCTGCATCCTAGTAGACAGCACGTAGTACTTGGCACTTAACAGATACATCCTAAAAGGTTGGTTTGCTTGTTTTTTGGAGGGGGAAGGCAAGGAAATTGGGATTAAGTGACTTGCCCAAGGTCACACAGCTAGTTAAGTGCCAAGTGTCTGAGGCTGGATTTGAACTCAGGTTTTCCTATGTTCTATTTACTGTGCCACCTAGCTTCCCTGAGAGATTGTTTTTCAAGGAAAAAAATGAATATATCATCATCAAGGTAGAAATGAACGTAGAAAGCTAAGATTTATTTATAATGATGATGTTGTTCCCTAGAAGAACTATCTCTAGCCCTCTTCCTTTAATTGGCTGATTCCTCCCATTACCTCTATTCTAAGGCAAATACTTAGACCAGTCATGTCTTTATTTCTTTCTGGCTTCCACTGTCTGGTCTTGCTCTACAAGATTCCATATAGGCACCTTCTTCTCACCCCTTCTTCTGCTTTTCAATTCCCTTTTCTGAGTGGCCTTCTCTCATTAGAGTGGAAGGTCCTTGAGGGTAAGGACTACCTTTTTATCTGCTTGTATTCCCAGCACAGTGCCTGACAGAGTAACCACTTAATAAATGCTTGTTGAATTGATGACCTTTCTCAAGAAAAGGAAACTAAAGACTATAATATCACAAAGGTGGTAACAGCTTTTGAACCCGGGTCCTCTGACTACAGATGCAGTTTGCTTTCTTAACTGTACCCCATCAATTCCGAATTTAGGAGCCTTGGAAAATGATAAGCAGCTCTCTTGTGGCCATGGGAGAATGAATGGTGTGTCACTTCCATGTTCAAGATTAGCAACACTGAAAATGACAAAGGATTAAACTATTGTTTTGTTCTGCTGTCAGGGCCTTTTGTGGTAAGAATGTCTATTTGGTTCTCTTTGTGCTAGAAACATTCATTATGAAATAAACACGGATATCAGACACTATTTATAATGCCACTCAGAGGTTGAGTGGGCTTTTAGAAGTGGGAGGCTTTACATCCCGGCCTGGCAATCTTCCTATTATCATAATCTCCTCTATCCAGACCCCTCCCTGGGTTAGAAGTAAGGAAAGGAAGAAAGAAGAGGTTAGAAATTCCACAAAGGGTAGAAGGGATCAAATCGTGAAGTGGTTTTACTGAGACGGGAGGGGATGTGTCCTAGACAGCTTAAGGCTTTTATCTCCTCTTCTGATGACCTGACAGACACCAGAATTTTAGATTTAGGCAGGACCTCAGAAGCCATCCAGGAGAAATCTGGCAAAGTGCATATATCATCAAGGAACTGTGTGATCAGGTTTTATGCCAGATTTTGAAGGTGAAAACACTCAAGAGTTATTGGAAAGCTAAGAAAAGAACATCTTTTCAGGATGAGACTCAGGGGCTAAAGAAAGTCAAACCTAAGACTCTAGGAACAGCCTGTTCCCACACCTCATCGGGGAGGAGTGTGAGGCTGTATTCTTGAATAGGGCTTATATGGAGTTTGAAGACTAAGTCAGTCCTGTAGCATCTCGAGAAGGCCTTAAGTGTGAGTCTGGTGATAGTCAGTACATCTGTGTCCTGAGAACTGAGTCTGACCAAGGTCCAAGAGGCCCATCACTAGATCGCTCCAGGAAAGTAAGCTTTTAGACTAAGTCATGGAAGGGCTGGAATCTAGATCAGCAGAGGGAGTACCACAGCAACAAAATCGTGCTCCTGGAAGTAACCATCCTGCAAAATTAAGGGCCACTTTCCCCTCCCATTAGTCTCTGTGTGCATGTTTGTACTCACAGGTAGAGCTACGGAGTGCACATACAAATTTGTATACTACATGTATATACAAATGCAGTTGTAATTATCCATATGAAAGATACATAGTCAATCCGGAGCCAGAGGGTCTGGATTCAGATCCTCCTCTGACATTATTTAACGAGCCTCTCTGTCTCAGCCTCCTCACCTGTAAACAAGAATAGGTTCTTATAGAGACCATATGAGAAAAGGCAGCTTACAGAGGGAGACTCTGAACCTTGGAGATCTGAGTTCCAGTCCTACCTCAGTCACTTACTGGCTATATAGCTATGGGAGTGTTGCTAAACCCTGTAAAACAGGGAAAACAATAGCCTCTACCTACCAAGATTGTCATGGAAAATCCTTGCAAACCTTCAGGTGATAAGCAAATGCTCGCTGTTACCATTCATGTAACATACTTTGCAAGCCCACAAGGTGCTTTATGAGTGTCAGCAGCCCATCACCTACGTAACAGTCTCCAAAGCATATTATTATTCTGCCCATTTTACAGAAAAGAAAGTTGAGGTCCAAAGGGCTTATATTAACTGGCCTGTGGACACTGTAGCTAAGTTACTAAGAGGGCAGACTTGAGCCCTTGCCTTCTTGCTCCAAACCTCAATTCCCTGCTCTTCTCAGTGATGTTCATTCTTTGAAGCTTAGTCTTGATTTTTTCCTATACCAAAGCACACCCGATTCCCCTTTTGTGTATGTGAAAATGGAGACGACCGAGGCAAATTTTGTCAGGTTGGTCAAAGATAGCCAGGAAGATGCCAAACTCTTGGGAATATCAGGATGGTGACTGTGGTACAAGCATTAATCATCATCACGTCCGTGGCGTTCTCAAGCTTGCTAAGTGCCTGACAGACGTCTCTTTGGAGCCTCCCAAACCAATGGGAGAAGTCCAGCAAGCATTGTTATCTTCCTTTTCAGAGGGGGAAGCTTGAGGCTCCAAGAGATGGAATGGATTTTCAGGGTCTAACACGAATCATCAGAGGTGACACTTGAACCTGGCTCTTCTGGACTCCCCAGCCAACATTCCAGCTCTTACATAACACTGCTTCTAGGAGGAATCCTAAGCCTCTCAAGTCTCCGGACCCTGACAGACAACATGCACCAGACGAGCCACGTGTGGTTCTCCCATAATAGGCCTGCCTCATCCTGCCCACCCAAGAGGCAGCTGAAATGACACAAACAGCAGGCCTCTGTCTGCTGGTGGATCCCCAGAACCACTACCCTCCTTTGCAGAATGTGTGTCCCTACTGTGCTTCCTTGGCACCTCCATGGCTACCTGATCAGGAAAAAAAATGAGTGGCTATTTGTACCTATATACACTCTACTGTCCAACTGTGTCAGTTAGTGTGCTTGGGGGCATGGTGTATGTACTTCTCCCTTACCAGTCACATAAAAATTTCCAATCAGTGACTGTCGTAGGGACCAGAATACCGCAGATCTGCCTCAGAGGGCTGCAATCAGATTTGATCTCAAGAAAAACTTCCTAACAAATAGAGCTTTCCAGCAGTGGGATGCAGCAAGCTTCCTCAGTGGTCAGAGGCTTCCCCTCAGAGAAATCTCCATGTGAAGTCTAGGCAACTGCTTGAAAGAGGAGCTGAGGAATGGGAGCTTTTCCAAGTTTCCCATGTGAACTTGGAGAAATCATTTGGCCCATTTGGCCTCAGTTCCCTTCTCTGCAGAATGAAGGGGTTGAATCTGAGTGCCCTTGAGTCCCCTCCAGTTTGACCTTCCCGGAAGGTAATGGAAGAGTATGTCCTCAGACCCTCTGAGGGCAAAGGCTTTTTTTTCTTTTCCCTTCTTTTGGCAAGGCTGGGAGAAGGAGATGAGAAAGGAGGGCAATGAGCTCTCACCACATGGACTAACTGAGAAGAGGATGTAAACATTTCCTTAATTATCCAGCAGTTTATAACAAGCAAAACAAACAACCCACCTCAACCCAATGGTCCCTGGTGGGATCGAGCCCTGACTGTGGTGTTAGAATCAGCCACTCATTTAAACAGAGGCTGGTCCCTACAGACCCATAGAGTTTGCCTTCCATCTAATGGGGGCTGGTGTTATTGTCGGTCCACATTCGCACATGGGAGGCCTGGGGGTTGCATCATGCAGCGTCAGGAAATGCTCGTTACACAAAGTCTGCAAACAGCAGCTACCCAGCCAGGGCCTCAGGAGGGCTGTTTGATGAAACACAGGCACGCCCCTCTCGCCTGTTCCCCATCTATAGTTCCTTCCTGACAACGAGTCTAGTGACCACCTATGAAGGGGACCCTGGTTAACTTCTAAAGAAATCCCACCCTCAGTTCCACAGCACCTGGGAATCTCAACAACCCAGAACATTGACCACTAGCTATCTATAGCACTACTGTGAAGAATCGGGGTTATTGTTTGAAACTTTGTGGTATTCTTAGCTCTTATATCCAAGGATTTCATTGGATTGTTTTTTCAAATATATATAAATTGTTTTTCAAATCAACAGAAATTGAAGCATTTTCAATAGTACCATTCTATACTGTTCTGTAGAAAAAAAAATTATTTTGTAATATAGACTTATCAGTGTACATGGACAAATAGGAAAGAAGTAATTTCTGCTCCTGAGGAAAATGATTGGAGTTGGCTCCACTGCTATATGGTAGTCTAGTACCCCACATTAGGGGCATGAAGTGCCTCATGAAGGAGCTATTTCATGTCTTTAAGTCCCCCTTCCCACCCCCTGAGAATCAATGGGACAAAGCTTTATTTGACCCTCCCTAGTTACAGCTGTTTATAGAAGTACCTGCCAATTGCATTTATAGGAGTTATTTCCAGTAATAAGAGACACCACAATGGGTAAAGGAAAAATATCTAAAGACGCTGACCTAAATAAGACCTAAAGCAATTTTAAAAACCATTTCATGTCTAAATGTGATTCAAAATTTTCCACCATCAAGGCTTCCTAACCCATAGTAGGATCTTTACCTGCAGGGAAGCATACAATTGTGTCTTCCCACCTATTTTTCCAGTAGTTCATATTTTGGTCACACTCAGCTTTCCACCTTTGGGGGATTGAAATCCGACTTTGGGTCTCATAAGCTAAGTATAACCTTTGAGTATCCACCGAGATGCAAAATCTCTCTCTATAGCATGTCTATTTTAAGCAGTGGGTAGGTGTCCACTGCATAATGGCTAAACAGGGCGGACAATACTGGAAGGTGACTGCTGTGTGCAACAAAGGATAGGATGAATCCAGAGAAGCACGGGAAGGTAACTGAACTAAGAAAAGGGAAAATAACTAGAACCAGGAAAACAAGACACATAAGTAACTCAATAGTACACACTGAAAAAAAAATTGAAACTGAATGTGGTAAAAATATAAAGACCAAATTTGACTTCCAAGAAGAGATAAGAACTCCCAACCTCCAATCCCCAATTCTTTGAAGGGTAGAACATTACATATAATATCAGATTTTTTCAATATAAGGCTTAGTTTTGATCATTTTCCCTTTTTTTGTTCTATGCTATATGGGATTTTTCTCTAGGACTAGGAGAAAGTAGGAATATAGTAGGAAATATAAGTGATAAAAAGATAGTAAAAATGTATGTAAAATTAGTAGAACATTAACAACAACCAGAATTTATATGGTCCTTTAATCTTTCAAAATGCTTTTCAAATATTATCTCACTTGATTTCTAATAACCCTGGAAGGTGGGTGCTATTATTATCCCCATTCTACAGAAGTGAAGAATGGAGCAGATAAAAGTTAAGTGACTTACTCAGAGTCACACAACTAGTGTGGGGTGGGAATTGAACTGAGGTCTTTCTAAATTAGAGACAAAAAAGGCATCTCAAAGCTGAGCTGTAAACAAGAACAAAAAGTGACCTCAAAACACAAACTTTGGGAAGAATAAAAAATAATGAACAGAAACAAAGGACATATTTGGCTCTTATTCCTTCCAGGGCTGGAGACTTAAGATTCCTTTGTTGTAGATTGGTTCTCTCCTGTGAAAGAGAATTGTCCTGTTTCTGGCTTCTTTACCTCTTCCTAGAACCATTCCTGAATGTTGGTGCCCATCACATCTCTGGGCTTTCCAGATAGTGTTATCAATTGCTCACTCCATTTTATATGAAGATATTTCTTACCCCAGCTTTGATAGAAGGTGCTCAGACCTTAATCCCATCCTAAGCTAACAAAATGACTCAATTTCAAGAGTTCCGGATGGGTAGAAACTCATTGCCATAATTTATTCACTTGGAAAAGCAAAATTTGGAAGCAGTAAGAGAGAAAATGCAAATTATTCTTAATATCTAAGCATCAAGGTTGTTTCTGAGTCAGCATCTAGGAAGGATGCAAGAGAGAATAATTGATCTATGGGTTTATGTACACATCAAATATCATTTATTATCACAGGTACTTAATATCATTTTAGCAAAATATAGGTTTACATGAGTATTATTTCTATCCCCACCCCCAACCCATAATATGGCCCAATGCCAGCATTTTTCCCCATGGTTCTGCTAAGGATTATCTGTATGATTTTAGCTAGTCAAACTTCACTGGGCCTCAACTTCTCATCTGTAAAATCAGGAGCTTGGTCTGAATGCTCTGAGAGACCTGCCAGCTTTAATCATTTTAAACAAGTAAAGAGAGAAAAACATGGATCAATTCATCTAAGTCTTTTCATATCTTTCTGAAGTCAGCTATTTCCTCATTTCTTACAGAGTGAAGTGAGCAGAAACGGAAAAGTGATTTCTGCTATAATATCAGTATTATAAAAATGAACAATGTGGAGGCTTGTCTGTTATGAATTCCATCAGGAAGCAGTATGATTAAGTAAATTTGGGTTTTCAAAAAGCAACACAAAAAGACACAGAAAGATTAATATGAATTGATGCGGAGGAAAGTGAGTATTAGGAGTATAATTTAGATTATAGTATCAATGCTATAAAAATGAATAATTTTAGGATTTTTATAAATTTATGAGTGAAATGAGCAGAATCACAAGAACAATTCATACAATAACAACACTCTAAATTAGAGAAACAAATTTGACGTTGATGAGTACCATGATGGGCAAAATGACCATTCATGATCTTAAAAGATGGATGATCAAACATTCTTTCCAACTCCCATCAGAGAGAGAATGGAGTAGGGTATGAAATGAGGCATATATATTTCTGTACACAGATAATAAAGATATTTATTTTGCTTCACTATACATATTTATTAACAAGAATTTGAGTTTTTCCTCCCAATGATGTAGGAGAGAGGAGGGAGAGGAAATAGATTCCTATTTATTAAAAAATGAAGTTTTAATAGAAGTGAAGAAACAGAGAAGTCAGATAATAAAAGAGGTCTCTTTGATATGTTGTTTGCTTTAGCAGAATCTTTTCTTCCTTTCTTCAAAGTTTATTTTAAAGGAGAGCTCTCTGAGTGGGTATGGAGAGAAGAATATAGTGAAAAATATAGACAATGTAAAAACTATATGTATATATATATGTGAATATATACACATACATATATGTGTTTGTAGGTCTATATATACACACAAATATATATGTATCTGTATAAAACAGATAATATACATATATACCTGTGTGTTCTTGGTGTTAATTGTTAGAGCAAAATTAGCACAAGTAGTAGAAAATTGGTCCACACTTTGCTGCTTCTCAGCTTCAGAAGCTGCACTGAGGGCACAATCATCTGCAAACAGAAAGTCACGCACCAACACTCCCTCCACTTTGGTCTTGGCTTGTAGCCTTTTTCAAGTTGAGGAATTTCCCAGCAATGCAGTAGCTGACCTCAATGTCATGTTCACCCTCACTGAAATCATTTGACAATGTGACTGAAAACGTCGTGCTAAAGAGCATGGGAGCAAGCACGCAGCCTAGTTGCACTCCTTTGGTCACTGGGAAGGCAGGAGGGCATTGTCCATCATCTAGAACCCAGGCAAGGGAGCTGCCATGACATTGAAGTACATTGCTGATGAACTTCTCCAGGCAACCTCATTTTGGCATAATTTCCCACCAGCCCTCATGACTGACAAGATCAAAGGCAGATCTCCAAAAACTGGGTACAGACCTCTGTCCTGCTCGTGGCATTTCTCCTGGAGTTGTCAGGCAGCAGCAAACACCATATCAACTGGTCCTCAGCCCTTTCTGAAGCCACCCTGGCTCTCAGGTAGATAACCATCTTCCAGGTGAAGGACCAGCCTATTAAGGAGGACTCCAGCAAGAAGGTGCTGTGCTCTAGGAGCAAAGCAGTATTTAAACAGCTCAGAGGAAACGCAGGATGTGCAAACGTAGAGAATCCAGTCCAAATGTGCCCATGGACTATTTGTGCTTGACCTGTGGGAGAGCATTCTGAGCTCTTTTTGGTCTGATCAGTCAGACACACTGAAGCTGGACTCTAGCATAGTAACGTCATTTTCATCCCCTTAGAGAACTAGGGACAATGACAAAAACAACAACATACACACATACATACACACATATGTGTGTATATGTATATGTGTGTAGATATGTATGTGTGATGTTTGGAGAAAAAAAAGAAAAGGAAAGGCAAAGGAAAATGGAGAGGAAGAGCAGGTCAAAAGTGGACAGAGGTGTTCACTGATAACCTGAAGCAACTGATATGGAGAAGTGGACATGCCACTTATTAATTCTCTTGTTCTGTGAATTATATCAGCACTAATTCATCATTGTCACCGCTCTTCCCAAGTTCTCTTGCCTAACCTCCTCTTCCGGTCATTTTAATACGACCACTCCCTAAGCCAGCCTGTCCTGAACATCTTAGTCTTGCTCAGTTACCAGTGACCTTTCAAAAGACTTTTCTTGAGTTTTTCTTCGCCATCCTTCATTCTGAACACAGCTATTTCTGTATCAGGTATCCCCCCCACCATGTTACTCTTTTGCAAACACACCACCCTACTTCCCCTTCTCCTCCCCCAGGTCAAACCAAGGCTTGAATAAGGGACCAAGGACACAAAGACCCTTTAAAAGAATTGGGGGGAGGGGAGAAACAGGATAAAAAGGTATATCTACTATTTTAAATGATGTTTCTAAACCCTAGTTGCCTTTCTCTAAATAATATTAAAAGGTCAAGCTCTAAACTGGCACCATATTTTATTGTATTTCTTTGTACACCCAACACTGAGCAGAGTTGCTAGCATATAATAAGTACTTAATAAATGCATGTCGATTGACTGCAGCACTGCTACTGATGGGGAGGAGGAACGGTGCCTGGATACCCATCAAACGATGGATACCCATGGAGTAAGGGATACTGTTGCCCTACTGAATCTGAGATATTTCATGTACGATGATGATCCTTAAACTGAGCAATGATGATCCTTAAACTGAGCTGCTTACCAAAGATTTGCAAAGGATTTATGGTAATTTCTGTTTTAACATAAGAATTGGGAAGAAAGGGGGAGGGGCTGAAAATAGGGCAACCAATCTGAATGGAGAGCTATGATGATGGAAGATCTTGCCAAAATGTTTACCCCCATTTGCAACCCTGAGTATAATAGGACTTTGTCCTTGAGAGTGCTAATTAGTTTTGTAATAACAGGAAGCTATAAATATACTGAAAGATTAAACACATAGTGAAATAAACCCATAATGACCCAAGCGAAAAGCCTGAAGAAATAACAGCAATTACCAGGCTGAGCCTGACCTGCGTGCTGCCTCCCCTACCCCCATTTCCCTCTGCCACACTTGGCCTGGATGCATGTGTACCCAAACCAACACCCTGTTCCTAGAAGGATGGGTGGGGGCCCTACATTACAAATGACCCCACACTTCCCCCTCCCCACCAAACTCTGATTTCAAAGGAAGAAAATGTTGAAAGGCTCATGAATCATGGAGATGGGAAGCCAGACTGGCAGAAGAGAAGGGTGGAAAGAAACATCAACTTTCCTCTGTGGCCAGTAGAGGCCAGAAAGATACTGCTGCGTGCCCCAGGCGCCCATCTCTGGCAGTTATTAAGATAGAGAAATAATGGGCATCCAGAATAATGAAAACTGTGAACTTGATGCCAACTAAATAAAAAGAATCCATCACTTCATAAAGCTAAGAAAGTTACCTAGATAGCCAAGGACTCATGCAAATGAAAGTCACTGCCAGAGAGTGAGCCAAATGGAGAAATGGAAGATGAGACACTGAATCTGATAGTCTTATTGATACTCAGATAGTCCTAGAAAAATCCTTCTGACAAAGTATCTGGTTTAGAGAGCAAAGCACATCAGCAACAAAGTAATGCATTTCCAATAAATGCTTTTAGTGGGTCAAAAAGGACTGACCTGGCTGTGCTGGGGAGCTCATAGTGGACAAACAGAAGATGCTGTGACCCAATCACGTCAGGATCCGGTGGCCCTCGTTTAGTGGGTGATGTCTTGGCTGTGAGTAGGCAGAGAAAATGGTACCTAGAGGTAAAGATGGAAAAGAGAAGGACTTAAAATGCTTATATAAGTGTTAGCTATTACCATTACCATCATTCTCAAAGATATAATAGATGGGGAGGAACAGATTTGTCTCCAAAATTCAGTCGTCCCAGGCTCCAGATCTACACATTACATTCTTGATGGCTGAAAAATCTCTTTCTGCTTAAAATTTGTGTGGAAGAAAGATACTGCCTTATCATTGCTTCTCACCTTTGAGGACCTGTGACAGTGCAAACACCATGGGAAGACAAAATTTCCTTTTTAAAGAATGTTTTGTTTTTAGATCATCTTCATTTTCCAGTATAGCCTTACCTTCTCCACCTAGCCTGAGGGTCATCTTTTATAATAAAGAAGAAATTTTTTAAAAATTGTTTAGAAAACTAACCACTACACATCAAAAAATCATAAAGGCATAGGCAGCATTCTGTACCCACACTCCTTTACTGTATAAAGAAGGTCTCATATTTATTCTTTGGTGCTTAACTTGGTTATTATAATCATAGAGTCCCCAATGCTGAGTATTATTATTTTTTGGCTACTACAAAAATGCTGCTACAAATATTTTTAAATATAGTCATCTTTTTTTGTTAGTTATCTCATTAAGATAGGTGCTTAGTAGGAAAATTTCTGGGTGAAAGGATATGGATTTTTACTCACTTTATTTGTATAATTCCAAATTACTTTCCAGATTCATTGCACTAATTCAAAGCTTCACAGGTATATCAGCACACCTGTCTTTTCACAAGTTCTCTGACATTGACTATTCCCAATTTTGCCATTTGCTGGGTGGGAAGTGAAACTTCAGGATTCTTTTTATTTATATTTCTATTATAACTAGTGATTTGGGGCACCCTTTCATATATTATTAATAGTTTGCAAATCTTTTGAGAACCATTTGTTCATATCCTGTAATCATTTATTTATTCATGTCCTGGGACTATTTCTCTATTAGGAAATTTACTTTTGACCTCATATATTTCCCTTAATTGCCTATATATCTTGGATAGCAAACCCTTATCTGAGAAACGTCATGCATTTTCCCCCACTCAACTGCTTCCCTTCTAATTCTAGATGTGTTAATTTTGTTTATACGAAAACTTTTCAATTTCATACAATCAAAATTAATTATTTCATCTATAAATATTTCATTATTTTCCTTATTCACTTAAGAATTCATTTTTTTATTGATAGCCATAAAGGCATTTCTCTTTTACTGGCTTTATGGTATGATTTCTAATACTCAGGTCATTTATCCATTTTTAAATTTATTAAACAATTTTGTTTAAGATGTTGGCCTAAGCCTAATTTCTGCCAGATGGCTTTCTGTGTCTTTTGTTCCCCTAGTAGTTTTTATCATGTAGGGTATTCTTTCCTAATTTGTTTTCCAGTTTATCAAATATAAGATTACTGATTTCCATTATTTCTGACTCTACCTTTTCCTAATCTATTTTCACTGGATTTTTTTCTTTTAACCAATACCAAATGATCTCAAACACTGATGCTTTAGAGGTCAAGAAGAGCTATTCCCCCATCATTTCTACCTTCCTCTCCCCCTTGTTTCCCTGATAATCCACATCTTTTGTTTCTCCAAATAAATTGTGTTACTTTGATACTGCATTAAAATGAAAAATTAACTTTTAGTAGTGTCGTTTTTATTATATCAGCATAGTCCAGCCATGTGCACCACATATTTCTCCAGGAATCTCAGTTCTTTATTTACTTAAGAATAATTTTTTAACCTAATTTATACAAATATTAAGTATGTCTTGGAATACTGAATCCCATGTATTTTGTAGTTATTTTGAATGGGATTTCTCTTTCCCTTATTCCCTCTTGATTTCGTTGTTATGCTATTGATTTTTGTTGGTACTTTTTATACCCTACAACCCTGCTGAAGCTATTAATTGAACAGATTAGCTTCCTTGACAATTACCTAGGATTTTCTAAGTAGACTATCATGTTATCATGAAATAGGAATAATTTTTGCCACCTCTACTTGTAAGCTTTAATTTCTTACTCTTCTCAAATTGTATTGCTAACATTTCTATAACTGTATAAAGCATCCTTGCTTTACTTTCTTTCCTGGGACAGTTTCTAATATATCTCAATTGTTTATAATGATTCTTCTGTGTTTTTCATAGATATTTTAGGATATTTAAAAGATATTTTATTCCTATATTTTTCAAGGTTTTTAACAAAAACACTGTACTTTGTCAAAGACTTTTTCTGCATTTATTAATAGAAGCATGAGATTTGGGGATATTTTTGTTTTTAATACTGTTGTGTTGATTATTTTCCTAATGTTCAACATCCTTTGCATTCCTAATATAAATCCAACTTAGTAGTAATGAACTCCTTATTGGATAGATAACTGTAGTCTACTTGACAGGATTTTATTTAAAATTTCTGAAACGATATTCATTAATGATACTGGTCTAACATTCTTCTGTACTTTAATCCTTCTCTGTTTGAGGTATCAAGTAGATAATTTTCTCACAAAAGTAGAGGCTTTCTCTCTCAATTTTTGAGAAAACATGTATATTGATCATTGCTCTTAAATCATTTGATTAGAATTTTCCAGTGAATCTCTGGGGATTTCATTAAATTTGTTGATCAGTTTTTACAGCTGGTTCTACATCCTTTTCTTAGATTGGCTTAAGATTGTTTTACAAACTTTAAAACATTATATAAATACTAGATTATTTTTTGTATTTATGTTGTTACAGTCATTTTATCTACTGTTCCTGGGTCTGCTGGGGTTCAACTTTCCTCATATTTTGTTTACCAAAAATGCCAGAATTAGAATCAAAATTGATCAAACAGTCCTAATTGGCAGACAAAGGCAGCCCCTGGTTCCTAGTATGTAATTTTATCAGCAGAATGGTGTGTGTGTGTGTGTGTGTGTGTGTGTGTGTGTGTGTGTGTGTGTGTGACTTAGTTCTGTGGAGCCAAACATCCTTTGCCTTCTACCACACCAACACGAAGATGGTGTGTGACTCACTTTCCAGCTGGGACTGTGAAAATGATGTTACTATCTTTGTTCCAATTTGCAAAGCAGGCTATTAATGCCCATTTTCTTTGAGGAAACCAATTGTCACTGATCATCCCCCTTATACTTCAAGTAGCTTTTTGCCCAAAGGGTGCTATTGACCAAGGTGGGATTGTCCACTCTAGTTGGCACCAGCAATCACTCCATGGATGTTCAAGATGCATCCAAGGACTAACCAAAACACATCTTTAGATATTCTACTTTCTCAAATTAGAATAAAGCACTTTATAAGTACTTCTGAACAAATGTTGCCCAGACAAAGGCAATGCGGTAAAGTGGACAGAAAATAAGACATGAGGTCAGAAAGCCACCAACGACATGACACTGGGCAAGCTTAATCACAGAACCACAGGATCTCAGAACCACAAGAGACCTCAGCACCATCTTGTCTCAAGAATAAAATTTCCATGACAACATTCCCAACAGGTGAGCACCTAGCTTACTGCCTGAAGATCTTCATTGAGACAGCACCCCTCCCCAAGATCTTCTATTCCAATTTTGGGCAGTACCAATCATTGAGATTAATAATCTCAACTGATGTTAATAATTTTCTCTGAACTCAATCCTAAATTTGACCTCTGAAATTTAGAGCAGTTATTCTGTCCTCTGGGATCTAATGGAACAAGTTCCTCCTCTCTTCTATAAGATAGTCTTTTAATGATAGCTTTCATAGGTAGCACAGTAGACAGAATGCTGGACCTGGAGCCAAAAAGACCTTAGTTCAAATTTAGCCTCAGATATTTGATAGCTGTGTGATTTTGGGCAAGTCACTTTACCTCTATATGTAGCAGTTTCTTCAACCATGGGGATAATAATAGCAACTACCTCACAGGCTTGCTGCATGAGGATCAAATGAGATATTTGTTAAAGCACTTAGCATAGTGCTCAGCACATAGTAGGTGCTAAATAAATGCTTATTCCTTTCCCTTCCCCTCAACCCCTTTTTAATTTATTTTTTACTTTTTTTAGTTTACATAATTCATTTCTGTAAGATTTTGGGTTACAAATTTTCTCCCCATTTTTCCACTACCCACCACCCCAAACCAACAATCCCACTGAATATTCCCTCCCCCAATCTGCTCTCTCCCATATCTTCCCCCATCCCCCTCCAACTTTCCAGTAGGGCCTGGTGGATCTTTATGCCCCAGTGACTATACATCTTATTTCCCAGTTACATGTAAAATAATAATAATAATAATAATAATAATAATGATAATAATTTTAAACATTTAATTTTAAACCTTTGAATTCAAAGTTATTTCCCTACCTCCCTTGTCACCCACCCTTACTGGGAAGATAAGCAATTCAATATAGGTTGTACATGTGTAGCTATGCAAAACATTTCCATAGTGGATATACTCTGAAAGACTGACTATATTTCCCTCCATCCTATCCCCCTCCACTAGCTCTATTCCCTACTTTGGTCCTGTCCCTTTTCAAAAGTGGAACTTCCAAGTTCCCTCCCCCCCAGCCTGCCCTCCCTTCCATTATCCTCCCTTCTTTTCCCCTCCCCCCCCCCAACTCTCCTATAGGGTGATACCATATTTAGTGTGTATGTCATTCCCTCCCTAAGCCCAATTCAATGAGAATAAGGTTGACTCATTCCCTTTTACCTTCCTGTTCTTCCCCTCCATTGTAACAGTTTTCCCTTGCCTTTTCTATATAAGATAATTTACCCCATTCTATCTCTTCCCATCTCCTCTCATTATATTCCTATCTCATCTCTTAATTTCACCTTCTAAGTATCATCCTTTCCTATTCAATTGGTCCTGTGCCCTTTGTCTACATATACCTATACAAATATGTATAAATACACACACTCACATATGTATTTATACACCCATATACCCTCCTATACACACACACACACACACACACACACGCACACACACATTTCTATTCCCTTCAACTATTCTCATACTGAGAAAAGTTTCATAGGTTGCAATTATTGTTTTTTGATGTAGGAATGTAAGTAGTTCAACTTTGATAAGTTCCTTATGATTTCTTTTCCCTGTTTACCTTCTCATGCTTCCCCTGCTTCTTGTATTTGAATGTCAAATTTTCTATTGAACCCTGGTTTTTTCATCAAGAATGCTGGAAAGTCCTCTATTCCATTGAATGACCATATTTTACCCTGAAACATGATACTCGGTTTTGCTGGGTAGCTGATTCTTGGTTTTAGTCCTAGCTCTTTGACCTCCAGAATATCATATTCCAAGCCTTTTGAACCCTCAATGTAGAAGCTGCCAGATGCTGTGTTATCCTGATTGTGTTTCCACAGTATTCAAGTTGCTTCTTCCTGGCTTCTTGTAATATTTTCTCCTTGATCTGGGAATTTCAGAACCTAGCTATAATATTCCTAGGAGTTTTCTTTTTGGGATCTTTTCCAGGAGGTAATCAGTGGATTCTTTCAACCTCTATTTTGCCCTCAGGTTCTAAAACATCAGGGCAATTTTCATTGAGAATTTCTTGAAGGAGGATTGCTAGGTTTTTTTTTTTTTTTGATTGTGGCTTTCAGGTAGTCCAATAATCTTAAAATTATCTCTCCTGGATCTATTTTCCAGGTCAGTGGTTTTCCCAATGAGATATTCCACATTGCCTTCTATTTTTTCAGTTGTTTGGATCTGTTTAATAGTATCTTGATTTCTCATAAAGTCACTAGATTCCATTTGCTCCAATATAATTCTGAAGTAATGATTCTTTTCAGTGAGATTTTGAAATTCTTTTTCCATCTGGTAAATTCGGCTTTTTAAGGCATTCTTCTCCTCATTGGCTTTTTGAGACTCTTTTGCCATTTGAGCTAGTCTATTTTTTAAGGTATTATTTTCTTTAGTCAGGTTGTTGCCTCTCATTTCATGATTTTCTTGTATCATTCTCATTTTTCTTACCCCTTTTTCCTCCACTACTCTTATTTGGTTTTTAAAATCCTTCTTAAGCTCCTCTATGGCCTGTAAGCAGCTTATTCTTTTGATGGAAGCTTTTGGTGCAGGAGTTCTTACTTCATTGTTTTCCTTCTGTTCCATGCCCTGATCCTTTTTGTCCCCCAAAAAGGAATCCAAAGTCAGACCACTGTGCTTGCCTTGCTTCCCTCACTTGCTCATGTTGCCACTCAATTACTTGACTTTTGAGCTTTTTACAACAGTAGAACTCTGCTACCATAGGGGGGAACTTTGTCCCAATTGTTGGAGTTTTCTCAGCTGCTAGAGCTATTAGTTGGCTGCCCTCTCTGAAGCCTTCACACACTCTGGCACACTGGTCACACACCCCAGGACCTCCACCCCAGAGAGTGATACAGATCCAAGCAGGTTAAAGCAAAAGTGATTATCCCTCAAACTGGATGCTTAGTCCCCCTACAATCTGCAGACCTGGAGATCTGAAGCAGCCACATGGCAGTGGCTGGATGGCTGCCATGCCTCAGTCACTTCTCACCCTAGGGGCAAAGGCCAGACCACACTCCTGAGTCCCAAAGTCCACACTGCACTGACCTCTCACTTTGTTCTTACCATCTATGGGTCAATAATTCTGGAAACCGCCACAGCTTCTGGTGATCTGAAGTCCCTCAAGCCAGGAGCTGGTTGTAGCCACCCTGAAGCTAAAACCTCGGGCTTGTGAGGGACTGGGCTTGGCTCCCAGAGCCCTACACTGGTCCCTTCCTGCATCCCAGACTATCTTCAGTGGGAGGTTAGTCCTTTTGTGTCATTTTGTGGGTTCTGTAGCTCCAGAATTTTAGAGTCATTTTTATATGAATTGGAGGAGGTGGAAGCAGGAGCCCCATGAAGTCCTGTTTCTACTCAACCATCTCCCCCTCCCCCCCTTTAAGGGGGAAGGCAGGGCAATTGGGGTTAAGTGACTTGCCCAAGGTCACAAAGCTAGTATTAAGTGTCCAAGGCAGGATTTGAACTCAGGTCCTCCCAATTCCAGGGCCAGTGCTCTATTCACTGTACCACACAGCTGTCCCCTTTCTTCTAAAATAAAAACACCCATTTCTTCAGCCAATTTTCATATGGCATGAATGCAAGAGGTCCCTCACTGTTCTGGTTGCTCTCTGTTTTTCCACACCTTTAATTTGTCTCTGATTAACTACTAGATCTGATCTAGTAAGTCACAGACAGCTTAAGATCTCTTGGTGGCAGGCAGGTCAACAGTTGGAGTCCTCCATGTTGATGAAATCACAACTCTTTCATATATTAGTAAGCTAGGAAAAAATATTTCTGTTCCCAATCTACAGATGAGAAAACTGAGGACCAAAAAATAATAGTGTTTCTTTTCTTTTTCTAGCTAAGGTGAACAACAACAAAGCATGGCAACAAGCCATCTGAGACCAGGTCTACTTATCCCTTCTCAGTTTCACAATGATTTTCCACAAGACTGTCATATATGTGAGTATATTAAGGACACTGCTATTCATTAAAATTCAACAAGCACCTCTTATGTTCCAGGAACTATATTACTTGTTGGGAATACAAAGACAAAAATGAATCAGTCCCTGCTCTCAAGAAGTTTGCATTCTTCAGGAAGAAAACAATCTACATGCAAACAAATAAATAGAAAGCTTAAAAAAATAACCCAAGGTATCAGTGTACCCTCCAATGATCAGGAAAGGTCACTCTCTTCTAAGGGGAGATCTTTGAGCTAAGCCTTGGTGGGATTGCTGGTCTAAGAGGCAGAACCAAGGAGAACACAGCAAGCATGAGGTGACTCTGTATGAAGGTAGAGAGAGGGAAGATGGGAAGCTCTGTTTAGGAAACAGGTGGGCCAGTGTGGCTGCAGCCTTCTCAGCTGGGGAGATGCTCCACATGCCACCACAGCCAGCAAAAGAGACCCTCTTCCCTAGGGCCCCTCCCCTTGATGGGTCAATTCTTTGCAGACCCTCCAGTTCATTTTTTTTTTTTTGGTGGGCAATTGGGGTTAAGTAACTTGCCCAAGGCCACACGGCTAGGTTTTTATTTGTGTATGTGTTAAGTGTCTGAGGTCGGATCTGAACTCAGGTCCTTCTGACTCCAGGGCCGACACTCTACTCACTGCGCCACCTAGCCGCCCCGCTCCAGTTCATTTTTAAGAAGTTTTATTTGTTATATTTTCCCATCACAAACATTTCTAGGTACCACTCTCCCCCTCCCCATGGAAGACTTCTTATAACAAAGTAAAAACAATCCTAAGATCTTATCTAAAAGTGCATGCGCCACTGCATATCTATAGCATCCACCCACTCTCTCTACGCTTTCAAATGTTTAAATTAATATAAATCTATTTCTTCTCATCCTCCATCCCAATGGAAAAAAGATAAAGTAAAAACAAATACTTAAACAAACCAAAACATTCATAGTCAAGCAAAGCAAATTCCCTCATTGGTTGCACATATATACATACAAATACATACATGCTACATATACCAATATATCAATACATATATGTTCCATTATTTCCCCTAAATCCATTAACTCTTGGTCAGGAGGTGGGCAGCACCTTGCTCCAGCAGAATCAATGGTCATTCTACTGATAATACTAGTTAGAGCTTTCAAAACTGTTGTCTTTCCGGTATTGCTGGTATATACATTTTTCTCCTGGTTCCATTGATTTCAAAATTCCTCAACAGTTTATAAAAGACCAAAATGTTTCATTTGTATAATATTGATTTTAAAGTGTTCATTGTTCTCTTGGTTCTGCTCCCTTTACTCTGCATCAGTTCATACAAGTCTTTCCATGTTTCTTTGAAATCATATTCCTCATTTCTTATAGCACCACATTAGTCCATCATGTTCACATATCCCAATTTGTTCAGTTATTCTCCAATTGATGGAAATTGCCTTAGTTTCCAGGTTTTTTAACCACAGAAAAAACTGTTATATCTATTTTGTATAGAGAGAATCTCTTCCTCTGTATAGCTAGGTCAAAGGGTTTGTACTGTGCAGTAATTTTTTATAATTTATTGTTCCAAATTGCTTCCTAGAATGTGTATACCCATTTAAAAATCTACCAACAGTACTTCAAAGGGCCCAATTTCCCACAATCCCTTCAACATTTTTTGGAGGGGGAAGGCAAGTCAATTGGGGTTAAGTGACTTGATCAAGGTCACACAACTAGTTAGGTGTCAAGTGTCTGAGGCTGGATTTGAACTCAGGTCCTCCTGACTCCAGGGCTGGTACTGTATTCACTGTGCCACCTAGATACCCCCAACATTTTTTGTAGACCATAAATCTGATGGATGGAAGGAAGAATTTCAGAAATTACTTCATTTGTATTTCTTTAGTTATTAGTGATTCAGAGCATTTTTCCCCTTAAGACTTCATATAGCCTTCATTTCATTTCTTCCCTTGAGAATGCTTGTTCATATCCTTAACTTCAATCAGTTTCTTATATATCTTGGAAAATGACTCCTTTATCAGAGAAATTTTCTACAAAGGTTTTTCTCAATTATTTTCCTTTTAATCTTAGTGGGGCTTTGGGGGGCGGTGCAAAAGCTTTTTTTTTTTAATTTCACATACTTAAAAGTATCCATTTTAGGTTCTATGATCCTCTCTTTCATTTGTTTGGTCATGAACTATTCTTCCATCTGTAGATAGTAAGTAATAATTCCATCCCACCCCCTCATGTTTCTCTAATTTACAATATTAAAAAAAATAAATTCCAAGTATCCTTTTAGGACTTCTTAGTCTAGTATAAAGCATTGGTCTAAATCTAATTTCTTTCCTACTCCTTTTCAAATTTCCCAGCTTTGTTGTTATTTCAGTTGTGTGTGACACTTCATGACCTCATTTGGGGTTTTCTTGGCAGAGATACTGGCATGGTTTGCCATGTCCTTCTGCAGCTCATTTTATAGATGAGGAAACTGAGGCAAACAGGGTTAAGTGACTTGACTAGGACCCATAACTAGTATGTGTCTGAGGCTAGGTTTGAATTCAGGAAGATGAATCTTCTTGACTTGAAGTCCATGACTCTATCCATTGCACCACCTAGCTGCCCCCAAAAATTTCCCAGCAGTTTTTATCAAACACTGAGTTTTTATCCCAGTAGCTAGGATCTTTATGTTTATCAAATATTATTGTACTGGATACATTTGCTTTTATATGTTATATAGATAATCAATCTCCTATTTTTAAAAAAATCACTATCAAATTGTTTTTAGAATTATTGTTTTATAAAATAATTTAAGATTCAGCACTATGAAGTATACCTTTTTTCCATTTAGTGTCATTATTTCCCTTGAGATTTTTTTTTGTCTTTTTGGAGGGGGGAGGGCAAGGCAATTGGAGTTAAGTGACTTGCCCAACATCACATGGATAGCATTAAGTATCTGAGGTCAAATTTGAACTCAGGTCCTCCTGACTCCAGGGCTGGTGCTCTATTCACTGTGCCACGTAGCCATCCCTCCCTTGAGATTCTTAAACTTTGGGACATACAAACATTATTTTTTTCTAGTTCTACCCAATAATCTTTTTGTACTTCTATGACTTTGAATAAATAAATTAACATAGGAAGTATTGTCATTTTTATTATATTGACCTGTCTTACACATCAACAATATTTTCCCAATTATTTGGGTCTAATTTCTATAAATAGTAGCTTATAGTTGTATTTGAATACTTCTTATATGAATCTTGGTAGTTAGATTCCCAAATACATTATAGATTATATAATAATTTTAAATGAAATTTCTCTCTTTCTAGAGAGGTTTTGTGGGCACTAAATATAAATGTTAGTGATTTGTTCAATTTATTTACATCCAGAAAATTTGTTGAAATTATTGTTTCAATTAGTCTCTACTAGACTCTTTAGGTACCTTAAGTATACCATCATATGACTTGCAAAAAAAAAAAAGGTGATTTTTTTTTCTTCTTTAATTATTCCTTCAATCTGTTGTCTTAGTGCCACACCCAACATTTCTAGTACTATGCCAAATAGCAGTGGCAACAATGGACATTCTTGTTTCACCCTTGATTTCATGAGAAAGGATTCTCATTTATCTGGGTTATGTATATGGTAGCTTTAGATATATTGTAGCTTTAGATATGGACTATCATTTTAAGAAAAGATCTATTCATTCCTCTATTTTTCTACACTTTATATTTGTGTATTTATTTCATTTAAGATGTTGACTTCATTGGCATATAGTTAGACAAAACAATAATGTCTTTTATTTCTTCATGCTGTGAATTTATCATTTCAATTTTTGGTGCCTGTAATTTGTTTCCCCTAGTCCTTCTCCATTAAATTAACTAGCACTTTCTCTCCCTTCTCCCCCTCAAAAATGATTGAACAGAAATGAATGTTGTATTTTATAAAAGCCTTTTGTCATATATTTATATAATCATATTACTTTTTTATTTTATTACTTACATTTATAGTTCTCCTAATATTAAACCAAACTTGCATATCTTGACCTAACTCGAATTTAGTCATGAAGTATAATCTTTGTGAGATATTGTTCTGGCTTCTTTTTTTAATATTTTATTTAAAATATTGGTATCTATTTTCATTAGGGATATCATTATATACTTTTCCATTTTGATTCTCCCTGTTTTATGCATGAAAACTCTATCTGCATCATGTATAAACTTCAATAGGCTCCTTTCTTCTATTTTAAAAAATATTTTATGTAATATTGGAATTGTTCCTTGAATATTTGATAAAATTCACTTGTAAATCCATTTGGTTCTGGAGGTTTTTATTTTCTTTTAAAGGCCTGCTCAATTTCTTCCTCTGAAACTGTACTATTTAAATTCTCTATTTTTTATTCTATTGATTTTGACATTTTATATTTGTGCAAGTATTTATTTCATTTAAGATGTTGGTTTCACTGGCAGATAGGCAAACTAATAATGTCTTATTTCTTCATGTTCTGAATTTATCATTTCAATTTTTGGTGCCTGTAATTTGGTTTCCCTCTTCCTTCTCCATTAAATTAACTAATGGTTTCTCTCCCCTCCCACCTCAAAAAAACCCAATTTCTCATTTTATTTATTAATTCAATGGCTTAAAAACTTTTTTATCCATCACTTTCTTGATTTGGAGGGGTTTCTATTTTTGGTATCTAACTTTTTTTTTAAGTGGAGGTTTTCTAGTATTTTAAAGTACATTTCCAGTTCTTTGATCTGTTCTTTCTTTTTTGTTAATAAAAGCGTTTGTAGACAAAAATTTTGCCCTAAGGATTGCTTTGGCTGAAAACTCAAATCTGGGTGTGGCATCTCCTTGTCATAGTTTTTAATGTTTAACTGCAATATCATTTCTGTGACTTTTTCTTTGCCGCAGGCCTTTAGGATTAGGATAATTAGTCTCTAATTGATCTTAATACTTTTTTCAGTGGCCCTTTAATTATCATTTAATTACCTTGTGGTCAATGAATGTTGTATATAGCATTTCTGAATTTGTTTTTGAAGTTTTTTATTGTTGGGTTCTTTTTTTGTTTTTTTGTTTGCTTATTTGTTGTTGCTGCTTTTTTAACATCCTAACATGTGATCAGTTTGTGTTAACCTGTCTTTCTATTTCTATTCAATTGCTAACATTCTATCTTATCTCTTTTTTTTACTTAAACTTCTATTCATGTGCTTAAATGTTTTTTTTTGTTGTTGTTGTTAGATTTATCTCAGGATAGTTGGGGTAAATTGAAGTCCCCTGTTATTATAGTTTTACTGTCTTTCTCCATGTAATTCATTTAATTTTTCATCTACGCATTTAGAAATCATGCCATTCAGTGCACATATATTAAATATGGAAATAATTTCAGTATCTATTACCTTTCCACAAAATGCAATTTTCTTCTTTATCTCTTTTAAGTTTTTTTTAATGTTCCCCTTGTCTGAACTCATAATTGCATGATAGATTTTCTTTAAATCTTTAACTCTGAGTCTTTATGTTTCAACCCAAGCTAGCCATCTCATTCCTTCATTCCTCTCCTGATTCTCCAGACTTCCTTCCCACCATGATGTCTTTCTAAGTGCTTGTTTATTGACTCTATAGAATACATGAAGGAGATTGATGTGTAATAAGTCAAGAGGGACAGACGGGTTAGATTGGGAAGGGCTTTGATGTTTTTATTTTACCATGGAGATAACAGAGAATGTTTGGAGCTCCTTGAACAGAGGAATGATATTGTCAGGACTGTGTTTCATCACTATCAGCTTTGGGCAAGATGGATTGGAGAAGAAAGAAGATGGGCCTAGCGAGACCAATCAGGAGGCTTTTGCAATAGTCTAGGAGAGAGGCAATATGGGTGTGAATAAAGACCATGGCCATAAGAATTCAGATAAAGGAACAAATGCAGGAGATGATCAAAGAGAATCTTCAAGACCTGAGGCTTCATCTAACTTCCTGTGAAGATACAGGTGAGGAAGCAAGCTCATAATTGAGCTGTCCAGCAGAATGAAAACCAATCATATTTCCAGAGTAAAACATGTTTAAGTCAATGAGCAATCATTCCTATACCACCTTGACACACATTCTTCATTCTTATATTTAATGTGTCAAGGTCTTAGGTTGAAAAAGATGCCAAGACAGACCAAACTGCAGACTCTGAGAAAGGAAAGTGTCTAAATCTTCGGAAAATGTAAATGATAATGGACCTAATGGTACTTCTCACTCAGTATATGTAACTGTTCATTAACATGAATGAGTAAGCTTAAAGCACAATTCATGTTTATCCCCACAGGAATAGGGGAAACATGGTACAGGAATGCTAAGAGAATGCAACCAGCCTTAATCAATAATTTCCAAGAGAGATGAATGGGTAAGAGCATGTGACCAAAACTGCCCTTTCACCTTTAAGAAAGAAAACTCGAAATTTCTACTGCTACACAATTCTTCCTGTCACCCTGTATGAGAGAGGGAGGTAGCAAAAGGACCTAAGCTCAATCTTCATTAGCGCATTTTCCTAGATAGATCACAATAACTATTTCTATAATGGATTCAGGTTTGCAAAACACTTGACATAAATGATTTCATAGAGTTTTCACTACAGCCCTTTGAGACAGGTGTAACAGACGCTATCTCCATTTTGCAGATGAGGAAACCAAAGATTAGAAAGGGTAAGTGGGCAACACAGCGAATAAATGCTAAAGCAGAATTTGAACCCAAGCCTTCCCCAGTCAGATTCCCTCAATAAGTTCCTCTAACTCTCAATCTAGTATCTCTGTACATGACAGAAAATGAAAACTCTCCCATAGTATGTAGGCTACTAGTGCCTTCGTCACTAAGATGACCCCCTATAACCTCTGTTTTCATGTATGTGGTATCATCTCCACTTTAGCACAGGGATGATTTCTGCCTTTCTTTGTATCCCCTATCCTTGGCATAATCCCTAGCACACAGCACATGATTCATAAATGCTTTTTGTCTGATTGTTGGGAAGGATGGCTTGGATTTTTTTTGGTCTTCATATCCCAAGAATCGAGCCCAATGTCTTCTTGTACATATTAGGGTTTGAAGTGCGTGTTAAACTGGAATGGGGTGTTAATGGCTTACCTGAGCTAGGAATCCAATGAAATCTTCACAAGAGAATCGTTCAGTATTCCAAAAAATCGCCCCAAACACCTCCCATGGCCCTCTGCTTGTTCTTCTTTTCATTTGTCTGTGGTCCTGCATCTCGTCTCCAGGCTAGAAGCCCAAATTTGGAGTCAGCAATTCTTTTCTAGTGGACATCTCAAAGTGAAAATGAGGAAGGGGAAGTGACTTGGCCAGGGTAACAGCCAATAAATACTAGGGAAGAATTTGAACAGCCCAGGTCTTCCCAATTTTAAGTCCAGTACAACACAGAGCCAGGAAGACAATTGCTCCAATTCTAAATCTGTGATCTGTGTACCTGACAGAAAGTGTAGGCTAAGTGGTAAACATCTTCAACTCAATATATCCCAAACTGAGCTCATTATCTGCCCCTCTCCAACCTCCTCCTCTTCCTAACTTCTCTTACTGTCTCCCTAATCACCAGGTCACTGACTCACAACCTAGGCGTCATCCTCAATGTTTCACTCCCACTCACACCCAATCTGTTGCCAAATCCCAGCAGTTTTATCTTCTTGATGTCTCGGCACTATAAGCCCCCTTTCCTCCTCTGACACTGTCACCATCATCACCTCACCTGTAGGCTCTACAAGAGCTTCCTGGGAGGTTTCTCTGCCTCAAGCCTCTCTCTACTTCAGTTCACCTTCTAATCAGCTGCCAAACTGACCATCCTAAAGCAAAACTCAAATCATGTGAGAGACAGAGACAGAAGGAGAGAAGGAAAGAGGGAAAGGGAGGAGGAGAATGAGGGGAGGTGGGGAGGGAGAGAGGGAGAGGGGGAGAGGGAGAGAGAGAGAGAGAGAGAGAGAGAGAGAGAGAGAGAGAGAGAGAGAGAGAGAGAGAGATTGACTCTGCCTCACTTAAATTCAATTCACATGCAAGTCAAGACATCACCCTTGATGTCCCTGGTCCTCTTCAAAAACAAAGAATGAATAACAAATTCCAATTCCTCTATTACCTCGGTATCAAAGGCAAAACTCTCCTCTTAGCTTTGAAAGCTCCCAATAATCTGGCCCCTTCCTCCCTTTCCTGTCTCCTTACAACTTACTCCCCTCCATATACTCTGTGATACAGTGACATTGGCTTTTTTGTTTTCCTCATACAAGAGGAAGAAACCATCTTCCCCTAGATATTGTCAGTGGCTGTCCTCCATGCCTGGAATTCTCTCCCTCCCCTCTCCATCTCCTCATTTCCTTGGCTTCCTCCAGGTCCCAGTCAAAATCCCACCTTTTGTAAGAAGTCTTTTCCAACCACACTTTAATCCTAGACCAAGTGTCTTCTCTAGGCTGGCTATCTCCAATTTATTTTGCATTTATCTTGTTTGAATGTGGTCTTTCCATTAGACTGCAAGCTCCCTGAGAGCAGAGATATTCATTTTCTCTCTCTCTCTGTCTCTCTCTCTCTGTCTCTCTCTCTCTGTCTCTCTCTCTCTCTCTCTCTCTCTCTCTCTCTCTCTCTCTCTCTCTGTCTCTCTCTCTCTCTGTCTCTCTCTCTCTCTCCCCCCACCTAGTGCTTAACACGGAAGCTGGCACAACAAACATGATGCTTGTTGATATGACTCTCCCTATTTAAAATAAAAGCTTGCACATGTAGTTGCTATTCCCAGTGCTTGCCACCATGAAGCCTCTGCTCCTCCGAGTTCCTGGAATGGGCCTGGCGCTGGTGGAGCATGTGTGCCACGTGAGACAGCTGCAAGGAAGGGAGCTCCACAATTCCCTCCCTGCCCCTTTAACCTTCCTCCCTCCATTCCAGGAGGAGGGAACTGAGCAAAGGGGGAACTGCCTGAGAAGTAAAAAAGGAAACCAGGCCCCCTCAGCCATGAATCATTAATAGAACATAAGTGAGAACAAGAGAAAAATGTTGGGAACATGGCCAAGAAAACAGCAGAGATGGGAAAGACGGGAGGCTGCACATGAAAATCCAGGTAACAGAGAGGAGCTCAGAGCTAGGAGGGCCCAGTCTGAGTGGTCCCGTCTGCACCTGAGCCAGAATCATATCGAGCCAACTGGTCAGTGGGCTTCTGCTAGGACACTGCCAGGGGAGCCAGAGGACCAAAGATGGAGACCCGAGAGGCCATGAAGGCCAACCCTCTGGCTTCACAGAGAAAGAGAACAGAGGGCAAGGGAGGCTGAGATTGACTCAGGGGCACATAGAAGTAGCCTGCCCCACTTCTGGACAGTTTTCCTTTTTGAGAAGTTTTCCTTTACATCAATCCTAAGTCTGGCTCTGGGCGACTTCCCATCCATTCCTTCTTCTGCCTTCTCAAGCCAAATAAAAGAAGTCAGGCCCTCACACATGTGGCAGCCTTCTGAGAATGTAAAGGCAGCAAGTCTGGGTCCCCTATGTGTGCACTCCTATCCCAAGGGGCTGGGAAGAGACAGGATGGCCATAAATAGGAAAGGAAAGGAATAATCTTGATTAAATGCCTATCATGTGCCAGGCTTTTCAAATGGTATCTCATATGATCCACATTACCAATACTGCATACAAAGTGAGGTTTAAAGCATAACCAAGAACATGGCCAAGTGAAAAGTGAGGGTGAGGGAGGACTCCTAAACACAGTGAAGGGAGAACATCTTGGCCTCCACACTAGTGTCCCTGGAGAGAGCTGGCCACAAGCCCTGTCTCTGACACCACACGACCCTGAGCAAACCACTTCCTGTCTAAGTGTTCCAGGGAACGTGCCCAGACTCCAAGTGGGAGAAAAGGTACCAACTTGCATTGGCACTGGGGAGGGCATGTCCTCACTGGAGATTCCCAGACCAATGAAATCACAAACCTGATCGAAATCTATGTGTGTATATGAATACGTAGACACAGACAGACAGACAGACACATATAAGCATCACTGTATGCATACAGACAGATGTTTTCATCACTCTTACAAACTTACAAAGAATCTGTATGTATATATTATATATGTATGTACATTTATACATTTATATAATATAGTTAAAATAAATGTAATATATACATATCAATCTTCTCAGAAGATTGGACATATGTATATATTATGCATATATACATATATATGAGTGTGTATATGTGTACATAAGTGTTTATCTATATGTGTGTGTATATATATATATTACATATGTGCATGCATATCTATTCTGACCCCTCAGAAGATTGATATTTACAGGGTAAAATATATGTGTGTGTACGTACATGTATATACACACAAACACATATAAACATATAGACACATACACATGCACACAGAGCCCGGTACGTTGGTTGAAAATAAAAGGAAGCACATAAGATCAACAAAGGAGAAGGTATGGCTGGGCTGAAGAAGTGTCCCTGCCAATGTGACCATAGATTACCCCCCGCCCCAGCCTAACGCCCAAATGTAACATGCTTACTATGAGAGAGAAAAAGGAGAGATATAGAAATAGGTTCTATTCACGGAATCTGAAGAAGGCTGTAAAAAGGCGTATTTGCATCCCTAGGGGCCATGCCCTGAGAATGGCAGGAATAAAGCCCCTCTGAAAAACACCTCAGCCCAGCCCGGGGAGCTTTCTTCCCACTTTCAAGTTCCCCATAAGCCTCAGTATGACCTTGACCACAGGCAGATGTTTGATTTTGAGACTTTCCAACAAAATCTACCGTCTTGTTGACAGATCCTTTGGCCTCTGCCCATATCCCTGACCCTCTCAGAGCTTGCCAGGGGTTCTCAGGATGGGGACTGAACACTGGCCATGGGATCTGGAGTGACCTGTCATCCCAGCCCTTTTGATGCTGAGTAGCTATGTGACCCCCAGTGTTCTCATCTGTAAAATGGTACTCATACCCAGACTACCTAGACTTCAGGGGCATTCTGTGTCCCATTTTTGAAGCTATATCTACAGGGAACATTGATGCTTGGCATGGGGTGCATCAGATTTAGAGGCCAAGAGATCCTAGTTCAAACTTGCCTTTTCTGCTCACTGTATAGAGGACCTTTTGCAAGTTTCTTCAGCCTTCTGGGTCTCAGTTTCTTTCTTTCTAAAATAAATGCCTGTGGGGTCCCCACCATTGGTGATTTAAACTTCCTCAGAGTTGGGACAGTCAGACATCTGACCCTGGCAGGAAGAGAAGGCGGCATTCCAACCCAGGCTGTGCCCCACTGCACTCCCTGCGATGTGCTCCATTCCCTAGGGGTCCCATGGATGGGTAGGGGGGGCCCATAATGAGACTGACTAGTGACTGCCCCTACCTCCCCTCCTTTCAGAGCCAATGCTAGTGCCCTGGGACCCTGGTCTCCTCATCTGTGAAATGGTCCCCTTTGGACCATAAACTCTAGGGCTCAGGGCTGATGGATGCTCCAACTCACAGGCTGCTTGTGTATCTACTTTGCATATTTAAGAGGAAACTTAGTGTCTCCACTATAAATATAACAGCACTTTGGTAACATCTAAAAATACCAGATGGAATGAGGGATGGTCTACTGGATATTGAGTTTCACAGGAGCCTCTGCCAGCTCCTGTACCTTCCTTAGTGAGGAAGCAGGCATTTCCTCAGGACTTAATGACTTAACGTATTCAAAATGGAGACTGGAGTAGGCCCAGATTGGCCTTCAAGATCAATAAACAAACCTTTATTAAGTACCTTCTACATACCAGTCACTCTGCTAGGTTTGGGGGATAAAAAAGATAAAAAGAAAATAACCTGGGCCCTCAGGGAGGTTATAATCAAGCCCTTTATGGGGATGATCTCCCTTGGTCCTACATGGACAGCTCTTACCTTTGTTTCACTCTATGACCATAAGAGTACCTATTTAGGGGGTTGCACCTGAATTACCACAACCAGGGACCCAAGTGGGCCAAAACAGCATCCTTTGTGAATGCATATACAGCAAAAGATTGGTAAGAAACAGCAGGCAGAAAAGTGAGGTCTATGCACTCTAGCCTTTTGCCATTTTCTTGGCATACTCTGATTATTTGCATCTTTTTTGTTGAGGTTCATGCAGAAACGGTCTTGAAACAGGTGGCCAGTCCGCCATTATTCTGCCACAGTTACTGTCCTCTGAACTAGCGCATGGGCAGGTGAAGTCAGTCTATCACAGGTCAGTTAGAGCTTCCATCGGCCCACTTGCATTTCTGATGGAGCTCAGAGAATGCCATTATTGACAGCTCAGGTTTTGCATCACCCTAAGTTTTGCACAATGTTTCCCATACATGATTTCAGCTGAGCTTCAGGGCAGTCTTAGAAATTAGGTTCTCTACAAATTATTATGTCCATTTTGCAGATGATGAAACAAACTCAGCAGTGACTGGCCCATCCACCAAGTACAGCTTGGAGGTAGCATTTGAATGGACCCAGGCCTTCTGGACTTCATGTCTATTGCAATCTCCACCAGGCTACAGTTCTCCAAACAAAAGCAGTGCCCCTGCTGGCTATCCCTTCCTGAGGGGCAAGAAAGAGTCCTTTGAAGTCCACTCTCTCCAGAGGGAAATCAGAGCTCTCCGGACAAGTCACCTGAACGCTGCTCATTGTAACATCCCACTAGGCTAGTAGCATGGAGTTGGCTCTCAGACTCACTGTCCTTCAGTTCTATAGGAGCACATACACATGCTCATCCATATCAAAGTAGACTGAGACAAATCAGCAATCATACACAACTCAAGCTCAAGGCAACATCCTGAGCTGGTGTGTATCAGAGGTGGGACTCGAGCCCAGGTCTTTGGGGCTCCTCGGCCGGCTCTCTTACCAGCATGCCATTCTGTTTTTCCACAAGGCAAATAAAGCCGTGTTATTTTCCCAGGATGGGAGTGACAATCCTTATTTCACCCACGCTTCCAATTCCCTGGCCACTGAGACATACTTGATTCACCTAAATTATCAAGCTGCTGTTCAAAGCAATAGACTGCACTAACAAAGGAAGTCATGTGGCCCAAATATCCAAACCAAACTGGCCACTGCAGTAACCAGGACACAGTCATGTCCCTCCCTCAGCTCCCAAATGTAAAAGTCAACCCCACCCAGAGGACTATGCCACTAATTCCCAGGTGCCCTTGGGCTGGTCACATCATTCCCTGGCCTCAGTTCCCTCTTCTGTAATATGGCAAGATGGATTGTGACCGTACTTTCCAGCATATTGTCCTATAAGCACATTAGCTGGGGATTAAAAATAGTAGATGTGTGTATGTATACAGGGGCCTAGAACGTGAGTGTGAAAATAGCTGACCTGCCTTTTGTCCTAATGAAAATCAAAAGGCACAAGTGTGCTTTACATGCCCTGTGTGTGACTTGCTTTCAGGGATGTGTGCTCATATGAATGCTGCATGGACACCCTTGGACCAGCTCAGATAAAATGTCCTAGCCACCCTTAGGTATAGCAATTGGAACATTGAAAAATTAACAACCAATTCTCTTATATGAGCAACTAAATCTGCCAAGGACCCAGATATTAAATCTGGACTGTGACACTGTTACCTTTGAGACCTTGGGCAAGTACCCTTTCTATCTCTCAGCCTCAAGTCCCTTGCCTGTGAAATGGGGGGTTTAGCTAGATAAGTTATAAGTTCCTTTCTAGCCCTAAATCTATGATTCCACCCCGCCCATCATCTCTTCTCTACCAACTTCCTAATAAAGACAAAATCCCAAAATACCATACAGAAAAATACCAACCTTTAAAAATAGGGTTTTTTTGAATCATTCAAATATTTTCAGAAGGAAGCTTTTTTTGTAGTTTTTAGCTATTTCAACTTGCCACTGACAGGCAGAAAACAGAAGTGACTTTTCAACAGGCGGGAAGGTTTTTTCTTCAAATTTGCCAAAATCTCACTGAAAACATAGAGAAGACTGACCGGGCTGTTTGCAAACGGGAACTTTTCTAAAGAGAGGCCAGGACACATGCACTTTAAAAACTGCTCCTTCATATTGCTTGGCTCTTGGGAGAACTCTCTATTTGACAAGAACAGGGGAAATCAGAAGTGATGTGGCAGAAATTAGGCTGGGGCAATCAGATGTGACCATACAATACCTCATACTACATAAAGCTCCCAGTCTGGATATCAAAAAGGTCAGACCATAAGGAAATTAGAGGGAAGCAGAAGGAAGAACTTTTCATAAGTTTGTCTAGGGGGAAAATTGCTGAAGGAATAAAAGGTCAAATATATAATTTGATTATATTAAATTATAAAGATTTTCCAATAAAAGTGATGCAGAGAGATAAGAGGGGGTTCTGCAGAGAGAAGAAAAATGTTTTCATCAAATAACATTAAAAAATCTAATATTCCATATGCATTAGGAATTAACTCCAAAATATGGAAGGCCAAGAGGCATTCCCCAATAGTAAAATTGTCAAAAGATTTGCAAACGGTAAATGTCTGCGTCCAAGTCACAAGTAAGAGAAATGCCCAGTAACATAGCCTGAAGGTTTCACATCAAACCCCCCCAAAACACCAAAGGGAGGGATGGTGGGGAAAAAAGCATCCTGCCATGGGAGGGAGTTGCACGCTGGACAAAAACCTTTGTGTAAAATATTTGGAATTAGGAAAATCCAATTTTTCATCCCTTCATACCTTTTGACCTACCACGTCCATTGCCGGGCATGGGTCTCAAAGAGGTCAAAGGCAGAACCAAAGGTCCCCAATGTATCAAAAGAGTCTAAGCAGCAAAGAACTGGAAACAAAGGGGATGCCCACTGACTGGGGACAAAGGGCCATGTAGTAATATTATTGTGTTGCAAAAAACGATGCACAGAAGGAATCTCCAAGTAACTTAGGCAAGATTTATGTGAACTAAAATGGAATAAAATCTGCAGAGCCAGGAAAACAATGAACACAATGATGAGGTCAAGGAAAATCAAAAATGGTCACAGAGATCAGATAAGGAAACATAGGGTCATGTGATCATAATCTTAGAGCTGGAAGGTTCCTTCCTCTCATCAGAATGGTGGGGGACGGCCAGGGCAGAACGCTGTATACATTGTTAGGCATAAATACTGTGTAAGCTGTTTTGGCATAGCTCTTTTAGGAGAAGGAAGACTTGTCTGGGACAGCATGTGCTGAAATAGCTGTGATAGGAAAACAAAGGAACAAATAAAATTTAGTTAAAAAAAAATTTTTATCTGTTACCAAGGAGGCAAACCCATTGCCTAAAATTTGAGGCAACAATGTTGAAAACATTTAATGTTTTACTGTAAACACTAAAAGTTTAGATAAAGTTTCCAAGCTAAAAAGCCACGATTTACATGCCATTTTCCAAAGCCTAGTCTAACAACAAATAGCAATTATCCCACCTCTCAAGTATTTGTGATTGCCTGGTCCTGGAGTTACTTAATTGAGCCTGAGATCTGGATTCTGGCCCTGAATGTTCTCCTGCCTGTCAGGCATGTGTCCTTCCTTCCACATTCCTCCAGCGTCTCCAATTCATATCCAAGATAAGCCAAATGAGAGTGCTGTCCCCTGCCTACACCTCACATGCTTGTCAGGATATGAGAAGCCAAGGAGACATTCACAGAACAGCTCCTTATGAACCATGAGGCCCACTGAAGGGACCGCAACAGCAAGATATTGGAGCTTCATGAATGTTTACAAACTTGCAGTGTTCTTCCTCCTCTCTCTTCCCCTCTGCATCTAGCAAGGTCAGGGGACCTTAGGAAATAGCTGTCCTGCTTTCAGGCAAACTGCTTAAACAAATAAAAAGAAAGGGGGTTTCCACTCTGACTTCTCTCCTTCCTGAGCCAGGAATCTGGCAGTCTTTTCTAGGACAAAACTTCAAATTCCAGCACAGGATTATCTTGGCTTGCGCACGCGCGCGAAAGATAAGCAAAGTCAGAGTCAAGCAGAAAAGAAAATGCTTTTTTATTGCTGCCCATTGAAATTCAAAAAAACCCTTGTGAAAGTGTCTCCCAATCTAAGCTACCTTTCCCCTTGAGCCCGAGAAACCTGAGCGCGGGCTATATTTAGCACTGGGTGGCACACAACTTTACCTCAGGGACAGGCCTGCCAAAAACCCAGCTCCAGCCTGAAAAAATGTTTTCTTTTCTTGTTGCCCAGCCCAGGCCAAAGCCATGTTCAAAGAAATCTTCTAAATAATCAGAACAATTCTGGTGGCAGAAATGAATGGAGTATTCTGGGCTCACTTGAATTCCTCTAAATATGGTCCCAGAACAAAGAGGTACTGAGAAATGAAGCCGCTGATCCTGACCAGACGTCCTCCTCTCATTAAAGGCTAATTCTTTTTCTCACTTAACAAACATTTATTTTCTCTCTTTACCAGCTCCCCCCCACCAAAAAAAAAAAAAAAAAAAAAAAAACTGAGAAAGAAAAACAAACCCTTCATAGCAAATATGCCTGGCTAAGCCAAACCAGTACCGGTACCGGCGATGGCATTCTGCAAGCTGGGACCATCCTTTCTCTATCATGGGGTGGGGGGCAGGCTCCATCATCCATCACTAACTAGGTGACCAGGTCTTTGGGACCTGATCTTCCAAACCTCTTAATGTCCCTCCACGTTCAGTGGGGCACAGAGACCTATTCATGCACTAGGCTCTGGGACCTACTAGTTATATTACTCAGCAAGTCACAAGTGCTCTTATCGGCAGTGTCTTCATCTGTAAAATGGGTACATTAGCACAGATATGATCTACCTCTCACATTGGAGGAAGAAGCAGTCTGTCAGCCAGCAGTTTTCAAACTATTGGTCTCAGGACCCTTTTGTAGTCTTAAAAATTAATAAAGACTCCCTTCCAAGAGCATTTCTGTGGGTTATATCTGTTGGCATTTACTGCATTAGAAGTTAGAATTTCTTAACATTATTGTGCAAATAGTTTTGACTTTGTGGAGCCCCAAAAGGATCTTAGGAGCTCGGGGGTGCCCAGACCCCTCTGAAGGGCCCCTCTGTAAACACGCACGTCCTGTGGCAGCTTTTTCCTTGATGCCCTGCCCTTCGGTATCAGGTCGGTTCTCTTCATTCTTTGGTCTTTCTAATTGTTGAGAAGGCGTATTTTTTGATAAGTCCTGCTACTTAGACTGCTATGTTCAATTTCTAAAGAAGTTTCTTGATTGACCTCCACCCATCTCTGATGACTGATCCTCCTATATCACCATGCCCAGGTGGTAGTGCTGTGGAAATCAGTCTATCAACAAGCATTTATTAAGTGCCTACTGTATGCCCAGCAATGTCAAAATGTCAATTAAAAAAACAAGCCAAAGGCATTCCCTGCCCTCAAAGAACTCACACTCTAATAAAGGAGAAGGAACATAGGGCCTGAAGTCAGGACAACCTTGGTCCAATTCTTACCCTACTGAGTACCTCACTCCCCAATCCCCAGACACATACCAACTCTATGAGCTTGGGCAACTTAACATCACTTGTTCTCAATTTCCCCTTCCATAAAACACCGGGAGTACTTAACTCATAGATATGTGGGGATCACACGAGATGGTAATAGCAATAACAATAATACAAACACATGTAGACCTTTAAAGTTTGTACCCTTTTCTACCTGAGTCTGGGGTGGGGGGAACCTTAGTAGAAGGTATTATTATACCCATTTTATAGATAAGGAAAATGAGGCTCAGAAAAGTTAGATGATGTCTGCAATATCATGCAAATAACAAGCGTCCAAGGTAGAATTTGGACTCAGATCTTCCAGACATAAAGCCCAGCACACTGCCCATTGTACCAAGGTACCTTGAAAGATTATATTTCAGTTATTAGTGTGATTATCTCAATGGCTAAGCTCACTCTGCTTAAATCAGATCCCCCTCCCCAAATCCCTCACTCTCCATAGTAGTAGTAGGCACCAAGCCTCCTACCAGGTGATGTTCCTTAGTCTCAAAGGAGATATTTATCATCCACCCACTACCTGTCCTGCAGCATCCGGTCAATATCCAATAACTTTGGTCATAGCTGATCTTCACCCAATCCTTTTATCAAGGACCATTTACTTTGCCAAGAACTCATGTCTAAACGACTCATCGGGTGGGTGTCAATCAGTTATCTTCTAATTTAGACACCCATCTTGTTACTCATTCTCCAGAGACACATAGATCAATTACAGCTCTATTCAGAAATGCTCCATCTCCAACTGCAGAGCCAAGAAACCAGAGAAAAAGAAATGGAATCCAAGGGCTGCTGTTTCCCCAAGAACCTCCTTATTCCCTGTAGGTGATGCCTCGTCTCTGGCCTCTTGTCCTGCTTCCCCACACCTAGAACATGCCCTGCCCTGTGGAAGGGCTCAAGCTCCACTTCTTATAGAGGACTTTTCTGAGCCCCCCGCCAGAAGTTACTTCTCCCTCCTCAGCCAAATTACTTTGCACGGTGCACATATAAAAACACCCCTACACATATGCATGTCAAAACAGACACACATGATTGCCCCCAGTATAATATCAACTCCTTCTATATAATATAAATATATATACTATATGATATTATATAATATATAATACAAACATATGTAATATAAATTCCTCTCTTTTTCTTTTGTCAGAACCTGTCATACAGTAAGTGTTTAATAAATGCTTGTTGAATTCATTTGGGCTGTCTCCCCACCCCCAGACTGGGGATAGGGGAGGAAGTAGGAATCAGAAGCAGTTAACCCATTAAGCCCTGCTTCTCAAGTGCCTTTCTGCAGGTGCCAGCTCTCCTTAGAAAGGCATATGGCTTCCACACAATCTACTCCTAACTCCTTAAACAAGCATCAGTGTGCTACAATGGATAAGACTGGGCTTGAAGGCAGGAGAGATCTGGAATGGAATCTCACCACAGACACATGTAATTATGTAGTCATGGACACTGGCATCATCACATTGGCTAGCCTCAGTTTCTTTACCTGTAAAATAGGGCTAGTCTAATCTGTAGCATCTTGTTCAAAGGTTTACTAAAAGGAAAATATCATGTAAAGGTGAGTTACAATTATTAGAAAAAATATGTACTTGAAGCCAAATAAGCCAAGTTCAAATTCTGCCATTGTTAACTTTACCTATGTGGCCCCAGGCAGCTCGCTTGATCTAAGCCTCTGCTTCCTGCTAGGTGAAATGGAAGCACTGGACAAGAGGACCTCTGAGCTCCCTTCCAACCCTAGAGCCATAATGCTATCACCCTTCTTCCCCAGAGTTAACTTAGCAAGAATTTACATGAATAACAACAATTAAAAAAAAAAAAACAACAACCCTCTTCTCCAGGTGCTCTTGTGTTGGCGTTGTGCCTCTATCCTGACCTAGGCTGGACCTCAGCCAGAGGACTCAGTCATGTTGTTAGACTCAAGCTCAAAGAGCCTGGGTCCCCCAGCCCAGTCTCGGCAAGCCAAGGGAGCGAACAAGGCCAACAACTCGGTTCATAGATTATTGAGTCCAATGGCTTTACCAAGGGCAGATCTGCAGTAGCCCTGCTGCCAACGAATGATGACAAAACCCTTTTAAGATGCAAGTTCTCTAAGTCAAAGGACAGCAGGGCAAGACAGAGCAGTAGTGCCTCTGAGAAATCCCCTGAATGTGGTCTGGGGTCTTCTCCTGATTGCTCAAAGAGCTATGTGAGCTGAGATGAAATGACGGTGGGCGTTGAAGGACAAGGAATCCCTCCAGGTCCTAGGTTGTGGAGAAGCAGCCTGACAGAGGAGAGAGTCAAGAAGCTCAAGGTTGGACCTCCACACCTGGCATTCAGCTCCTGGTGAGACTAGAGACAAACCACCTGTCCAAGGCTCTGTTTGCAAGAAGGCAACAGTGAAGAACAAAGCACCCACCTCCTAAGGTCATTCTAAGAATCAAAGGAGACCACAGGCAAAGCAAACAGAGTCAAACCCCACCTGGGGCAGGGCAGTGCTGCTGTGGGGGGGCTTGGAGAAAGGCAGGGATTCCTGGGTGGGTCCTGCCTCTGACACTCACCTGCCAAATCACCTGACTCATCAGTGCCCCAGGCAACTCCGCAGGAGCTAATCTCCATCAGGGAGGGAGCATCCCCATTCAGACTTCCGCAGACTGCTGGCGCCACAAACCCAGACCAAAAACAATGGACATCATGATGTCACCTTGTGGTTCCTACTGCTGATCTGATTAGAGGCACAAACCTACCCCAGCATGTCTCGGACAGTGACTCCATTTGCCATGGACTCCTTCTTGTTGTTTCCCCTCATGGGATGTCAGCTCTTTGAGGGCAGGGATTAGTTCATTTTTTTCTCTGTATCTCCAGAGCCTAGCACACTTGCTGGTGCAGAGCATGCACTTAATAAAGGCTTGATTGATTAACCTTTTTTTAAAAATCCACTAAAGTCGCCCTTTGATGCCTCATTGTGGCAAGAGGGAGACTATGGAAGTTTCACAGCTAGGTTGGCAAAGTGGCGGGCCAGCTGGAAAGACTGTAGTTATGGGGCCAGGGATGGACTAGCTGCCTGTGACACAATGCCCAGCCTGGTTAAGGTCAGAGGGGTCCATTCCCAGACTGGCCACAGCAATTCCCCCAACCTGCACACCCACAATGCTGAAGTTGTGATAGATCTCTGGAGAGGAAAGACCCTTCCTTCCCTTTGGGAGACAGCATCCCATCAGCCTCTGCCAGGGCCCCAATATGCACTGTTCTCAGCAACACAATTCACCAGGATTAGGGAGTCAAGAGTAACAAAAAGGGACACAGAATCTGGCATAATGGCTGCCCCATCTTGTATTCCTTCTGAGGAGGATGGCTCTATGGCCCCGGGCCTGGGTGGAGCCCCTCCACCAGCCCCGACCCAGAGGTCTAGAGTACAGATGAGGAGTAAGCAAGGGATAGTGTGGAGAGAGCCACAGGCTCATAGAATCTGAGATGGGTCCAACCTGGACCCCACTCTACTAGACCAGAGAAGTGGGCATCCAGCGTCTCCCTGAAGCTCTCCACAGAGGGAGGCGGAGCACCTCGCTGAGAGGCAGTTTCATTTGTTAGCACGGTTATTCTGACATCCACCCTCAGCTAGCCACTTGGTGACTTCCCCTCAGTGATGAAAGGCCTTGAGGCCACGAGATCTATAAGGACCAGCTAGAGGAACTAGGGCTTTTTAGACAGGAGAAGAGAAGGCTCAGTGCCGACCAGGGAGCTGTCTTTAGACGTCTAAAGGGCTGTCATGGGAAAGAGGGATTAGACCCATCGTTTTAGACAGAAGGTGTATGACCCAAAGCAGATCCTTAAATCATGCTTGTGAAATTGAACCAAACAATTTAAAGTTGTATAATGTAGAAGAAGCCACCTTGAAATAAACTGGTGTGATGAAAATCTGTCTTGTCTCCTTAAAGGTGCTAATGCCGTCCTTGGCCTGATTCCTTCCAGAAGATGAAAGGCATTTACATATCCTAGGGATGCGTTCCTGCCTTTAAAAAAGCAGACATAAATATCTTTATAGACTTCTACACACCTGGGGTCAAGAAGAGAGAACTGGAGAAAGTGCTCAACTCATTTCTATGAATCTTTAATTATGCATCAGATTCTTAAACCTATCGCCTGGCATTGAACACCTTGGGCAAGCCTATATCTCCCTATTTTATGCCTCACTTGCTGTAAATGATCAGAGGGTCCAACAAGGTTATTTCTGTTGCTAGATCTTTCAGAGAATTTTGTATAATTAAAAGGAATATGACCCAGAGGGCAAATGGAGAGGCATATGGTGGCTGTGAGCAGGCTGCCACACATTACAAATAAAAAATTACAAAAAAGGTTGGAATAAAGAATGTCATCCAAGGAGATGTCATTCATAAAACTCTTACTTAGCACAGTGACTGGAACATAGTAGGCACGGAACAAAATGTGTGTGCATTTATTGACCAAAATAACATGAGTGGAGAAGTAGGGGGCTGAGAGAGAGAAGCCCCAGTGAGCAGATTGCATGCCTCACTGCTGCCTTCAGGAAGTAAGGAGAATTCAGGGAAGGTCCTCAGACTTTCCACTGGTCCCCTTATAAAAAGATATGAACAAGAGGCCTGCAGAATGGAGAGCTTTGATTGGCTTGCAATCTGCATCATGGGAGGGACCTAAAGTGGTGAGAACCCAGGGGACCATTTCTTTAAACCATTTTCCTATAACCTTGAAAAGGATTTTCCATCAGTCACCTCCCATCACTTCCATCAGTTGCACTGAAATTAGCAAATGAAGAGCATTAACTCATCTTGGGAAACAAGGTTCTCCTCCACATCTCACTCACATCCATATCGCCATCCCACAAAAACTGGGTTTCCGGAGTGTTCAGGATGAAGGGCTCCGTCATGCTGTCCTTGCTCTACAGATATACTCTGCTTACTCTAATCCAGACGGAAGAAGCCTATCTGCCAGATTTCCAGAGGTGGAAGGGACATCAGAGGCTGCCTGGTCTTGAATAAAAAGTCCTGCTAAAACATAACCAATGGGTCTTCCAGCCTTTGATTGAAGGCCTTCAAGGAGAGGACTCCACCACTTTTTGAAGCAGGCCGTTCTACTTAGGGATCGCTCTCATTGTCAAGGATTTTTCCCCCTTCCATCATTCTATATTTGTCTCTTTATTACTTTCACCCATCATTCCTCATTCTGTTCTCTGAGACCAATCAGAACTGAGCTAAATCCTCTCTTACATGACAAACCTTCTGATATTTAGACTAAATTATAAGCATTTGTTAAGCACCTACTATGGGCTACACCATGCTAGGAGTCAGGCGTACAAAGATGGCCCTTAGGTAGCTTTTGTTCTGTGCAGAGAGACCAAAGGCAGCTGCCATCCACGCCTCTCCAAAAGTCTTTTCCTCTCTAGTCCAACCATCCCCAGTTCCTTCTGGCATTCCTTCTACCAATCAAGTTTTCTCCATGACTGCATGTTACTCATGGAGAATTGTCAGATTTATGACAGGATGGTAGTAAAAAATTCTATTCTAGTCTCAAAGATACAACTTTCAAATTTTGTTTTTCCATTTCCCATATTAAGATCCTTCAAATTAAAATATGTATAAAACCAAATGGTACAATTGCCTTTGTTGATAATTGGAACATTTTTATTGATAAAGAACCTTAAATGAAGATTCCTTGGATGTGTCTACAGTAGCCGTTACATAAACATGCTCAGCCTCTGGCTGTCAGCGAGAAATAAATCTTCTTGATTTTTATCTTGAAAAACTGTCACATGCTCAGCAATCTGAAAGAAATGCTGAGCTATTATGCTTAATTAGAAGTGTTTTTCCCAGAACTGCAGAAAATGAGAAATATTGTGTGACCAATTATCTAAACATAAAGAGAAATGATTTCACCGACACAATACTTGGGATCTGTACAGTTTCCATATTTGAGCTTATTTGAAAAAAATGAACAATAAGAGATTTGATGAAATCTGGCTATGTTGGGGGTGGGGAGTTAAGTTGAGGGAAGAGGATAATCTAGCACAATTTACGCATTTTGAGTTTGGACAAAATACATGGGTGGGGGTGGGGAGCGAGCCTAAGGAGAAAAAAGCTGCAATCTTTCTTTCTTTCTCACTGTCTCACTGACTCTCCGCTAAAACTATCCTTCCTTTTCTTTCCACATGGCTTGTCCCATCTCCTTTTCTAAGGTCTCCACTCTGGTCATCAGCCTTGATCCCATTACTTTTCCCAGGGATAATCTCATTCCACCATCTCTTCTAACTACTGGGTCATCCAGGGAGGAGCAAGAATTAGACAAGTAAAGCTTCTGATTAGAGGGGTCCAGCAAGATGGGACAGACCCCTTGCCTGCCACAAATAGGAGCCAGACAGCTGAGATTCAGTGATGAGAGATGGAAAAGAAGTTAGGACCCAGAGGGATGTGGTTCTTCCCTTATGACTGTCTACAACCAATGAACTGAGATGACAGGCAGCTGAAGGTCCCGACCAAAACCTGGGCAACTGATCCAGGGGACAGCACTGGCCTCCATTTGGGGGCCACATCTCATCTCCATGCCCCATTATGCAACAAGTCCCAGGGTCTAGGTTCCTACATCTTTAAGTACCAGCCCTATTGGCAGCATGAGTCAAAGATCTACTAAGGAGTTTTGCCATTTTGTCTAAACCCCCTTGCCTTCTCTCAGGGGACCTAAACAAACTCCAATTGTTTTCTTCCTCTAATTCTTGGACTTGGAGAGGCTTATGCACCACCGGGACCACTAGGGTCTAGGAGACTGATAAGCATCTACCTAGCTGGGAGAATTTTTTATTATTTATTGTCCATTGTTTTTATTTTTCCAGTGCTAAAAGTAAATGTTGTGTATGCTATCCAAGAATGCTAATCTGATTCTCTGGGGATCCACTTCCAATATACCAAGGTCATGTGAAACAGCAAATTCAGGGAAGAGAAAGCATTTGCCAGAGATGGGACCTTGATAACTGACTCTGATTGGGTAAATCTACAAGAGGCCACACCTCCTAGAGGAAGAGTTTTTGAATCTCTTGTGTTCTGGAACCCTCTGATGGTCTGGTGAAAACAGTGGAGGCCTTCTCTGAATCCTGCTTTTAAATGACTAAAGTCAGAGATTACTGAAAATAAAGATGTAACTTCTTTCCCCTTCCAAGTTTATGGACCCTCTTCCATCTATCCACAGCCCCTTGGGATCTATGGATAGTAGTTTTATTTCTAAACCCTTGCCCTAGAGACAGTCGATGCTGCTCCTCAGTGAGAGGGAGGAAGGATAAAATGTCGGCCATTTGTGAACAATAGAGAAATCAGCACTTCCAACCAACAGGAAATGCACAGATATACATGATGATGAGCGTGATTATGGGATAGCCAGGTTCAGATTCTCTGAACAGGCCCAAGATGGTGTCTATCAGCCATCTGGGGGTTAACTGAGCAAAAGACTTAAAAGTGAGGGGAAGTGTGATGGAGTAAAAAGAGGACCAGCCTTGGAGACAGGAAAAACGAGGTTCAGCTACTGCCCAGAGCCATAGTTAGTGGCTTTGTGACCCTTCAATGCCCCCGAATCATAAAGACTCCAATGGTGGCGCCAGCCAATCCTTATTTGTGAAAGGACTTTCTAAGAGCGTTAGTGGCTGCCCCCCATTAAATCAAAGCCATAGACCAAGAGAGAAACTGGGAGATTGACAACGTTCTATTTCATCACCTCTAAATCACAGCGACTCCTACTCCTTCTATCAGTGTAAAGGCAGCATGGGAGAGGAATACGAAATTCAGCAATGGAAAAACAAGATACAGCAATAAAAACATTACAAACAGTATCAATAAAAATCAGTGCTAAAAAACAAAATCCTATCTCCTATGGAGAACATCTATTTTATGATTTCAAAGTATGATTTAGAGAGAAGCAAGGTACGAAAAACAATTAAAACCCAGAGCAAAGCAAAGATTGATATTCAGACTAGAATGTTCAAGTGTAATTAGATTAATAGTCGTCATTTATATATGCTCAAAGTTTGTAAAGTGCTTATCTAAGTCATGGATGGGTTGTGATCTATTTGGGGGAAGAGTTTCCACACCAGAGATACTCCACACTGACAAAATGACAGATCCTTTGCATAATTGCATATAAAGACATGGAGAAAGCTGAGTTTCAGTGACCTGTATTCTCTGCAACCAAGGAGTTACTGAACTTCTGTCTGTAATCACCTCTACTTGGGGAGCTATGATTACATATTATATGATCTATTTTATAGCCTGTCTTATATAATCACTGACATCTCTGCAGTGCCTTAAGGATTACAAAGCACACTAGGCCCATTATGTTTGAGGCCGGTGACTAGTGATGAATAAATCAGTATCACCAAGGGCCTGTTAAGGACCTGCCACATATGGGACAAGGCATGGTTCTGGAGGCTGGGAATACAAAACCAGCAGTGAAACAATCCATGCCTGCCCTCAGGAAGCTTCCATCCCAACATGTAAGGCAGAATGGAGATACAGTAACCCTGGACTGAAGGCTTGGTACCACTCAGGTGCCCCTCGATGGGATCACCCTAAGACCATCACAGGCCACATGTGGAAGCCCTCTGTCTGGCCCCCAGCAAACAATCAGGTCCATATACATCTCCCTGCATGACTGCCCTCTGGGGGTATGCCTTATGCTCTCTCCCATTGCCCTAGCTCCTAGAGTTTCATAGGGGTCTCTGGCTAGGTGCCTTCTGGGGAGATCAAATGAATCCTCCTCCAATCACATGGAGGGGGAAACCCCACAGGGTGACTGATGGGGCTTCAGAAAAGGATTTCTGTAGAAGGTCATGCTTGAACCAAGACTGAAAGGAAGTCAGGGTTCTGAGTGGCAGAGAGAGGGAGGAAGGGCATTCCTGGCAGGTGGGACAGCCATTGCAAAGGTATAAAGAGAGGAGATGGAGAGTCATGTGGGAGGAAAAGGGAGAAGGACATTTTGACCGGAGTGTGAAGGAGGAAAGGTTAAACGGGACCATGTTGGGAAAAGCCTGAAATACCAAAGAAATGAGTACTTTAAAGGAAAGGAAGCTTGGGGTTGAAAAAAATGAATTCATTGTCCCACAGTCACACAGTTAGTTAGCATCAGAGCTGGGATGTGAAACAAACCAGGACCTCCTTGCTCCCTGTCCAGTCTATTCATTCTTACACCACGTCTGCTACAAGGGGCCTTAGAGACTTTCTAAACCAAACTCCTCATCTTAAGGCAGTAAGAATGGCATCCAGAGTGGTGACATGCCAGGACCACGGTCCCGAAGAGAGCATGCAGCAAAGGTGGGGCTCAATGCCAGACGTGATGACTCCAAACCCCATCTTCTTTCTGCTTTCTTGTCTGAGCTCCTGGATGGCCAGTCTGCAGTAACTTCAGCCCAGCTTGTTCACACCTGCATTCCAGCTCCATTCAGAATCCTAAAAAAGATCTAAATGACGTCCTGACTCACCTGCATCCCCTGACTGGCCTGGCTTCTGGCAGACTCAGCTTAATGCCCACTTTCTGCAGGAGGCTGGTCCTGGGTTCTCCTCTTCTCCCACTCCTAATGTCTTCCCTCTGAGACTGCATACATATATGTGTGTTTGTATATTGTATGCATTATCATGTCATGTATAAATGATATGCAGAGATGGAGAAGGAAGGAAAAGAGAGAGGAGAAAGGAAAGAAAGGAAGGGAGGAAGAAGGAAGGAGGAAGGAAGAAAGGAAGGAAGGGAAGGAGGGAAGGAGGGAGGGAGGGAAGAAAGGAGGGAAGGAAAGGAAGAAAGACAGAGAAAGAAAGAAAGAGAGGAAGAAAGAAAGGAAATGAGGGAGGGATAGAGAGAAGAAATATATGTATTACATGTTAGATGGAGCATATACATATATCATACATACTATTACATGTAATATTTCTATATTATTTTTATGTAGATGTTTGCATGCTGTCTCCCCCACTCAGATGTGAATTCCTTGAAGGACCATGTTTCCATGTTTTTGCCTCTTTTTGTAGCCCCAGAACTTAACACAGTGCCTGACACATAGTAATCATTTAAAAAGTGCTTGTTGACTGACACTGATTGAAAAATTACTTTGCTGATTAATCTTCTTTTACTCCAAAATTGAACACAAAGTCAGGTCAGTCAGAGCTAAAGTTTTACAGACAGATAATGTTGGGATCTACACAGACTCTTATCCTTGGGGAACAAAAGAGTCAATGAGATCCAAACCAAAAACATTTGTACAGCATTTTTAGTCTGATGATTAAGGCTGGATTGGTGTTTCCCTGGATAAACACAGTGCTCACTGAACCTGGCTGCAGCAAACCAGGCCAAGAGAGAGATTTCTACCTCTGGTCAAGGGTAGACAAGAATGAAAGAGAAGATGAAAGTCGAAACTCCAAAGCCCCAGAGCTTCCAAGAGCTGGACATGAGACACGAGGACAAGTGAACATGGAAGGTCATTGTTAGCAATTTATGATGGACTTTTTTTACCCCTTTTATGCTGCCCTTGTGGCTAATTCCTGCCTTTAAAAATTGATATTCAATTTTAACAGCTTCCAATAAAGTTAAGCACAAGAATTTCGGAGCTAAATTTGCCCATGACTTTTGAGAGCTCCAGGTATGAGCGCACAGCTAATGGAATGTTAAAAATTTCCTGGCAGCTCCGTTGGCGATGTGTGCAGTGTCAGCTGACCAAGGGTTTTCCAAGAGTGTCTGAAGACTCATTTCTTTTCTCCTAGAGACCTTTCTTTCTGGAGTTTAGTTAAACCTCCCTGGTACCACAGTCCACCATGACTCTTCAGGGTCTCAGCAAAGCTCTCATGGCTCCTGTTTCAAGAACATGCTGGGGTTTGCCAGTTCCTTTCTTCAGAAGATCCTGTATCTATGGCCTCAAGGGTCCTCATAGAAAGTCCAGGACATCTGATTGCCAAGGAAGCACTTTCTTCATGACAAATCTAATGACAAATGAGCAAGCAGCCTTGTTGATCTTCTTTTCCAAAGAGGCCATAGTCTCTAACAAAATGTATTAGTAATGATGAGTGATTAGATTCTGTTCTGGTCATTCGATGATTCTTAGCTGGCCTTTCCTTTCCGTGTGGGCAGACACTACCCCCTTCCACCCCTGGTCTGTGTCTGTGTTCACAGACTGGGCTCCTTTTCTTTGACGTTGCTGCTTGCTGGGGAGAGCCTAAGATTTTGAACTCATAATTTCTGGGCTATAACTCTAAGTTACGACGTTCCTCAGGAATATGGGGTACAGGTTGAACAAAGAGCTGGGGAGTCTAATTCCCCTACCAAGAGATGAAATGGAGCCAAATCAATGAATCCAAAACACACCTGCATAGCTGGGTACAGCTAGATGGTGCAGTGAATAGAATGCCAGCCCTCAAGTCAGGAAGACCTAAGTTAAAATCCAGCCTCTGACACGAACTAGCTGTGTGACTCTGGGCAAGTCACTTAGCTGCTGTTTGACTCAGTTTCCCTTCATGTAAAATAGAGATATTAACAGTACTTACTTCCTAAGGTTGTAGTAAAGATAAAATGAGATTATATGTGAAAATCACTTAGCATGGTGTCTCCCATATAGGGTTGCTGCAGATTCCAACAGGGGTGGACTGACTTCTGTCCTAAGGAGTAAACATGAGCAGCTTTAAAAGCAAAGCAAGGTCACCAGGGTGTGCTCATCTGCATTTCCAAAGTCTTAGAAATCAGCTTTTATGGGAAGAATCCTTGTTAATGAGGCAAGTAGCATGGAAATATTGTCAGGGGGTCAGTGGCCAAGGCAGAAGCTTCATCACTTTGTACAGCAAATATCTGGGGTCATGAGATGGATTTGGCTACTCTTCCTAAGGCCTATTGAAGATTCAAGTAGTGGAGAGGACTGGCTTTAGGATCAGGAAGACCCAAGTTCAAGAGATTCACACTAGCTGTGTGGCCCTGGGCAAGTCACTTAACTACCCAGTTCCCTAATCAACTGTAATAGGCTATAAAATCGCATATTTGTGTTGTAGGAACAATTTGCTTACCAGGAATTCTCTAGACCAATAAAATCATATGAGTGCCCCCCTCAAAGCCAACCTACAAACAATACAGAACATATTCTCTCCTTTCTAAGGTCTGATATTCCCATAGTGTAGTTCTGATGTTGCGCCTCTCCCAGACTTACCATCTCTAGGACCATATGCATCTCCTTTCTTTAGCATTAAAAGCCCTTGGCAATCTGGCCCCAACCTCCCTACTATGACCCCTTTACTGGCATGCTGCTGGCCTTTTTTTAACTGAAGGGGGCCATCTTTCCATCTGGGGGTTCTTTATTTCTATGCAACTTGACAAGGGCAGTGGCTGGCCAGCCAGCCCCAGGGAGAGAAGTAGAGAGACAGCTTCTCTCTCCCTGCTCAGAGAGCCGGGTGGTTCGAGCTGTTTCCATGGTGAGTCGAGCTTCATTCTTTCTGAGACTAGAGGGAGGTCACTAGCTGGGCCAGCATCCAAAGCTTAGAGGCCGCTCATGTAACTTGACCTAAGTGAAGGTTCAAAGGGTCGAGAGACACTGGGTGGCACTTCCCCACCCCCAACTAAAAACCTGATCTGTTTGTATTTTTTTTAAGTTCTGACATTAAGAAGCAAAGCCGTGAAATATATTTATAGTCACCATTGAGTGGACAGTAAATAGAAGGACAGCCTCCGCAGCCAGATCGGGGTCCTGTTTCTGATATCTTCTGGTTACATGCCTGTGGGCAAATCCCTTTATTTCCCAGACACAATGAGCATGCAGCCCCACAACTCTCTAAGACAAGGATTCTGAGCCTTTTTCATATCATGGACTAGACACTTTGGCTGTTTGGCTAAGCCTATGGACCCCTTCTCAGAAGCAGGATTTTTAAGTGCATAAAAATAGGATTCCAAACAAATATAGTTATCCAAATACAAAAAAAAATCCTAAACATAAAAATGACACCTCTCCATTGATCCCTTAGGGGCCTATAGAACCCAGGTTAAGAACCCCTGCTCTGAGGCTATAGCCCTGTTGATTTTCATTGGCAGCAAATGTTCACGCTGGGAGTTCCCCACACTAATGAAAAACGTGGGTGTGAACCTACAAACTAAAACAAGGAGCCAGAAACAGGAGCATCACAGGATCCGAAGATGTCAGTCTGTATACTAGATATTTCAGCACTTTCATTTGCTAGAGAGAAAAACTTTTATATTGCCTGGTTACTAGCTTAACAGGACCCACTTAAGGTTCCCACCCCCACGCCCCCACTCCCAAAGGAAGAAATAAGCCATGAGTTCTACCAAATCATTAGGGGACCTTTCCAACCTCTAACCATTGCATTTAGGGAGAATTTAGTCCAAACTTGTCTTTTAACAGATGAGGAAACTGAGGCCCAGAGAGTCCTAAGTCACACAGGAAGGAAGGAAATAAGAACTAAGCACACACCACTTTACAAAGATGATTTCGTTTGGTCTCGATGGAGGCTTTTTTTTTTTAATATTTCATTTGATCCTCACAGAACCCTTAGTGGCAGGGTCTGTTATTTTTGGCATTTCACAGTAGAGGAAACTGAGGTTTAGCCATGGGGCAGTGAATAGAGCACTGGACTTAGAACCAGGAAGGCCTGGATTCAAATCCAGCCTCAGACTCTTGCTTGTGATCCTGGGCAACTCACTTCACTCTATCTCAGTTTCCTCATCTGTAAAATGAACTGGAGAAGTAAATGGCAAACCACTCCAGTATCTCTGCCAAGAAAACCCCAAAAGAGGTTGTGCTGGACAGTTGGACAGAACTGCCCAGGGTCACTTGACTAACGTCTGAGGCCAGATTTGAACTCAGGTCTTCCTGGTTCAAAGACTGAAGTGCCCTCTTCTGCACCACCTAGCTGCCTCAAAGCAGCATTATTTACTCAGATATTATTCAGCCCTCTGTCCTAATACAAAGAGGAACTCCAACATTTTCAACATATCCAGCGATTACGCTTAAAAGTCAGAGAATCAAAAAGTGTGATGGGGGTTGGTCAATGGGGAACCAGTTTTTGGCCAGCCCCCCATTCTAGCTGGATTCTAGTTGGAAGGTCACTTTGCCCCACCCCCTCATTTGACTGATGGGTGGTGACCTCTGGGACCTAGAGAAATGAAATGAATTGTTCAGAGTCACACAGACCTGTAGGCAGAGCTAAGATTCACAGCATGGTCAGCTTTCTCTAGCTGGGACACCCTTCCCACTGCCTTGCATAATTCTACCAACTGGCCAACTCTCCCCTTCATTTAGGGAGAGGGAGGGAGGAGAGCTGGTGTCCTTTCTGCTCCAACCTCCCGTTTTCCCACCATTTCACAGATGCTCAGGTTTGATGAATGAACAGGAGAGAATATTGGCACCTAGAACTCTAGACCTTGCTATGACCAAGTAATGAAGACAATTTCTCAGAACTAGGAAATCTCATCACTTGACTTGGGGAGCAGCTGGCACAGAGGCCAATGAAGTCACTAAACTCTTAAGCACCTACTTTGAGCTGGGCTGTGCTTAGTGATAGCATTAAAGGCATCTTTCTGTGCTAAGTGATGGGAAGAAAGGCATTGCTGCACTCACATTTAGAGAACTTGGGTTCCAGTCTATATCCCACCATTAACTAGCCCCGTGACCTTGAACAAGCCCCCAAACCCTCTCATCCTCAGCGACTCATCTAGATCAGGGGGTCATAACCTCTCTTTCTAAGGGGGTTGAATTAGAGGACCAGTGCATGCACTCTTACCCCAAAAAAAACACAGAGCAAGCAAACCTGGACAGCCATAGTATAGCATGTTTATCAGATGCTTTTAATTTTTTTTCCACATATATGAAGATTCTCAGTTCCTAGGAAGCTCAGAATAGGCCAAAAATTGCACCACCTCTATATGAAGGCATGGGACATTGTTCCATATGGTTTTCATTTGACTAGTTTTGGAAGAACAATGAAGAGCGGCTAGAAATCTTGATGAATTTATCTTTCAAACTTTTCTAGTCTAGGTCTACAAGTCTGTCAAAAGGCCCTGAATTTATTTTTCTTTTTATCTCTTCCTATTTGCTTCCTCTCCATCACTCTCCCTCAGTCTACTGGTGAGTTTTCCTATCCTAATTTTTGAAGGGAAAAAAAGTTTTCCCCCAACTTACAGCTAAACCCCCCTTCCAACAAATAAAACCAGTTAAGCAAAAATAAATAAAAGCAATAACACCCGTTACAGTGACTACTTCCACAACATTCTGCCCTAGTGGTCCCCTGCCTCTCTGCTGTGAGGAGGGAGGACTGCTTCATTATCTGCTCTCTGGGACCATCATTGGCTTTTCCAATTACTCAGAATCTACGGTCCTTTTTACACGGATGTCAAACTCACATAGAAATGGATCCCTGCAGGCCATCTATTGACTTGGAAAACCATAAATTAACATTATCTGTGCTGTGCTGCCTGTTTGTTTGGTTAAACATTTCCCAAATCCATGTTGATCTGCTTCTGGCCAGACTTGGGGGTTTGAAACATCTGATTTTAGAGATTTTGTTATTTGCACTGTCATAGGGATATTTATGTCATTCTTTGGGTTCTGCTTTCCTCACCCACATCAGTTAATATAATAATAATGGCTAACTTTTGAAAAGTATTTTAAGATCTTATCTCATTTGATCCTCTCAACACTGTGAGGCAGATGTTTTTATTATCCCTATTTTATAGATGGGGAAATTGGGCACCAAAGAAGTCAAAGATCACACAGCTAGTATGTGTCTGAGACAATATTTCCCTCTCTTCCTGAGTCCTGCACTCTATCCATACTTCTCAAAATTGTTCCCATTTGTGATTTCTTACTGAAGAATCACTGACTGAGAAATCACACTCCATTATATCCATATGCTGCATTTTTTGTAGCCCCTCCCTGATCAATGGACACTGTGATGGCAAAGAACTGGAAACAAGAAGCAAGGCATGACTATGAAGAGCTGGGCATAGATGGAACCTTGGTTTCCATTGCACACCTCCCAGGTCATTCACTGGTAGGTCAAAAGGCCAAATCCTGAAGCTGAAGCTTAAGTATGTTAGTCACACAAAGAGAAGACCGGACCTCAAGGTTGGGAAAGGCTGAAGGAAAAGGGGATGGCAGAGGATGAGATGGAGAGATGGTGTCATGGAAGCCATGAACATGAGCTTGGACACACTTGGAGAGAAAGAGGAGGAGAGAAGAGCCTGGAGCGCTGTGGCCCTTGAGGTCACCAAGAGTCGGATGTGAGAAACAGCCGCAAGAACAAAGAGTACATGTTTTTCCAATTATTTCTTGTTGGACCTCAGGAAAGACCCCCATTGCCCAGACTCACACCTTGCCATCCCAGGGAGGGACTGGGGTTTCCTGACTAAAAAATATAAAAAGATGCCTCCTAGATACACCTACCTTCCAATTTAGTTCGACAGATATTTACTAAGCATTTAACTCTGTGCCAGGAGCTGGTGACCAGCATTAGGGATGCAGAGACAACAGCGAGTGTCCCTGGAGAAGCTTGTGTTCTTTTGACTAAGGGAAAACAAGGGGTGTGTATTAGAAATGCATACAAAGCATACATAAGATAAGTACAAGTAATTACAGAGAGGAGGCTCATCCTAAGTGGGGAGATCACCTCACCTCTTCCTGAGGACGTATTCAATAGGAGGAGCAGGGAAATGGACAATGACTTTGGAGTCTAGACAACCAGGTTTGGATCCCCACTTTGATATGTATTACTCATATGACCTTAGACAGATCCTTTTACTTCTACCACTTAGCATCTGCATGACCTTGGACAAGCCCCCTCTTCTCTTCTGGATCTGTTCCCATCTATAAAAATCATCAGGATGGGTAAGATGGTCTCAGGTCCCTTCCACTCCAATATTCCACAATCATGTGTTCTCTAAGCACGGGATGATAGATTTGAAATGAAGGGAGGTGGGCTCACATCCCAGTTATACTCCTACTTGTTTGACCTTGGATAAGTAACCTCTCCCACTTACCATGTGCCAGGGGTCCTGCTACACACTGAGGACACAAACAACAAATGGAGATAACCCCTGCTCTCAATGAGCTCAAAACTAATCAGAGAAGGATTCAAGGCCACCCTTCTACCAGCATCCAAAGCCCAAGGCCCAGCTTGGGGTCCTGGGTAAAAGGCTGCTGCCCTCCCAGGGGAGGCCAGAGGGAGGTTCTGCCAGCCATCCCCATTGACTGAGTAAGAAGTTGCCTAATCATGGCACCTTCAGAAAGAAAACATGCAGGGAAATCTGGGAAACCAGAAATGGAAGCTCAGGTGAACCAGCTTATGACTTTGACAAAGAAAACAAGAAAGATCTGAGTGGTTCTGAAGAAGATGCTAGTGAAGGAGAGACTACAGTAATTGAAAAGCATGGGGGAAAAAAAACCTTCTGCAGTCATTACTCTTGGAGCAGTTGAAGATGATGTGGGGGGGTGAAGTGGAGAACATGTTGGAAAGATTTGGGGCTGATATTAACAAGGGTCTTCTTGCAAAGAGGGAAAGACTGGAAATGTATATGAAGTTTCTCTTAAAACTAGCAATCAGAAAATTGAGGATGTTTGGAAAACACAACAACAGAGGCAAAACTCAACCATGAATATTCTCAGCAGTTCCTGACATTATTTCAGCAGTGGGATATGGATATTCAGAAAGCTGAGGAACAGAAAGAAAAACTAGCTAATATGTTTCAACAACAGTGAAAGGTTTTTCAACAAGCCAGAGTAGTTCAGAGACAGAGACTGAAAATGATTAAACAGCTATATGAACAATTCTGAAAGAATACTGAAGACTTACAGAAGAATCACAGAAGCCTTCTTACGGGTGCACAAAATAAACTTAGAAAAGAAATGGCCATGTTACAAAAGAAAATTATGATGCACACTCAGCTGCAAGAAATGGCAAGTGTTCGAAAATCTCTTCAATCCATGTTATTCTGGTGGTTCTTTGAAGGAAGAACTTGGACCTTCTCCACTAAGGTCTAGATAAGTTTGCCAAGTAGGAAGGACAGGATAGGTAAGTGTGGGGCTCAAAGGTTAAGTGGAAGAGAAGAAGGAAAATAAGAAGATTCACAGCATTTAATAATGATAGTTTATATTTACATAACACTTTATATATTACATCCCATTTAATCCCCAAAACTGTCTGGGGAGTTGATGCTATTATGAGGCTTTTTTAGAAATGAGCAAACTGAGGCTGAGAGAGATCAAGAGACTGACCCAAGAACACGTAGCTAGTACCTGTCTGATATAGAATTGGATTTCAGGTCTCCTCGACTCCAAATTCAGCATTGGTTTAACGTATCATCCCAGGGAAAGTGACAAGTTGGAATTTTAAAAAGAAACAAACATTTGAATCTATAAATTGAGGTTCTCAAAACAAAAACCGTCCCTAGAGTCCAAAGAGGATAAGGCACAACACTGACCTAGCTGGTCAAACAACCTTCCCCTATAATCTGCCCCAACAGATTCCAAAGAGGGAAACAGTAGCTTGCTGGTCCAGATGGCCACATTCTGGTGCCATGTTGTCACCTGAAGCCATTGTTCCACCTGAATGCACAGGCCCATATAGAATCAGTTGCCTTGAAAAGGAGCTGATTCCCAAGGAGATTCATAGAAGGTGGGAGCATTTGGGTTGGGTCAGAGCAGGGGATAGCACAAGAAAAAATCCAGGGGACATACCACTTCACATGTCAATCAGCAGAGGTCAGGCATTACATTTGTCAAAAAGCATTTATTAGGCATTCACCATATGCCAGCTGCCAGTCAAGAAACTCATATTCTAATGGGGAGACCACATAAAAACAGCTACATATATACAACATACATGTAGTATAAATGGAGAACAACCTGAGGAAAGCAACTAGGAAGGGAGACCAGGAAAGATCTTTTGCAGAATGTAGAAGATGACTTGTCTTGAAAGAAGCTAGGGCATGGAGGTAAGGAGAAAGAATATTCCCAGGCATGGGGCACAACTAATGCAAATGCACAGAGGTGGTAGAAGAGGTAAGGGTTTGGGGCAGCCAGAGAAAGGGTGTGAGGGTCCTGGATGTCTGAAAGGAAAAGAAGAGTAAGAGGCAGGAAGAATACAGGTCTATTAAAAGAAAACAGAACTTGGTAAAACTACCCCCACCCAAAAGCAATGCTTTCCAGGGTCAAACCTGTCTAGAAAGAAATCTCTTATGCCAGTTCCTTTCCTCATTCCTAATTACCCTAGGGAACAGTTCCACATAGGGGACTTCAAACTCCTCACTTAGAATCTCAACTGATCTTTTATCTGAACTTTCTCCAAGATTATAGACCATTTTGTTCTTCTTTTAAAGTGTTACTGATATCCTCAATTTTTATGCTATCTTCATTTCCTAATATATTTTCTCTTTCTCCTTTCCAGAAAGTCATTTCTTGTAACAAAGAATTAAAAGGGAAGTGAATTTTGTCATATCTTCTCCAAAATCATGCTATTGATTATTATGATTGGTCAGCCTTCCTTATTCCATGACCTTTGCAGTTGCAGAGGCACAAATGCTGACTAACTGGCTTAGTCTGTGGATTTGGGGGAAGTAGGCTGTTCTTTCCATTTGCATTTTCATAGTTACTACTTTTATTGGTTTCCTGATTCTACTTCCTCCACGAGGCATCAGTTCACAAATGGCTTCCCCTGATTCTCTGAATCCTTCCTATTCATCCTTTCAAACAGGACATTGTTATTCCATCACAGTCATGTGCCATAATTTCTTTACCCATTCCCCAATCAGTGGACATCCACAAGACCATTTAGTCTAAAAAAATACTTTAAGCAAAATAAGAGGCAAACCAATTAGACTCCTTAATAACATTCCCCCTCCTAATCTAGATAGACAGTAAGCATTTCTTTAGCTAACACATGTGTGACAGAAAAGTTTTCAGCCAACTGTAAGAATCCCAGAATTCAAAGCTACTAAAACCCCACTGGACATTTCGAGGGAACAAATCAAGAGACACGCCCAGCCATGGTTACAGATGATGATGAAAGGGAAGTTAATTAATCTGGTTTTCAACAAATGAACAAATCACATGCTTTCTTAAAATACCAAGTGTAAGGCTCTTAGCTGCTAATTAAGTTCAGGAGTGGAATAAACACTAGATTTAAAGTACAGGCAAGAGGCTCATAAAAGGAGGTATGCTGCTAACCAAATCCCCTATGGATTTGTCAAGCCATTTAACTCCTATGTAATGGCCACAACAACATGGTTGAGTTGTTTATTGAGTTGAGTGTGCCAGTCAAGAATTATTGTTTGAGAAGCCACAAAATTGGTTTAAATTGTCTAGAAGAAATGTGATTACCCAGAAAAAAAATTTGATTGCTAAGAGGTACATATAATTGGCTCTAAATTCCATCAAATATTTTACTATAAATGAATATGCTCCAAAGAGGCTTTTAACACACAAAACCTTCACAAGTAGTTTTAGGACCCAGAGAGGTCTTTGAAATGAATCTGGTAGAGGTAGGAGAAAAATATACACAGTAACAATGATGCAAATGAAAACAATAGTATTCAGAATTCAGATTATATACAAAGGTGTCATGTCTAGTATGGGTGCCAGAGAACTGATGATGAAATATTTCCTTCCTCTTGGGTGGGAGGTGGGAGACAATGGGTCTAGATTATTGTACCGTTGTCATCATGGTGGCTGTCAACTTGCTTTGTTGAATTCTTTTAAATGAGAAGGAGTTTTATGGAAAAGGGATAGTATTGGGAAGTGTCAGTGGTAAAACAAACCCATTAATATACATACACAGATATTATACAGAAAGATGTAGATTAGACCTATGATTTCATTGGGAAAGTCAACTCCCATATAGTGGGATACAAGTAGGCACCTTCTCTGCACAGTATATTTTAGCTACCCAGAGGTAAATGGCTTGCATAGGATTGTATAGACGTTTGTTATGTTATGTTCTGTTGTGTTATGTTATGTTATGTATGTTATGTTACTATGTTATATTGTTATACTACGTTATGTTGTCATATGATATTTTACACAGAATACCTAATATATACATATATATGCATATATGTTTGCATATATTTGTCTTTAGAGACATCTCCACTCCAAATATTCACATGGCCTATTTGTGCCCAGTCTGTGGTAGAGTCTTCCAAGATTGTATTGGTCTCATCAATCACAACCAGACACACTGTACCTTCACCCCAACATAGAGATGTCATCTTGGTCCTCTTCAAACACAAAGGACAACAGCCATATAATACATATTAAAAATTCAAAGGACACTTGGAATAATTCCTAGGAAATATAGAATAGATAAACTAAACTTGTCAACCAAAGGCATTTCCATGATAGTAAGTAAATACTTAGGGAAAAACTTTGTGAACAGTATCGAAAACACAATACTTTTGAGTAATTCTGATGCCTGATTTAAACAATATTCTTTCATTCTAATGCCATAGATTTATCCAGATGGGACTCTACAGGCCGTCCAGTCCAAGTTCCTCCTTTAACAGGTGAGAAAACTAAGGCTCTGAGAGAGACTTAACCAAAATCATTATGGGCAAGATGGCAGTCTGATGAGGTTTTACAAATAGCTGAAGAAAGAAGGAAAGTGAAAAGTAAAGGAAAAAGGGATACACCCAGCTGAATGCAGAATACTAGAAAATAAAAAGGAGAGAGAAGAATGTTTTCTTAAATACAATGAACAATTAAAAGAAATAGAAGAAATCAATAGAATGGGCAAGACATCTCTTCAAGAAAATTAGAAATATCAAGAGAACATTTCATGGAAAAATGGGCATGTTAAGAGACAAAAGTGATAGGGACTTAACAGAAGCAAAATAGATTAAGAAGAGGTGGAAACAATACACAAAAGACCTACACAAGAAAGATCTTAACATCACTGATAACCAAAATGGTGTGGCTATTGATCTAGAGTCAGACACCCTGGAGAATGAAGTCAAGTGGTCCTTAGGAAGTATTGCTAATAATAAGGCTAGTGGAGGTGATGGAATTCCAGATGAGCTATTTAAAATCCTAAAATATGATACTGTACTCAACATGCCAGCAAATTTAGGAAACTTGACTGTGGTCACTAGATTGGAAAGGAGCAGTTTACATCCCAATCCTAAAGAAGGGCAATGACAAGGAATGTTCAAATTACCAAACAATTGCACTTATTTCACACACCAGTGAGTCTATGCTTAAGATTCTGCAAGCTAGGCTTCAGCAATATGTAAACCAAGAATTCCCTAAAGAATAGGCTGGTTTTCAAAGAGGCAGAGGAACTAGAGACCAAATTTCCAACATTTCCTGGATTATGGAGAAAACAAGAGGATTCCAGAAAAACATCTACTTCTGCTTAGACTACAAAGCTTTTGATTGTGTAGACCACAACAAAATGTGGCAAGCCCTCAAAGAGATGGGAGTACCAGGTCATCTTATCTCCTGAGAAACGTTTATGTGGGTCAAGAAACAAATTAGAACCAAACATGGAACAACTGATTGGTCTAAGATTGGAAAAGGAGCATGACAAGGCTATATATTGTCACCATATTTATTTAGCTTACATGCGCAGTACATCAGGCAAAATGCTAGGCTGGATGAATCAAAAGCCAGAATGAAGGTTGCTGGGAGAAATATCAACAATCTTCAATATGCAGATGATACCACTCAAATGACAGGAAGTGAAGAGGAATTAAGAAGCCTCTTGATAAGAATGAAAGAAGAGAGGGTAAAAGCTGGCTTCAAGCTTAACATCAACAAAACTAAGATCTTGGCAACTGTCCCCGCCACTTCCTGGCAACCAAAGGGAGAAGAAATGGAAGCAGTGTCAGATTTTATATTCTTGGGCTCAAAGATCACTGCAGATGGCAAGTGCAGCCATGGAATTAAAGGATGTTTGCTCCTTGGAAAGAAAGCTATGGCAAATCTAAACAGCATACTAAAAAGCAGAGATCTTTTTCCAACAAAATTCCATATTATCAATACTATGATTTTTCCAGTAGAAATGTATGCCTGTGAAATTTGAACCATGAGGAAAGCTGAGCACCATAAAATCAGCACTTTTGAATTGGGGTGCTGGAGAAAATTTTTGAGAGTACCTTGGACAGGAAGGAGATCAAATAAGTCAATACTTAAATAAATTCAGGCTATTTACTGGAAAGTCATTTACTAAAACTGATGTTTAAATACTTTGGTCTCATAACGAGAAGATAGGATTTATTAGAAAAGACCCTATGTTGGGAAAGATTGAAACCAAAAGGACAAGGGGATAGCAGAGGATGATATGGAAACATAGTGTCATGGAAACAACGAACATGAACTTAGACTTCGAGAGATAGAGGAGGATAGAAGGGTCACATGCACTATGGTCAATGAAGTCACAAAGAGTTGTATATGACCGAATGACTAAACAATACATGGGCAGCAGGTGGCAGAACTGGGATTTGTAGGCCTGGGTTCCAAATCTAAATCCCCTGATGTCTCCAATGTACCATTCTAACCAAATCATGAATCCCAGTTACCTTGAAGATCACAAGAGCTTTGATTTTGGCCATCACATTCAGTCCTTTACAGGAAACTGAAAGTTAAGTACTTTGCTCATGGTTACAAAGATGGCAGAGGCAGGGTTTGAATTCAGTTCCAAACCCAAATCATTTTCTACTGTTTATGGGGATGTGTGAAACTCAAAGCACTTTTCCTAAATTAATGTCCATTATAAGAAGCATCATCACTGAGTAGCAGCTAACCTACAAGAGATGCCATAGAGGTGTGATGCTGTATTCCTTTCCTAACATCCTTTCTCAAATGATCTTGGGGAAATTAAAGGCTGCTCTTGGAGGCTGTGAATGAGTTGCCTCTGAATTACAAGAACAACATTTGACACACTAGAGGAAACAAAAATGGGGCAGGAGACAGGTTCTCTTCCAAACCCTTCAGCCCAGGCTGTCGACAACAATGTACTGAACCGGCTAAGGAAACCTGTGATGAGAGCTAAGCTAAGAGACCAAGGGATGCAGGATTCACTCCTAGCGAATCTTTCCAATCCTAAAACTGTTCTTAAGTCTAAGGATACACGAACTGTGCTGCTGTATCCTGCCTTTATTGAGCAAAGGAGGGAATCATTCTTTTTTTCTAATTTAAAATTTTCTAATTATGAAATATAGAAAACCACCCTCAAGGAAAACCACTGGCTAAAAGGGTGGGGGAGGGTAGCAAGAAGAGTTCACTGATAAAGGCTCCATAAACTTTTTAACTTCTCCTTTTGTTTGCTACTTTAAAAACCTGGATCATTTCCCTGAAATGCTTGAGAGTTGTTTGTTTGAGTTTTTAACCACCCTGTTCCAAGAAGGGCCCTGTGCTATTTTCCTGGAACAGGAGGGAAAAAAAAGCTTAAATCCTCTCCCACAGGATAAACTGCATCATAGCACAGCATAGTGGAAAGTGGGGTATACTTGAGAGAGCATGAGACTTGGATAGGAGTCTGGGCTTTGCTGCTACTATGTGTGTGACCTTGGACATGTCTCTTCCCTTCCTCTGGATTTCAAGGGCTTGAACTAGATCACCAATAAAATCCCTTCCACTCCTAACCCTCAAGACGGCTGGTCCTCAAGGCAGAAGGGACCAGTACTCACAAAAACAAACAAAAACAACTCCACAGTAGCTGGACCATCCCTCAGGGGTGGCCCCCTTTCATGGCCACTTCAATGTACTACAAAATGACTATGAGAATTCTTGAGGCTATTTCAGTGGGTTATTGTGAGGAAAGTATTTGTAGACACTAAGGCACTAAAGGTCCAGAAGTGATTTCAAGCCTGTGGAGGCTCTCAGAGGAGGAGCTTCTGAATTCCAATGCCAGTCAGCAACTCTGTCTTAGAAACTTGCCTGGTCCACTGAGAGGTTAGTAACATGTCACTGGGTCACACAGCCTTCAATCCAACTCTTTCTGACTTTCAGGCCAGCTGTCTATCTACCATGGCAAGCTGTCTGTTAATCAATAATATACGTAAAGTGGGTGCATGTGCATGCCCGTATGTACACACACACACACACACACACACACACACACCCTTACCCTTCTAGATGTTCACTATTACAGTCATCCAGGGTGATTAACCAAATGTATCACCAAGAAAGAATTTGCTTCTGAGGGTCAAAAAGGATTGGATTATGCCTTAGGGAAGGCAGAAGATGTATTACAGAAATCATCCAAACCTACAACTATTTCTTTTCTCCCTGAACAGGAATGTAGGAGAATTTAATAAACTTAAATATCATTAGTATCATGACTATAGTAGATAAATTATTTTAATGTAAAAAATAGGCTATTTCCATGAAAAGTGCTAAAATACATTTCAGTTGTAAATGCAGTGAGGTAAAATTTACTGCTTAGGGTTTTGAGGTTCTTACAGAGTTCTTGCCAACCCAAATGAAATACATGGAAATGAAAAGAAGCCATTTCATCTCCCAGTCTAATGGCACCAAGGCATTAGTCTCATACCAATAAATGGTAAAGGTTTGCTTAAAGGCACCTTCCTTGAGGGGATTCTCATCTTACAATTGAAGACAGACAACTTTGGCCCACAGAGTATTTTAATAGCATAATTACTCTAGAGGGGAGTAATATATTATTATAGCTATAGATTTGAATGAGGGTATTTGGTAATCATCTGGTAAAAAAATGAAGAAATTTTAACTCAAAATTGAATTAAAAAATAATTAGGATTCATGATAGAGTCAAAAAGGTGAATCCCCTGCCTTTGTATGAAATATTAAAGGGCACCCCGTAACAGGGACATGTGCATTCACTACTCAGTACCATTTTTTGAGCAACAAAAATCCAGTCCACATTGTTGAGGGTATAAAATTAGACGACAGTTACAATGAGAGCAGTAATTACATCTTTGATGGATGACATTTGGGATCAGACCTCAATGCCCTTGGTGTTCCAAATTGATAGTATTTATTACCAATGCCTGCTATTTCTTCTGGTTAGATTGCCTGGCACACTTAGGATCTGCTCTGGACATGGCTTCCCAGGCTCCAGGGAGAAGCCTGTGTTTTGGTTGTTTGCCTTGCCTCTGAGATCTCAGGGTACTTCCATTCCTTGCAGGGGACGGGGCCACTTTAGCTTACTTACTGTCGAGATTGATCCCGGATTGTCCCCTCCTCCGTCTCGTGATCTCTACTACATTTCCACCATAAGACCTGCTTCTGTCTTCTCACATCCTAGCTGATGCCTTCCTCACCTCTTGCCTGGGTTATTGTAATAGCTATGAATGGTCTCCCTGCCCAAAGTCTTTCCCCTCTCTATTCCCCACACAAGTAATTAAGTAATTAGTAAGTAATAATAAAGCCAAAGTAATTTTGTTCCCAATACTGGTTTTAATATTTTATTTCTCGACTCTGATTGCAGTGGTTTCCTATTGCTTCTAAGAGCAAATTTAAAAGCCTCTGCTCTGGCATTTAAAACCTTTTGAAAACTAACTCCAGCTGACCTTTTCAGCCAATTTTTCTTCAACTCTTACTAACTTTCTTTGATTCAGCCAAACTAGTCTCATTGCTGTTTCCTCATAACGATGTTATCTCCCTCCTCTGGCCTTTTCCACAGGCAGGTTCCTATCTGGAACGTCTTTCTTCCTTGCGTCCACTTCAGAGAACCCTTGGATTCCTTCGACTCTCAGCTCAAGCCCCATTGGCTACATGATGTCTTTTTTCCTCCTCCCAGTTGATAATGACCTAGACCTCCCCAAAATTATAGTACTTTTTTTTAACTTAAATGAGTTTTATTTCCCCACAAGGCAGACCAAGCTTCATGAGGATGAAGATTTTGATTCTGGTCTTTGCATCCCTAAATCAGGGCCTGGAACATTGTAGGCACTTGATAAATGTATGCTGATCGTGTGTTTCATTGTGTTTTTCTTTTGCTCCTTTAGTCAGGAGATTTGTCCTGTTCTCTGAGAGGTTCCATGACTGTTCCCTTGACCTGGAGCTTGGGACCACAGTTAGAATACTGTAGGTTTAATCTTTCCTCTGATGCTCCCATGTGACATAACCTTTGAAAGTCTCAGTTTACTAATTCATAAAATAGATATAACAATACCTGCCTTGCTCACAAAGGTTAATTCAAATGAGATATAGGTAAAGCACTTTACAAATGCTAAAGCACCCAATCTTAATGTCACTGCTCCTCTCAAAGAAAATGTAATGGTTATCCAAGTAGACTTGATTAACGAACAAGTCAGTTACTAATAACACAGCAGAACACAAGTCCCTAGACATATATTTCTACATAAAAATCAAGTCCATAGCTCTTTGTATAGTAGTCTAATATTTCATGATAGTTGAATGGACCCCCAAAATTCATTATTTCTTCACATAGGAAATTCCCAGAGTGATAATTTCCTCCACCAAAACATATAGCAACCCCATATATAACTTGGGAAATACCTCCAAAAGTGCTGCTTCAGGCACCTTCCTGACTCTAAGCCTAACAACCTACTTATATTTCATTGCTTCTAAAATATTAATATGTTAAAAAGATTATATAAGGTGACAAAGTGAGATTCATTGTCAGGAATACAGGGATAGTTTAACATAAGAAAAATAATTAATATAATTGATTATATTAAAAACAAAGGTAATAAAAACCATGCAGAAAAAGTTTTTGACAAAATACAACACTCATTCCTATTAAAAACACTAAATATAGGTATAAATGGATTTTTCCCTAAAATAAATGCCTACCTAAAACTGTCAGCAAATAGTATTTGTAAAGGTCATAAGTTAGAAACCTTTCCAATAAGATCAGGAGTGAAAAAAAGGTGCCCATTATCATCAATACTCTTTAATACTGTATCTGAAATGTTAGCAACATCAAGAAGAAAAAGAAATGAAATTGAGGGAATCAGAATTGTCAATGAGATAATAGAACTCTCTCTCTTTTCAGATGATGTGATGATTTATTTGGAAAGTTCTAGACACTCAATTAAAAAAGTTAATTTAATTAATTTAGCAAAGTAGCAGGGTAGAAAATAAACTTACATAAATAATCAGCATTTCTCTATATCATCAAGAAAGCCCTGCAGGAAGAGATAGTAAGTGATATCCCATTTGAAATAACTTTAGACTGTATAAAATACCTGGGAGTACATCTGCCAAGAAAAGCTTAGGAACTGCATGAACATAATTATGAAAAAACCCTTTTTATCCAAATAAAGTCAAATTTAAATAATTGGATAAGTATTAAATGTTCATGAGTAGACAAAGACAATATAATAAAAATAACAATTCTACCTAATCTACTTATTTAATACCATTACAATTAAACTATCAAAAATTATTTTAGCAAGCTAGAAAAAAATAATAAAATGTACTTGGAAGAACAAAAAGGTCCAGAATATAAAAAAATTAATGAAAAGATACAAAGGAAGGAGGTTTAGCAGTACCAGATCTTAAACTATATTATAAGGGAGTAATTATCAAAACTATCTGGTACTGTCTAAGAAATAGAAAGGTGAATCAGTGGAACAGAGTAGACTTATAATACATAGTAGTAAGCTTGTGCTTGACAAATGTAAAGATTTAAGCTTTTGAGATAAGGATATGTTATTTGGTAAAAATTGTTGGGAAAACTAGAAAGCAGTCTGGCAGAAATTGGGTATACAACAGTATCTTACACCATTTACCAAAATGAGGTCAAAATGGATATATGACCTAGATATAAATTGAAATATCACAAGTAAACTAAAATAATATGGAACCCATTACCTATCAGACTTATGGATAGAAGAAAATGAATAAACAGGAGATAATGAGCATTGTGCGGTGTAAAATGGATAACATTGATTACATTAAATTAAAAAGGTTTTGTACAAATAAAACCAATGCAGGCAAGATAAGAAGGAAAAAAGAAAATGGGGCTTGGAGGGGATTTAAAAAGTTTCTTAGATAAAGGTCTAAAATCTCAAATACATAGAGAATTTTATCAAACTTCTAAGAATATAAATTATTCCCTAACTGATAAATTTCCAGAAGGTTTGAAGAAAGTTTTTCAATGAAGGAATCAAAACTATTTATAGTCATGTGGAAAAATGCGCTAAATAATTATTGATAGAGCAATGGAAATTAAAATAACTTTAAGATATTTTACATCTATCAGATTGAGCAAAATGATAAAAGGGAAAATGACAAAAGTTGAAGGGGATATGGGGGGAGATGGGACATCAAAACACTTTTGGTGGAATTGTGAACTGATCCAATCATTCTGGAGAGCAATTTGTCATTATGTCCTAAGAGTTATAAAACTGTGTATACCCTTTTACCCAGATATACCAGTGTTAGGACTATTTCCCAAGGTGATCAGTGAAAAAAGAAAAGAATGAATATGGTCTAAAATATTTATAATAGCTCTCTTTATGGTGGCAAAGAACTGAAATTGAGGGGATGTCCGTCAATTGGGGAATATAACTAATGTAATAACATTGCTAAATAAGTTGTGGTATATGATCATGAAGAAATACTACCACACTGCAATTAATGATGAGCTGGTTTAGAAAATTTGTAGAAAAACATGGAAAGACTTGCCTGAAATAATGAAAAATGAAATAAGCAGAACCAAAAGAACATTGTATACAGAAACAGCAATATTGTTTGAAAAAAATTGTGAACAAACAAGTTATTCTGGGTACTATGAGTATTCGAGTCAACTACAAAGAATCTATGAAGGAAGATGCTGTCCACTTCCAGAGAAAGAATTGGTAAACAGAAGTACCAACAGGATGGTTTTACATATATTTATACATTTGTATCAAATGGTGGCCTTCTCTAGTACAAGGTGGGGACAGACGATGGACAATTTGAAACTTAAAATATAACCAAAAAATTAATTTAAAAGATTTTAAATGTCACCGTTCTTATCATCACTAGTATTATCAGTGGTGATGGTGGTGGCAATGGTAGGAGTCACCATCCAGACTTGTGGTTTCATTGGTATCAAGAACTCCATTGGGCATTGAGGTGAAATGGCTTGCCTTTGTCAAACAGCCAGTATTTGTCAGTGAACTCGGGTCTTTATGGCCAAGGTCACTGCACCAAGTGTTGGTTAAGCTTTCATTATCTAGCCCCAGATGAAGTTCAATTGCCAGAGAAACAGTTGAAGTTCAATTTAAAGACTTTGGAGTGCTTTTTCTTCCTCCTTGGCCTCCACATATGGCCAGGGCTTCTCTGCAGAAGTCCCCCCAAGGTAAACAGTCTTGGGAACTTGGGGGAATCTGAGCAATTCATGCCAACATGTGGGCAGATGCTTCCAGCCCACCAAGTTTCCAAGTCAATGAGTCTAGGGGTGGAGCAATCTGTTATAAGACACAGGTCACAGAGCAAGAGAAATGCCAAGAAACCCCGAGTGGTGAGGGAACATTAACAACCAGGGAAACTAGAAAGAATTGATGACATGAAGATGATCTGTGCCTTCTCCAAATTCCAGATATTTCGATGACCAGACCAGCCAACAGAAAATAGTTATGGCTTCTGCTCTTGAAGTCTAGTTTGGTCCCTTCCAAATAGACTGGAAACTCCTTAAGGACAGGGACCAATTGCAGAATATTTGTCTATGTGTCCCTGGTGCCTAGCACAGTTCATACTACAGCACAGGGGAATGATCAAAGCACCTTGGAAAGAATTCAGTTGGTTTTCTACATTTCCAGCAATCCTCTTTTGTGCTCCTTCAGCACACAGCAGCCTGTCAATCCACAAGCATTTACTGAAGCACCTTTTATGGTCTGGTTCACTGTGCTGAGTGATGGGGAGACAAAGAAAGGCCAAAACAGCCTCTGTCCTATGGAAGCTTACATTCTATTGAGAGAGACAGGCTCTGGCCCTCTGCTGAACTGATAGGTAGCCAGACACTCAAGTATTCAGCCTCAGGAGAAAGTCCTTAGCAAGTAAAGTGACTTACCCAAGGTTTGTGAGCATTAGGGGCAGGGTTTGAGCCCAGGTCCTCTTGACTCCAGAGCCAGTCAGTTCTCCTTCCTTTGGCCCACACTGCCTCTCCGCTCCATCGACTATCAGCTGAATAGGCACCCTGCACTGGAAGGGCTCATCACCATCCTGCCCAGCCCAAGGGAGCTGCAGCTTAAACTCCTCCCAGAATGGTTTGGAGGGAAACCAAACCTGAAGGCCCTGGGCCCTAATCAGAGACTGTGCATATGGATGAGCAGAGCTGAACGGCTCAGAATACCCACACAGCTGATGACATCAGGTTTTATTTTAAACAAGACTTTCACTTATTTAGATTGATTCTAAAATGGCCCAACAACCCTCTTAACAACCAAGAAAGAAAGAGAAAGAAAAAAAGGTCGTTTGTAACAGCCTTGTAAGAGAGGAAGCAGGGGGAAGTTTGTTTTCTAGAGGAGAAAATGTAAGTACTTGGAGGTTTAGTAGTGGTCCAGGGCTGTGGAGCTGGGATTTGGCACTGGGAGGATGGGTCCACCATCTTTAAACTCTGCGTCTCTAAGGAAAATGAAGGCATGGCCTGTATATTCTGATTGTTTTTCTCCAGCAGAAGGTCCTTGCTGCCATCCTTGGAAGCACCACTCAGAGGTCACTATCCAGAAATAGCTGCTAAATCTTTTTGGTAAGGAGTAGCCTTCTAGTGAAGACGTGCACCAAATAGAAATGTAGACTCTCTTGTCAAAGATCACATAACATAAGTGCAGAAGTAAAATCTGAACCCAGGCCATCTGATTTCAAATCTAACACTCTTTTCTCTGGTGCATGAGGTTGCCTCAATGTTAGAAGAAACCCCAAGGCTTTCTGGAAAGGGACAAGTAAGGGAAAAGGAGCTGAGAAGCTCATTTTCTATGCCCTTGTGAGCTCAATCATTTTTTTTTCCATTCATGTCCAACTCTTTGTGACCCTTTTCTCTGCAAAGAAACTAGAGTGGTTTGCCATTTCCTTCTCCAGCTCATTTTACAGATCAAGAAACTGAGTTAGACAGGGTTAAGTGACTTGTCCAAGGTTCCGTAGCTAGTTTGAGGCCAGATTTGAACTCAGGAAGGTGAGTCTTCCTGACTCCGGGCCTTGATACCCTATGAACTATACCATATAGTTGCTCTCATGTCCCTGTAGGGATGTGATATACCTTCGTTTATATCTTCCCCTTACCCTTAGAGTGAAACAAATTATTGAGAGAGAGAGAAGGCCTTGGTGGTGGGAAGGGGCAGCAAGGGGCTCATCAAGCATCTGAAGGGCTATCAGAGGGAAGAGAGATTAGACATGTCCTCCTCAGCCCCACAGGATGGGACTTAGAGAGAGACATGTGGAAGAGTCAAAGAGAGAGACTGAAGCTTGAGGTAAAGAAACATTTTCTAACAGTAACTGCTGTCTAAAAATAGAATCAGCTGCCTTGGAAGTGTAGTGCTTCCTCCCTCACCTCCTAGAGGTCTCCGAGCAGAAGACATGACTTGTGTGATTCTGGAATCTCTTCCTAGGTTGGCCTAGTGGCCCCCAAGGTCCATCCAACAGAGATTCTGGGACATAGCTCCTAGAAGCATGGCAACAGAGAGTAGAGACCCCTGGCTTTGAACTCACAAGATCCCTGGTTCAAATCTCTGGTCCAAGGCTTGCTGTATGACCCTGAGCATCCATTTCCTGCTAATTCTCAGTTTCTTTATCTGAAAAATGCAAAGAGGGTCACACTGGATGATCTAAGGTCTAGCCCTGCTTTGTCCAATGTTCTACGTCAGACAGAAAGTTTATAAGGAAACACACCCAAGAATTACTGAATTTTAGAATTAGAGGAAACCTTAGGGACTGTCATGTCCAGGCTCTTAACTTTCCAGTTTAGAGACAAGTACCACTTCGCCTGGATCACCCAAATAGCTGATGGAATTGCTGGACCTAGAGTACTAATAATGATGACCGCAAGAACAGCCAACTTGACTCAGGATTTAAGGCTTACAAAGTCCTCTACCATTCACCATCATCCAATACTAATGTCAAGGGAAGGACGTCTTCTTATACTCATTTAACATACAAGGGGACTGAGGCCCAGAGAAACTCGCCTACAAAGACAGGCAACTTGGAAGTGCTAGAGGCAGGATCTGAACCCAGGCTTTCTTCACTCTAGGTACTGTACTCTATGTACTAATCATGATAATCAATTGGACTTCTCCAACATCCCCCAAGAGAGGTCTAAGGAAATTGATTCACACAGTCTGATGTCCTATCATCTCTCCAACTCCATTTCTTTGCCATGTTTTTTTTGTTCCTTTCCCCCTTCCCTCTTTCCCTAATGCTTCTTTCTAGACTTGGGGCCAGTAGCACTTAAGAAATTTTTGTTGAATGGAATAGACTAGAATTCATTTGTGGTAGAAGAAAGGTAACAGATTTTGACATAAGCCTGGCCAAAAACCTGTTTCAGTATCATCACCACATCATAGCATTCCCTGGCCAATGGACTGTGGTTGAAACTGAACAGATTTGCACATCTACCTTACCCAAAACATCCTGCCTTGCCCAATTAGCAATATCCCTAAGTCCTACCCCATACCACTCAACATTCTACTCAAAGTTCTATCTGTTGAAAAAATGCAGCACCGATATCATGGACCCCCAGCCTCATCGCCAGCCCCCGCCCAAGGACATAACAGAGAATATTTTTAAAAATATTATCTATGGTTTATCATATTTTATTTATTTTGTTAAATATTCCCTAATTGTATTTTTAGATTTTCGAGTTCTAAATTCTCTCTCCCTCCAGGTCCTCCCGACCCATTGGAAAGGTAAGCAATATGAAACCCATTCCATATGAGAAGAAGACATATTTCCATATTAGCCATTTCACAAAAAGGCAAGAAAAGTTGAGAAAGTGAAAAACAATCTGCTATCTGTATGCAGAGTTCATCAATTTTCTCTCTAGAGGTAGGCAGCATTCTTCATCCTGGGTCCTTTGGAATTGTCTTGGATCATTGTATTGATCAAAGTAGCTAAGTCTTTCACAGTTGATTAGAATATTGCTGTTACTGTGTATTTTGCTCATTTAACTTTGTATTAGTTCTCCCTAATTTTCTGAAAATATTCCCTTAATAATTTCTTATAGCACAGTAGTATCCCATCACAATCATATGTCACAACTTATTCAGCCATTCCTTAATTGATGGATATCCCCTTAATTTTCACTTCTTTGCCAATACAAAAAGAGCTTGTGTGTGTGTGTGTGTGTGTGTGTGTGTGTGTGTGTGTGTGTGTGTGTGTGTGTGGGGAGAGAGAGAGAGAGAGAGAGAGAGAGAGAGAGAGTATATATAAAACAAATAGAACCTTTTCCCTTTTCTTTGATCTCTTTGGGATACAGACTTAGTAGTGGTATCGCTAGGTCAAAGGGTATGTACAGTTTTATAGCCCTTTGGGTATAGTTCCAAATTGTTCTCCAGAATAGTTGAAACAGCTCACAATTTCATCAACAGTACATTAGTGTCCCTGGTTTTTCACATCCTTTATAGCATATTTCATGATTTGAGATAGTACCTCAGAAGAGTGTTAATTTGCATCTATTAGTGATTTAGAACATTTATTCATATGACTTTTAATAGCTATGATTTGTTATTAAAACTGCCTGTCATATGCTTTGACCAACTAATCAACTGCCACCCACCCCCACTCCCCAATTATTGCCTTGCTATGGTGAAGGAGTTTTCATAGCTCAATGAAACTAAGAGTAATGTCATTCAGGGTTGCCCAATATAGACAGGTCATAGTGAAGGGTTCTGACAAAAGGTGATCTACTGGAGAAGGAAATGGCAAATCACTCTAGTATTTTTTTCAAATAAAACACTGTGGGCAGTACTAAAACGATAAAAGAGATGACACTGAAAGATGAGCCCCTCAGGTTGGAAGGTGTCCAATATGCTACTGGGGAAGAGCAAAGAACAACTACAAGTAGCTCCAGTACAAATGATGTGACTGGGTCAAAGCCAAAAGGAAGCTCAACTGTGGATGCATCTGGTGACAAAAGGAAAATCTGGTGCTGCAAAGATCAATAATGCACAGGAACCTGGAATCCAGATCTATGAACCAGAGTACTGTTCATAGGTGTGGTCAAACAGGAGATGAAAAGATTAAATGTTGACATCTTGGGTGTCAGTGAACTTAAAAGGATGGGACTGAGTGAATTGAATTAAGATGATCATTACATATACTATTGAAGGCAAGAATCCCTTAGAAGAAAGGAGTAGCCCTCATAGTCAATAAAGGGGTGAGAAAAGCAGTACCAGGGTAGAATTTAAAAAATGACCAAATAATATCATTTGAATCCAAGGCAAACCATTCAAAATCACAACAATACAAGTCTATGCTCTAACCACTGGATCAAAAGAGACCAAATCTGATCAATTCTATGAAGACCTATACCATCTTCTAGAAATAACAAGAAAAGAAGGATGTTACATTCATCACAGGGGATTGGAAGGCTAAAAGTAGGAAATTAAGAGATAATTGGAATAACAACTTTGGTCTTTGCAGCACAAAATGAATCAGAACAGAGACAGATTTTTGTCAAGATAACTCATTGGTCATAGCAAATGCTTTCTTTCAACAATCCAAAACATAATTCCATGTACGGATATCACCAGATGGTCAATATAGAAATCAGACTGATTATATACTTTGCAGCCAAAGGTGGAGAAGCTCCATACAGTCAGTCAAAACAAAACCTGCAGCTGGCTCTGGAAAAGAATACGAGTTTCTTATTGCAAAATTCAGACTTAAATTGAAGAAAGTAGAGAAAATCATCAGACCATACAGGCATGACCTGAATAACATCCCTTATGAATATGAAGTAGATATGACGAATGGATTTAAAGGATTAGATCTGGTAGACAGAGTGCCTGAAGAACTATGGACAGAGCTTTGCAATATTGTATTGAAGACAGCCAAAAAAATTAAGAAAGCAAAATGGCTGTCTGATGAAGTTTTACAAATATCTGAGGGAAAAAGGAAAGCAAAAGGGAAAAGACAAATGGAGACATACCCAACTGAGTGCAGAATTCCAGAGAATAGCAAGGAGAGGTAAGGTTTCCATCAATGAAAAATGCAAAGAAATAGAAGAAAACAATAGAATGGGCGAGATAAGAGATCTCTTCAAGAAAATAGATATATTAAAGGAAAATTTCATGCAAATATGGGTATGATAAAAGAAAAAAAATGGCAGGGACTTGGAAGCAGAAGGGATTAAGAAGAAGTGATAAGAATACAGAAAAGAATTATACAAAAAAATATTTTAACATCATCAAAAAGCATTGCTATCAATAAGCTGAGTGGAGGTGATGGCATTCAGCTGAGCTATTTAAAATCCTAAAAGATGAGGCTGTTAAAGTGCTGTACTCAAGCAAATTTGGAAAACTCAACAGTAGCCAATGGATTGGAAAAGATTAGCTTACATTCCAATCCTAAAGAAGGGCAATGCCAAAGAATGGTCAAATTACAAACCAATTGCAGATTTCACACACCAGCAAGGTTATGCTTAAGGTTCTGCAAGCTAAACTTCAGCAATATGTGAACCAAGAGGCAGAGGAACTAGAGATTTACCAGATTATGGAGAAAGCAAAGGAATTCCAGAAAAACATCTACTTCTGCTTTGTTGACTATACTAAAGTCTTTGACTACATGGATTATGACAAAATATGGCAAGTCCCTCAAAGAGACGAGAGTACCAGACCATCTTATCTCCTGAGGAACCTGTATGTGGGCCAAGAAGCATTAGTTAGAACCATACATGGATTGGTTTAATATTGGAAAAGAAGTATGACAAGGTTGTATACTATCGCCTTATTTATTTAACTTATATGCAGGGTATATCATGTGAAATGCCAGACTGGATTTACTCAAAAGCTACAGTCTCAGATATGCAGATGAGACCACTCTGGTGGCATAAAGTAAAGAGGAATTAAGAAGCCTCCTGATGAGGGTGAAAGAAGAGAGAGTAAAAGCTGGCTTGAAATCCAACATCAACAAAACTAAGATCCTGACAACTGGCCCCATCACGTCCTGGCAACTAGAGGGAGAAGAGATGAAAGCAGCGTCAGATTTTATCTTCTTGGACTCAAAGATCACTGTGGGCAGTGATTGCAGTCACGAAATTGAAAGATACTTGTTTCTTTGAAAGAAAACAATGGCATGGGGCTGCTAGGTGGCACAGTAAGAGCACCAGCCACGGAGTCGGGAGGACCCAGGATCAGTTCCAGCCTTGGAAAATGAGCACCCACACATAAAAATGCCTGGCCGTGTAAACTTGAGCAAGTTATTTAACCCCAATTGCTTTAAAAACAAACAAACAAACAAAAAAACCAACAATGGCAATCTGGGCAACATACTAAAAAGCAGACATCACCTTGCCAACAGAGGTCCATATAGTCAAAGCTATGGTTTTTCTAGTGTAATGTGTGGCTGTGAAAGTTGAACTATAAGGAAAGCTGAGCACCATAAAATCAATGCTTTCAAACTTCCATGCTTGAGAAGACTTTTGAGGGTCCATTGGACAGCAAGAAGATCAAAGCAGTCAATACTTAAATAAATTAATTCAGGCTATTCACTGGAAGGCCAAATACTGAAACTGAAGTTTAACCACTTTGGCCACATTTTGAGAGTATGAGACTCTATGGGAAAAGTCCGTGATACTAGGAAAAACTGAAGGCAAAAGAAGAGAGAAACGGAAGATGATGAGATGGAAAGATAGTGTCATGGAAACAATGAACATGAACTTGAACAGACTTTGAGATATAGTGGATGACATAAGGGTCTGGCACGCTATGATACATGGGGTCACAAAGGGTTGAACACGACTGAATGACTGAACAACACAACCAATTGGGGTATGGCTTTTATTTTTGTGGATTTGGCTCAACTTCCTATATATATATTTAAGAAATGGTGTCTTTACCAGAGAAATTTATTGTAACACCCCTCTCTGCTCCCCTAGTTTTCTGCTTTCTTTCTAATTTTGGTTGCATTGGTTTTGCTTGTACAAAACATTTAATTTTATTTTATGCAATTTAAATTATCCATTTTACTTTTCCTAATCCTCTCTATCCTTTATTTGGACATCTCTTCCCTTATCCATAGATCTGACAGTATATATATATATATATATTTCCCTGCTCCCCTACTTTGCTTATGGTATCACTCTTCATGACTAAATTAAGTGCCCATTTTGACCTTATTTTGGTATAAGGTGTACCTAGTTTCTGCCAGACTACTCTCCATTTCCCCCAGCAGGTTTTGTCAAATAGTTCTTGCCCCCAAAATTCAGATCTTTGGGTTTATCAAACTCTAAATTATATGGTCATTAATTATTACATATTGTGTGACTCATCTATTCCAGTGATCTACCACTCTGTTTCTTAGCTTTTACCAGGTTGATCTGATGATTTGAAATATGGTACTGCTAAGATGACTTCCTTCACACTTTCTTTTCATTGACTGATATTCTTGACCTTTTGTCCTTAAAGATGAATTTTGCTATTATTTTTTCTAGGTCTATAAAATAATTTTTTGGTAATTTGATTAGTATGGAACTGAATAGATAAATTAATTTAGGTAGAATTTGACACTTTATTTTATTGACTCACCTACCCAGGAACAATTAATATTTCTCCAGTTGTTTAGATATGTCTTTATTTGTGTGAGAAGGGTTTTATATTTGTGTCCATATAGTTCCTAGGTATGTCTTGGCAGATACACTGCCAAATATTTTAAACTGTCTGCAGTTAATTTAATTAATCTTCCTACTGGGTTTTGTTCATTGTATATAGAAATTTGTGTACGTTTGTTTTATGTCCTGCAACTTTGCTAAGCTTGTTAATTCTTTCAAATAGTTTCTTGAACTGGTTCTCTAGGTAAATCATCATAGTGCATACAAAGCGTGAGAATTTTGTTTCCCTGTTGTCTATTTTTATTCCTTCAATATCTTTTTCTTCCCTTACTGCTATTGGTAGAATTTCTAGCACAATATTGAATAAAAGCAATTAGAAGAGACATCCCTGATCTTATTGAAAAGGCTTCTAGCTTATCTCCTTTACAGAGAACACTCTCTCTTCCTTTTAGATAGACGCTTCTTATTTTAAGAAAAGCTCCATTTATTCCTCTGCCTTTAAGGGTTTTTAGTAGGAATGGGTGTCGTCTTTTGTCCAAAGCTTTTTCTGCATCTATTAATCATGTGATTTTTGTTGTTTCAGTTATTGATATGGTCAATTATGCTTGTAGTTTTCCTAATATTAAACCAGTTCTGCTTTCTTGGCATAAATCCCATCTGGTCATAGTGTATGATCTTTGTGATACACTGTTGTAGTCTTCTTGCTAGAATTTTTTTTGTCTTTTTGGAGGGGGGGAAGGCAGGGTAATTGGGGTTAAGTGACTCATCCGAGGTCACACAACTAGTGTTAACTGTCTGAGGCCAGATTTGAACTCTAGTCCACCTCGAGGGCTAGTGCTCTATTCACTGCACCACCCAGCTGCCTCTCCTCTAATTTTAATTAGAACTTTTGCATCAATATTCATTAGAGAAATTGGCCTATAGACCAATTCTTTCTGATTTTGCTCCCCTTGGTTTAGGTATCAAAACTATATTTCTATCATAGAAGGACAATCTTTTTCCCTATTTTTCCAAATAGCTTATATAATATTTGAATTAATTATTTTTAAGATATTCGGTAGCATTCACTTGTAAATCCATCTGGTCCTGGTAGGGAACATTTATTATTATTTTTAGGGAATATTTTTGAAAATAAACTTCATATTGAAAAATAGCTTCCTTCCTGTGGTGGTGGTATAGAGTTTACAATGCCCTTATTTTCCTATCTTTATGAGTTACATAAAGAGATAAGCTCCCTTGTAAAAGAAAAACGTGAGCATAAAATTCACATTTGTTCACTTGGTCCCATCCCTGAAACCCCCAGGCCAACCCTGTGATTTTCAGTTGAAAGGCAAAATAGAATCCTTGAAAATGTTCTGACTCAGGAGTCTGAAGAACTATGTGAGACCTCAGGCAAAGTGATCTAACCTCTCAAGGCCTCAGTGTGCTCATCTTGGGTTGTCCTAGATGACCTCTTTAATCATTTTCAGCACAAAGATTATGAGTTGTAACTCTTACATTTTAGAGGTGAGGAAGGTCAGTCACCAAGGGTAAAGTGATGTAGTGAAAGAGCTATAATTCTAATACATCTCTTCTGATTTTAATTAAAGGTTCTTTCCACCAGACCATGCTCACACTTCAATTCAAATATTTAGTAGGGATCTAGGATGTACAAGGACTACTATGAAGATAGCAACCCGTTTTTTCAATATTCAAAGGAAAGAAATTACAAAGATTGGGAAGGAGTGATTAAAATAACCTAACCTTTGCTTAGTCACAGAGACCTGTCTTACAATTATAGCTGGTACCCAACAGCTAACTTAAGACCATGCCTGGTCAATGAGCAATTTTTGTTCCCAATCAAATACTTACTTCCTTTTTCTGATTATTGGGCCAGGGTAAACTAAAGCTTGTTAGAGCAATGACATTTTCTGGTTCCTGAAATTTAGTTATACCAACATATCAGAGATATGTCTGGGCCTTATCACAAATGAGAAAACCATCATTTGGCTTTGGGGTCCATTTTGGCTGGTTTCTTCCTGCTGTTCTCAAAGCCCCTGACTTTCCATTCTATCTCCAAATTTCTAGGTCTTTTGTTGTAACCCTGTAGCGTTCTATTCTCTTATTTCCAAGGTAACAATTAAGAAATTGCTCATTTAATCCCTATTAATCATAATCATACCCAACGATATGACATATAGATATTTAATGAGTTTCTTTTACTATTGCAGGAAATCATAATTGCCTTGACATAGAATTTCTAAAGCTGGAGTTAGGTCACAAATAAGAGGAAAACTTGCTGTAAAGGATATGAATCCTTCAAGGAGATCCATGATCTCATTGACATGGGTACGAACTCCACCCATAAGTGTAGACCCCAACCCCGCCATGATCCTTCAGTGTGACTCTCATTCATGTCACCCCATGGCCCCTCCAGTAGGGATCTCCCTGATGGGCTAGAGGCTTTCCTCCACATCTTTTAACATTTGAGATGTTGGCACAAAACTCAGGCTGCTCACTGATTCTCTTTCACACTCTTTCCATGACTGGTTCTCTTCTGTTTCTGGCCATATAGATGATGTTTCCTTAATGATGTTTTCCCTAAAATTGATTTGACTCCATGTCCCTCAGGCTTCTCTTCCCTGTTTGAGGGACCAGATGGTGGGGTACTACACTCCTTCCAGTGCCTTCCTTTATAGATGGTAGATACTGGGCTCTTGAATAACTATACTTTGCATCTGCTGCCCTGCCTGCTTTCAACTCCACAGAACAAGATGACCTCATGCTGGGTAGCCCTGCTTTCCATTCCCTCCCCACACTGCTTTCTGGTCTCCTTTTGTGTGTTGTCTGCCTGTGTAGCAGCCAAGGATGCTATCATCATCCTCGATTACTTCCCAAAGTAGAGACACAGGAAAGGGCCCAAGGACTCGTTCTTGGAGCCCCAGGCTTGAGAAAAGACACTTCCTCAAGATCTGCTCTCCTCAGAATTTAAATGTGACTGTCTTTTTGCCAAAGTACTTGGGCTCTGGCTTCCTGTGATGTACAGCCATTGGGTGCCTGCAGGAGCCAGAGAGATAATTCTTTTCTTTAGGCATTAAGCATTAAAGAGCAATAATTAAGATAGTACTAAGGGCTTCACCCCCAGAACATGGACATTTAGATAGGACTGTCACCATTTCTTCAGCTTTGTGGATATACAGACATAATGGGGCCTAAAAGTTGGCTGCAAGAATAATTAGTTAAAAGAGGAGGTTCATTTGCTCCAAAAAGCAAATGTCTGTGGGGATCAACTTTATTCCTAACCCTGGACAGGGAACTAAGGCCTCTCCCCATACCAGGACCACCCCTAGAGGTAATTTTATCTTTAAAAGTTGATTTTCAGTATCATTTTTGAATATTGCTTTCTCCAGGTGTTAGTTATGTTGTTGGTTCAAATAGATGACACACAGAAAACATCAATATGGATGACAAGTATATCTCATAACTTGGTACATGCAATTAGTGAGTATTCACTCTATCAATGAACACACCATGTACCTTTCATCAATTTTCCTCTTTTCTGAGCTGACTCCAGTCTCAGCAGCAATATGTCAAAGGGATCATTATCCCTGAGATTGTAAAAGAAATTAATCAAGCAGTTGTTTTTCTGGTCTAGAAAGTGATATAAAAGGTAATGGTGTTCTAGGGCTGCCAAATCAGGCGATCATTGCTAAACCCAAAGAAATCACCAAATACTACCCATCCTGCACTCTCTATGCAGTGGCAAGGGCAGTCAAGAGAAAGTGTATGAACCTGCAGTTAAGTTATACCAGAAGCACTTCAAGCACAGGTGGAAATATTCAGTAATGCATGTATGGGGGCTGAAAGTAGGGAGATAGAGGAATGAGGGGAGCAAGAAAGATGAGAGAAAAAAGTATGAGGGAAATCACGGGGTTGTCTTGGAACTATTCCTTAGGATCATAGCTGTAGAGTTAAAAGATACTTACACAGAGTCCAATTTCATTCGTTTTACAAATATGGAAACTGAGGTCCAAAAATGACCTACAAAGATGTCCAGTCATCAGATTCCAAATCCAGAGGTCTTTTGCCACCACCACCCCCCCCCCCGCCACATGACATGCTATCCTTTATCTTCCTAAGTTTTATACCTTTATCTAGTACTGAAAAGATGGGCCATCTACAGAGGAGAATGAGAACAGTGAAGAGACTGAAGACCAAGTTACATGTCATTCACTTGAAGTTACTGAGACTGAGGCTGGAGAAGGTGAAATAGGGGAGATTTGTCTTGGACGTCCAGTACCCCAAAGAGCTATTATGTGCAAAACTGACTTGTTCTGCTTGGGCCCAAAGGGAAGAACTAGGAGGGTCTGGAATTAAAAGACTATGGGGATGTAATTTAGGTCTTTGCTCCTTTAGAAGATATGGAGAAGTATTTCAATGAAACCTGATGGAATTGTAGGGTGATTAGCCATTATCTGGGTCTTTTGTGTTCTTGGTTTTTAAAAAAATAAGGTGACTAACTTGGAGTTACTCAAGGGAGAGGGTCAAGAAGACAGCTAACTATGAAGAAAAATCTCACCCCTTGTGAGGGAATAGCTCTTCACTTTTTCTATTATTCATCTTCCAGGGTCCAGTCAAGTATGATGAGCTCTTTCTCTTCCCTACCCCCCCCAAAACCACCCAATTACCTGACAATAGTGACATGCAGTGGAGTCCTCTTATTTGGAAGACAAGAAGTTCTGAAGGGATGAGACATTGGGCTGACAAATGTGTGTTGGCCCCCAAATGTCCCCATTCTCCCCCTTCCATTGAACAACATGAATACTAAAAAAACAAATCTCCAACTGTGGGATCCTCTACCATGTGCAATCACCCCCAAGATTTTACTGTAGCAGGAAAAAACAAACTCCTGAGCCCCTCCCCACTTGTAATTGTATCCTGGAGGTCTTTATAATTCTTGAAAATGGCAAACACTGAAAACTTTTTTCTTCTCAGATCACACACCCAAACTCACTCACTCTCTCTCTCTCTCTCTCTCTCTCTCTCTCTCTCTCTCTCTCTCTCACACACACACACACACACACACACACACACACACACACACACACACACACACACACACTTCTCTAGCCATAAAAGAAATAGTAGGAATGGCAGGGGGGAAAAAAAACTAAGGTTAAATTTTCACTTTTATTGTGACAAGGCACAATATATCCTGGATCTAGCAGATGTTCCTACTCACTGAATTGGATAATTTGCAGACATTCGCAAAGTGAATAAAGATATGATCTAGGTTCCAGACTCTGATGATGTGAATTAAGCATGAAAAGAAGAGGATTGAGGATGGGTGAGCTGGCTGGTGCTGAAATCCCTCCCAAGAATGAGGGAGGTGCAAAGCATGCTTTGAAGAAATACTCTCTAGCTTGGGATGCCATAGCAGAGTGTTCCCCAGTCATACCCTGTCCTAGGCAGAAGCCCGGTCTCATTCATGAGGAAGGATTGAATATATCTTTTTGAATTTCCTCACAGAGAGAAGGATATGTTCCTTGAGGGAGGGATCCCAGTGATGCAGAGAATCGCCATTGGATGCCTCCAGAGCAGGTACTGAACGATTTTAATTTTCCAGTGACTTTGACTTTGGATCAACTTTCAACTTATATTAGCTCGAGCATCAGTTGCCATGAGGTCAAATATATTAGGAACTGGACTAGATTTCACTGGTCACCTAGTCCAGCCCCCTTCATTTGGCAGATGAGGCAAAGGGAGCTGGAGAGAAGTGATCTGCCTGAGGTCACACAGGTCACAGAGGCAAGCTCTGAACCCAGGTCTTCAGACTCCATATCAGTACTGTTTGCACTACATCGTAGTGCCATACATCCTGTACCTACCTCAGCGGCACTCTTATCAAACTCCCACCAACCAAGCATTTATTAAACATCTACTCTGTTCTAGGCACTTTGCTAAGTGCAGACATTCCTCTACCCTCCAAACCTGCAGATAAGAAAAAACAGAGAGGGTTAACCTGAATATGTTGAATATCTATCTTACCTTTGTGGCTGGACTTTGTTTATTTTTGCTATTTACCATAAAATTTTGCCTTCCCTTACAGGATATGTTTATCTTTATTTTTCACTCTTATCTTATCAGGAAACAGAGAATAGTTCTCCAAATATAAAATCTCAGAAACTTATGTCCTTGCAGACTTGGTTGGTACAGTCATTGTCCCTTAATCAAGAACCCAGCAAACATTTGGAAAAAAAGTCTTGTACTGAAAATCAGTACTCACTGACTGTTCTTAAGCTTGTCTCTCTCCATAAGGAGTTATTAACTCTATGGGAAAGTAACCAACAGGATTTAGAAATATGATTTGTGACAGTGACCCATGAAAAACACAAGATCCATTGATATATGTTGTACAGGTTTCCAACCCATTATCAGCCAGATTTTCAGATCACTTTTCTCCTTGATGTAAGTTTATACTGGAACTGTCCCAGTGGTAGCAGGTGGCATCAACTAATAGAAACTTGGGTCCCACTTCCAGGCCAGCATTTTTTTCCTATTTTCTGTGCTGATCTGGATTCAGATGCCTCTAAAGACAGCATCCTTAGCCCTTTAAGTTAAAGATATGTTAACTAATGGATACCATTCTTGTCAATCACATGGAGATCAACTAAAGTCCAAGAAGTTTGCTCCCACTCTTCCCAGTGAAGAAGAATTTTAAAATTGATTTAAATTTTTTTTTTATTTATGTCTCTGAGACATCATCCCTGGAAAGAAATTTTCCATTATCAATTCAGTCACTGAAGTTCTGTTTCTTAACATCCTAGGATAGAGACAGCAAGTAACTTGCCTAGCCAGGTTCCAATAGCCAGTGATGTCAGAATTGGAACTTGAACCTAGATTTCCTGGCTATAAACCAGCTCTCTATCTGTAACCCCATGCAGCCTTTCTTACAGTTTCCTCATTGGTAAAATAAGGTTGTTGAACCAGTTGGTTTCTGAGGGCCGTTCAAGAAGTAGGTCTAGGATTTTATGTCTTACTAAGGCAAAGTTGTCTTCTACCAACACCACTCCTTTACATGATCTCTCTATTCAGGCAAGGTAATCTTCCAGCTTTACCCCATACAGAACATCCTGTCTCTTGACTCCTTCTTCTATAGCTTCACACAATGATCTCCCGGAGCTGGAATGTACTCCCTCCTCTATCCCATAAGACCTTTCTCAATTCTCTCAGTCCCAGTTGTTAGCATTTTCTCCTTCCTGGATTTTTTTTATGTGCTTTGTATTTAATTACTTATGGGCATGGTATATATCCTCTCACACCTACCTCCAATAGAATGTGAGTCCTTTGAAGAAAAGGGCTGTTTTTCTTCATCTGTGTCCCTAATATCTATAACAAAGCTTTGCAATCATCAAAGAAAAGAGAGTCATTAAGCACCAGCCAGAATCTGTGTTAGGGGCTAGGACAAAAAAGCAAAGGGAATCAGTCTCCACCCTTAAAGACCTTCCAATCTATATGGGAAAAACTAAGTATATATATAGTCCTACTGAGAATAGATACAAGATGATTTGGGAGGGGATAGTAGGAGTTGGGGGTCGAGATCAGGAAAGGTTTGATATAGAAAGGAAAGACTGATCTGAGCCTTGTAGGAAAATTGCATGTAAGAGGTGCTTAACAAGTCATGATTGAGTTGACCTTTGGGTGGTCAGAGCTGAAGCCAGCCATCTTTGATCTTTCCCCAGACTACTAACTAGGCTCTCATCCCTCTGCTGCCTTTAGTCATGTCCCAAGAGAAAAAAAAATCAACAGCATCTGTGCAAATATTAGGCATCCCTTTGGTGAATATCCTGATCTGGACATCCTTTTTTTTAAAAGTCTTAGAAAGAAAAAATTCTAATGTTACAGAAGTTCTTGCTCTGAACTGTAATCTGCTTTAGCAACCTGGGTAACATTTTATCTGATGTTCAAATCCCAGATGCATTGAATGAAATGTATGCAAAGTGAGCCAATAGACTGCTTTTGATCCCAGCACCGAAACTCATTTGGTGTCCATGGGAATCTAGCACAGCCTGGCAGCACTGAAGCAAAAGAAATGCTTGGCATTTAAATGCATAAGGAGCCTTTCAAGATTCTCTGTTTTAAGTCAGTCTAGAAAAGCAGATTAAAAATACCTGATGTGTGGCTTGCTTTATCAAGAGGTTAAGTCAGCAAGCAACACCACCTGGTCCATTGCAAGACCCGCCATCTCATAGGCCCATCTGCCACCAATGGCCCAAGTCTTCCATCTCCTGAATGCTTCCTAAATGATCAATCAGTTATGAAAGTGAATTCTATGTATATGGAACTGTCTTATGTTTCCTTTTGGAAACTGAAAAGGATTATGAGATCACAGAATCACGGCTTCTCAGAGTTGAAAAGAACCATAGGGGGGCATGTAGTACAGTCAATGCTTGAACAAGAATCCCTTCCACCAGCACGTGCAAATGAGCATCTCCTCTAGCAAAAGCAGTCATACGAGTTTGCGATATTCTTATTCCCCCAAAGCCCTCAATGCTGGCGATATTGTGGAGATGCCTCTCTTGGAAAGCTGCTTGAGGAAGCTCTGTGCAGCAGAGACCTTTGCTTTGGAATGCCTCTAGCCTTTGAGCTTAGAACCCGAGCCGCTGTCATTCCCCAAATTGATCATTTTTGTTTTTCCTGTGCACATCTAATATACACACATCCATGCCATATGTATGTGATCTCCCTTGTTAGAATCCCAGGACCTAGGACATCCAAAAAGAATGCTGGCCCTTAATCAACTCTCATTTGATCTCTTCCCCCTCAAATTCCCCCAGAGCTTTCTATCTTTTGTCCCCATCACAAGATTAAAAGATCTGAAGTTAGAAAGGACCTCAGAGGTCATCCAGCCTAAGGCTCTTAATTTCAAATGAAGAAAATAGAGCACAGAGATGTTAAGTGATTTATCCAAGGTCACACAGATGATCAAGTAGCAGCTGAGATTAGAACACAAAACCAGGACAACTTAAATCGGTGCACTAGTGTCTCAGCTCCTACAGATAAGCTCCTTGAGGGCACAGCTTCATTTGGGGTTTGTTGGGTCTTTTGAGGGGTGGGAAGATATGGAGGCACATTTCTTGATTGCATCAGCTCACTGTAGATTTGGCTCTCTTTGCTCCTAGATTCAAACATGAAGGCTGGTTCATAGCAGTGAGCTCTCTAGACTCTCAGGAGACCCTGAGGCTGGCCCAAAGAGAAGTGGGTATATCAAGGGGAGAGGCAATCACTCCATGCTGTCTTGGCAAATGACTCTTGGTTGGTGAGACACAAAGAAGGCAAACATCCAAGGTGGTGTGACAAGTAGTCTTAGGGTGAGAGGGATGAGAAGAAAGTGGCCAAAAGTGCCAACAAATTTGGAGAATGAGTAAAGAACCTTGAGGTTGGTTGTGGAAAGTGAGGGATGAGGCAGGGAACTGCACCCTCCCAGCCATCAATAGACTCCAACTCAGCCATCCTGGTATGAGTAAGAAGCAATCACCAGGGAAGGCAGAGGCGGAGTACTTGGTGTAGACATCTGGGCAGGGAGGCCTCAGCATCCAGACAAAAATGTGTGACAAATAAGATCTAAAAAAAAGAGAGGAATGAGTACAGGACAGAAGGATCAGGGCCAACAAGGAAAGATTGGTCAGTAGACATTTAGTAGAGAGAAGCAGCAGGCAAATTGAGCTGGGGAGGGAGGGTGTGCAGTTAACTAAGGGAAGGTCTCTGACCTTGGGGAAGTTACGACTTGGCTCAGGGTATGGGATAAATACCCTCAAGAAAGGCAATGTTTTTGGTTTGTATCCCTAGTGCTTAACACACCACTCTACACAAAGCATTATGATTAGGCCTGCACACCCCAAATGAAAACTCTCTAATTCTTTGTCTTTATTTTCTCAGCATTTCACACAGAGCCTTGTACATAGTAGGCACTTAATAAATGTTTGTTGGGTTGTGCCATTGGATACTAGGTAGCATATTTCTCACACCTGTCATACAATAAGTGCCTAATAAATGCATGTTGGACTGGATTGTTGGAAACTAGACAATATTTTACTAGGAGCAAGCATACTGATGGAACATAGTAGGTGGTTAATACATAATGCTTGATTGATATGCTGAGTGGAGACATCATTTCCCACAGATATTCCATATAGACAACACAAGCCATGGGAGAGAGTGCTTAAAGTAGACTAGAGAGAAGGAGGTAAGCCTTGAAGGACAAATCAGGCTCAGATAGGCAGAGAAAGTGAGAGTAACAAGGGCCAAATTGCCAAGGTCGAATGCAAAGGAGCTGCAGACCCATGGGGTGGTTAGCTTAGAGAAGACTCAAGAGGAGAGAGCACAGCTGGCTTCAAATATTTGAAAAGCTGTAACATGGAAGGATTGGCTTTTATGTTTCCTATTTGGCACCACAGAGCAGAACTGTAAGTAATCTGTGTCATTGCCAAGAAGCAGATTTAAGGAAAAATCATCTTACTAATTATAGCATGTTGACAGTCAATACGCCAAGGCCTGGCCCAAGGAGCTGTGTCTGCCTTCCAACGATCATGGATCCACTCTGCACCCAGGCCTTGACCTGTCAACGCTGCTCAGGATATACACAAAGATAAGATCCTGACAAAGTCCCCATGCTTGCACACTGATCCCAGCACACCTCCAAGCTACATCACAGTGTGATAGAGGGCCCCAGGGTGGTGCCCAGGATTTACCTTCAGACTGAGTCTTATACCATTGTCTCTCCCCTAGTGCAAAGACCTACTAAGGCCAATATAGGGAATTTCCCAATGTAGGGAATTTTAAAAACACATTTAAAACAATAATAAATTGACCCTAGCTCCTATATCTTTGTCACAAAATGTTTGGGCCAGAAGGACCTTTAAAGTACTTGGTCCAACTCCTCCATTTTTTTACTAGTAAACCAATAAAAAGAAACTATTTTGTGGCACAATAACGTAATGGAATACTATTGGGCTGAAAGAAATAACGAATATGAGGAATTGAAGAAAATTTGGGAAGACTTATTTGAACTGATAAAGAATGAAGTTAAGAGACCCAGGAGATATGATGAAAACAGTAGTCTGAATATAGCACTAAAAAACTAGTCAAACTCAAAGTAATTACAATGGTCAATCTTGGTACCAGAGAAGAGATAACGATATGTGCTTCCCCTTCTTGGTAAAAAGGTGGGGGCCCACAGGAGGGGAATGTTGCATATGCCATAGGACAGTCTTTTCATCCTTTGGTTTTGTCTCAGTATTCTGCTTTCTTATGAGGGACAATTCAATGGGAAAGTAGAAGACACAGTAATAAAAGACTTACCTAAAAATTAAAGGCATCGATAAAACTTTTTTAAGTCTGTAGAAAGAAGGCTGCATCATAAAACCCATAGGAACTTTGGAGAACAAAAACAAAATATGTCATCAGGAAAATAGATGATAGAGAAGAAAACAGGAGAGTGGTGATAGGTGAAGGGCCCATGTGCTCTGTGGTACCCTCAGAAAGAAGAAACAAAGCAGCCTTCCCACGTGGTGGGTAGGCTCCCTCTATGGCAAATGGATAAAAGGGTATGATAGAAGAGCTACACAGAGGGGGACTATTCAGACAACTGAGAACAGATTGTGAGGGTCTTTGAATATAGACAAAATCCTAAGGCAAGTACATAAGGCTGGTTGGTTGTTGTCCTTAGTTCTCAAAGAGGACCAAAATGACATCACTCTACTATGGTCAAGTTTCAGCGTGTCCAACTGTGACTGATCAGACCAATATGATCTCGAAATGCTCTGCCACAGATCGGGTACAAATAGTCTGTATGAACATTTGGGGTGGCAACATGAGCCAATGAGAATTCATAACCATTTTTGAGTAAAGCAGAGAAAGGATACATGGAAACAAAAATATGCATGAAAAAGTCATGCAGAAGAAAAAGAACTTCATTTTGAGAAGCAGTCTGAAGTTTTCCATTGAGAATGACTTCATGGGCAGAAGCAGAACACTGTATACAACAACAGCAACAATGGACAATCATCAACTGAGAGTGACTTAACTATTCTCAGCAATACCATGATCCAAGATGGTTCTGAAAGACTCATGATGAAAAAAATGCCATCCACCTCTAGAGGAAGTACTGATGGAGTCTAAATGCCAACTGATTATATTTTTTAAACTTTATTTTTCTTGGTTTTCATCTGCTTTTCCTTTTGCAACATGGCTAATATGAAAATGTTTTCCATGACTGCACACATGTGATCTATATCAAATTGATTGCTTTCTCAATGAGTGGGGGAAGGGAGGAAAGGAGAGAAGTTAGAACTTATTTTTTTAATATGAATGCTAAAATTTTGTTTTACATGTCATGGAGGAAAAAAAATTCAGATATAAAAAAAGAATCTAAGCTCCTCGAGATCAGAGAATATTTTACTTCTATTTGCATGCATGACTTGCATTTAGCACCATGCCTGGAACACAGTAAATGCTTAATATTTTAATGATTTTAAAAAAAGATAGAGACAATCATTCAAAATCTCACATCAACCTTCCCTAATTCTACCTCTGATTGCCGAGGAAAATAATTTTATAATCTTACATTTTTTCCCAAGGTACCAAGCACTATGGTCCATGATCTTATCCAGTCATCACAGATACTCCGTGACAGAGGTAGTATAAGCCATTTTGCAGATGAGGAAACTGAGGCTCAAAGAAGTTGACTTGTTCACAGATGAACAGCTAGGAAGAGACAGAGTCAGGACTAGGACTCAGAACTTTTGGCTCAAATGCTGACACACTGCCCTAGGTACTGGGAATACAGAGACATCAATGAAACCAGCACTGCCCTCAAAAGACAGGAAGAAATGGTATGCACAGGAACTAAGGAAGCTGGTTTAGCTGGAATGCAAAGTTGATAAGGGAGTGTAATGTGAAATCAGTCTAGAAAGATAGACTGGAACCAGACTATGAAGGGCTTTAATGGCCAAAAAAGAGAAGTTGTTTGCACAAATATATAAGATCAAAAGCCATTTCCCGAATAGATAAGGTTTGGTCAAAGTATATCAAGAGCTTTCAAAAGAAGAATTGTAAGCTACAAATGACCACATGAAAACAGGCTCCAAATCACTAATAGTAAGAGAAATGTTCATTAAAACAACTCAGAAGTTTCATTCCATATACCAAAAATTGGCAAAGGTCATAACCCCCAGAAACGGAAGCAGTAAATGTTGGAGGAACTATGAGAAATTAGGTGCAAAAATGTACCATTGCTGAAACTGTTCATCAGTCCAACTATTCTTGATAGTGATTTGAAGTTGTACAAGAAAAATTAGTAAAATATTAATATCCTTTGATTTAAGGTACTCACTGCTGGGCATACATCTCAAGGAACTGAAACAGAAAAAGATGTTGCATATATACCAAAATATTCATTTTGGTGGTAACAAAAAGATTTAGAAATAAAGTAGATGCCCATCACTTGAGACATAGCTAGAAACTCTTTTGGAGGGAGAAGGGAGGAGGAGTAGAGGGGAATCTATGATTTCACTGGTGTAGTGAATCCTTCTAAGAACTCCATTTACCAATGCACATTGATGCCTGTTCTGAAATTCTAGTCTTAGAAACTGGTCCACTCAGAAAGTGCTCTTAGAAAGAAAAAGTAGTTATATGATAACTTTATTAAATAATTAAAATAGCAAGTTGTACATAATAGATTTGAGGTTGCATATGCAATCATCTTTTTTTTCTATTCTATTATGTTATAGAAATGCTTGTTTTATTTAAGTTCAGAATAAAAAAAAAAAGACTAGCCCAAGGTCACACAGCTAGCATCTGTCAGAGATGGGCCTGGAATCTAAATCATCTTGATTTTGAGACCAGCTCTTTAGCCACAATGCCGTGCTGGCATTATGAATATCATTGTGTAGTAAGAAGTGTTTTAGTGAAGCCCCTCTTTTTGCGGCCAGTGAGGGAGTTTAAACATATATATTAAACAAATATGTGGTCAAGTCTAAGGCTTTTGGTTTCAGGTTCCTTTAGGACCTTCCCTCCCTTGTATGCTCCATTCTTTATAGCAAAAACTTACTCAAAATAAAACAAAAATTGGCTTAGTTTTATCTGGAGACAGAATTCTTTATAAAAATACAGATAGTAAATGAACGAAGTTTAAATAGAGCAGGAAACTCCCATGGGTGGCAATGCCAGTTGGCCAGGCAGTAATGGGCCAGGGGAGAGAGAGCAGAAAAGAGGTAACTTCACCATGACCTGAAGTGTTAACAAGCAGGTAATCCAGGACAATAGCAAAATCTGTACAGGTAGATCATTCCTTAAGTGAGCCATTGAGTCAGACAGGGATCTAACTGATCATGATTACATTCAGTTAGGGCTAGCAGCTCTTTCTTGTCTGTGCAGTGTTAAAGAAAAACCTGGGCTTCCCCTGTCCTTGTCCCTCATCCCTTCTGCTCTCCCCTTCCTCCTCCCATTATCATTCAGTTCCTCCTTCCCCTCATAAAGAACAATACTTGCCATCGGCTCTCTTGCTAATAAGAAGCTATAAGGAAGAATTCAGAGAAATATGGGCAGATGTATATAAACTGATGCAGAATGAAACAGGCAGAACCAAAAGAACATAACACATGACTACAGTAATTAGAAACAAACAAAATATCCCTAATAGGAAACGATATATACATTGTCAGATGTGATCAGGTATTTTTCCATTGTTTCTGTTACAAGGAAGGGTTTTAATCTAGATGCAGATGGGGGAAGGAAGGAATATTTCTCTCTAGAAATGATTTAATGACAAGGCAAAAAAAAAAAAATACAAGGGAGAAAGGGGGAGAGAGAGAGAAGTTTGCATTTTAGAGCCCACTAGATGGCATGATGGATAGAGTGATGGACTTAGAGTTAGGAAGACCCAGATTCAAATCCTGCTTCATATACGAGCTAGTTGTGAGACCTCTCCCCCCCACCCCCACACGCAAGTCCATTAACCTTTAAGCTCAGTCTCCACTTGTGTAAAAGGGGAATATCTGCAGCGACTCCCTCACAGGATTGTTGTGATGACCAAATCAGAGAATTTATGTAAAGCGATTCACAAACGTCAGAGTGCTTAGAGACTGTTAGCGATCATCCTAGAAACAATAGGGAGCCACCAACACTCCTTGGATGTTGATGGTGATGAGGTCAAACAAGTGTTTTTAATGTAGGAGCCTTTCCCATCTCCCTTAATGCTAATGTCTTCCCTCTGTGATTATTTCCAATTTATCCTGCCTATTTTTCATTCGTAAAGTTATTTGCCTATCATCCCCATGCCCCACCTCATTAGATTGTAAGCTCCTTCAGAGCGGGGGTTGTTTTTGCTTTTTTCGTTTGATTAGGGTTTGGGGGGATTGGTTTATTTGTTTTTTGTATCTCCGGTGCTTAGCACAGTAGCTGGCACATAGTAGGGTCTGAATAAATGAAGACTTACAAATCTGCAAAAACTCAAGCAAGGAAGTATTAGAAGGAACATTTTGGAGGAACTGAACTTGATAATCAGGATACTTCTTCATGTCAGGATAATAGATCATCATCATCACCATCACAAATAGATGTCTGCTCCAGATAAATCTAATTAATTTCAGTCTCCTCACTTTTATGATTCCAACTTTTTCTCAGACAACGTTGACTGTGGGACTTTAAGAAGCACTAAGGTTTTGTTTGTTTTTCACTGTGTAACCACCTTTCTTCCATGGTCTGAGTTAACAAAAATGTCGCATCACACAAAAATTGAAGAAAAAAAATATCAAGTATTAGGAGTGGTAGAGGGCTTTTGTTCTGAACTGATGTGAGTCTCCATCTCTTATTATTGTGATTCTGAGAAAACAGCTGTGGATTTGGAGCTTGGGGGCCTGGGTTCAAATCCTGTCTCTGCTAGTCACTGCCTAAGGGACCTTGAATAAGTCACTTCCTTAGGTCTTAATTTCCTCATCTATAAAATGGAATGGATTGAATGATGCAATAGTTCAAGCTCTGGTGAGATGAGCATGCAAAATGTCTGTCTCTTTTAACCCTGCTCCTGTATACAACACTAGGTACAATAGAAAGAGCGGCATTGGCCTTGGGATCAGAGGAGCAAGGTTTGAATCACATCCTTCATGCCAACTGTCTGTGTGACCTTGGACAATTCACTTAAACTTCTGTGGACCTGTGTATAAAAAGAGGAGGTTGGAGTAAGTGGCCTCTGAGGTTCCTTCCAGCTCCATCCCATTGGAGCAGATCAATGTCACTCTGTTGAGCTACTTAGGCCATCCAGCTAATGCCAAGGGCCAGGCTTGGCCCTCCTTCTTTTCTGGATGCTGCCATACAGTCCTAAGTGGCTGCAGAAGACCAGAACACTGAGAGCCTTAGCCTACTACTGTCTGAACAAAATGATCTAAAATAAGCAAGAAAGGTGTTACTCCTGACTGGAAGAGAGTCAGCATCCAACAGCTAAGTAAAAAGAAATCATAAGAAGTTATCTCATAAATTGTAAAATGGCTGGATATGTTTAGAACCATTGATAGAAAAGCAAATGCCATATATTGTGCTAACTCGGTTCCAGGTTTGCAAATAAAATGGAAGAAAAGGGCTTTTAAATGCATTAATGAACCAAGATAAACAAGATTAATTGTCTGTAGGACAATTGACTAACTTTCTATTTCTCCATCATGACATACCAGACACTATATCATTCCCGACACTAGGTCAAACATCATCTCTGTACAGGAAACAGTCTTTCATGCCCTCATTTCTCTGCAGTAGCTTGTTTTTGCTCAATATTGTTCACTGTTATGTGACTAGAATTGGGGAGGAAGAGAAGGGGGAAACCTGCCACACATTAAACAAAAGCACCCAGACCTTTGCAAAGGTCAAATTTTCTTAATTACTCATTACTTTGAAAGGTGAATTTTTTAAAACCTTGTTTAAATATTTTTTCTGTGCCTTTGCCCCCATTCCCTGTGATTTTCATACTGCCTCAGAGGTTTGGAAAGTTCCTGAAGCTCCAGATATACATACACTCCTAGTCCTCTGAGTTATCTGTACCTGGAAACTCCCCATCAGTCAGGTCCCCTTTTTCTGATGTAGTATCATGTATATTGAAAAGAATATCCTTTCTTCAAGATTCTTGTACCTGTATGCTGCATTTGCATGAGTGTAAGTAAAAGAGTGTCCATGTCCAGAAACAATGCTTGTGCCTGTACTGGGGGTGTGTTTAGACAGGGATGGAGAGGGACACTTCCTTCCCTTTCTTTTCTAGCGAGGATTTAACGTAGTTAGTGTTGCTCTTTCCCCTTCCTACTCAGTCTCTTTCCTCCCCCATCCCCCAATCCTATTTCTCTCAGGATATGCATTCCCAGTCATTCAGTGCCATGTACTAGCCCCGGCTCTCCTTGAAACCAGAGCCCCGGAGACTCTAGACTAGAGAAACCAACCCACCTCACCCTGAATGCCATTCCCAGCTCTCCTGTCCAATCTCTAGGCACTAAGCTCCATGTTCACCAGTTCCCAGCTTTCAGTTCTGTGGCTGACAGAGAAATGAAGTTGCCTTTTTTTCAGAGAGATCACCGTGTAAGGATCTTCCTGACAAGAAGCAAGGCCGCGCACTCCAAGCATCCCTAGTCCCCAGGCTCAGCAGTCTCAAGGATTGGTGTCTCCACCTGTTTCTCTACATCTCTGATTTCCCACAGAAACACCCTCCCACCCCCTCAGCCTGCTTTGGGGCTGGACCTCCTGACTCAGTTACCCTCATCTCTTCCTCTCCTTCTCCCTCTCTCCTCCCTCTCCCTTTCTACACACACACACACACACACACACACACACACACACGCACACGCGCGCGCACACACACACACACACACACACACACACACACACACACACACACACACACACACACACACACACCACACCCCCTCTGCTGAACTTTCTCAAGAAGCCCGTATCTTGGCGAATAGCTTGGATGCCCGAAGCGTCGAAAGGGGAAGATATCGAGCATCCCTCCCTCCCAAGCAACACGTTGGAGGCAACAACTTTTCAATCTCTACTCTTTTCTACCACAGGCCTTTGGATAGGGGGCAGGGGACTACGGGAGAAGGATGCTTGGCGCCGGCGCTCTGGGTCATGGATGCCCCCTGCCCAATGGGCTCCACCTGCCTGGCAGAAAGGGTCCTGGTAGCTAGAACCCAGCAGGGGAGAGGACAGAATTCCCGCGATTGGACAATCAGTCCTGGGAAGAGGGCGGAGGAAAGAGAGGGGGCATTAGACCCAAAGGGAAGCCTCTCCTGGCCCCTGCCCAAGCTCTGCCCCGACTGAGTGGAGGGCGGCACAGCTCAGGAACTCTCACTCACCTTTCCCAGTGGCAGCTGCCTCCAGTCCTCTTCCGCAGGGAACTGGGGGGGGGAGGGTCACCCTAACTTCTCCTCCTTCCCCCCGATGCCATCTTCCCAGGGCGCTAGGAACTGAACCCGGAGTGGAGTAGAAGAGGGTGAGTAAAGTTGTCTGGGCGGCTCCCGCTGCCTCCGGGGCTCCAGCTCATGCCCCGTCTCTGGGGGTTAAGGAGAGCCCCGCTGGGGTAGGTTTGGGACCCTGCCTGGGACCCAGGTTGAGCTTTACTGTTCGTCTCAAGGAACGGGTGAGCCAGCTAGGGAGAGAGAGAAGGAGGGAGCCAGCCAGGGCTGCGCGCCTCTGCCTCTGCCTCTGCAACCGGGCGCCTCTGCCGGGGGACGCGGGAAGCTCGTTCGGGAGGGCGGCTCCGAGGAGGGAGGGGAAGGAGAGAGGGAGGGATGGAGGGAGAGAGAGAAGGATGGAGGGAGAGAGGGAGGGGAGGGAGAGAGGAGGAGGAGAGCGGAGGAGGAACGGAGGGCGGCAGCCTAGTCCGGGAGGCCGGCAGCGAAGGGCGCTCGCCCCGGTGAGCAGCAGCTCAGGAGGGATGGGCTGAAGGACTGACCGACTGACCGACCGACAGACCGAGGAAGCGGCGAACAACGGCTGCGGCCAGCTGGGTTGGGTGGGCTAAAAATAGCAACCCCGCGGAAAGCGGGGGAGGGGGGAGAGGAGGGGGAAAGAGAAGGGGGAGAGGGAAAGAGGGAGGGGGAGAGGGGAGGAGAGGAGGAAGGGATGGAGTTCAAGCCCCGCCCTGCCCTGGCGGGGTGGCCTTTACACCAACCTGAGGAGGCGTGGGGTGCGGTGCTAGCCGGGAGCCCGGGGGGACGGCAGGGGTACATTCCCGGGGATGCCTAGGGGACTAGGAAGCCCAGCCCTGGCCCGGAGGGGCAGATGAGAGAGAAGGAGCGCGGGTGAGGAATGGGGGGGGGGGGGATAGTTAGGATGCTCTAGGAAGGACCGATTCCCAGAGGAGAAATCCGACAGCCAAAGCTGGGTCGCGTGTAGAGCGGCAGGTGGGAAGGGGGCTGGGCGTGCATGTAGACTAGAAACGAGTGGGGAGTTGGGGATGAGTGTAGACGAGAGACTGGGAACTGTGTGCTGGGGTCGAGTGTAGACGAGACAGTTGGGCTTAGGGAGGGTGAAGACAAGAGGCAGGTCGGGAGACAAGTATAAACGAGAGGTGGATAGAGGGGGGAAGGTGAGTAAGGGAACCTGGGGGAAGAATGGGTGGGTTCTCTAGAACTGGGGAGGCGCTAGGGACCCGACTCTCCGCTACTCCAGGTGGGAAGGCGGAGACGATGCTGATCCGCACACCTCACCCCTTAGCCTTAGCAGCTGCTGCTAGGGGGCGGGGTCCACAGCCAGGTGTCCACAACTCAGGCCTTTCCCTTCTCCCTTTCCCCCCTTCCCCCCCTTCCTCCCTTCCTCTTTTCCGATCATGGCCCGCACCTTCCCACCCCTGTAAAGTTCCGAACCAAGAATTGTTAGTTTACTTAACTAAGGACAAGTTGGAAGCCTTCCCCAGTCTCCAACACACACACACACACACACACACACACACACACACACACACACTGCCCGTCAGCCTGATCACCTCAGCAATCTTCATTCTGACCCCTCTCAACCTGTGACCCACCCTGGGGTCACTTATCCCTAGAGGTCATACTAAAAGGGACATAGGAGGGACAGAAGGGTGTCTGGAGGTCACAAGGTTGAGAGCTGGAAGGGACTTTAGAGGTCACCCCCCCTTTAACCTGATCATTTTACAGATAAGGAAACTGAGGCTCCCAAAGGGAAAGCCATATATAGGTTCCTAGGATTAGAGCTAGAAGAAGCCTTTGAAATCATCCATTTCTACTTCTTGAATTTTATAGTTGAAGAACCAGAAACCCAGAAAAGGGCAGTAATGGGGGATAATAGTTCAAGTAGCAGAATCTCAACTCCAAGTCTTTGCCTCCTAACCCATTGCTCTCTTCACTATACTCCTAGGTCTTTCATTTCCTAGAACAAGTTTTGTCTATTTTTGTCTATGTTCCACAATTTGTACTTCTGTATTCACTTTGCCCTTTACTTATTTGAATTTACAACTTTATTTTAATCTTACAACATCTCATTTATAGACCTGAAAAAGGAGGTAACCCTAATCATCCTAACTATAAGTTGCTTGGGTTTTTGGCAGGAATTTGAGGATCCCACCTGTACTAAATGAAGAAGAAGCCTCTATTATCCTTTGAGTCCCTTCAGGATAAAAAATGGGTACCTATGGGAAGAGGACATCTTTTCCTCACCATCAGGAAATTTTCCAAGTAATCCAGCATTTGAGGGTGTGGGAATGGACCACCACCACTGGGGGCTTCCTCCTCCTTTGCCTTCCCTTTTAAGTCTGTCTGGTTGACTGCTCCTGTGGTTTAGATGATAAAGGGATCAGTTACTTCAATCCTTCAGACTAGATGAAGGACCATCAGGCCTTACTATTTGCCCTAACTACTTATTCATTCAGTGCTTGTTCTAGTCTAGAACTGGAAAGGGCCCTAAAGGATATCTAGACCAATCTCCTAATTTTACCAAGGGAGAAAAGGAGACTCAAGGTTATAGAAGCTGGGATGAGCTGGAACTCCTATCACATCCTCTGATGCTCAGTGTAGCATTTTTTCAAGGGCATAATGGCATTGCCCCCACTGAATTAGCACTAGACTAAGATGTTTGTCATTCAGATAAAGTAAGGTTATTAATGTCCAAAGTGCTAAGAAACCAAGAAATCATATTGTCTAAGCCCCTTACTTAATAGGTGAAGAAACGGGAGAGAAATCACCCAAAATCAGGACAAAAACCAGAGTAAATGTCTCTCTGATTCCAGGTCCAGAATTCTTTCTAGTATATCATGTTATTAAACTGCTGCAAAAATCTAGAGGAAGGGGGTACTATTAGTATTAATTGTTATTATTTATCATTTTAGAGCACTTTGGGATTTGCAAAGCACTTTACAAATAGCATCCCTCTTAAGCCTCACAACAATCCTGATTATAGGTACTACTTTATGCCTACTTTACAGATGAGAAAACAGATACAGATAGGTTGGGACCTGCCCAGAGTCAACCAATTAGTAATTCTGAGGTAAAATTTGAACGCAGATCTTCCTGACTCCAGAGCCAGCACTCTCTCCACTGTACCAAATTTTTCTTTCAGCCAATGGATTTCCCAAGCTTGCTGATAATATTCCTTTTAAAGGTTTAAATGATTTTCCTTCCACAGATTTTGTGCTTCCTGGTTCCTACAGAATTAATTGAAATGCTGGGTGTGGAGTCCGGAATTCCCGGTGTGAGTGAGTGGTCTCTGAAGAAGAAGTGGTCCTGATGGAGACCATTAAGAATATTTCCCCCATGAATTTTTGAATGGAGATGAGATTAATCCATTGCCTGTCTTCTTAATAGGCCCTTTTGAATGTGAAAATATCTGAGAGACAGGTTGAATCACCTGCCCTTGCTCAGTTACAATACACTTGGGCTGCATTAGTCACACAGGAAGGCAAGGTGTCATCATTTAGAAATTAACCAGCTGTCAATTCAGATAGAGTGCAATATGCCAATAGAGTTTAAACATGAGCGTGTTCTTCTTTCCTCAAAAGTATGGTGCCAGTTTTTCCCATGGAAGATCATAGATTCAGAACTGGGAGGAGTCTGAGAGTCCAAAGCTTTCATTTTACAAGTAAGGAAACTGAGATTTGAAGTGGGAAATAGCTTGCTTAAGATTACATGCATAGTAAATGGCAAACTTAGTTTTAAACATAGGGCAATCAAACAATGAGCATTAATCAGCACCAAGGAAATGTCAGGCACAGTGTTGGGCATTGGAGATGCAATTACAAAGAATGAAACTACTCCAGAGAAGCTTGCATTGTTACTGGGAGGCTACCTGTTATGTGTGGACATTTTTTGTGTGTTTATATGAGTACATCTGTGTGTATTTTCAGAACAAATAAAGACAGAATAAATAAAAATAAATATAAAGTAACTAAAAAGAAAGTAACTGGAGGGGCCATTTCATTTGGGGGAGGGTCAAGGAGAGACTTGGGAGAAGATGATTCTTGGGCTGAGGCTTGAAGTAAGTGAAAGATTCTATGAGGCTGAGATGAGGGGGTGGGCAGGGATGTAGAGGCAGAAATGGAGTGTCAAGAAGAAAGGAGATAAGACCAGTTTGACTGGATTGTTGAGTGTGGGAAGGGAAGTGATGCAGTATGAGACTGGGAGGAGAGGTTGGGGCCAGGTTGGGATGGATTTTAAAAGCCAGAGGAATGTATAATTGATCCTAGAGCTAAGTGAGTAGGGGAGTGGCATGGGTCAGATCTGCACTTTAGGAAAATCACTGGCAACTAAGTGAGAATGGGAGGCAGAGAGGTCAACCAGCAAGATATTACAATAGTCCAGGCAAGAAGTGATAAGATCATCCTAAACTAGGGTAATGGCTACATGAGGATCCCATGGGGAAAGTGTCTGAGTTCAGAAAACCAGGTTTGGTAACTGACTAGGTAGAGGAGAAGGAGCTCTCTAAGATAGTCTTGAGGTAACTAACCTAAGGTACCTTCAATAGAAATGGGGAAGTTTGGTGGCAAGATAATGAGTCATTTTGATACAAGTTTGAGATTGCTCTGGGACAGGGGTGGGGGAACCTTTGGCCTTGATACCACATGTGGCCCTCTAGGTCCTCAAGTGCAACCCTCTGACTGTATCCAAACTTGACAGAACCAATCCCCTTCATAAAAGGATTTGTTTGGTAAAACTTGGGCTCAGTCAAAAGGTAGAACCCAAGGATCTAGAAAGCCACATGTGGCCTCCAGGTCATAGGTTCCCCTACCCCTGCTTTGGGATGACCAGATTGTCCAATGGGCAATTGGCGATGTAGGACTGAAGCTCCAGGTACACACTGGGGCTAGGTGTATACATCCAGGAGTCAGCTCTCATTCAACCCTTGGGAGTTGAGATTACCAAGAAAGTGGAGAAAGGAAAGACAGGAATCTAGGATAGAACCTTGGACAATAAATACCCAGTTAGGGGACATGATATGAATGCTGAGCTAGCAAGGGAGATGAGAAGGAGTGGTCAGAGAGGTATGTGGAGATCCAGGAGAGAGCAGTGTCGTGAAAACCTGGAGAGAAAAGGGTGTCCAGGAGCAGAGGGCGTTCCAAATGCAGCAGAGAGGCCCAGAAGGCTGAGGCTTAAAAGGGCCCTTTGATCCCATACCCAGTGTCCTGTCTGCTATGCCCCTGTGTTCCCTAGCGCCCCCCCCCCCAGAATAAAGCTGAGCTACAAAATACAGAATTCTCTGTGTGTGTGTGTGTGTGTGTGTACAAACACAGATAGAAAATAACAGAAATTAAATACTTTCTTCTGGGCAGTTGAATTTCAAATGAATTAAAAGTGATGAGAATAATCCCATGATAGTTTAAATGTTGAGTTATTGAGAGACAGAGAAAGAAGAGATGGGTAGGTCCTGAGACTTGTGAGACCCTGAGATTGAGACTTGACTTGAAAGAACCAATTAATCAATTAACAAATATTTATATAGCACTTACTATCTGGGCATGCAAAGAAAGAGGGGAAAGGTTTTGTCCTTAAGAAGTTCCTATTCTAGTAACTTCATCCTTTCAGAAGGTAGATAAATCAACAAGGAGAACTTTTCTTTTGGACCTAATCGTCACTTACAAGTAGGAACATATTTCTGGGCAGAAATGATGAGACCCTTATGGGGAACTGAGCCTTCCATCTTGACATTTTTGATAGATTGGTGGAAAGCCATGAATAGAAAGCCTCACATCACACTAGATTTGTGGAAAATCAGATCCCAAAGCATTTAGGCAAAGGAGAGGTAGGATCTCATGGCATAAAACTCTAGAGGAAGTCAGTCCAGGAGAAGGATGGATAGCTCTCAAGAAAGAAAACGGGTAAACAAAAATAGAAACAATTCTGAAAAAGAGGATGTGTTCTGAAAGGGGGAAATTGTCTAAAGAGGCCAATTTCCAAGAGGAAACTTGTTGGCCAGCTTAGATTTTTTTTCAAAGACTTGCATAGAAGATGAAAGCTATAGAAGATTGTGGATGCAAAAGCCTCCCATAGTTCTATAAGCACATTATGAATACTAAAACTAAGAATAAACTGAACCTGAAGAAACTTAAACCCAAGAAAAAGGGTATTTTAGTGAGATTGGGGAAAAAGAAGAGGGTCAAAAAAGGAATTGCACTAGTACTACAAGTAGACAGGATAACAATAATGAATGACAGAGAAAAAACAGATTTGTTCAACTTAATTTTTCTTCTTTTTTTGTAAAGAAACACAGAACAAAAATAACTAATGAGAAGTTGATGCTTAACATAATTAGGAAGATACTAAGAGAGTAGCAAGTTACACTTAAAGTATTCACTTCACCAGGACCAGATAAACAATATCCCAGTTTATTAAAGGACCTGGAAATGTGGTGACTGAGCCAATGTAATTTCTTTAAAAAAAAAAAAAAAGCAATTGGGGTTAAGTAACTTGCTCAAGGTTACACGACCAGTCATTATTTATGTGTGGGTGCTCATTTTCTGAGGCCAGAACCGATCCTGTATCTTCTCGACCCCAGGGCTGGCGCTCTTACTCACTGCACCACCTAGCCACCCCTGACAATGTAATTTCTTAAAAAGAATGGAGAATGAGAGGGGTTCCAGGGCCCTGGAAAAGGCAAATGTGGTACCAAATTTTTTAAATTAATCATCTCAGTCTTCAAAATAGGGAAGAGTTGGGTCTATGAACCATAGGTCACTGAGCTTAACTTCAATGCGTAGCAAAATTCTGGAATGTTTTTCTAAAGAGATAGTTGATTAATATCTAGAAAGGGAAGCAATGATCACATAAAAATAACATGACTTCATCAATAATTCCTCACGTACAAAATTATATTTACAGATTTGATGCCATAACAAATCACCAAAGAATTACTTTATAGAACTAGGCAGAGAGTAACAAAATTTCATTAGGAGAAACAAAAGGTTAAGAATTTCATAGGAAATCATTGAAAACATGTTGAAAGATGGGGATTTACAGGTATCACATACCAAACTATACCATGAAGTAATAATCATGAAAAAATTGTTAGTAGTTAAGAAATTTAAAAGTTCACAAGGAGAAAACATTAAGTACACAGAACTAATCAAACAAAGAAGCAGGGTGTTTCTTAAATCCATAGACTCTAACTACTAAGGAAAGAATTTGTTCTTTGACAAAAGTGCTGTGAAAAACTGGAAAAGTAGTCTGTCAGAAATCAGGTTTAGAACATCTCACACCATATACCAAGGCAAATTCCAAGTGGATATGACTTAGAGATAAAAGGTCCTATCATTAAATATATAGATATAAATGTAGATAGATATAGATATCAATAGAGATAGAGATATAATGTCAGTTCCCTGAGGGCAGGAACTCTTACCTTTCTTTTTGTTTTCCCAGTGAGTATACAATATAGTGGACCACAGTAAGTCAGTAATAAATGCTTTTTAATTTATTGACTGAGAAGGGAAGGAAATATCTTTCACAACTATGGGAAGAGCAAGAGTTCTTGACCAAACAATGGTTTTATTTAACTTTCATTTTCAAAGAGGACCAATGACATGATGAGTGATGTCTTGTCTTGTGTGTGGATTGGATTTAAACAAGGCAGAGTTGCACAAAGTCATAAGCCTCACTCTCTCTTATTGAGTCATCAAAGCCCAGGGGAAAAACAAGAGTCAGGATGACCAATGATGGCCCTGGATGCAGGGGATGATCTTGGCATCTCTGATGTCTGACCAAATTCTAAACACTCCACAGTGCCTGTTTCAACTGCCTTTATGGATGCTGGAACAAACTGTTGTCATCTGTCCATTCTGCCAGGGTAAGTCTTCACATGCTTGGGGTAGACATCCCCCTAACTCACTAAGAGTTTTGAGGCCTTTCAGTTACCTTCTGCCTGGTTTAGCCTGTCTGCCAAGATGGTTTGCTGGGATAGAAGGGATCAAAGTAGATAAAACAGGTGATTTTTATCACATAAAATTTAAAAGTTTTTGTGCAAACAAAATCAATGCAATAAGAATTAAAAAGCAAACAATGAATAAAGAAAAAAGTCTGTGCAGCAAAGTTTTCTGATAACACTCTGATATTTGAACCCTATATGGACTAGATACAAATGTTTGATGGGAGGTAGGGGCCTAGATCTTAAGCTTCAGTGGCCTAAACTACATAAAAAATTTGGGGACATCCTGTATAAGAACAAAAGTTGTTCCCCAATAGAAAAAATAGTTAAAGGACATGAATAGGAGTTCTCAAAAGAAGAAAAGTAAAATGTTTTTTAACATGGAAAAATGTTTCAAATCACTAATTTAAAAATTAAATAAAGAAATTAAAACTAAAAATTCTTAGAACTTAAGAGTCCTTTTCACCAATCTGATTAGCAAAGACGACAAAAACAGCCCCTCCATTATACATTTCTGGAAGCTAGTTCACCAAGCTTCCATGTGGGTTGAATACCAAGCAGAAAAGATTGCTTTTGATTCAAGGACCCCTACATCTTGGAGGAGAGCATACTTACACTGAGGAAATCATGAATCTTTTATATATATTTAAGTAAATGGAATGGGAATGTGAAGAGAAAACTTCATGGTAACACATTAGACAGTCTAACTAAGAGAGTAGTTTGTTTACCTTTCATCAATCCACATAAGTTAGAATTTCCTCTGAAAATAACCATCCTAAGACTGTTTCTGGACCAAGACCAAAAGGGAAATATGAGCAGATCTTTGTTTTTCCTTCCTTGTTTCATGGAAGGGAATTGTTTATGATTTAATTCCCCAAGAGAGAACATCCACATGGCAAAATACACTCCTGGGGCACATCTGTTCTTGTGTCCCAATCATTCGCCAACATGTATGCAGTATTTACTGTTAATAGCAGATGCTATAATTCACTAGAAAGGAAGCAGCAATGCTAGAATATCCACAATGGCACTTTTATGGTAAGAAATTAAAACTGGAAACAAAGAAAGTGCCTAATGATTGATAAATGACTGAACATACTGTGGTATGTGTCTGTAATGGAATGTTGTTGTGCTGTGAGAAATATGAAAGGCTTGGATTCAGAGAAATGTGAGAAGACAGATGAACTGATGCAGAATCAAGTAAAAAGAATCAGGAAAACAGTGTCCATGAAATATCACAAATAATGTTATAAAATTATTTATAATAATTTAATGAAGTGAACACTAAAACAAAGTCAAATAATGCAATTATCATGACCAAGTTTAACCTTGGAGAAGAGATGAGGAAACCCACCATCTTCCTTTTCTTGGGGATGCAGGGCACTATGGTTATAGGATGTCTCAAATATTATTGTTTCCTTGGTTTCACTTAACAATTTTAATGACTGTAAAGTAAGAACAAAGAGTGTCCATAAAACTTTCAACAAAGTGAAGGAAAGAGGAAAAAATCAGAATTTTCTTTTCCTTCATTCTTTTTCACTTTAAGCAAAAATCATTGGACAAATAGACCTTATTCATTCAGACTTGATAATTTTGGATTAGTGAGCATTTTTAAAAGGGCTAGGCTATTCTGTCTAAAAATATAAAAAAGGTTTTGGTAAGTAAGTGAAAACCTAAACTAATTCTGAAGAGATTTAAGAAACATATTTTCTAGAAATATTAAACATTTGGGAAGTTGTATTTACATATAAGCCATTAGTAGGTTAATTAGAATTAATTTTTATCAATTTATTAAAGAGAACCTACTGAAGATCTCTATAGGGCTGATGACTATAGACTCTTGGAAGTAATAAAAGTGAATTTATTTTAAAATATTCTATTTCTTCAGGCTTTCACTAATTCAACAATGCACCCTTCTTAATAGGATTACCTAATCCAAACCCCTCATCTTTGACTTGAGAAAAATGAAGGCCCAGAGAGGTTAAATGAAAAACCAAGGTTACTCAGGCAGAGTAGGATTGCAGAGCTAGAATCTGAAGCCAAGTCCTGTGAGTGATTATAAGTGTATTTTCCTCATTCTAAATCCACCTATACTATGGTGCCTTCCTCAACATTTATAGAAGTAAATATTCAAGCTTACATGCTCACCGGGATAACTCACTGCATTACATTACATCACTCACTACCACACCAAAATATCAGAGCAAGGTGGAGGTGAGAAATACATACAAACATATAATATGTACTTCAGGGATGAATCCCTCATATAATCATTTTACTGAAAATCCTATCTGGGTGCCTCTGGAGACTCTGGGGCTTGAGCTCTCATCCCAAATTCCAGCTTTTCCATTACCATATTATCCAATCTGATCCAATCTAATAAATATTTATTAAGCCCATTCTATGTTCCAGGCACTGTGCTAAATCCTGGGGATATAAATAATGAAAGGAAAGATAATCCCTGCCCTCAAGGATCATATAATCTAAAGGAAGGAGGAGAAAATACATAAAAGGAGACAGGAAAATGGATAATCCCAGGGGTGTCTTGTTGCATGGAGTTGAAACCAGGAAGGCAAGTGGAGTGAGTGGAGTCTAGTTTCTGCCCTGTATAAAGGAAGGCATTGGGAGGAGTTTGGTTCTCTGTCCTCTAGCTCTCCAATCAGAGGGGATAAGCGACTGAGGGAGGTAGTATCAATCAAGGCTTGAGGTAGCAGCATGGTGATGAGTTTGTCCTGAGAGGGACATCTTACTCCATGGCAGAGCAGCAAATGCATGGTGGAATGTGTTGGACCTGTGAAACCTTGGTTCCTGACCCAATTCTATGGTTTACAATCTCTTGGATTCTGCTTTGGACTTCATGCTTCCTCTCTCCAGAAGAAAGGTTTTCCCTGGATCCTGGTGTTAACCTTTATTGCCAGTACATATACACACCCACACCTACTTGAAGGAGCACAGAATTCTAAGGAAGTGAGGGAATGGAAACAGCAAAAACCATAAAGGGAGACATTTGCTGGATTGATGTGAGAAAATGCAGTTTCTGCAGAGCTTTGATAGAAGAGGTGAATATGATATATTAAGTAGAAGTAATCCAGGGCTATGAGCAATGATAGAACTGGAGATGCCAGGTGAAGGCTAAGACCAAGAGACAGATAGGAGTAAAGGACCAAGAACACAGGCAAGCAAGAAAGATACTGAGGAACACCTAATGATCAGACATCAGAAACCTGGAATTGACAGAGAGAAGAATGGCAAAGTGGCAACAATACAGATGCTATGAGGTGGCCCTGATGCAGAGGTAAATGGTTTGCCCTGCCCTTCAGTCATTGTGGATGTCACCTGGCAAGACAAGAGCAGCAAGAATCACCAGCCAAGGGGAATCTACAGATGCAGGCGAGTAGGGGTTTGCACGTGGTGAATTAGGGGTAGTAGGGTGCCGATGGAGAAGTAGTTGGTGGCAGATCCTGATAAAGGCAGGGCTTTCCACATGAAAAGAATGATGACTTGGAGGAGATTTTACATGGACAAAGCAAGTATTTTTTTTTACTTCAGAGAAGTGAATTCATCAAGAAATACGAGAAAAATTAGGAAATTGAGAGTCTTAAATTATGTGATCATAAGCTTAATTTAAATTTAGAGGCAACTAAGAGTCATTACAATATCCCCAACCCTCAATCTGTCATTCTGTCCCCTCACTCCTGCCCCTGGCCTACTCTCCATGTATAAATCATGAGGGCAAAAGTTTGCCTTTGTATCCCAGCACCTAACAGAGTTGACAAATAGTAGGTGCTTAATAAATGGTTACTGGTTGGCATAAGGAAGAAGGATGAAAGACCACTGAACACCAGCCAGAAGCTCTGGGTTCAGATTCTCGTTCTGTCACTTCCTCATTCTATGACTATGGGTATATCACCCCACTGCAGAGCCTCAGTTTCCCCATCCAAAAAAATAGTAATAACAATAGCTCTTCCTATCTTTTAAGAGCATAATAAGATAAGCACTTTGTAGACTATAAAGCACTATATAAATGTAAGGTGTTATTGGGTATTTGGAGGGATGTACTTGCAAACTTCATTTTGCATATTCCAGAATGAGAGAACTTGCCTCTGAACCAGACCTCACAGAAATCTATATATGTGTATAGTAACATCACCTAGTAAAACTTTGATGGAGTGAATGAGTTCTGAGGTCTGGAAGATATTAAAACATACTGAAAGTGTCCTGAGACAGTAAAATGATGGTGGAAATGAGGGTGGAAGAAAGTACAATTTTGTACAAAGAAAACACTATCATAATGAGGTACTCAATTAATAAATCCTTGATGACTAATAGACTCAGACATGGAATACTGAACTCTAGCCTCAAAGCCATCCAGACTCTCATGATATCTAAAAGAGTTGTGCTGAGTGGTTTCCCTGATCTTTTGACCCAAGAAACACATGTTCTCTCGACTACCATCCCATGATATTAAAGAGAAGGTAATCAGAACATCTCTAGGATATAAGCTCTATAAACAAGTATCTATTTCTGTTCTCTCTCACTGTTTTGGGGACATGAGATAATTAAATCAGGTGTTGACCAATAGTTGAACCAATAGTTCACTGATCTATTCATTGTACCACACTGCCTCTCTGTGGTTCATTCTCCCTTCCTGAACTGACTCAGATGCAACTCAATGGAATCTATGCCTCATTTGTTGCTTAGACTTGTCAATTCCAGCTTGGACAGACAATAGTTGGAATGAAAGTTAATGGTAGAAGGCATTGGTTCCTATCCCAAGCACATTCTCAGAATCTAAGGGGCTCAGAGTTGGAAGGGACCATAAAGACCAACAAGTTCAACCCAATCCCCTCTGCAATATCTCCATCTTCAACCTGAAGACCATTAAGAGGGAGTTCACTATTTCCTTACAGAAGCCTGTTCCACTTTGGATTAGGGCTCATTGCCAGGATGTCATTTTCCTCCTTTTATCAAGATGAAATTGGATTCTTTGCCACTTTCACCAACTGCATCTAGTTCTGCTTCAATGTATACATCGACCCCTTCAACATTTTGAAGTCATATTTAGATATGTCCTGCCTAAGTCTGGTCATCAGGCTAACCATCTTTAGTTCTTTTCAAGTAATGCATATGCAACATGAGCTGAAGAACCATTTAATACTACAGCCTTTTCAAAGAACTGTGATTTTCCTAGCATGCAGGACTGTCCACATCACTAGTGGCTCCTGATTACCACCAAGATAAAAAATAAAGTCCTTTCTTTGGCATTTAAAGTTATTTGTTTTCTGTCCCCCTTTTTCCCTCCTTGTCAGTCTTCTTCTCTTTAGTTACCTCTGCTCTATGACCCAGCAGCTCTGGTCTGCCTGCTGTTCCCTACATATAACATACCATCTCACATCTCTGTACAGCTGTACTGTCTGTCTCCCTTGCTTAGAAGTCTCTTCATCCTCCCGTTTCCTCCTAGAATTTTGGGCTTCCTTTAAGACTCAGTGCAAATGCTCCCTTCTGCTAGAGATCTTTCTTGCTATCCCCAGTAGCTAGTGCTTTACCATCTAAGGTTGTAATCTACTCTTTATGAATCTAATATATACCTATTCACTTGTGCTTTGTCCTCCAACAGAATGTAAGCTTCTTGAAGGTAGGGACAGCTTTCATCTTTATTTTTTGCCTAGTACTGAACACTGAGTCTGGCACATAGCAAATTACTAATAAATGCCTGTTAATTGATTGATGCTTTCAGACAACCATCCTTTAGTACAGTCTGTAAATCCATCATGATTCTGTTCAACTTCCACTAGATATTTGTTTTTTTTTTTTTATTCAGGGAGGGACAAGACGGTCACTTGGTGGATTTGGAAGAGGGGAATTCTCTTTGTTATGGGCTGGACTCGGTGGTCCCTGAAGGCTACCTCCTTTTCTGTGATAGATCAACTGTGAGGTGAGATGTCCATGGCTCCACATGCACAGGGGACTGGGGATGGGTTTTATTTACAACATCTTCTTGGGTGTATGTTGGTGTGTGTCCCATTTTCACCCAGAACACTTGGAATGAAGCTTGAATGAAGCAAGAGTGTCAGAAAATCAGTTGGTTTCATTCAAACACAGAGTTCAGCTTTGCCTCAGTATTTCAGCTAATATTAGCAGACTGTTATTTCTGAAGTGTTCCGTTCCGTTTCTGTTTCATGCCACTTAGTTGAGGGGAAGAAGCCTGCCGATGGCAGAGGAAGCTGTCAGCGCGCTGATTCCTGCCTACAAACATTATCACTTGCTCCTGTTCCCCAATGTGCTTATGAAAATATTAGTACTAATGTTACAATGTGCATATGCTCTTGGGGCGGAAATAGTGTGACTGCGTGCTGTCGGCTTACATGCTATGTAAACAAGAATGGAAAACCAGTGAAAAGTCAACCCTTGTGCAAACAATGGTGGAGGCACCACTCACTCTCAGGGAGATCCACAACATGCCTCGTTTCTAACTCGAACTCTGCTCTTGTCAGAATGCTCTTTACTGATACAACAAACCAACATCCAGCCTGTACTCTACTCCAAGGTAGTCTTGGAATCACAGAACCTCCAAACTGGAAGGACCTGAGTGGCCATAGGGTCCAATCCAAGTATGAACCAGAATCCCATGTACCATACCTCTCACAAGGGCTCATAGAGGCTCTGTGTGATGACCTGAGCATCAAGAGGGAGCCTATTACCTGCCCAGGAAGCATATGCCCTCATTCAAGGCTCTACTCATGTGTTACCTCCCCATACAAACCCTCACCTGATCCCATTAATTTGCTAGCACCACCTTTCCCCCATTCCCCATTACTGTGTATCTATTCTGTATTGTTCTAAAGTTCTTCTGGACTTTGAGTATACATTAGCCTCTTTGCAATTTTTATCATTTGCTCCTGGTTCTGGACTCTGGGTACTTAATAGAACAGATTGAATCCCTCCTTAATATGGTTACCATTTAAATACTTGAAGAGCCAGATTCAACTTTCTCAGTTCCATAAACCAATCCTCAAGCAGCATGAACTCAAGGCACTTCACCATCCTGATGGCCATCCTCCATCTTTTCAGTTGCCAGCTTTTCAGTTTTCCAGACCTTCCTAAACTCTGACCCTGAGAACTGAATGCAAAATGCAGATGTGGACTGATCAGGTCAGTAAACAGAGGAGTTAACACTTTCCTACTTCTGGCAGCCGTACCTATCCTAAAAAAAAAAAAAAAAAAAAACCAGATCTGGAATGGTTGAGTTGGGGGAAATAGGTCAGAAGTCAATCATATATCCAGGACAGAGAGAAAGGTGGAGCAGCCCTTGGTAGGGCATGTAGCAGTATCTCTCTTGGGCAACACAAGATGCCTGTGAGTCACAGGTCCTGCCACTGAAGCCTACACCCAAGACAACTTACTTTCATGAAGTAGCCATGCTAGTGGTGCTGCCCTTCTCCTACTAGGCTCCAATGGTGATCAGGGTCTGGACAAAGTTAGACCCAGAGAATATGAACCCCAGAATGGATCTTTTCTATCAAAAGTCAGCTGAGCCTCAGTCTAAACTGATCGCCCCTCTCCTACATATGGTTCCACATTGGTGCTGAGGTTCTGGATGACTTCAGAGATAATATCATACACTATGAATGAAGATGCTTACATGGGAATTATACTTGCTCCTCTATGGAGCCATATTCTTAGTGAGTATTTTAAAATGTGGGCAACCTTTTGATTATTTCTAATGTTGATTCAAAGCACTGAGAGACTTTTGGCAATTGAGTTTTAATATCTCATGGACTGTTATAGTTTTTGTGATAGTAGCCTACTGGGAGAAGGTTGAGCATCAATTCTAGTCTAGATTTTCTTACTGCATTGGGAAAATTTGGTTTGTTTTTCAATGACAAGAGCCAGGAAAAATGTTTGGTACAATATTTTTGCTAAAATAGTGCATACACAACAACCACTTCAAATACCTATAAAATATGATTCTAAACAAATTTTAGAGCTACAGAACTCACAAAGTGACAGAGAAACAAAACTCCTGATGAAAGCAGCCCAGCAGGCCTACAGAAAAGGTCCATCAAAGCACTGGGAAGTGGGCCCAGTTCCATGTGAGCCCTGGTTTTAGCCTCAGGGAAACCCTGACCAGTGTGACCAGAGCAGACTTTAGGAGAGTGAAGCACCAGCAGCTGTGGCACTTTCTAGACTTATCAACCCATAAACACCAAAGAGCAAGTAAAAGGTCAGTGTGGAACTCTGTTGGAACTGGGGGGAAGGGGTGAAGCGCAGTCTGGCCCCTGGCCAGGAGAAGAACACCTTAGAAAGCCAAATTTGCCAGATGGAAAGCAATTTCAAAAGCTCACTGAAGAGAATAATTCCTTCAGAATTAGATTAGAGAAAATGGAAACTAATGCTTTTATGAAAAATCAAGATACTATAAAACAGATCCAAACAAATGAATAAAATAGAAGGCAAGGTGAAATATCTCATTGGAAAGACCACTGACCTGGAAAATAGTTTGAGGAGAGATAATTTAAAAATTATTGGACTACCTGAAAGCCATGATAAAAAAAAGAACCTAGAAATCATTCTTCAAGAAATTCTCAGAGCACCAGCCCCAGAGTCAGGAGGACCCAGGATCGGTTCCAGCCTCATACTTAACACCCACACAAAAATAACTAGCGTGTAAACTTGAGCAAGTTACTTAACCCCAATTGCTTAAAAAAAAAAGAAATTCTACAGAAAATTGCTGTGATATTTTAGAACCACAGGGCAAAATAGAAATTGAAAAAATTCACTGATCACCTCTTGAAAAAGATCCCCAAAAGAAAGCCCCAAGGAATATTATAGCCAAATTCCAGAGTTCCCAGGTCAAGGAGAAAATACTGCAAGTAGAGGGGGTGGAGTCAAGATGGCAGAGTAGAAATAGGACTTCCCAGCAGCTCCGGCTCCCACCTTCCCCAAATCATGTAAAAGGGGACTCTGAACAAACTTTGGGGCTATAGAACCCACAAAATGACACAAAGAAGCTAACCTCCTACTGAGGACAGCCCAGCAGCCTAGCAGCCTGGCAGGGAGCAGCCAGTGCAGTGCTCTGGGAGCTGACTCCAGCCCCAAGAGAGCCAGAGGTTTTAGCTCCAAGACAGGCCTGACCAGCAGCCAGATGGAGGGACATCAGAACACCAGAAGCTGTGGCATTTCCAGAATTATCAACACATAGATGCTAAGGACAAAGTGAGAAGTCAGTGTAGTATGGACTTTGGGACCCACTAGGTAAGAGTGCATCAGCCTCTTCCCCCCAGGACAAGAAGCCCGTGAGATGCCTCAGGACAGCCGGCGCCACATTGCAGCTTCAGCTCCGGGCCTGCAGACTGTGGGGGGGACCAGATGACCAGTCTGGGGGGTAATTGCTCTTGCTTTAACCTGCTTGGATATGGATTGCTGTCCAGGGTGGAGGTTCTGGGGTGTGTGACCAGTTTACCAGAGCATGTGGAGGCTTCAGAGAGGGCATCCAACTAATACCTTCAGTAGCTGAGAAAACCCCAGTGTTTGGGACAGAAAAGCCCCTGTCTGGTGGCAGAGTCTTACTGTGGCAAAGAGCCCAAAAGTCAAGTAATTGAGTGGCAACATGTCCAGGCAAAGGAAGCAAAACAAAAAGAAGAATACAATATTAGACACCTATTTTGGGGACAAAAAGGATCAAAGCATGGAACAGGAAGAAGACAGTAAAGACAGAACTCTTGCACCAAAAGCTTCAAAAGAAAATACGAGCAGGTTATAGGCCATAGAGGACCTTAAGAAGCAGATAAAAGAAGTGGAGGAAAAATTGGGAAGAAATGAGAATGATGCAAGAAAAGTATGAAATGACAGTCAACAGCCTGACTGAGGAAAATAGCATCTTAAAAAATAAACTAACTCAAATGGCAAAAGAGGCTCAAAAAGGCAATGAGGAGAAGAATGCCTTAAAAAGCCAAATTTGCCAGATGGAAAAAGAATCTCAAAAGCTCACTGAGGAGAATCATTCCTTCAGAATAAGACTGGAGCACATGGAAGCTAGTGGCTTTATGAGAAATCAAGATGCTGTTAAACAGATCCAAACAAATGAAAGAATAGAAGGCAATGTGAAATATTTCATGGGAAAAACCACTGACCTGGAAAATAGATCCAGGAGAGATAATTTAAAAATTATTGGACTACCTGAAAGCCATGATCAAAGAAAGAACCTAGAAATCATCCTTCAAGAAATTCTCAAGGAAAACTGCCCTGATGTTTTAGAACCAGAGGGCAAAATAGAGATTGAAAGAATCTACCTCCTGAAAAAGATCCCAAAAAGAAAACTTGTAGGAATATTGTAGCCAGGTTCCAAAATTCCCAGATCAAGAAGAGAATATTAAAAGCAGCCAGGAAGAAACAATTTGAATATTGTGGAAACACAATCAGGATAACACAGGATCTGGCAGCTTCTACAGTGAAGGACTGAAGGGCCTGGAATATGATATTCCACAGGACAAAGGAGCTGGGATTAAAACCAAGCATCACCTACCCAGCAAAACTGAGTATCATGTGTCAGGGGAAAACATGGTCATTCAGTGGAATAGACTTTCAAGTATTCTTGATGAAAAAACCAAGGTTGAATAGAAAACTTGACGTTTAAATACAAGAAGCAAGAGAAGCATGAGAAGGTAAACAGGGAAAAGAAATCATAAGGAATTTATCAAAGTTGAACTATTTGCATTCCTACATGGAAAAACAATAATTGTAACTGATGAAACTTTTCTCAGTATGAAAATAGTTGAAGGGAATATATATATAGGCTATATTGGAGGGCATATGGGCATATGAATACATATGTGAATGTGTGTATATATGTTTACAGTTGTACATAGAGGGCACAGGACCAATTTAATAGGAAGGGATGATACTTGAAAGGTGAAATTAAGAGGTGAGATAGGGATATAATGAGAGGAGATGGGGAGAGATAAAATGGGGTAAACTATATCATATAAAAGAGGCAAGGGAAAATGGTCACAATGGAGGGGAAGATCAGGAAGGCAAAAGGGAATGGGTCAACCTTATGCATGTTGAATTTGGCTCAGGGGGGGAATGACATACACACTAAATAGGGTATCTCACCCTACAGGATCATAGGAAGGAAGGGGATGAGAGGGGGGATGATGGAAGGGAGTGCAGGCTGGGAGGGAGGGAAGTTGGAAGCACCCACTTTTGAAAAGGGACAGGACCAAAGTAGAAAATAGAAAAAGTGGGAGGTGGGATAGGAGGGAGGGAAATATAATCAGTCTTTTACAATACATCTACTATGGTAATGTTTTGCATTAGCTGCACATGTATAACCTATATTGAACCGCTTACCTTCCTAGTAAGTGTGGGTGACAAGGGAGGAAGGAAATGAATCTGGAATTCAAAGTTTTAAAACCAAATGTTTTAAAATACATATATATTTGTGTGTGTGTGTGTGTGTATACTATTATTAATACTATTTTACACATAATTGGGAAATAAGATATACAGGCATTGGGGTATAGAGATCCACTATACCCTACTGGAAAAGTCGAAGGGGGTATGGTGGAAGATATGGGAGAGAGCAGATTGGAGGAGAGGATATCCTGTGGGACTGCTATTTGGGGGTGTGGTAGGGGAAAAATGGGGAGAAATTTGTAACTCAAAATTTGGCAGAAATGAATGATGTTAACCAGAAGTTAGTAAAGCATTTGGGAAAAAAAGAAAAGAAAATACTACAAATAGTCAGGAACAAACAATTTGAGTATTGTGGAAACACAATCAGGATAACAAAAGACCTAGCAGCTTCTACATTAAGGGATTGAAGGGCCTGGAATATGATATTCCAGAGATCAAAGGAGCTAGGATTAAAACCAAGAATAACCTATCCAGCAAAACTGAGTATAATGCTTCAGGGAAAAATATGGTCATTCAAAGAAATAGAGGACTTTCAAGCATTCTTGATGAAAAAAACAGAGTTAAATAGAAAATTTGACATTCAAATTCAAGAAGCAAGAGAAACATGAGAAGGTAAACAAGGAAAAGAAATCATAAGGAACTAATTCAAGTTGAACAATTTACATTCCTACATGGAAAAATGATAATTGTAACTTATGAAACTTTTCTCTGTATGAGGATAGTTGTAGGGAATATAAATGTGTGTGTATATGTTTATATAGGAGGGTATATGTGCATATAAATACATATGTGAGTGTGTGTATATATGTGTACATGTATACATAGACAGAAGGCATAGGATCAGTTGAATAGGACAGGATGATATCTAAAAAAATTAAATTAAGAGGTGAGAGAGGAATATGATGAGAGGAGATAGTGAGAGACAGAATAGGGTAAATTATCTCATATAAAAGAGGTAAGATAAAACTGTTACAATGGAGGTGAAGAACAGGAAGGTGAAAGGGAATGGGTCAACCTTCCTCTCATTGAATTTGGTTTAAGGAGGGAACAATATACACACTAAATTGGGTATCTAAGTAGGGGGGAAGGGGATAAAAAGGGGGATGATAGATGGGAGAGCAGATTATGGGGGAGGATAGTTAGAAGCACACACTTTTGAAAAGGGACAGGGTCAAAGTAGAAAATAGAACAAGTAGGCCGAGGGAAAGGATGGAGGGAAATATAGTCAGTCTTTCACAATATATCCACTATGGAAATGTTTTTCATAACTACACACGTACAACCTATATTGAATTGCTTATCTTCCCAGTAAGGGTGGATGACAAGGGAAGAGGAAAAGAGTCTGGAATTCAAAGTTTTAAAATCAAATGTTTGAAAAATAATTATTATTTTTATTTGTAATATGCAACTGGGAAATAAGATATACAGGCACTGGGGTGTGGAAATCCATCTTGCCCTAATGGAAAGTTGGAGGGGAAAATAGGGGAGGATATAGAAGGAAGCAGATTGGGGGAAGGGGTATTCAGTGGTATTGCTGTTTTGGGGTGGTGGCTAGGGGAAAGACGGGGAGAAAATTTGTAACTCAAAATCTTGTGGAAATGAATGTTGTAAACTAAAAATAAACAAAAAATAATTTAAAAAATATAGTGTATACACAAGTTGATTAATAAATGCTGATTAAATAGAATAGGGCTCAAGTCACCCCTTCAAAGTGAGGGGACCTAGAAGTCATCGGAGACTCTAGCCTATGACCTCTAGGCTGGTTTTTCACTTAAAGAACACCATCAAAAGCAACAAAAAAACCCCAAATACTCAATACCCCCCCCCCAACACACTCCTGCCAAATTGGAAAACTTGCTGTTGAGTGTTCCTGACATTCCTTTCCTACCTTTGGGCCTGGACATAGGCATCCCCTGCCCCATAGGTAGAATGCACTTCCTCCTCCCCTCTGCCTCTGAGACTTCCCAGATTCTCTGAAGGCTCAGATCAAGTGCTACCCCACCCCAAACAAAACCTTTCTGGACTTTCCATTGGCAGTATGCTCCCCTAATTACTTTGTATTTATATTATATCTCTTTTGTATTTGCTTATCTGTGTGAGCATTTCCCTTCCCACTCCAACAAAATGGAAGTTCTTTGAGGGCAGTAATCATTTCATTTTTGTATCCCCATAATGTACCAGGCACAAAATAGCAGCTTCATGAAGTACAAAATCATCTGGAGGGTGAGACAGGAGGCAATATATGTTGGGTGGCTGAAACCACTGCTATCACCTCCCTTTGGATCCTGATGGAAACAGCCCAGGACAAGGCATACCTTCAGACCATCAGTTTGCTGTCAGCCCTACCTCCATGACCACCATCCAGGGGAGCAACACTTGTGGGTTGCCTCCCCAGGGATTGCAGCCTCTGCCTCTGTAATGTTAATGGGATATAAGATATCCCCTGTCTATTAATATGCCTCACCTGGAGCCCATTAAGGGGAGCTTGCTTAGGGGAGGCTTGCTTGTAAGAAGGCTTTCACACCCCTTGTTAATTTCTAATTAAACCCTGAGTCACAAGGGTTGTAATGTCTTCTGGCTCTATAAAGGGGATAGATTAGATAGTAGATGATTGATAGATAGATAGAGAGATAGAGAGATAATGGATAGAGAGAGAGAGATGTATATGTCATCTATATCTATCTATCTATCTATCTATCTATCTATCTATCTATCTATATCTATCTCCATATCTATCTATCCATACTCTGAGGTTAGCATTTTGCTTTGGGGCTCACTCATTGGAAAAGTGTTGATGTGATTTAGCCAGATGAGACTCTGGGTAGCCATTAAGGAGCCCCCCAGCTTTGAAAACCCAGATGTTGGTGCTTCTCTCTCTGGTAACTTTATGGATTGCCTTGGTCAGACAATTGAATCTGTCTGTTGATCTGTGACAATTTCTCAGACAGTTAGAAGCCCTGTTTGATGGTCTTTATTTCTCTGCTTGGATTTTCTCTGAAGTTCAGGGTGCTGACTTTTCACCTGAGTTAGTGAATGTAATTAAAAAAGATTGTTGACCTCTTGAGCAGCTATCTTCCATAGTAAAGCAGATCTGAGAACCCGTTTTAGCAGCCATCTTGGGGATGCCAGTCTGCTATAGCCTCCTAAGCAGTCACAGTTTTAGAAGACCCAAAGGAAAAAGGTCCTGCCCCCCATATCAATGGCACTGTCAAATAGGTCAACATCAGGAACTAACATGGTTTTATAGGAAATTAGAGTAAAGAGGATGCTTTATCACTGTACACTGAGAACTATAAGATCTTCCATGTAACCTGTAGCTGAAACCTCCTGTGCTTATTATCTTCCCCATGAGAATGTGAGCCCCTCCAGGGGAACAGATTGGGATATAGTAGACAGAGCTTCAGGCTTGGAGTCCATATGTAGCCTCAGATACTTCCTAGCCCTGAGCAAGTCACTTAACCTCTGTTTGCCTCGGTTACTTCATTTGTAAAATGGAGATAATTACAGCACCTGCCTCCCAGGCTTGTTGTGAGGATCAAATGAGACAATAATTACACAGTGCTTGGCACAGAGTAATTGCCATGCACGTGTTGGCTATTATTGTGAAGACAAAGACCGTCTTGGCTTTCTCTTCGTGTCACTTAAAAGGAAGCTAATAATGTCTTGGTACATGCCCTGAGGTATGGTGGTAAAGTCCAAAGAATCCATAGAATGGCCAGAAGGGGAATTGTGCATGGCAGGACTGGGCCCACCTCTAAAATGAAGGTACAGAAGGAACGCACCAGTGAAAGGAGGCCAGCATGGTGGAGGGATGGATATTCTGGGCTGAGAGGGTAGCTGAGTCATAGTGATGAAGTCTGAAGAGCCAAAAGCACAACAAAGAAGGCAATTTAGTAGAAACTAGAATTTATTAATTGATTACTTTCATTTTTTTCTCTATTTCTGTAAATATCACCTAAATAGTCCTTGAATTGAAAAATAGTTCACTACAGTGGAAAGAGTGCTGTCTTCAAAATCAGGAAATCCTGACCCTATTTCAGATATTTACTTGCTATATGATCTTGCACAAATCACATAACCTCCCTATGCCTTGGTTTCCTCATTTGTAAAATGATAACATTGGACTTAGTGGTTACTAAGGTCCCTTTTAGTTCTAAATCTATAGTCTAGTCCAAGCCTTTATTTCACTGGTTGAAACAACTTGGTTTCACATTTAATATGTGTAAGAAAGTACAAGCTAGAGGTAGAATAAAGCCAGTAGATGGGGGCTCAGAACTAATCAGATAGAGGGACTCCATCATAACCATATCCACTAGACTTACAAGATGGTGTAGATACTGAAAGAAAGGAAGAACTAGGAGGCAGCAAATTTTCCACTCTTAGAACAATGGAGAGCTTGGAACTTGCCCAACATTACCACTAATCAGAATGGAGTGCATAATTTCCAGGTGGTTAAACATGATCACAATATATAATTGATTGCCAAGAGACCATGTCCTGCCTTTGCATTCAATCAACCCCAGGGGCTTGCTATTGCTTCCAGTATCAAGTACAAAATCTTCTGTTTCGCTATTAAAATCTGTCACCAATTGGCCCCTTCCATTCCATTCTGCTTATACTGTACCTTAGTCTCCTCTCCAAAAGCTGCCATCCAGTGACTCATCCTTACTGTTCCTCAAGCTAAATACTTCCCAACTCTGGGAATTTTCCCTTGCTGTCCCACATGTCTGGAATGCTCTCCCTCTTCATCTTTTCTTCCTGTATTTTCCACCTTCCTTCAAGTCTCAACCAAAGTCCTTCCTTCTATAGAAAGCCTTTCTTAATCTTCCCTTAATTCTCCCTATTGACTTCCCTCTGAGCTTGACCCCTCCCCAGTTTATCCTGTCTAGATCTTGTGTGTACATAGTTGTTTGCTTATTGTCCTCCCCATTAGACTATAAAGTCCTTAAGAGCAAGAACTGCCTTTGTATCACCAGGACTTAGTTTGGGGCTGGCACCCAGTGGGCACTTACAAATGCTTACTGACTAATGATAAGTACTATGCATCAGAGTCCTGGAAGTTGGAAGGGTTTCATGAAAGAGATGAGCCTTCAACTGGGCATTGGAAGATGGACAAGAGGGAGCATCATGGGATTGAAGGTAGAGGCAGAAAACAGCTCCTTGATGCTTCAGATTTTAAAAAATCCAATGTCAAAAAAAAATCCAATGTCTCCTGTGTGTATGTGTGGAGGGGGAGGAATCCATGATAAGTGGCGTTTGGAGAGGTCTTGGCTGGGTGGCCTTGAACTGAACCAATATGTATAAGTGTGTGTGTGTGTGTGTGTGTGTGTGTATGTATGTGTGTGTGTGTTTACGTGCTAAAATCTAGACAAAGACATAAAGACAAGTTTATGGTATATTAGAATTATTGTGCCTACTCAAAAGGGTGTACTTCTATAAAAATGAAAACAAAATCTTAACATCTTGTCCTTTGTAGCTATGAATCTGGGTCAATTACAATAGGCCTTCATCAAGTAATGGGGAGAGTCAAAAGGGCATTGGAATTGCAGTCAGGAAACCTAATTTCAAGACCTGACTGTGATACTAGTTATTAGCCCATAAGCAAGCCACTGAGCCTCAATTTCCTAATCTGTAACATAAGAGTTTTGAACTAGATGCTTTCTGAGAAACCTACCAATTCTAAATCCTGCAGTTCTGCAAATGGAAGGTATGTTTGAAGGATGCTGAAATCAGTTTACTTAGAGCAGGGTTCCATGTAAGAGATGTTGTTCTCTATGTGTTTTCTGTATTATTGATGTATTCCTGTGAATTCTTTGTACTGGTTGCACTTTCTATGTAGAGAAAGAAAGACTTCCCAACACTCAACACCACTGCTACCTTAGGTATTTGTCACAAATATAGAAGTACCCCATTTGTGGGGATCTCCACAAATATATACATACATACATATATATATATGTGTGTGTGTATATATATCTATATATATATATATATAAAATCAGATATATAATATAGTAATGGGCTTGGGCTGTAACAAGCAAAAGAAAGGCCACAAGGAATGAATCAGTCCATGTGAAGTCCCAACCTGAGGTCTGAAGCCACAAATTACTTTCAATTATCTGTATGCACAATGTATCCACCAGGAGAACGAAGGAACTTTATTGCCTTTTGTCTTTGTATGTTCCAGCTCCTAGTCCTCTGCTTGGCAAATAGTAGGTACTTAATAAATGCTTGATGAATTAGATTCCATTGGGGAGTAGGGGAAAATAAAGCTGAAAAAAGGTAATTTGGAGCAAAATGCTCATAAGGTCTTTAAAATCGAACTAAGATAATAAGATTATATAGAGATATACATGTGTGATAAATCTAATTTCTCAAGCAAAGATATTTCTGTGATTTATGTCAACAGTTTATTTTTGGATCAAAAAATGTTATTTTGGTCACTTCGAATATATCAGAGACACATTTTATAGCTGTGTTAAGACCTGTAACTTTGTCATTGTCCGAAATAAATCCCACTAAATGCAAAATGGAAAAGCTTACATTATTCACCCTCATATTTGAATGTCAGTGCTCTATCAGGAGATGAGCAGAGATCCAATGAACGCCATAACGGGTGATCTTACACTTACCATTGCCATCTTTGTTTAAGTAACCAAAACATGGACTGCTCATCTAGGTTTTGTCCTTCCTATTGACCCTTCTTGTTCCCACTTGATCCAATCTGGTAGGCAATGCTTTCCCATGGTAATCTTTCCTGAAGTGAGTCTGCCAGCCCTGATTTTCAATAATGCTCTTGGTGCATCACATGGTCCTAATGAGTGTTTTTGTATATTATTCTTCCCACTTCATACTAAATAATTATGAGCTTCTGTACCTCATGCTTCGTGCTAGGCTAGAATTCTGAACTCTAGACTGCAGCATGCAGTACTGACAGGTTCAGCATTTGCCCTCTGATCTGCATGGACCAGTCTAATCACCATCAATCCTTTGGACAGATTACTGCTCACTGTATTGATCAGAGTCCTATTGTCTTTCAATGCTGGTCTCCTTTAAATGAGCTTAGCCTACCCTTGATTCTGCTTACTTCATTCTGGATCCATTGATATAATCATTCCCAAGTTTCTCTGAATTCCTAATGTCTTACACTTCAGTAATATTCCATTGTGTAATAAATCACAATTTCTTCAGCCATTTGCCAGTTGGCAGGCTCCCACTTTCCTTCTGGTTCTTTGCTACTATGTTCACTTTCTTCTGAGTCCTATTTACTTTGTTCCAGTGATAATTTTCTTTTAAATTTTATTTAACTAGTACCAAATAATTTTAAGGATTATTACTAAATTATAGTTTAATTAAGACCTGGTAATGCTTAGTCCCTTTAATTTCTTTTTGTTTTTGCTTTTTGGGGGAGGGAATTGGGGTTAAGTGACTTGCCCAAAGTCACATAGTTAGGAAGTATGTTAAGTGTCTGAGGCTGGATTTGAACTCAGGTCCTCCTGATTCCAGGGCTGGTGCTCTATTCAGTCCTCCTGACTCCAGGGCTGGTGCTCTATTCACTGCACCACCTAGCCACCCCAGCCTCTTCAATTTCTACTTTTTTTTCATGATTTCACTTGAAACTCCCATCATTTCCAGATGAGTTTTGTTAAATATTGTATAGCTCTATAAAGTAATCCCTTAGTAGTTTTACTGGTATGATCGGTAATAAATCTACAGACAAATTTTGGTAGTATATGAGTTATCTTCTCATTGTTTGGAATGTGCTGACTGAAGAATAACTCATCCCTCTGATATTTGGCTCCCAACAAAACAAAAATTCACAGGAAAATAGGTCCCAATGAGTTAAGGGACTAGATTAATTTGTACAGCTTTTTGTTTTTAAGAAAGAGACTCCTTCTTTTAATATGGTTTGGCCCTTGAAAAGAAAAGTCACCTCCTCTTGACTTCAGAGTCTAGAATGTAGAAGGCAGGATGCTTTCTCCAGTTCTCAGAACACCTAAGCAAGCAGCGTGGAAGACCTGACCAGATCAAAAATCGTGAGTTGTGCTTGGAGACACGAATCTTCTCAGGGCTCTCTAGTCATTCTCCCTTCTTACTAGTGCCCAGAGGAGCACAAGACATCATCCTTCTGATGTTGCCTTGACTCTGTCTTTCCACCTTCTCCTGAAGCGCTGGGTGGCAGAGAGTAGAGTGGCTCTGCTTTCCGTCTCAGCCCTCCTCCTGGGAGCCACAGCTATTCATGTGGTGCTTCTGATTTTCTCTGGTGGCCGCATTGGTCCAAAAATAGTAATTGCTTGGTTATCCATCTCCAATCTTTCAGGAATGTTGTGTGCCTTGTACCTTTAGAGTAATGGTTTTAGCTCTATGGTCACAGTGCATAGAAACCATCTTGATGAATTTGTCTATTTTCAGAAAGCTGGAAATTTCCCTAATACTTCATGTACTTGCCAGTACTAATTATGTCTGTGTCTGTCTCTCTCTCGTATCTCTGTGTCAATGGCAGTGTCTCTCTATCTCTGTCTCTCTGTTTCTGTCTCTATCTTTCTATCTCAATGTCTCTGTCTTTCTCTCCCTTACCTCTTCCTTCTCCCCTTCTTTCTCCTCCCTTCCCTTTCTGCCCATTCCTTCTCCCTCTCCCTCTCTTCCCTCCCTCTCCAGCAAGCTTTTCTGCTTCTTTAGGGTACTGCCAAAAAGATTCCAAGGAAAATAAAATACTGACATTTAACAGTTTCTAGTAAAGGAATGATGGACACATTTTTAAAACTGAGTATTCCTCCTTCGTTGACAAAAAGACAGTCCCTATATACATCACAGTATTTATAGCATCACATTTTGTGGTGCCAAAGAACGGGAAACAAAGTAGATGCCCATTGATTGGGGAATGGCTAAACAAATTGTGGTACATGAATGTGAGGGAGCATCTCTTCACTGTAAGAAAAGACCAAGATGAAATATGATGACTACAGAGAAGAATGGAAAGTCTTACTGGAACTGACAAAAAATGAAGTGAGCAGAGCCAGGAAACCATACACATAATGACTACAATAATAGAAATAGAAAGAACAGTAGCCAGAAAATAATCAAAATTTTAAATAAAAAGTTGACGTCTGAAAAAAAGAGGCATGAGAAGATGCCTTTTCTCCCCCCCCCCCCCACCCTCTCTCCCTCTCTCTCTTTCCCCTCTTCAGAGGTGTAGAAAGGAGGGAGGTTCACAGGTATGGAATATAATGTCAAATTGCATATAATGTCAAAAATGTTCAATGTATTCATCAGCTTTGCTATTTTTCCCTTATTGTTTTTTTTCCTTCAACCTTTAATATAAGAGATGGCTCTCTGAGAAGGGAAATGAAGAAATCTAGGTGTTACGAAAATAAATGAAATAAAATACTTATTTAAAAAAGACTTGCTCACATTTCTAGTTGAGTAACACTGTCCACATTCTCCAGCTTCTGTAAAACTTGGCATTCAAGTCACAAGTCTTGTTTCCCCCAAATCCAAATTGATGTCTTCAAGGGTTTTTAACATATGCTCCACCCAAACTGGACTCCTCTGTCTCCTCAGGACGACCTACAGTTTGATGCCTGTGTCTTTGCTTTCTCAGTTTTCTTTAAAAAGAAACCTTCAGGAATGTTTTTATGTCTTTGCACTAAAAGTTTTTGGAAACACACCTCCAACTGGGTAGTGCAAGACAATGGGGAAAATATGATTCTGTTTACATAAATTAGCTTTACAACCAACTTCAAAGAAGGAATTTATGAATGAATCTCCCAGGCAGGAAAGGCTCAACCACAAGAGCTACCTCTTCTTCCCTCTACCCTGAGTTTGCCTCTCTGATACCTACCCCATCTCTGGTACTTTAGGGATTGCCTGTTTCTCCTAGATCTTTTTGCCCAGTTGTGGAGACACCCTTGCTTCTCCTGCCACACACACACACACACACACACACACACACACACACACACACACACACATTAAAATGAAAGCATAGAAATAGTGAATTATTCTAAGTTAACTGCAGTCTAGCCTGCATGGCTAAAGAGTGATTAGCTGGGACAGTCAACACATTAGCATGAGTGACCCAGCTCCTGTTCAGCCCATCTAATAACCCTAATGGCAGTAGTACTTTCCTATACTGGCTCGAAGGATTCTTTTCCCACAATTCATTTGTTGAAGTTGCCACCTTCAACCTTCTTCCAGAGGTTTCTATTTTCTCTGGACTGCTATTTTCATCTCTGTTTCCAATTTTCCATAACTGCCAAATCCCAGGGTCACTTCTCATTCATCTTTCTTGATGACTTTCCAGCCTTTCTCACTGTTAATTTCTCCTACTCTCTTCTTTTAACATTCATGCCAGGACTCTCTCTTTATTCTCTTTCTTCCTTTGTGCCTGTTCCTTCTTGATAACCTTCCTTGGATTATCATCCATTCCCTCCCCTATAATAGTGGGTGAGTCCTCCAGCTCTGCTCTAGTACTTTTAAAGAAGTTATTGATACAATTTGTTTGAACAAATGATCCTTTCCCACAAACACTCAGACAAACCCCTTTACAAAGTACATTCCTCTTAAAATGGTAACTTGGGTTGTTAACAGGAAGGAGGGAGGTTGCATGATAACATTCCCATTTTATCTGACTAAAGTTTTGTTTCCTCTCTGTGTTGTCTTTAGTGACATTGTTGTGGTCATTGTTTATATTGTTCTTGGTGACTGCTCTTTTTTTTCTGGAATCAATTCATACAAGTTTTCTCTAAATTCTTCCTATTCATCATTCCTTACAGCATAGTGATATTCCATCAGAGTCACAAGTCATAATCACTGTGCACATATTGTTCTTTCTGTTATCATAAATAAAGCTTCTCTGGATGGTTTTGTAAATGTACTTCCTCTCTTGCTGTTAACGTCTGAAAAGTTACTGGAAAAATAAAACCTCATGGACAACAGGAATGGACAATCTAGTATTTTTTATGTATAATTGCAAATTGTTTTCCAAAATAGTTGAAGCAATTAATGAGCAACTACATTAACACTGAAAAAGTGAGCTTGTCCTTTTACATTTACTCCAACAAGGCATTTTCCCATCATTTATCATCCTTGTTGGCTGAATGGGTATGAAGTGATGCCTCAGGGTTGTTTTGATTTCTATTTCTCTAATTATTAGGAATTATGGACATTTTTCAGGGGGATGATCCAGGTCCATATATTTTATTTTGACAACTGTTCATAGCCTTTAGCCATTTTTCTTTTGGGGAACTACTCTTAATCTTCTAAGTTTTTGTATAATTCCTCTTCAATTTTGAATGTTAGATTTTTACCAGAGGTATTTATTTCAAAGATTTCTTCCTAAGCACTATTATTTCTCTCCATTTTATTTGCATTGATTTATTTGTGTGAAAAAGTCTTCATTTTGTATCATTCAAACGGTCTATTTTGGTCTTTTGTGATATTTTTCATCCTATGTCTGGTTCTGATTTCCCTCCCTTATTCTTGAGGTTTTCTTATCAAGTGACTGTTTATATAGAGAGAGTTTGTTCATTTGGAATTTATTATTGTATAGTATAGAATGCCATTCTAACCCCACTTTTGCCATACTGCTTTTGAGTTTTCCCACTGGTTAAATTAAAAAAGAAACCCTTTCCCAAGCAATATGTGGTCTTGGATTTAATGAATACTAAGCTACTGAGTGCTTTTGTTTCTAGGTCTCATTTATATTGTCTATTCCACTTAATTCAGCTATTGGTATCCAATACCAAATGGTTTCAAAGCTGTTGCTTTGTAGTATAGTTTTTGATTGGTTAGCAATAATCCCTATCTCCTTTCTACTTTTTAAAATCTGATGTTCTTGACTTTTCATTCATTCAAATGAATCTTGTTAATATTTAGTTCTATGAGGCAACCATTATCTAAATTGATTAGTGTGGAAAAGATTAGTAGAGAACTAATAGTTACGTGGCACAATGTTTGGAGTGCTGAGCTTGGAGTCAGGAAGACTCATCTTTGTGAGTTCAAATCTAACCTTAGATATTTATTAGCTGTATGATCCTGGGCAAGTTATTTAACCTTGCTTTCATCAGTTTCCTCATCTTTAAAATGGGCTAGAGAGGGAAATGTCAAATGACCCCAGTATCTTTGCCAAGAAAACTCCAAATAGGATCACAAAAGGTTATGCATGACTAAAATGACTGAACAGCAACAAAAGCTACAAAAGAATAATTGTTTTGATAGAGTTTTTCTTTACTACACAGGGAGACCCAAAAGTTTGAGTACTGTTTTAATATTTAGTGGTTAAAAACTACACTAAGACTCCTGGGATAGCTTGTATCAACATAACCAGTCATGTCCACTGTCTGTCTCTCCAATTATTAGGTCTTCTTTTCCTTCTGTAAAACCTGTTGAGCACTTGTATCTGTATAAGTGTTTCATATTTCTTGGTAAGTTAATTCCCAAATATTCAATGCATTTTCTTCTTAAATGGAATTTTAAAATCAATATGTAATATTGATTTTGTTTCACTACCTATGATGCATTTAAGCATTATGTAGTTGCCTTACTCATCTCTCTTGACCATTTCTATTTTTACTGCTGCTTTGTCTGAAATCCTGATTGCCAGATCTTTTTTTTTGGGGGGTGGGGGGTGTTGGGGCAGGGTTTGTTGCTTTGGATTCAGCTAAGGCAAAATCATTTCTATTTGAACTCTTCATTTTAAGTCTGTAGGAATCTTCATATTTTAAGTGTGTTTATTAGAAAATTCTTGGGTGTACTTTCTAGTACAATCTTCTGTTTTATGAGCAAGCTAATTTTATTCGAAATCAGTTACAATTATTAAGCTTCATTTATTCCCATCTGTTATTGTTATATTTCTATAGGATATTTTTATTTAAAAAAGAAGAAAGTAGCACTGGGCGGTTGCGTGGGACACTGATCGAAGCCTCTTCTTTGCCCTCCCTCTTCACCCGGCTTAGCTCCAGGGGTCTTGTCTCACTCTATTCCACTCATGTTACTTTAACAATTTTCAGCTTTTTATTGCCTGAGTCAGGTAAGTGTGTGGTTTGTGAGATGTCCTTTCCACCCTCACTTCTAGGCTTAAATGACGTTCACCTACAGCACCTTAATTTCGGTAAGTATTAATCCCCCCTCCCCTTACCCTTTTTTCCTTCCTAAAGCGTGTGTTTCTGAAATAAAGTGAGTCTTTGACAAAGTGAGTCTCCAGAGGAACGATGATCTTTCCCCCCTCCCCCATGAATCATTTCCCTACTCAAATGTCTAACTATTGGATTATCTTTTTGTCCATTATATTTACATTTCCAAGACTATACCTCCTTCTGGTTTTCTATAAATTCAGGTTTGGACCACAATTGTCCAGTTAAAAGTCATGTTTTGAGGAGGACTATGCACAAGTTTTCAGGATAAATTATTATTGTGTGCAAACTACTTAAGTGAACCAATTTTTCTTAGTTGTGAGTAGACTTAGTAGATTTTGACTGGATAGCCTTTGCATGTTACATGTGTCGTCCTGACTACTAGCAATATTTTCTCTTTATCCTGGGAACTGTAGAGCATAGCAACCACATTCCTACATAAGATAAACCATAGATTTTTCCCTAGTAGTGTTAATTTTGCTCTCTTAGTTCAAGCACTTCTAGACATAATGATTCATGAAATAATATTTATGCTTTTTGTTTCATCATGCCTTTGGAAGGTTAATTATTCTTAGATTTTCTCTTATGCCTGAGAGACAGTACATACTTAAAAATGCATATTGACTAATTATTGGTTTGTTTGTTTGTTTTTTTATTCTAGAGATCTTAGTTTCCCAACTTTGCTGCTTTTGATTTTGCTCTAATAATTCCTCTTGTATCATTGAAAACTTAGATCTTTTTCCTTTTTTGTTCAGGGGATATACATTGGTTTCTTTGTGTTTTCTAACTTCTGTCTGTCATAGGTCCTTTTTTTTCAAGTTTTTCATTAAGGGCTAATTTCACTCCTTGCTTCCTTCAATTCTATTAATAGGACTTCAAAAAACTATAGGGGATTTTTGTGACAACTCCATTCTCTGTTTTGGGGTTGTGCTTATATCAATTATGTAATTATTTTCTTTTTCTGGATATTTTTCCTGAAATTTTCTTACCACATAATATTGATTCGTTTTATTAGGGATTAGCCTTTATTTGCTCATTCCCTTCCATCTCTTTCCTGGCTTTTCTGTGTGGATTTATTTCCATTCTTCTCTTTTAGTCTTTATTGTTCTTTTAAACAAGATGGCATGTTTTAATTCTATCGTAAGGTAAGGAGGGACTTAATACAACTTTGACTCAGTCATCTTGCCAGAAATCTTCTCACTCCTATAAAAAGGAGTATAAAAACATGTATAAAATTCAATGTATAAAAACATGGAATGTCTTCCTTTCCCTTCATTTATCAAGTTAATGCCTCCTTCAACACACAATGATGATTAGGAGCACTTGATGTGCTTAGAAGGCGAGAACCTGCTGAAGGAGGGAAATCAGGTCCCAAGCAAAAAGGGAATGAGATTACTGGGCCAAGATGAAGTAAAAAATTCATACAGGATAGCTAGCCAAGAACTATGTGAAATCAAGGCTGGAGCATTGATCAGCACAAATAAGGATGTCAGAAAAGACTGGTTTGACATGACAGTACATCAATGGACCAGGTGTGATATCTTCTGAGGACCAGCTCAACAGCACTTGGGTGTCTGGTCTTGAATCGTTGCTGTGTAATGAGGAGGTAAGGAGAGGTGTCTGTATCTGTCTAGGGGTAAAGCTCATTCTACTCCAAGATTCTAACACAACATGCAACAAAACTGGGGAAAGAATCAGCACAAAAAGATTTGAATAGATCTAGCCTATCATTGCAGAAGGAATCAGAAGACCTGAGTTCAAATTCTGATTGTCACTGAGTTCCTGTGTGATTATGGGAAAATCCTCTCATCTCTCTGGACCTCAATTTCCTCATCTCTAAAGTGAGTTGGAGTGAATGACCTGTAAGGGCCCTTCCAACTCTAGCTCCCTGTTCCATTGTTTATCTGAATGGTTCCAGGTGAACAGATTCCCAGGTTACTATCACTAGTGAGGGGTACAGGGAAAGCAGTGACTCAGATCAAACATAGCAGGAACACCAATATTACCTTGGAGTCACCCATTACTTTGGTAAGAGTGACTCAGGCCTTGGGTGAGCAATCACAGTAATTACCAGTGTTGATGGGAGATTTGGGGAACAGGAAGGTCTCTGCAGGAATGTCCTGTAGAAGTAAGCCTGGAAAGGTATCCTAGGCTTTCTGTAGCAGCTACTTCAAGGAAACCTGGGATTTTGTGCTTACCCATAGTCTAAAGTCAACAGGAAAAGACATAAATCCAGGTGTGTAGCAGTGTTGATACAGCAGAACAAGTCATCACTACCACACTGCTAACATTACAAAATAAGAGTAACTGACATTTTCTTGTCATATTGTCTTGAGCCTCATAGGTAGCCTGAAAGGAAAGTATTTCAGTTATTATTTTCCATGTTACAGATGGGGAAACTGAAGTTCAAAGAGAGAGTAGAAATGACTTGTTCATGGATACACAGCTACTAAGTATCAAAAGTAAAACTTGAACCCAGGACTTCTGTTCTCCAGGACCAGTGCTCTGTCAACTATATTACTTATGCCAGACAAGTCATGATCAATCGATTACTCTGTACCAGTCATTGTGCTACACACTTGGGATACAAAAATGAAGGTGAAAAGGGTTTTGACATTCAAAAATTTTGGTTGTTGTCTTTCTTTCTTGAAGGGGACAAAATAACATCCCTATGAAGACTAGAGTTGAGTTTTAGTGTGTCTGACTGTGGCAATCAGACCAATGCTCTACCACAGGTTAGGTACAAATAGTTCACATGAACATTCGGGGTAGATACTCAAAATCTGAGCATCCTGCATCTCCTTTGAGCTGTACCAATTCTGCTTTTTTCATAGAGCACAGCACCTTCTCTGGGTGGGCAGGCCATGCTGAGTGGTCCTGTGCCAGTGTCTCCCATGTCACACAATCCATTCCAAAGTTCTTGAGACAGCCCTTGAGAGTGTCCTTGTATTGCTTCTTCTGACCACCATGTGAACGCTTGCCCTGTGTGAGTTCTCTGTAAAACAGTGTTTTTGGCAAGTGTATAGCTGGCATTTGAACAGCATGACCAGCCCATCAGAGCTGTGTTCTCTGAAGTAGAGTTTGAATGTTTGGCAGTTCGGTTCGATAAAGGACCTCAGTGTCTGGACCCTTCTCCTGCCAGGTGATCTTCAGACGCTTCCTAAGACAATCCGAATGGAGGCAATTCAGTTCCCTGGCAGGGGCTGGTGGACTGTCCAAGTGTCACAAGCATACATCAATGACGTCTGCATGATGGCCGAGCAGACCTTCAGTCTGATATTCAGTCTAATAGCTCTTCTCTTCATACTTTCTTTTGGAGCCTTCCAAACACTGAGCTAACTTTGGCAATGCATGCATCAACCTCATTACCAATGTGTACATCCCTGGAAAGTATGCTATCCAGGTAAGTGAACTTATCCACAGCCTTTAAAACTTCTCCATTTGCTGTAACCAATGGTTCCCCATATGGATGGTGTGGTGCTGGCCGATGGAGCACCTGGGTTTCCTTGGTGTTAACTGTTAGGCCAAAATCAGCCCAAGCAGCAGAGAATTGATCCATACTTTGTTGCATCTCAGCTTCAGAGGCTGCATTGAGAGAGCAGTCATATGCAAATAGAAGATCCTGCACCAGCCCTGCCTCCACTTTGGTCTTGGCTTGCAGCCTTTCCAAGTTGAGGAATTTCCCAGCAGTGCAGTAGCTGACCTTGTTACTGTGTTCATCCTCATTTTTCAGCCATGTTGTCAACAAGTTTATGGCTTTGCTGGAAAAAACAGCACATGCTGATGTGGGCCTTTGCAAAATAGATATAAGGTGATCTGGGAGGAAAGGGGCATCAGGAAAGGCCTCATCTAAAAGGTTCTTTGTTTCCTGATCTTTAAAGGGAACTAGATAGAGTATCCTGCTTGTAGAACAGCAAGAAGGCTTCTTTGGTTAGTAATGTGCATGGTCAGCCCTGGGGCAGAAGACTGCAAAGCTTGGGAAAGCCTTTCAATGCCAACAGAGAAGCTCATGAGCTTCTTGAGGGTAGGGACTGGTTGGTACCTTTCTTTGAATCCCCAGTGTTTAAGACAGTGCCTGGTACATAGCAGGCATTTCCAAAATGCTTGGTGAGCAACTTGTTATCCAGGAGTCAATAATAAGGAACCAATGGAGTTTCTATCATAAGGCGACACAGTCAGTTTGTATTTGTCAGCTTTACCGAAAATGAATTGGAGAAGGAAGAATCTGAATGGGGAAGGAGCTGGCCAAGTCATACAATGAGTAAAAGGGACTTCCAGTGTCCAGTGGGCATCTCAAAGGGTTCAGGTCAGTAAAAAAAAAACAACAGATTGAAACCCCTTGTTCACAGTCACAAAGCCTGAAGTTTGTTGACAAACCTCAGCTCTCTCTCAGCAGACCTCGAAAGTGGGGCCAGCCCCCCTGGAACTCAGAGTATACAGAGACTAAGCTATAATAACGGTGATAATAGTTCCCGTTTCATACAGCAATGTAAGGTTTGTGAAATACTTTATACACATTTTCATGTTTGAACTTCCAAACAATCCTGTGAGGTAGATTCTATAGGTATTTTACAAATAAGGAAACTGAGACTCAAAGAGAACATGTGGGACAGCTTCCATTGCCACCAGAAAAGTCCAACTTCACATCTTCATGAACTTCCACCTCAAATGCCTTCCCTGTCCTCCCTCCACCTTCAGCATCCCCAACAGGAAAATGTCCTAACCTTTAGATCTGCCGATTGGGCAAAGTGGGCTGTCCCACAGGTGGCAGACTGTTCCATGCAGGAAGTTTTCAAAGAGAGAGTGAATGACAACTTGCCAAATAGATTGTAATAGAGATGGTTTTGCCAGTCTGAGTTAGGGGAAGTGTCTGTTAATTCCTAAATTCCATGATTTTGTTGTTTGACAAAAAGAAAACTGGGTTTGGATCCAGCAGGTATGATTTTAAAGCTTATCTCTACTACTTACTGTATGACTGCGGGAAAGTCCCATGACCTGTGCCATGTTCTTCATCTGTAAAATGTGGATTTGACTTATCAGCATAGTGCCTAACACATAGTATTGTGTTTATCAAGTGTTTGTGAATAATCAATAATACATGACTGAATATCATACAGTATTACTGTGAGAAGAGCCCTTTGCAAATTTCATCAGTATTGGTCTTAGGATCATAGATTTCAATCAGGAAGGGACATCAGAGATCAAGTCTAAACCCTCCATTTTACCAGTGGGGAAATTGGGTCCCAGAGAAACAAAGTGACTTTCCCAAGATTAAGCCTTTCTTGAAGGGGAAGAGGTTGAGGGCTCCTATCTTCCTTTGCAAACCCAGAAAGATACAACAACCACTTTCCTGAGCCCCAGACAGATCCTAGAAGGCACTGGGGCTAGTGAGGCTGTAATGCAGCTGGGCATTAGCTTTTCATGGATAGTGACTGATCTGTGCCGGCTTCTTTCAGTCATGCTTAAAATACCTTTTTCTTCTGTCTCCATCAGAGTCTTTGAGGAGGCAAACAGATTGATGTTAATAAGCTGTTTCTTGTTTCTCATTGTCGTTTATTTGAAGCCTGAGCTCATGAAGTGAATTGATAAGAAGGAAATTAACATATAGGGACATGAAACAGAATTTATTTACACACAGAGTGACTGGCGATGAAGGAAATCGCTAACGGCAACAACAATCTTCAACCATGTTTTCTTTCTCTGTGCTGGGAGGCAGTGAGTGGGTAATGGAGAGAAGGGCCATTTTGTGGCAGAAAACTCCAATCCTAGACAGTGTCCAGAGCCTTCCTCTGGTGCTACCTTATAAGGATTTGGGGGTAAACTTGGGTTATCAAAGTTCTTACATGAGAGGGCAAACTCCGGCTTTCTTTTCCAGCTTACACGCCTCCAATGTGGGCCAGGGGACCCCAAGGGATTGGTGTGCTGAAGATTGGTCCAACTAAATCTTGAGAAGGTCAACACCAGAGTGTCCACAGCCCAACCTTCAAATATCCTCTGTGGAGATGCTGAATGGCTGAGAGCAGCTTAACTACCTTACCTCACCAGTAGGTGGAAGAGAGGGCATCAGGAATAAAATCTAGTAGTCCCTTAGATATACCTGGATACCTCAGAGGAGAAAGTCTTAGTGGAGCTTGGTTCAAATTCTGGCCCTGTCCCTACTATCTGAGTGACCTTGGATAAGTCCCTTGACATCCCCAGATCTCAATTTCTTCATTTGCAAAATGAAAGCTTTGGACTAGATGTCTCTTCAAACCTTCCAACTCTAATTCTGTATATTCTATAATTTTGCATCACTTCCACTTTCTAGGTCTCAGTGTCCTTAGCTGTAAGGTAAGGGGTTTGGCTAGGTTGCATTCTGGGCTGTCTTTCCGTTCTGGATTGTTTTGCTACAGAATGAAATGCTAAATTGTGGGTGGAGACTCCACATCGAGAGGAGGTCTGGAACATAACAACAACTCAAACTGGAGTAATCATGGAGAGAAGCAGAGACAGAGACAGGGATGGAGATGGAGAGACAGAGAATATAAAAGCCACAAGCAGAAGTGTGCGCGGGGTATGCAAAGTATCCGAAGCACATGAATGTCCTTTTCTAATCAGAAAAGCGTTACCCTGGCAACCTTTCTATACCTCTGTTCAGCTCATTCCTACTTCCTTTCTCCTCCCTGATCAATGGCCCCGATTTGAAATAGACGGCTTTTTCGAAAGGCTTTTCTTGTTCAACTGTTTCATTTGTGTCACCCTCTTTGTGACCCCATCTGGGGTTTTCTTGGCATAGACACTGCAGTGGTTGGCCATTTCCTTCAACAGTTCATTTTACAGATGAGGAAACTGAGGCAAACAGGGTAAAGTAATCTGCCCAGGGTCAAACAGTTAACAACTGAGGTCAGATTTGAACTCAGAAAGAAGAGTCTTCCTCACTCCAATCCCACAACTCTATCCACTGCACCACCTAGCTGCCCTTATTTGTAATGATTTACAGAACATTCAAATAAGTTTTATTTTTATTTTGTTTTAATGGAAGAAATGCAGTTGTCTTTCCCCAAGATAATATCAAATCAAACCAACAAATGTTTGCTGAGTACATGGAATGTCCAAAAGGATCAGTGGGGGTAAGGATCAGGACAGAAGAACCCTTTGACAGAGTGTGATTCCAAAAAGGATTTTAATTCATAAGTCACCTACATGAAGGACATTGGTCTGGAATGAGGCTACCCCTTTGAAATGGGAGGTGGGATGGGACAATCTTCAGATAGTCAACATGGCTGTGGATAGGCAACATTACCACATCACTGAATGGAGGTCAAGCTATGGTATGTTTCCTGAGCAAGAGCTTCCAAGAGCCAATAAAGATTTCCATGATGGACCTGTCACATCTCTAAAAAAGAAGATCTAAATGACTCCCCAAGGATGCCAGGAGGCCTGTGAGAGCCTGACTGACCAGTTTCCTCAGGGCCATGGGTATAAATAATTATTATAATGATGATGGTTAAGCATTTCTGTCATGCTGTAAGGTCTGCCAAGCACTTTGACCATCTAATTCTGCCTCTCTTACCTTTGTGACCGGGAACAAGCCATTTTGCTTCTCTAGGCCTCAGTTTCTTCATTTGTAAAGTAAAGAAGTATAGCTAGGTTGCCTCAAGTTCCTTCTAGCTTTAGACATGTGATCCTATGAGCTTTGCTATAAAAACTATGGTATCTGGTAGACCCTTTAGCCAGGACACCCCAAGAGTACAGATTTCTGGATCAAATGAGCAAAAGTCACATATGAGAAGGCTTCCTAGGAAATGTTCAGATCTTCAGTGAATCTTTCTAGTCTTCAGGAGGAAATTTCTTCTTTTGGTTCCTAAGAATGGATACAGTTCATGCTCCTGCATCAAATACTGAGACAGGTAAGAAATAAACTTTTTATATATAAATGAAACTTAAAGATCTTTGTGAAGCCAGTAATGGTGCAGTGACAAGAGGTCTATAATCAAAGTCAACAAACCACATCAGCAAACATTTATTAAGGACCTACTGTGTGTCAGGCTCTCTGCTAGGCTCTGGAGGTACAAAGAAAGGGAAAAGACAGTCCTTGATCTCAATGCTGTTCATTATTGATCTAGATAAATGAAAGGTAGGATAAGAATGATAGTTTCCATGCAGATATCATGGTTTGAAAATAGTGGCTAGAAAGTGATGAGGAATCCTGGGTCCAAGCAAAATGGTCCTTCCTCAAGCTAGAGTGCTTCAAACTGCTTCAGAGAGCACAACTCTGACAGACTGCAAAACGTACACTTGCCAAAAGTACTATTTTATGGAGAATAGGGTAAACATTCACATGGTAGTAAGAAGAAACGATACAAGGACACTCTCAAGAACTTTGGAACTGATGGTGTGACATGGTAGACACTGGCATAGGACCGCTCGGCATGGCCTGCCCATATCAGGGAAGGTGCTGTGCTCTAGGAGCAAACAATTGAGACAGCTCAGAGGAAATGCAGGATGGCCAAATATGGAGTATTCAGCCCAAATGTTCACTTGGACTATCTGTGCCCAACCTGTGACAGAGTGTTACAAGCTTGCATTGGTCTGATCAGCCACAGTCAGACACATTGAAATGACTTTAGCATAGTGATGTGATTTGGGGCCTCTTTGAGAACAAAGCACAGCAGCCAACCAGCTAACCAAGATAAGGCAAGAATTCACCTAACATAGCTCAGCTTCCCAGGAATGGAGTCCAAGGTTTCAATGGTGAGAAAATAATGGTGAAGGCTAGACTGAAGGTGATATGCTGTGGAGGTGGCTTTGGGCTTGAATAGGAGTCTATCTTTTTCCTTGCCATGTAATATGTCTTCAGGAAACATCACCCTCATGAAATTTGCAATAGTATTTTGAAAGATCAATGATTTCATTAGTTTGAAGGCTTCTTTCAAATCCAGTTTGAATACTTAGAGGACTTCATGATTAGTGGTAGGTGCTCTTTCTAATGGTGTAGATCTCAACCCATCTCCTCATGTTCTTTCCCAGTCCTTTTATCAGGTGAATTTTCCAATAATCATATCAGTTCCATATGGAAATGTACTACTCGGGCCATATGCCTGGATCACATCTTTCATGTTTCAAATTCAAGACACCTTTGGTAATGTACTACAGCAGGCATCTTTCTTTTTCAATACACTCTATTGATGCCTTTTATTGCTCCTTCATGATGATTTCCATCTATAGCCTGCTCACCCATCATAAACCACCACCACCACCACCACTGGAATTGAACCTTTCCTTGAAACAAAGAAAACCGGGGAAGTAAAAACATCTGATAAGGTTGTGGCACCTGAAAATGTATGCCCCATTCTGTCCCTATGTCTCCCCTCTTCAAAATCTCATGGTGCATAGTGTGGGTTCATTGGCAAGACACTGACATGAAAGTCATCTGAATGATGGCTCCAGACTTCAGTGGCTCATTGTTCTAATCCCATAAACACACTCCTTGTCTTGGAGCTCCTTAGCCTATTATTTATTGTCTGCCATCAAAAACCCAAAGGGCCATAAAATGGCTGCAGAATGCCTCACATCAGCATCAAGATAGCCATTGCATTTGGAATTACTTCATAACTTTGGCATAGTCTGGAATATTTGGACCATATTTCATAACATTGTTATGTACGGCTTTGGCCGTACACCAGGGAAGAAATCAATGAATAAGGAGAGACAGCTTGAACCTCATAGAAAGAGCATTGGACATAGAGTTAAACAACCTAGATTCAAGTCTGGATCTTCCACTAGTGGGAGGCCATTAGACAGGTCCCTCAGCCTCTCTGAGACTATAAAATGGCAATTGCCTCATTTGCACAAGCTCACAGGAACATCAGGCAACTCCGATGAGAGTGGCAGGTGTTATGTGGGCACTAACTTTGGGCAGTGGTGACTAGAAAGATGCCTCAAAGTCTACAAGACCTCATTTCAAATCCAGCCTCTGACACACAATGGCCACATGACCCTGGGCAAGTGATTTCACCTCTTAATGCTCCTGCCAACTCCCTAAGACACTACATTGCAGAAAGGGTGAGCACCTGCACTAGGAGAAGGAGCTTTTCCCTCCAGGAATTCTCCCAAATCCAGCCCCTTTCCCCATCGCTAGTGTCATTCTAAAATACCACTATTTCTTATTGATGAAGATCTTTGTGATAAGCGGCCAAAAGTCAACAAAATCTTCAAGTCTTTTTTTCTAAAGTGAGCTCATGAGTCTCACACAAAACATAGAATTATGGTTCGTTTCCACATCCTAGTTTGTCTTCCCATCCTCATCTTTGTTTCCCTCAACACGATTTAGTTCCTTGCCAGCTGTGCAGCCATGTGTAAGATGACATGTTTCCAAGAGTCATCTCACCAGACATCCGCACCCAGCCCACAACTGTAATCACCACAGACAATCATGAGGCCCATTCAACAGCCTCCTTCCCCACAGGACACTCCGTGAGTTACTGTTCTCTCAGTCTTGTAAATGACTGTTACGCATAAAGGAAAATGGGAGGCAGGGAGATGTTCATCAGTGGAGCTGAGGCCGCTGCCAGTGACAGAATCGAGATGAAAGGCACAAAGAAACTCCGCCTAATGAACCAGCCTGAGCCCCAAGAAAGAAACAGACGCTCTCTGTGATTGAAATGTAACTGCCAGCCACTCACAGCCCACACGGAGCTGTCATGAAGGACATCTAAATCTGTCCCTGTCTGCAATGGGTGTTGTGACAGGAGCTGACAGCCTATCAAAGAGTGGTAATTGCCACCTAAACAGCCCGCATTTGATCAACTGTGCACATGTTTAGGGAAAGCAGTTATTTCGCTTAAAAAACAACCATTTTCTTTTCCCCTTTCAGAACCAAGTGACAGGGTTTCTTTTCTTCAGAGCCCCACACTTGCCTTGTGACTGCTGGGGCTGGAATCTGAAAGGGTGAAAGAATAGTCAGGAAAGATGGGAGTCATCTAAACTTGAGACACACATCCAAGTTGCTTCTCCAGAGAATCTTTGAACTAAAGCAGTGCTGCTGAGTACAAAGGTGACTCCTTGGGATACAGACCAAAGGGAAGAGGTGGCCTCTTATTTCATAGGTGTGTGACCCTGTATCAGTCATTTCACAGACTCTGAGCCTCAGTTTACTCATCCATAAAATAAGGAGATGAACTAAATAACCTCTAAGGTTGCCTTCAGCTCTAAATCAATAGCCCATGGATATTTTATAAGCAACAGTTTATCTGAAAGAATATTCCACAGAAAAAGAGAAACTAATATCTATCAAAGTTTGTCCTAATGAGATCCGACTTGGCAGAAAATGAGGGTTGGCACTATCTATATATTGCCTCCCATACTACAGCAAACCTAGAATTATTGAGGGAGTGCACCATGGGAAAGGGGACACAGATCAATGATCTGGTCACATATATTCTTCCACAGGCTTACTGTGAAACTTTGCTTTTTTTTTTTTGGAGGGGGTAGGTAGGGCAATTGTGGTTAAGTGACTTTCCCAAGGTCACATGGATAGTTTTTTGTGTGTATTGAGTGTCTGAGGCTGGATCTGAACTCAGGTCCTCTCGACTCCAGGACCAGTGCTTTATTCACTGTGCCACTTAGCTTCCCCGACTGTGAAGCTTTGGACAAGTCACTTCTCTGTGTATAAATTTCTTCATTTGCAATTCAATTTAACATATTTGTCATTAATCTTGTGATTATAATCAAGGTAACTGTAAACTTAAATGGAAGAGAGTGGAAGAAAATTATCATCATTGATCTAAGATTGGGACCAGCGAGAATATGTTAAGTGCAACACAAGAAGGATGAAATTAGGAAGGAAAGCTAGCCATTGGTGAGAGACACCATCCAGTATGAAGAAATCCAGCAATAAAAGACATGCCCTACGATGTCTGTATGCAAAGGTATGAAATATGAGAAGTAAACATGAGGGTCTAACAAAGGAAGCAAATTAGGCATCCTGTGCATTACTGAAGCTTGGAGGAATGAAATTCATAACTAGTATATAGGTCTGAAAAAAATACTTCATACACAAGGAAAAGAATACTCATCTTTTATTTTGTACTTGTTTTCTCTACCAAAGAGAATGATCTTTGGATTCAGAAGGATAAATCTAAACTGGATATCAGGGAGTAGAACCCCAAGATAAGCAGTCACATAGCATGGAGCTGTCCTTAATGAATTCAGAATCCCCAAAGAAATATGTCCTTGGGCATCGGAAGATTTTTTATTGAGCTATTATTGGTGATTGTTTAAAGATCTTAGAGAAGACGAGAGGTATAGCAGGGCTAGAAGAGGATAAACGTCATCTCAATCTTCATAAAATGGGAACTATAAACCAATGAGTTTGACTTTGATTAATTCCAAACAGAATTATCAAACATATTATTTTTTTTAAAAGATGTGCTGTAAGAATATGGAAAGTGGAGCAGAGATCACAAAGAGCCAGCGTGGTTCCATTAAGAAGAGTCATGCCAGAATAATCTAATTGCATTTGTTTACAGGGTTTCTAGCCTGGCGGGTCATGACAATGATGTAGATATAATATATTTAGGTTTCAGCAAAATATTTGACAAAATTTTTCTTTATGACAAGATGGAGAGATGTTGACTAATAGTAATCAGAGAGGTAGATTTGAAAGTGATAGAATGACCAAATCACAGCACCGTAATTAAGAAATTGGTACAATTTGACAGGAAGCTTCTAGTGGAATTTCCCAGGAAGCTAATTTTGAAGGAAGGAAGGAAGGAAGGAAGGAAGGAAGGAAGGAAGGAAGGAAGGAAGGAGGAAAGGAAGGAGGGAGGGAGGGAGAGAGGGAAGGAAAGAAAGAAGCCAAAGATGTTATGTCTGTCATCACATCCACACGACAGGAAACTGGGAGGAATGGGTAACACTTATAATGATGGGGTTACAATCCATAAAACTCTTGACAGTCTAAAATAATGGGTTAAATTAAGTAAGATGAAAATCCACTTCCCAAGTACAAGAGAAGGGCAGCAAGGCAATAGATCCATTGACAAAGATCTTTCGGTTTTACTTGCCTATAAGTTCAAAATGAGTCAATGGTGTGATGGCAACTCAAAAAGCTAATGCTATCATAAGTTGCATTAATGGAGGCATACACCAGAACATCTGAACAAGGAAGGTAACAGTCCTGCTTCACTCTGCTCTAGGAAGACTTCATCTGATGTGTTCATTTCTGGGCAGCATTATTTCAGAAGAACCTTGTCCAGAGGAGGGAAGCCAAGATGGTAAATGGCCTTGAGTCTTTATCATACAAGAAAATTGGAATGCTTCGTCTAGAAAAGAGAAGACTCTAGGGTTGGGAGGAGGAGAGGAACATGAGTTGTGTTAAAATATCTGAAGAACTGTTATAGTAAAGAGGAATCAGATATCATATTTGGCATCAAAGATCATAACTAGGGCAATGAATGGAAGGTTCAAAGAGGTTGCTTTAGACTTGATATAAAAAAGCAACCTGCCTAACAATTAAAGCTGTCCAACAGTGGGATGATCTGCCTTGATAAGTGGCAAATCCTTGGAGGTCTCCAAGCAGAGATTGGGTGACTACTTATTGGATCTAGTCTAAAGGAAATTCCTTTGAGGTATAGATAGTACTAGAAAACACTGAGCTCCCTAGAATATTGTGGTTTTAGGCTCTGTTCTGTGTCCCACATTCAAGCTGGAATGATCAAAAGAGGAAAAACAGTATCATGAGAAAAATGGAGATCCTGTCACATAAGGATTGGTTGAAGATGTGGTAAACCTGTTCAAATCCTGTGAACATTTTTTGAAAAGAGAAGGCGGACCTAAGATTGCTTGTTGGCATCAGACAATATGCGCAGGTAGAGGGAGGGTTTGGAATAACAGAAGGGGGATGAGGATGAGTGTTGAGCATGACCAGAGAAGACAGGAAAGGGTAGGATCAAGGGCAGAAGGTGGGGCATTAGCCTTGCCAAGGAGATGAGCAACTTCATGGATTCCCCTCTGTAATATGAAACTTCTACTCCAGGCATAGTAGTTTCTTTGCTGTTCCCTGTACATGTTTTATACATGCCTACCATTATGTCTTTGTTCTCCACTGTTTCCTTTTTAAAAAATTATTTTATTTTTAATTTATTGAATAAAACAACCATTTCCATAACATAGCACAATAAAAAAGATAATTGCACGTGGAACTGCAAATCTACTGTGCACAACTTGCTGTTCCTTTCAAATATACAACAAAATCATCATGTAAATTTCTATTTTTGTCTTCCCCTCCTCCCTTCCTGTCCCAGAGGTAGCCACCAGTAGACACAAATAGGTGTGTGTGTGCATATGTATACGCACATATTCTTTACATTATCAATTCTTTCTGCGGGTGCAGATAGAGTCTTTCTTCATATGCTCTTTATAGTTAATTTGGGTATTTATAATAGTCAAAATGACTTATTCACTTGAAGTTGTTCTGACTGCACTATTCCCTCTTTGATATGCTCATTCTTCTCTCTTCTCCCTAATCAAATCCTACCCATCCTCCACCCCAAGCTCCACCTCTGATGGCTCTTGCTTTCAATGAAGCCTGTCTTTAAGGACTTAAGACCTAGATCAATTACCATGTATATTTATGTACTGCCTTATATTGCTAGTGACCTTTTGGTCTCCCCCACTAGACCATAAGTTCTTTGTGTGCCATGCTCTGACACTTTGATGGATCTTTGATCTTATCAATAGGGTTGAAAGGTAGGGTATCTTTCCAGTGGTGCATAATACACTCCATGCAAGGAGAATCACACAGTAACCAAGTCATAAAAACAGAATTGGAGAGTTAGACCTATGAGGTCGTCTTGTTTAACACATGACACTGAAGAACCTCATACATGTTGTATCTCACAAGTAGTCATTTGACCTTTGTTTGAAGGTCTTCAATGCCAAGGATTTGATTTCCCCCTGAGGCAGACCTTTCTACTTTTAGACAATTTGACTTTTTAGGAACTTCTGGAATCAAACCAAAATGAGCCTCTTTCCAGCTTCTTTCCATTTCTCCTGCTTTTGCTCTGTGAGACCTAACAGAAAAAGTGGAATGGCTCCTCCACATGACAGCTACTCAAATACTTAAAGATAACTATCATGTCCCCCCTCCCTGACAACAAGTCTCCCTTTCTCTAGACTAAACACCCGAGTTCCTTCAGCCAGTACTATTATGATGTCTGCTTCTCAATATAGTTGCTTATCCAGATTCTCCTAAAAAACCTTATTAGGGAGTTGGAGTCCACCCAATACGGTCAGGACAATCTGGAAAACCTCCACTGATACCTTCATCTCTACCTCCTTCCCACTAGACACTTGGATTTTGTAACCACCCTATTTCCTGATAGATGAGGTTTCACCTTATATTGCCAAGATTCAAAAACCCAACTCACTTTTTAGTCACTTCTAAGTGATCCTGCTATACACACATTATAGCCTTTCTCCCACCCTGCTGTCCAGTTCCCCTTTTTATGTGTAGTCTTCCCTTATTAAAACACAAGCTCATTTGGGACAGGGACCATATTTGCTTCTATTTCTTTCCTCTGCATTTAGCACAGTGCCTGATACATAGTAAGTACTTAATAAATTATCTATCTATCTCTAGAGCTCTTGACACTGTGCTAATGCCAATGGAATTTACAGCCTGCCCATTAATTAATCATTCGTTGCTCTCCCCCCATGACCATCCCACTTTCTTTTCTAGACATACATCACTCTGATGGCATTCTTTACACTGCTTCACTTATGCAAACTTCTTTGTTAACAATTTGCTGCCAATGCATGCATTCTGTACAATTCTACATTGACCTTTGGGAGACTCTTAACTTGAATTCTTTGGAAACTGTTTTACTTTAGCATTTGTACTGATAAAGTCACTTCTAAGTGTGAACCTTTGTTTCAGGGAGAGGTTTGGGGGCTATTGAAATTGACATGACTTCCCAAAAACAATCCAGTTCTCCTTCCTATTTCAGCTTGGGGCCCAGCGCATTTTCCATGCACAGCTTTGGTTCAAAATGCATGTGCTGATAGAACATCTTTATAGACTGTCCATTCAATTATTTGTCCTGGTCTAGACAACAGACATTTTCAACACATGTGGGGTTTCCTATGTGTATAGATAGCCCAAAGCCTTTGGGGTAATCAGAGATCTCATTTGAAAGACTCTGGAGTGCTTCTCAATCAAGAGCAAGTGGAGGATTTCATCACCCATAGGAAATCTCTCTTCAGTTAGAGCCCTGAAAGGACTTCGTCTACGACAGAGACAAATACCTTTGGTGAACCTCTCATTCCGTTTTACGTCTTACTTGGTGTTAAAATCAGAGTCATCAAATAACTTATCTCTACTGTTAGACCTATTAAGGGATCTTACATGATATATATTCTTATACTCAGAGAGTCCAGCTGGACATCTTCTATATGGCAGACACTAAGCTTATTTTAATACTTCATAATACCTGTGATTTTATCAATGTGAGAATGTATAGTTCTTCCACTGACAATGACAGAATCCTTAGCTCCCTTTAATACCTAGTTTCCTTAGTTGCTATGGCCAAAAATCATTACCTAGTTGCTAACATATAATTATCAATCTCTCCAAAAATAGCTTGGCCAGTCCTGAGATGACACCTGGTCACTAGAGCACAGATTCTCCAGCCTGATAGCATTGATCAGGCCTAGGCCTGTCTGTCATAGCCTTTGACCACCTACCAGTCATGATGAGGCTTCAGAGGAGATCCTTAGTAGAGGAGAAGGCCAGTGCAACTAATTAATTACATGCAAAAAGTCTAGGTTTTGGAGACAAAAAAACCTTAGTTTGAATGCCAGTTTTGCTACTGACTGCCTGACTACCCCTAGGCAAGTCACTTAAATTCCCTTGTCATATTCCTTACCAGCACTTAGCATGGTGCCTGGTTCATAGAAGGCACTTAATAGATGCTAACTGATGAACTGACTATAAAATGAAGTGTAATGGGAGATATTAGATAGGCTTTTAGGTTCCTTTAGCTCTAAATCTATGGTCCTATGGTCTAATTGCCATTGGCCTTTTCTATGTTCACTCTTCATCTGCCTTGACTTGTTGACAGCTCCAGACACTGGTGATCAGTCTTGTTTTTGATATTCTCTTCTCCCTTAGCATTCTGGTTTTCTTTCCAGATCTTATATTCCCTCCTCTTTCTCCTTCACAGCTTGTAACTGCCCCTAACCTCAGTCCCTCGATGTAGATACTCTAGACACACTTTCTCTCTTTGGAATTTTATTCACTCTCTGTAGATGACTCCAACACCTCCAGTTCCAGTGTCAAGTCCACATTTCTGACCACCACATAGGAATCTACCAGAAGGTCTCACCATCCCCTCAAACTCAGCATGTCTAAAACCAATCATAGTATCTTACCCTCTAACACTGCCTGGTTGTCCCTGTTTCCATTTGTAATCTATCCACTGTCTTTCACTATTCAAGTTCCCTCATGGCTTATATCCATCCAACTATCAAGTCAAGTGAATAAATACTTAATTGAGCTCTTACTATGTGCAAGGCATTGTGCCAAGCATTAAGGATACAAATACAAGCAAAAGAAAAACTGCCTGCTCTCTCAAGGATTTTACATTTTAATGGGGAAAAATAACATAAGAGGGAAGAGAATTAAAATGGATAAGGAGGGGGTACCTACTTGGGCACAGGGTATAGAGTCAAGAGAATGAAGGTCTGGGTTCTTGCCCAAAGTGGACATTCCAGGAGGAATTCTCTAATACAGAAGGGGGCTGATGAGGCAGAAGGAGAAGGCAGATGAAACACAACGGTAGTCCCAAGTCATATTACTTCAGCCTCTTCAATCGATCCTGAATCTTTCTCTTTCTCCCTAGTCCCATCTCTGTCTCTATAGTCTGAAGCCTCATTAGCACCTACCTGGACCGGTGCCTCCTGACATGTTCTCCCTCTTTTCCTTTGTCCCCATTACCCTCCATCCTTTATACCACTGCAGGAAGATTTTTATTTTTATTGATTCTGCCTCTGCAATTTCTTTCATCTTTCCCTTCTTTCTGCTCCCATGACCACCATCCAGGTTTCAGATACTCATCATCTCCTATCTAGACATTTGGAAGAGCCTCCTAAAATGAACACCCCCCACTGTCTCCTCACTCCCATTCTTTCTTATACATATGGTTGCTAGAATAATCCTTCTTACAGACAGATCTGATCATGTCATTCTTGTGCTCAAAAATCTTTAGTGAATCTCTATTGCCTTCTTAATAGTGGCCAAATGTTTTTCTTGGCTTTTAAGACCCTCCATATCCTGACATAACCAGCATCCCAGGCTTATCTTATATTGGTCCTCCCCAGCCAATCTAGACCAGAACTTCTTAAACTGTGGGTCACAAACCCATGGAGTCATGAAAAAAATGGCAAAAGTAAAAGGTTTCTGAATGTGCAACAACCAAAAATTAATTCAAAATCAAATGTGTAATGAATCCTAGGTATTTCTGACAGTGCTTGCCATGTTGCATGCACAACTTCACTGAAGCCTTGGTTCTGACACAAAGCATTTGCACTTTGCATTGCACATGCCCTCAGACCACGCAATGCCACCAAATGCTGCTGAAACTTGAAAAGGATGGGAAAAGTTTAAGAAGCCTTGGTTATTCTAGACAACTCTCAGCTCTCTGAAAGCGCAGAATGCTTTCATGTTTCAACACCTTATCTTTACTCGAGCTATTTGCTCTGCTGGAATGCCATCCCTTCCTCTCTTTGTCAAATAAATGCCACATCACCTCTGAAACCCTCCCTGATCTTTCTGGCTTCTAATGACATGTCTCCCTCAAATCTCCCATAGGACTCGGGGCAGCATGGTATAGTGACTGGAGTGCTAGATTTGGAGCCAAGAAGTCTCAGGTGCTATTCTTCTTTTGATACTTTCTAGCTTTGTGAGTCTGAAAATGTCATTTAACCTTTCTTTGTTTCCTCAGCTGTAAAATGAAGAAGTTGGACTAGATGACCCCTAAACTTCCTTAAAGTTCCAAATCTTCAATCCTGAGACTTGTTTGGCCTCTTTTGGATCTGTTTGTCTTTTATTGTAGCGATCAGTCATCGAACCGGACCCTCCAGGGGAGTTCCTTAAGCATAGTAACCTATGTCTTAGCTCAAACTTGTCTCACCCTCAACAATGAGCACAGTGTTCTGCACACAGTAGGCACTCCATAAATATTTGTTGTATTGTATTGTTAGGTCAAAAGATAATCTAACATTAGAATGATGGGCTGGGGTGAGGTGAGACTGGAGACTGGAAGACAAGACACCAAGCACAACCTGACTGCTCCTATATAATGAGAATCTTCCAGCAGGCATCAGAGGACTCACAAAGAGGTTTTAAATATATGAAAATTTAGAGAGATCTGTGCATGTCAACACCACTTTTGGATTTTTATTAAACAAAGATATCCTCCTTTTCTTGATTTCTAATGCACATAAACAACTTATTACTGGAATTTGGTCTCAGCCCAATATGTGAGTTTCTAAATGTGAACCTGACAGTGCCTTTTATCAGATGACATGATTAATGATGTTCTTCTCAGGGTAGCTTTAGTTACTATTTATTAAGATGCCTCCCAAATCCTAATGTTGTTTTTCAAAGATAGTCAGTTGACAGTTGCTTATATGTAGTCTGCAGGAAGCAGAGATTACTGCTGGGATAGAATGGCTTAGAATAATCTATTTTATTCAGATTTAATTATTTGGTATCTAGTGACTTTTTTCTTTTTAACTGTTTTTGTCCTATAATCCTTCCCTCTCTACACTCCTGCCACTAAAGCTGAGTGATTTGAAAATTTGGAAGTTGCAATAACAGGTCATTCTTATTTATTCAGGGCTCGGGTCAGGTGTTACCTCTTAAGCAGGACCTTTCCTGATCCCCTTATACACCCTCTATGGTACTCTTGCCATTCATGGCCACCTGAACATTCCTCTCTCTCTCCTTTCTCTCTCTCTCTCTCTCTCTCTCTCTCTCTCTCTCTCTCTCTCTCTCTCTCTCTCTCTCTCTCTCTCTCTCTCTCTCTCTCTCTCTTCTGTAAATGTCTCCCTAAATAGAATGTAAGCTTCTTGAGCTCAGTAGCTAGGGTTGTTTTTATTTTTTGTTTTTGTTTTTCTCTTTGTAGCATTAGTACTCAGCACAACGTCCCAAACATAGTGGGCATTTGATAAATGTTTGTTATTCCTTGGCATCATCATGTTACAGCAACTCAAAACTCTCAGCTTAACCCCTAGCCCTGGGCGTGGTGCTTACCACTGTTATAAAACCCAAATGAAAGATATCTCTCAAGTCTTCTCTCCTCTCACCCTTCTATTTATCAGCGGGAAGGGGATTTGAGATTCAGCTTTCTTAAATGAGCCAAATGGCCATTCCAGAGAAAGCAAGAATAGTCTTCTTCTTCCATTTGTTGGTATCCCTCATAGTTGTCAACATCTCCAAAGCCATGTGATTGCATCCTTTCTCGACTGTTACATACAACTTCAATCCCTTCCTACAAAGCTCTGTGCTCCATGTCTAGCCATCTCTCTTTTCGTGGTTTTTCCTTTTACTTTTTCACTGAAGGACTGGATGGTGCTGCGGACCATTCCCATCATGTACTTTGAGGGGGTGCCACTGCCGACTCCTACACTTTTCTTTCATACTCCTCTCTCTGGGGCCCAAGTTTGAACCGAAAACTGTTGCCAAAGCACTTGAGAGATCACAAGGAGATGGTGACAAAGCAGATGCTCAGTATTCTGGTAATGACTAAAGAAATAAGCACAGTGAATGGTACATGGTAGATATTTAATTAATGTCATGAAATTATAAAGAACAAGCTTGACCATAAGGAAGGAAGAAGAGCCCTCTCCCCACTACTTGGCAGAGTTGGAGGTCCACAGATCTGAAACACTGCATATGACAACAGATTTTTTTTTCCAGTGCTTTAATTAATTAATTAATTTTGCTGATTGCCCCTCCCCTCTTCCATTCTTTAATATTCTTTGGTATAAAGTTCTCAGAAAGGAAGAGGAGAAGAGTCAAAAAGAGAGTGTAAGTGATGTACAAACAAAATAAACCAAGCAAGCCTACTTTTACAAAGTTCTGCCCACCAGAGGTTTCTCTTGTAAACAAGAGCCCCTAGAGTGGGGACTGGCCCCTTCCCCAAAGCTCTAGTGATTCAAACACAATTTTGAAAGACTGAAGATTCTGTTCCGTGGGCCAATTTTAAAGAGGTTGCATTGTCCTGAAGTCCAGTTGAAGTAGAGGTTAACTGTCCACACTGGTAGCAGACTGAACCTACCTACCTAGAACCCGACCTGGCTTTCAGACTATTCTTTAACCCCAGCACTTCATTTCCAGTTTCTATAACTTTGATTTTTGCCTAGTCTGCCCCCTACAGACTCCCTTCTCACCTCCACCTCTTAGAATCTTGCATCTCCTCGAAGCTTCACCTCAAGCACCACTTTCTACTTGGAGCCTCTCCTGATCCCCTCCCCGCCAAAAGAGGAGGGAGGCTAATGCCCCTACCAATCATCTTGTATCTATTTTGCACGAGCTAATATGTGTCTGTGTCCTCTCTCCTGATGGAATGTAAGATTCTTGGAGGCAGGTGGTTGTTAAGTCGTTTCAGGTCTGTCTGTCTCTCCATGACCCCATTTGGGGTTTTCTTGGCAAAGATACTGGAGTGGTTTGCCATTCTTTCTCCAGCTCATCTTACAGATAAGGAAACTGAGGCAAATAGGGTTAAGTGACTTGCCTAGGGTCATAAAGCTAGTAAATGATTGAGGCTGGATTTAAACTCAGGTCTGCCTGGCTGGTGCTATGCCACCTCCCTGCTCTATTAGATGCAGCATAGTGCTTGGCACATAGTAGGTATTTAATAAATGTTTATTGATTAACTGATTGACTGAAGGATTGATACTCCTGTGAAGGCTACGTGGTGAATGCATACTGGATTTAGAGTTAGGGAATCTGGGATCAAATCCCAGCTGTGAGGCATCTTGGGCTCTATAAAATGATGAAACTGGACAAGATGGTCTCACATGGCTTTTCCAGCTCTAGCTGTATAATCTATGATCCTGTAAATTATGCCACCTAATGAACTCCACCACCACACCCTGCCTGCTTTCTATGCTAAGGGAAAGTTAAGGACCGTTTAGTGGTACAGTAGCTAGAAACCTGAGTTCAAATCCCTGGTAAGACACTTAATTGTGTGACACTGGGCAAGCCACTTCCCTTTAACTACCTTGATTTTCCCATCTGAAAATGGAGTTGATAATCATAGCACTTACCTCCTTGGGTTGTTGTGAGGATTACAAGGTTTTGCAAACCTTTTGGAAAAGGCTTTGTAAACTTTCAAGGGCTATATTCCTGCTAGCTGCTATGGCCAGGCCAACTCCAGGAATCCAGAAGAATCTAGATGTTTTTTGTTTTTACACCTTTGCTCTAGACATATTCTCTCCTCCTTCCTGATATTCGAACCCCTTTCTGAACTTTTCTGGAACTCATGTGACTTTACTAACTGACACCTCCCTGCCTGTGACATCAGATGTAGAAAACCAGTGTGCCTCAGTAAAATTCCCTGCCACTCTCCTTAAAATTCCTGACACTGACTGTTTCTGGCCTGCCTCCATAAGGCGGGCTGCTCCCATCAGAAGCACATTGTCATGGCACATGTAACACTCTCAGCATGGGGTGGTGGTTTTGACTAGTCTAGTCTTAGAGGTGATGGCCATTGCCCTTCTGTGCAACTGGGGGGAAGCATGCTGGTCCTGTGGGGAAACTGAGATGCCAGAATATAGTAGGCAAGTTATACCTAGGGAAAACTGAGGCCAAGGAGCAACCTTATCATCATGGACATGGAGTTCTTCCCACCTCATCCCTTTCGTCCTCAGTGAAACTGAGACCATCATGTACCACATGGTAGCACTTTGGTACTGTGGGAAAGTACTGCCTCTTAAGTTGAAAAACCTGGGGTTCAAATCCTGCCCCTGAAAGTGTGACCTTGGACAAATCAGGTCACCTCACCAGGCCTCAGTTTCCTCATCTGTAAAACAGAGAGACTGGAACAGAGGATCTCTCTAAGGTCCCTTGAAGACTCAGATCTAGGATCCTATGCCTGAGGTCGAGCAGCCACTGACATTCCCTCTAGCCCACACTGCCCCTGCCTGATCCCTCTGGGTCTCCTCTTAAGGAGGTGGTCTTAAAAGCTCCAGATCATGCCCCCTTTAACACCACTTGCCTGCTAAGTCCCCAGAGTACTTCAATGGCCTGGGACCCAGCCTGTCTTGTAGAGGTCTCCCCGCTACAGTGATTCTGTGCTCCAAGGCAGCTGCCTTGGAAGTGGTTTCTCTATCTCACACTTAACTCAGTGAAATGATTTTTCTGAGGCCCAGAGTCAATCAAGCCTTTGGTCTGTCCACAATCCCTAGGTCTCCAACCCTAAGTAAATATTCTCTCAGTCAGGGAAAATGTCTTGGCCACTGAACTTCCTGCTGTCTACACCATTGAGCAAAGTTACAAGGATCTCTCTAGTTTATCCATGCAGGCCAGGGTCTTGGGCACTGAAGTCTCAAAAAGGTCTCTCATTGGCCAGTCTTTTAGGTTCCCCTGTCTTTCTCAGGGTCACTTCTCTCAGGAAGGGATCCAGGCCTAAGGCACTGCTGGGCCAGATGGTTACTAGTATCATTTGAGAAATTTAGGTCATGACAAGTGTGACGTCACTCTCCCTCAAGAGACCTCAGTGTCCAATGACCACGAGCCTCATGAGTACAAACCTTTCTGCCACACCAGTGACTCAGAATATTCCTTCTGAACTAAAATCTGACCCTTCTCCTTGTCGTCCAGATTCATTCATCCAATCCAATAATGCATTCCTTACTAAGCATTTACTAAGTGCCAGGTATATGTGTTATTTGACAGACAAAACCAAAAGAGTCAGTCCCCAGATCAAAGACCTAAAGTGCTACAGAGAGTAATGCTGTGTATACAGATAAGTAAATACAAAGTATAGGCTTCAAGACAGGGCCACATAAAAATACATGCCGAGTCTATACAAATTGATGTTAGAGGAAGTGACTTGGGAGGGGAGGTGGGGGGATCGGGGAAAACCTAGGATGTGTCAGGGCACTGGTCTGAGCTTTGAAGGAAGCTAGGGAGGGCATTACAGGCACAAGGGACAGTCTGGGCAAAGGTGTGGAGGGAGGTAGGTAAAATGTCATCTATAGGGAATGGAAAATAGTACAGCTGAGTAGTACAATAGTAAAGTAGGAAGGCAAGTGAACTAAGCTGTAAGTCTGGAGGGTGGGCTGAGTATTGTGAAAGGCCTTCGATGCCAAATGGACATTTGCATTTTATTCTACATATGGGGATGAAATTGAGTTATTAAAGTGGAGCTTCTCAACCAGGGGACAGATGTGGTCAGACCTGTGCTTCTGGAATGGTCCTTTAGATGCTTGGTTCTCTCAGTCAAGGTCACCAGATCTCTAGGCATGGATACCCAAGTCCTCAAGTTGAGGGAAGGAAGTGCTGCCTTCTCAGCAGAGGACAGCGGCAAGAGCCCGTCAATGTGGCCTGAGGATGTGTGCCCCTTTGTCGCTGTCCAGCATTCCTTAAGCTGCCCACTTTATAGCTACAGTGATTGATGCCCCCAGACAGCCAGGAACCCTGGGTCTGGCTGCCGATAGCTGACCAGCAGAGGGCTCCCCTCCTCCATCAAAGAAGGCGGGGTGGGCAGGGGGAGTTCTCCCCTAATCCCTCCTCACCAAGGCTGCCGGAAGCATCCTCTCAAGATACAAACAAGGCTGACAAACCCCCTCAGGCACTTCAAGATCCACATCAGTATAATCTTTTAACAGGCTCTGGGAATGGGGCTCCCATCCATGGTGGAAGGGCAGGGGAGGACTTTTAATCTTTTCTCCACATATAAAGGATGTTATTAGTCTTTCTCTATCCATTCAAGCTGTAGGAATATTCCACACTTAGACATTTCCCCTTGCTCTGAGCCTTCAACAATTTGATCTTGACTTAAAATCAATCCCTTCCAGATAGTCTCTGCTGGAGGGTGGCCCATGCCCTCCCACCCCCCAACCACCTTCAGCACCTGTTTTAACACTGCACCCTCCGCTGCTTCTGAGAGGCCTGGGGCAAATGGCCCTGGTACTGACAAAATGCCTCGGAGGCACATGAAGGAGGGGATACTTGGGGGAGATGATGAGTCACCAGTGGACTCCAGTCAATTTCTGTCTACTGCCTTCCTGCGCGGCTCAGCCCGGCTCTGGGCTCTCGCTCCCCAGCTTAACAGTGTCTTGTCTTGACTCTGCCCCGATTCTGCTCCATGCATTCATACATAGAGATATTCAGTCAGATGGATGCCTGGCAAAGTAGTTACTGATCAATGCTCATTGATTAATTGATTGAATGATTCCAATTTGTCAGACACTTAACAACTTACAAACTTCAAAGAACTCTATAAATCATGTATAGATAAAAAGTAGTGCTTTGAATTTTATATAATATATGTTATTTTACATAATATATTATATTATAGATACTATTATAGATGATATACAAGATATTATAGATAATACTCTATATACAACATATACACATATTTATGCTATTATTGTTATTGCTCTTACAAAGGACTTTTCTTATAATGACCTTGAGAAGTAAGGAGCACAAATGATCATTTTAATAACTCAAATGTACATAGGAGTTTAAAGTTTTCATAAAGCATCCTTAGTCCATTTGATTCACACAATAGCCCTGTAAGAGAGATGTTGTTATTATCCCTACTATAAGGACAGGAGTAGAGGCTTAGGCAGGTTCAGTGATTTGTCCAGGATCCCTGGACCATCAGTAAGTGGGCAGAGCAGGCTGCCAGATCTAAACCTCCTGCCTCAATCTAAGGCCAGCTTTCTCTCAATCCAATCACTCTCTGGTCTGGGGTGGAGGTCCTGAGGTGCATGACCAGTTTGACAGAGTGTGTAGCCACGTCAAAGAAGGCACCCAACTAATACCTCAAGCAGCTGAGAAAACCTCAGCAATTAGAACAAAGCTCCCCCCCTCTGGTAGATCAAAAGTCAAGTAATTGAGTGACAACATGAGCAAGTGAGGGAAGAAAAGCAAGCACAGCAGTCCAACTTTGGATTCCTTTTTTAGGAACAAAAAGCATCAGGGCTTGGAACAGGAGGAAGATAGACAAGTCAGAATTCCTGTACCAAAAGTTTCTATCAAAAGAATAAGCTGCTTACAGGCCATGGAGGAATTTAAGAAGGATTTTGAAAACCAAATAAAAATTGGGAAGAGAAATGAGAATGATTCAAGAAAATTATAAAATGAGATTCAACAACCTAAGAAAATAACACATTAAAAATATACTAGCTCAAATGGCAAAAGAAGCTCAAAAAGCCAATGAGGAGAAGAATGCCTTAAAAAGTCAAATTTGCCAGATGGAAAAAGAACCTCAAAAGCTCAATGAAGAGAATCGTTGCTTCAAAATTAGATTGAAGGAAATGGAAGCTTTATGAAAAATCAAGATACTATTAAACAGATCCAAACAAATGAAAAAATAGAAGGCAATGTGAAATATCTCATTGGGAAAACCACTGACCTGGAAAATAGAACCAGGAGAGAGAATTTAAAAATTATTGGACTTCCTGAAAGTCATGATCAAAAAAAGAACCTAGAAATCATCCTCCAAGAAATTCTCAAGGAAAATTGCCCTGATATTTTAGAATCAGAGGGCAAAATAGAGGTTGAAGGAATCCACTGATCACCTCCTGAAAAAGATCCCAAAAAGAAAACTCCTAGGAATATTATAGCCAGGTTCCAGAGTTAACAGATCAAGGAGAAAATATTATAAGCAGCCAGGAAGAAACAATTTGAATACTGTGGAAACACAATTAGGATAAGACAGGATCTGGCAGCTTCTACACTGAGGGATTGAAGGGCTTGAAATATGATATCCTGGAGGTCAAAGGAGCTAAGATTAAAACCAAGAATCACCTACCCAGCAAAACTGAGTATCATGTCTCAGGGGAAAATACGGTCGTTCAATGGAATAGAAGACTTTCAAGTATTCTTGATGAAAAAAACAGAGTTGAATAAATAATGTGATATTCAAATACAAGAAGCAGTAGAAGCAGAAGAAGATAAACAGGGAAAAGAAATCATAAGGAACTTATCAAAGTTGAACTACTTATATTCATACATGGAAAAACGATCATTATAACTTATGAAACTTTTCTCAGTATGAAAATAGTTGAAGGGAATAGAAATGTATATATATATATATATATATACATATATATATATACATACATACATATATATGTATTCATACATATATATGTCTATATAGAAAGGTATATGGGTATATGAATACATATGTGAGTATGCATATATATGTGTATATATATACATAGACAGAGGTTACAGGACCAGTTGAATAGGAGGGGATGATATGTAAAAGGTGAAATTAAGAGGTAAGAGAGGAATATAATCAGAGGATATGGGGAGAGATAGAATGGGGTAAATTATCTCATATAGAAGAGGCAAGGTAAACTGTTACAATGGAGGGGAAGGATAGGAAGGCAAAAGGGAATGAGTCAACCTTATTCTCAATGAATTTGGCTTAGGGAGGGAATGACATACACATATCTCACCCTACAGGAGAGTAGGGGGAAGGGGGTGAGAGGGAGGATGATGGAAGGGAGGGCAGGCTTGGGGGGAGGGAAATTGGAAGCACCCACTTTTGAAAAGGGACAAGATCAAAGTAGATAATAGAACGAGTGGGATGTGGGATAGGAGGGAGGGAAATATAATCAGTCTTTTACAATATATTCACTATGGAAATATTTTGCATAGCTATACATGTACAACCTATATTGAATTGCTTATCTTTTCAGTAAGGGTGGGTGACAAGGGAGGTAGGGAAAGAATCTGGAATTCAAAGGTTTAAAATCAAATGTTTAAAAAATATTTATTATTATCATTATTTTACATGTAACTGGGAAATAAGTTAGATAGGCACTGGGGCATAGAGATCCACCATGCCCTACTGGCAAGTCAGTGGGGGAATGGGAGAAGATATAGGAGAGAGCAGATTGGGGGAGGGGATATTCAGTGGGATGGCTGTTTTGGTGTGGTGGGTAGGGGAAAATGGGGAGAAAATTTGTAACTCAAAATCTTTTGGAAATGAATGATGTAAACTAAAAAAAAAATAAACTATAAAAAAAGAAGCAGAAGGTATGAACCTGTGTTGCTGATGTAACAGGAAGGGGTTGGCTGAAACAGGAAGAAGCTAATGCTCTTTGTATATAAAGAGAAGTCCCTACTCCATCATACAGATCTTGCATCGACCTTGGTGGGGGCAGAAGCTGGGGAGACTGAAGAGGAAAGGCCCCTAGGCTGGAGAGAATTGTTTTGATTTTGGGAAACAGATGGAGCTTCTACTGAGGAGCTGCTGAGTCTGAGGGCCAGCCAGACCTTCTTGGAGCTTCGAAGACATCTAAGGGCCAGCTAGAGCTGCCGCACCTGAGGAAGTATAACTTTGATCATGGTACTTTTAATGAACCTGTTTGTGGCTTTGTTAAGCCTTAACTTCCCAGAAACAGTCTGTGAAGGATTTAAGGTGGACTGGACTCTGTGAGCTTCAGAGTGGAATAGGAGCTGCACAGCGAGCTGGACAAGGACCTGGAAGCTGTCTGCCTTTGAACCCAGGTGACAGTTTGGTGAATCCAGGTAGGAGCTGGGGCCATGGAAGGGGATCCAGGGAATCTGAGACACCACCCCGAGTCAAGCTGAAAGAAGACTTTACTTGGTTCCTGTGTACTGACTGAGAAATTGTAGTTTACTGGTAACCGAGGGGTGGAGGGCCTGTGTATTTTCTGATGATTGAATAAGTGACTGATTTGTAACTTAGTGTGCCCCATGAATGGAGAACTTTGACTATTGTACTTTGTGTCCATTAAGGAGGCAATCCTCCTTAAGGATGATTTATTGGTTGAATTGATTGGATGACTGAATTACTAAATGATTGTTCTTTGTTCAAAACTTTGTGACCACTGTGGTGAAAGCTATGTGGCCATTTTAGTGATAAGCTGTTATGAATGCTGTATTTTGATTTTCTGTGATAATCTGTAACATTGGGAATGCTGTACCTTGATTTTCTATGAATGTTTTGCTCTGGTTTTTTATGGCATAAAAAGAGTGTTCACTATACTGTATAATCAGAATTTTAAAAGATGTTCACAGCAGCAGTCCTCTGGAAAGCTGCTTGTGCATGGCTTTACAGTGGTATAGTGGATACAGCACTGGGCCTAAAGTCAGGAAGACCTGAGTTCAAATCCTGCCTAAGCTACCGCTAGCTGCATGACCCTGGGGGAAAAAATCATTTGCCTCAGTTTTCTCTTCTGTAAAATGGGGATAATAAGAGCACCCACCCAAGAGCTGTTCCAACAATCAAATGAGAAGGTAATTATAAAGTGTTTTGCACAGATCCCGGCATGGAGTAAGCACTACCTAAATGGTAGCTATTGTTACTATTAAATATAGATCTGGTAGCAGACAGATTTTGGAGGGTGCTCATTCCTGGAGGATGCATGTACCAAGGGGAGCCATCTCTCTACTCTTTCTCATAGTAAACTATACATGTCTTAAAGGCAAAGACTTCTACATTCTATCTTTGTATCCCCAGGGCACAGCACAATGCCCAGCATATCATGGGTAATTAATTACAAGTTTGTTGAGTTGAATTCTAATTAATTACAAAAGCCTTTCTGAACAAGAGAAAAATGTTCAAACTTATTTGATCATTTAAAAAGTGTGGTGCCCAAGGCTGGGGTTGATGAAGAGAATATTGGTCTCAGTTTATGATGATAGATTCCACATATTGGTAAGCAAGTTTGAAATAATAGCTAGCATTTATCGAGAGCTTCAAGGATTTCAAAGCACTTTATGAATATTATTTCTTTTGGTCATCACAACAACCCCATGAGATGGGTGCCATTATTATCCCTAGATGAGAAAACTGAGATGGACAATGTTGAGTGATCTGTTTGCCTCAGTTTCCTCATCTGTAAAGTGAGCTGGAGAAGGAAATGGCAAAGCATTCCAATATCTCTGCCAAGAAAGTCCCAAGTGGGGTCACAAAGAATCAGACACAATTGAAATGACTGAACAAACCATTTCCCAGGCACTATGCTAGGCACTGGGAATATAGGTAGCTAGGCATATTGGGCCAGGTTTAACACTGACAGCAGTGACCTCTGAGATCATCCTGTTCAACCCCCTTATTTTATGTAGGAAGAAGCTAATGTTCAGAGTGGGGGGAAGCAGCCTAGTGATTGTGGTTCATTGGACCATGGAAGGTAGGGACCACTGGAAGGGAGTGCCAAGGCCATCTAGTCCAACCCCAAGTCCCATTTTACAGATGTAGAAATTGAATCCCAAAGAGGGGAGGGCTGGTGCCTCCCCCCAACTACTTTGTATCTAATTTTTGTATGTATGTATAATATATGATCTGTGAGTGCACATATATAATATAGTAATCCATTTAATATTTATTCTTCACTTATTGTGCCCTCCATTAAAACATAAGCTGCTTGAGAAGAGGAATTTTATGTCACTCTTTGTCCTTACTCCCAGTGCCCAGAACAGTGCCTGGCACAGCAGCCACTTAATAAATACTTAGTGATTGGCTCTGGACAGATTTTGAGCTGGCTAGGATGCCAGGGGCATCTCTTCCACCTCCTCATTTTACAGAAGAGGAAACTGAAGCCTAGAGAGAGCCAGTGCCTTACCAGGGTCACATGCAGTGAAGACTGGGACTTGTCCAAAGTCACACAGGTAGCACACGACATGCCTGGTGTCTGAAGGCAGATTGCCTCCTAGAGTTTTGTTTTATTCCAGGATGCCACACTGCCCTTTTAAAAACATATGCAATAATTGTGTTTCCAGCACCTCATGGGGCTGGGTTGATGCCAAAACATTCAAGATGAAATCAGAACAATATAAGTGGAACAAGAAACCAAGTCTTCTGCACCCTGCTAAATTACCTTTTGACAAACTAGAGCTCAGTTTCACTAAGTAAGGCCACACCTAATATCTTTTTTTTAACATTGGCTGTCTCTATCAGGAAGTAACTGGCACAGTCAGGGAACGCATAATGGCCTTTTTATTCCTCCTGCAAATGTGGGTAGGAACATACAGTGGGGACATGCATCCAACCTCTGTCACCCAGCTAGAAACAAAGAGGGTCAGAATCTTCAGAGTCCAGATGAAAAGCCTTTAGCCAGGTCCCATTACACATTCGTAACAAAAACCTGCACCATGTTCATGACTCAATATATCTACTTGAAAGTCCCAAGATTCCTTGCAGGATAAAAATTCTACCATCACGATCAGTTTGAATCTTGGAAATTTTCGATGAAGGAAAGACTGAACTAATACCTTGTGCATTTCCAAAAGGTGAAAGAACCACCAGTGACGCAGTGATGTAGCAGAGTCTACCTGTAGCTTCAGCAAGCACACTGGTTAGGTGCCAAGAGTGACTGGTTGATGCAGCCCCACAGTGAATCAACCCAGCAGTCAAGACACCATATCCTTCGAAAGAGGGAGTGACTTGCCCAATGGCTGTGTAACCATGAGTGAACTCGGGAAGGAAATGAGCATTTATAGCACCTATCTATTGGGCCAAGCGTTTTTTAAATAAATCTTATCTTGTTTGACCTTCACAACAACCTTATAATGTAGGTGCTATTATAATCCTCATTTTACAGTTGAGGAAACTAGGCAAACAGCAATTAAGTGATTTGCCCAGGTCACCCAGCTAGTGAGGATCTGAAGCAAGATTGAAGTCAGAATGTCCCAACTTTTCCCAGCTTTCTTATCATTGGTGCTACTAACTGCCTCTGACTTGGTGAGAGGGGAATGCTTGGTAATTACCACTTGCAGATTGAGTTCACTCTACCTAAGGACAAAGGGGGTAGAGGAAAGTGGGAATTTACTGTTCTTTCTTTCCTGATGCATCTTCTCAGTAACCATTCCTTTATGGATTAATGTGAAATGGTGAATTGATATTGAGGAGAGATCACTGTGTCATATTGTGATAGTAAGTGCTGGTTAAATGATATTGAGGACATGGTAACTGGCATTTGATATATGAGGAATACCCCCATCCCCCTCGGGCTTACCCAGAACCAGAGTGGTGCTGGAGTCAGCTCAAACCGGTTGATGAGAGCTTGTTCTTAAATTTTCAGTGTGACCATTTACATCTTGGAAGTTGGCACATGCTACCAATGATGGCTTGATTTACTGTGATGTCTGAGCTCAAGAAAATGCTGGAGAAAATAGTAAGAATGCAGATTAGACATACAAATTCTTTGGATTTTTTGTTGTTTGTTTTTGAGAGAACATGTTGTTAAATACTGACCAGCACGCCATTGCCTAGGACCTTGAGGGACATTGTAGTTGGTTGAACTCTGGGGACCCAACCTGCCAGTATAAGTGGGAGCTGAGAGAAAGAGATCTTATGAGCCACAGAGGCAAGACAGTTTGTGTTGTTGCAGGTGGAGTGGGGGGATGGCTATGAGAAGGTATTAGAAGGAATTAGGAAAAGTTTCATGAGGAAATAGCATTTGAGCTAAGCCTTAATTGAGAGCAGGGATTCTAAGAGGTAGAAATGAGAAGGCATGGTCTGTATAAAGGCAAAGATATGAGAGTTGAGGTGTCTTTTGAACATTTGGGGGCTGTCAGAACTGTGATTCCATCAGGTAGGAAACTGCCAACAAGCCCTCTGTGATCATCTTAGCTGTGTGAAGCACTGAGATTGTCAGGCAAGCAATATACATTTATTAAGCACCTACTGGGTGCCAAGCATGGTGCTAAGTGCTAGGGATATAAAGACAGGCAAAAACCACTCCCTGCCCTTGAAGAGTTCGAGATCTAAATGGGCAGATAGCAGGCAGATGACTGGATAAACAGGAAGAAATCCCCTAAGGGCAGGCACTTACCCACAGTCATGGAGTTAGCCTGTGCCCTAGTGTGGCTTGACTCCAAGTTTTTTTCTGACTCCAGGACAGCCCTCTAGCCACTAGGTACCCCAGTAGGTTCTTAATCAGTGCTTAGGGCTTTCACTGAACAGACACTCACTCTCCTCCATTAAGAATAAAGCTGGAATAACTCATTATTCAAACAAAATAGGAATCGAGTCAAGTTTCAGACTCAAAATGAAAAGTTCTGAACAAGAAATCATCTCATTTCTCATATATTGCTTGCTTGGTTACGTAGCATTTTTCTTGAGCATTCTTTTTAAAAACTAACATGAAATGTTCATACAATAAATAGAACTTTTGTGAAAAGAAAGCAGGAAGAAAATAAGAGACCATGTTTCCTTGAGGCAAGTGTTTTCCAACAACCATTTTATACCAATTCATTTTTAAACCCCTTCTGGAGCCTGGCATTTAAGGCTTTCCAAAATCTGGCTGCAGCCTCTCTTTCCAGCTCTCTTTCACATTCCCCCCTTTCCAAGACTCTGCGTTGCAGCCAAACTCGACAAGTAGCCGTGCCACATACTTGGCTTTCCATCTCTCATCATGGTGCCTCTGGGCAGGCCGGCTCTTCCACTTTGCCTAGACTGCCCCCTCTGCTCACCTCCACCTCTAAGACTCCTTCACTTCCTTGGTCTCTCAGGCAGGTCCTCCCCAAAGGGCTTTTCCAGTCCTCTGTGCTGTTCATGCTCTCCTTCTTCACACTACCCCAGATTTACCTTTCTGTCCACAGATTATGTCTCCTAATAGAATTCAATCTCTGAAAGGCAGAGATTGAGTCACTGTTGGCTTGTTTTGTCCTTGTCATTGTATTCTGAAGCCTAGCTGGTTGCCTGTGGTACATTGATTCTCTTCTTTCCCTCTAACATTCACTAGTTACAGATCTCAGATTAGTCTGAGCCTCAATCTCCTCATCTGTAAAATGTGTAGAACAATAGCACCTACTTTATAGTCCCTGATCTCAAGGAGCTCACACTCTGAGAGAGACAGAGAAAGGCAGAGAAACAGACAGAGACAGAGAGAGAAACCGAGACAGAGATAGAGATACAGAGAGAAACAGAGAGAGACAGACAGACAGAGACAGAGAGAGAGCTTGTGCAGAATGAGTAGTGAGGCCAAGAAGTCCATAGAATGACTCAGAAGCTTGCATGGACATGCTGGGGGTCGGGTAGGTATATGGTAGATGTCAAAGGCTGGTGGTCTCTCAGGTGGATCTTAGCAGCAGGATTGTAGTTGGTGACTCCCCACTTTTCCAGGGCACTTAGTGGTCCAGTAGATAGAACTCTGAAGCTGAAGTCAAGAAAATTTGAGTTCAATCTATCTACCCTTCTAATTCTCCCTCCAAATCTTTAACTTCCCCCTAAACTTCAAATCCAACCTCAGATACAGAGTTACTATGTGATTCTGGGCTCTGGACTTTGAGACACTTAATTGCTTAATTGTAGTTTAATGTCTTAAACTACAAAATGGGAGTTATTAGTTCTATTAGAACCTACCTCCCAGGGTTGTAGTGAGGATAAAATGAGATCATATTTGTAAAGTGCAGTGCCTGGCACATAGTAGGCTCTTAATAAATGGTTGTTTCCTTCCTTTCTTCCTACAGGTAGGATGAACCATGTTGTTCTTTCTGGGGAATGGGAGAAAGATGAAGGGAAGAGTGCATATTGATGGATTTTTTCACTTAGGGTCTAAAGACAGTATGGAAAGAGGGGGAAAGAGGAAGGGAAAGGGATCTCACTAATGACTCTTCCTGCCTAACATGCTCATAGGGTCTGGGTAGTGGGAAAAGGAATGGAAAAATAGACCCTCTGTTTTTAGCAACAATTTGCACCTGGCAAGCCTGGATAGGATCTTACCTTGCAGGACATGGAGGGGAGGGGGGAGCATGAAGGACACACGTTATTTATATTTCCTTTCCAGTGACTAAAGATGAAGGTTATGTTCATGACACAACATGACCTAGAGGACATGGAGTCAGGAAGATATGAGGATCCTGCCTCAGACCCATTTATGGCCCTGAGAAAAACTCTTTCCCTTTCAGGAGCTTAGTCTTCTCATTTGTAAAATGAAAATAACAGTAGCACTTAGATCACAAAACTGTTCTGAGGAGTAAGTGAGATAACATATTGAAAAGAATTTTGCAAATATTAAAAGACTAAAAAAATGAACTGGTTTTGTTTTATGTTTGCTTTCTGTTTGTGACACCTGGGACTTCTTTGCAATAGTGAGTTCCAGAGGGAAATCCTTCTATCAAGCCAGTTAATACTTGATCTGTGACATATGATCTCAGAGAGTTACCTGGGACACTGAGAGGGTAAGCCACACAGCCTAGCTCGAAGGGGATGGCTTCTTGGCTCCAAGTCAACTCTCCATCCATGAGTGAAATATGAGCTATGATCATTATTCTGATGGAGAAAGACAGAAAACTCACTTGTCCCCCTCACAAATGGCTTTGCCCTAGGATAATCACACCAGCATTCGGTGATTGGGGGTCCCCTCGGGCCAGGCTAAATGGGTCCTGACTGAGGCAAATGGAACAAAGGAAGTCTTTGGAAGTCTTCTCCTTGGCCAAGTCCAGCCACACAGCAGTGGATCAGCTTTTGTTTCTTGGTTTTGGTTTTGTTTTTGTTTTTTGCCACATCCCTGTTTTTGCAACATGCTGATAGTTTCCTGGACACATTGAGGCAACTGTGAAAAACTGTGGTGTGTGGAGCCTAAGAATGCTTTGGCTTTTGCAGCCACCATGCCTTAGCCCCATTTTCCACATGACCCCCAAACCACAGAGCCCCGATGCCCCCAGCACTTTTGTCCGGCCCTCTTGATGGGCATGGCCTTGTAAAGTAATCTTTCGATAGCTATCAGTCAGGGGTGGAAAGTGTGCGTTCTATTACTGGCTAATGTTACGATGGAGGGACAGTGTTCATTTCAGCACACACGGAACCCCTGGGAACATCAGCTGCTGCCCTCCAGTTGATGAAGCTGACCTCCTAGAACTCTGGTCCTACAAGGATGGAACTGCCTTGTCCTCCCATGGACACAAGCAATCCATTTTTCCTTTGTATTTTCAAAGTCACATTTGGCTTCTTAAAAGGTGCAAAACTAATTGGCTCTTATCACAGTTCTATTGCCTCCGGAGGCAGATAAAACTTAATGCAAAGGAGAGATCTGGACCATGGCAGACAAGCTGGCTAAATGGGAAGTGGGCATGCAGAAAGCCATTGAGGCTCTTGCAGAATGATAAATCCTAGAGTTCTCTGGGTTATCAATCTAGGTTCTCATTCATTCTTTTTCTATCATTTCTTCACTTTAACCTTGGTTTTCCCCAGTGCATCTGCTCTGGGGTGATTAATTCCACCGAAAGAAATGCATCTCGGAAGGGCAGCTTGGCACAGCATAACTAATTAGCCTCCCAAATCATGTGTTCATAAATTAAAACTCTGTTTCTAGTCACAGAAATAGATCAGATTTATTAGTTGCGGGGGGAGACTTACATCAGATGCATTGCTAGGATATTTTCAAGTTTCTTGCTCACTTGTTCACTAATTCTTGAATAATTTTCTTCTTAGGCACAATACAATGTAATGGTTGGGAAACAGAAGACGAATTCAAATCCTAGTTCAGCAAACCTGTGTGACCTTGGATAAGTCATTTAACCTCTCTAGAACTCAGTCTGACCAGCCAGCTGGATGGAACTCAAGATTTGGAGTCAGAGATACCTGGGTATAAATTCTGCTTCAGATACTTACTAGCTATGTGATCCCAGACAATCAAAGAAGGAAGGAAGGAAACAAGCATTTATTAAGTGCCTACTACATGCCAAGTACTGGTCTGAGTGTTTTACAAATGTAATATCATTTGATTCTCACAGCAAGCCTGGGAGGCAGGTTCTATTGTTATCCCCATTTTACAGATGAGGAAACTGAGGCAAACAGAGGTTAAGTGACTTGCCCAGAGGCACACAGAGCTAGCCATTTTAACTCTCCAAGTCTCAGCTTTTTCATCTGTTGTTAAAGGGTAGATAGATTTGATGACCTCTGGCCCTTCCAACCTTAAATCTATAGCCCTCTGATTGATTTTTCATCCATGAAATGAGTGGGTAATGAGGCTTAATGGTCCCCAAAGGCCGGTTCCAACTCTAAATTTGTGATACTAGAATTCCATGATCTTCACTGCCCCTCTTCAGCACTGAAACCCTTCGTTGCTCTTTTTTTTTTTAAACAAATACTTTATTAACTTCTGTTTTACATCATTCATTTCCGCCAGGTTTTGAGTTACAATCATTTTCCCCCCATTATTCCCCTACCCAACCTCCCAGAATAGCAGTCCCACAAGATATCGCTTCCTCCAATCTGCTCTCTCCCATACCTTCTCCCATACCCCCATCGACTTTTCCATTAGAGGAAGATGAATATTTGTGTCCCAATGCCTGCACATCTTATCTCCCAATTATAGGCAAAAGAGTATTAATAATAGTATTTATATATATTTGAAACATCTAATGTTACGACCTCAAATTTCAGATCCATTTCCTTCCTCCCTTGTCACCCATTCCTTCTTGGGATATAAGTAATTCAGTATATGTTGTACATGTCTAGCTATGCAAAACATTATCATGGTAGATATATTGTACAAGGCTGCCTATAATTCCCTCCCACTCATCCCACCCCCCACCTGGTCCATTCCCTACATGATCCTGTTCCTCTTCTATAGTGGGTACTTCCAACCTCCCCTCCCCCCAAGGATGCCCTCTCATCCATCATCCCTCCTCACATCCCCCTTCCCCCTATCCTGCTGCAGGTTGAGATATCCCATTTAGTATGTATGTCATTTTCTCCCTGAACCAAATTCAATGTGAATGTGGTTTTGCCTTTTTAGCCTTCCTTATTCTCCTCCTCCTTTGCACCCACTTCCCCTACATGAGATAGTTTACCCTACCATGTCTCTTCCCATCTCCTCTTGCCACTTTCCTCTCTCACCTCATAATTTCATCCCTTGAGTACTCTCCCTTCCCAACAAAATCAACCTATGCCCTCTATCCATATATAACTGTAACCATATACACACACATTCACATATGTATTAGTATGACCACACCCCCTTCTTCCATTATTTTCATAGTGAGAAAGATATCATCAGTCACAGATATTGCTTTTCCATATAGGAATGTAAATAGTTCAACTTTGATAAGTTCCTTTTGATTTCTTTTCCCTGATTACCTTCTCAGGCATCTCTTCCTTCTTGTGTCTGGATGTCAAATTTTCTATTCAATTATGTTTTTTTTTCCTCAAGAATGCTTGAAAGTCCTCTATTCCACTGAATGACCATATTTTCCCCTGAAACAAAATACTCAGTTTTGCTGGGGAGGTGACCCGTGGGTTCATTCCCAGTTCTTTTGCTCTCTGGAATATCATATTCCATGCCCTCCGATCCCTCAGTGTAGAAGCAGCCAGGTCCTGGGCTATTCTGATTGTGTTTCCACAATATTGAAATTGTTTCTTCCTGGCTGCTTGGAGTATTTTCTCCTTGATCTGGGGATTCTGGAACCTGGCTATAATATTCCTGGGAGTTTTCTTTTTGGGATCTTCTTCAGGAGGTGATTGGTGGATTCTTTCAACCTCTATTTTGCCCTCTGGATCTAAAACATCAGGGCAGTTTTCCTTGAGAATTTCTTGAAGGGTGATTTCTAGGTTCTTTCTTTGGTCATGGCTTTCAGGTAGTCCAATGATTTTTAAATTGTCTCTCCTGGATCTATTTTCCAGGTCAGTGGTTTTTCCCATGAGATATTTCACATTGCCTTCTGATCTTTCATTTGTTTGGATCTGCTTAACAGCATCTTGATTTCTCATAAAGTCACTAGCTTCCATTTGCTCCAGTCTAACTCTGAAGGAATGAATCTCCTCAGTGAACTTTTGAGATTCTTTTTCCATCTGGAAAATTCGACTTTTTAAGGCATTCTTCTCCTCAATGCCCTTTTGGGCCTCCTTTGCCATTTGAGCTAGTCTGTTTTTTAAGGTGTTGTTTTCCTCAGTCAGGCTATTGACCCTCATTTCATACTTTTCCTGCATCCTTCTCATTTCTCTTTCCAATTTTTCCTCCACTTCTCTTATTTGATTTTTAAAGTCCTTCTTAAGGTCCTCTATGGCCTGCAACCCGCTCATGGTTTCCCCTGGGGCTTTTGGAGCAGGACCTCTGACCTCACAGTCCTTTTCCTGCTCTATGCCCCCAAAATAGGAGTCTAGGGTTGCATTTTTCTGTTTCCTTTGCCTTGGCATGTTGCCACTTAATTGCTTGGCTTTTGGGCTTGTTGCCACACTATGGCTTTAAGGCCAGCTAGAGGAATTTTCGTCCCGAACGTGTGGGGGGCAACTTCCGTTTCTGGTAAGCTGTAAACCCACCCACAACTTCCACCCTAGATCACAATCCAGATCCAGGGAGGTTAAAGCAAGAGCGATTACCCCCCAAGACTGATCGCTGGATCTCCCCACAATTTGTAGGCTGGGAGCCGGAAATGCCTATGAAAACTACACAATGGCGTGTCTCCTCAGCTGCTTCTAGCCCCCAGGGGAGGGAGCTGACGCATTCCCCAAATACAGGTCCCAAAGTCCATAGGACACTAACCTCTTACTTTGTCCTAGGCAAGTCTATGTTGATAATTCTGGGGTCGCCACAGTTCCTGGGGTTCTGGGGTTCCTCCAGCCGGCTGCTGGCCCTGCCGCCCTGGGGCTAAAACCTCAGCTCACGTGGACCTGGGCTCAGCTCGACTCAGCTCCTGCGCTCTGCGCTCTGGGCTCTGCGCGCTGCCGGCTCCCAGACCGCTGCACTGGTCCTTCCTGCAGGGTGCTGGGCTGTCCTCAGCGGGAGGTTAGCTTCTCTGTGTCGTTCTGTGGGTGCTGGGGCTCCAGAAGTTTTTCAGAGTCCTTTTTTACATAGTTTGTGGAGAATCTGGGGGCAGAGAGGCTTGGACTAGCTGTTTCTACTCCGCCATCTTGGCTCCGCCCCTCCCTTCGTTGCTCTTTGACCCCCAGATTTCCCAGAGAGAGGATGCCAAGAGTCTCAGATATTGTAGCCATTAAGGTGAACATAGATCCAAGGCCAATTCTCCCCCTTCCTCTTCCCCTGCCATCTGTGCTAAATGGAAAGACATTGCTGGTTCACCCAAAATCCTTCAATGACAGTGGAGAGTATTCTCAGTAAGCACTTGGGTGGGTCCCCAAAGAGAAGGATGAGAAGAAAGAATTGCCCCATTTTTACACATCCTTGATGGAGCAAATAGCCTTGCAGCTGGCTCCTGCACAGCCCCATGACTCAATTTTGCACTCCACGTATTGGCAAAGGCAATAGAAAGCTTTGCTTTGGACTGAGTACCCAAGGTTTCGTCCAAACAGCTCATTGAATGACAATAATATGAGATCCTGCCCTCACAGAACTTACTATCTAAGTGAGAGGTCAAGCATTATACAAGGGATTTGAAGCAATTAAAGAACAACAGACTAACCTTTCTGATCCTACATGTAGAAATGTATCACTGAAGGCTGGAGTAGTCAAGGAAGCATTCATAGTGGAGGCAGGACATGGGCCTTGAAAGAGGCACCTACAAGATGCCTAATCAGTGTTTGCAAAATTGAACATACTGAGGGATAACAGACTGAGCAAAGGCAGAGAGCTGGACCTGAATACAGAGAATCTAGGACAGTGAAGAAGAAACTAAGATTCTGAGGGTTTGTGGTGAAGAAGATCTGTATTCCAAGCATAGAATGTTGTGTGTGCAGCATAGCCAACAGGTCACTTTGGTTGGATGAAAATGCACCCATTTTGGCTTTATTTTGGTATACAGTGTAAGATGTTGGTCTACGCCCAGTTTCTACCATACTATTTTCCAGTCTTCCTAGCAGTTTTTGTCAAATAGTGAATTCTTATCCAAGAAGCTGGGGTCTTTGGGTTTATTAAACAGTAGATTACTATAGTCATTGACTACTGTGTTTTATGCACCTAACTTATTCTACTGATCTACCACTCTATTTCTTAGCCAGTACCAAGTAGTTTTGATGATTGCTGCTTTATAATACAATTTAAGATTTGATATGGCTAGGCCACTTTCCCTAGCATTTATTTTCATTAAATCCCTTGATATTCTGGATCTCCTATTCTTTCAGATTAATTTTGTTATTATTTCTTCTAGCTCTATAAAATATTTTTTGTAGTTTGATTGGTATGACACTGAATAAGTGAATTAATCTAGGTAGAATTGTCATTTTTATTATATTAGCTCAGCCTAACCATGAGCAATTGATGTTCTTTCCAGTTATTTAGATCTGACTTTATTTGTGTGAAAAGTGTTTTGTAACTGTGTTCATATAGTTCTTGGGTTTGTTTTGGCAGGTAGACTCCCAAATATTTTATAATGTCTACAGAAACTTTAAATGTAATTCCTTGTTGTTGGGCTTTGTTAGTAATATACAGAAACATTGATGATTTATGTGGGTTTATTTTATATCCAACAACTTTGCTAAGGTTGCTTATTATTTCAAGTAGGTTTTTACTTAATTCTCTAGGATTCTCTAAGTACACCATCATATCTTCTGCAAAGAGTAGCAGCTTAGTTTCTTTTTTACCTGTTCTAATTCCTTCCATTTTTTTCCTTCTCTTATTGCTAAAGCTAATGTTTCTAGTACCATATTGAATACCAGTGGTTAAGTGTTTTTAAGAGCATTGAACCTTGGGTTGTGCAGCTGGAAGAGACCTTAGAGATCAGCTACTACAATCCTTCATTTGGAAGAAGGAAACTGAGGCCCAGAGAAAAGACATGTTGCATAAGCATCCAATGTTCTTTCCACTATGCCACTATGTTTGCAAAGAGTATAGCCCTTCTTCACTCTAAAGCCACTAGGAGATGAGACCTGAGGTCCAACTTTTGGGGAGCCAAAGAGGCCTGAGCCAGGACTTATATCTGATTCTGCACAAAAGTATCTTTGGGTGGCCAGTCCTAAACGTGATGTCTTTTGAGGATTGAGCTTCAGCTTTGAAGTCTGTTCTCAATTGTATCTGTTTATGACTGTGGCTGCATTAAGAGGTACCTGAGGCCTAGTTGTTCAAAACCTAAATATTTGAATTCTTAAGGGGTCAGTTCCTTTGCAGATGTCCTTGATGATTTGGCTTTGGCATCAGGCCTTGAAGCCAGCTCTCAAGAGCATCCTTTGTGATGTGACTGCATATGAAAGGAGGTAGCTGACTTTTCCTAAGACTTTCTGGCACCTAGATAACAAAAGGCCTTACTGCCATGCTACTTCCAGGATATGACAGACTAAGACAATGATATGAATACTTGAGATCCCTTCCTTCCCTTTGTCTCCTTGCTCTATAAAAATCTTGTCCTAAGAATCAATAAATGGAGTTCATGGTTCTTCCTTGAACTACCCACATGGCCTGGTCATTTCTTATTCACATCTCCGGATCATGCTAAGTGCTGGACACTGAGCAGTCCACGGTACCCACTCACCTCTATTTTGCTCTTGGTGAAAGAGGAAAGACAAGTTGTCATTCTGCCAGAAAAAAGATCTGCACCAACTCTTCATTGTAATGGACAGTCCCATTGATTTTGATATCATTAAGGAAAAGGATTTATCCAATTCAAAGTAGACCTATGACCAATCTGCCTGGTCATGTGAGTACCTATGAAACAACAGACAGATAGAAAATGGAACAGGGCAGGAATGATTGGCATGGCAAAGAGGACACTAAGAATTAGTATCTTTATATAGACTGAGGGCACATGTGTGAGTTTATTATAAAGGGATGGTATCTAAAAATAAAATTAAGAGGTAGGAGAAGAATGTACTGGGAAAGGGAGTAATGGAGGGGTAAAATGGGGTAAATTATCTCACATCAAAGAGGCAAGAAAAAGCTTTTACAGTGGAGGGGAAGAGGGGGGAGGTGAGAGGCAATTAGTGAACCTTACTCTAATTGGATTTGAGTTAAGAAGAGAATAACATACAGTTAGTTGGGTATGGAATTTTATCTTACCCTACAGGAAAGTATGAGGAAAGGGCATAAGGGGCAGGCAGCAGTGATAGAAAGGAGGGCAGATTGAGGCAGGGGGTAATCAGAAGCAAACATTTTTGAGTAGAGACAGGGTCAAAAGAGAGAACAGAATAAATGAGAAGGAATAGGATAGAGGGAAATATAGTTAGCAATAGTAAGTGTGAAAAAAACTAAAGTAAGTTTCTCTGTTAAAGGCCTCATTTCTCAAACATAAAGAGAACTGATTCAAATTTACAAAAATAAAAGCCATTCCTCAATTGATAAATGATCAAAAGATGTGAACAATTTTCAGATGAAGTAATCAAAGCTATCTATGGCCATATGAAAAATGTTCTAACTCACTATGGATTGGAGAAATTCAAAGAATTGGTATCTGACCCTTTGGGGAACACTGAAAGCTTCCATGTTTACAGCCCATCCCTAAGGTCCTGAAATAACCCAACAGCCAATATCTCCGGAAGCAGCAATGTGACCAGCCCAGACTTTCCTTCTAGAGGTGTGGCAGAGTCCAGTTCTAACATCAAACCCAAAGTCTAGAAATATAGTGAAAAAATAAATAAACCAAAAACAAACAAACAAAAATCCTCACTACAATGAGGGTTGTTCAAGACACAAATACAAAAGAGGAGAATGACTCCAAAACATCTACAAGCAAAGCCTCCGAGAAAAACACAGCTTGGGCACAAACTCAACTAGAATTCCTGGAAGAGATGAGGAGTTGTAAAAAAATTAATTTTTTTAAATAAACGCAATGAGAACACTTTAGAAAAAAATTGGAAAACAAATGAGAATTGTGGAAGATAGAACTGGAAAGAGAAATAGCAGTTTGGCACAAGAGGCACAAAACCTTGCCCAAGCAACAAACTCCTTGAAAATTTGAATCGACCCAATAGAAACCAATGTATTCATGAAGCACAAAAAAATATTAAAACAAGGTCAGAAGTGGGGGTGGCTAGGTGGCACAGTGAATAGAGCACTGGCCCTGTAGTCAGGAGGATCTGAGTTCAAATCCAACCTCAGAAACTTAATACAAATCTAGCTGTGTGACCTTAGGCAAGTCACTTAACCCCAATTGCCCTCAAAAAAGCAAAAACAAAAAAGAAGGTCAAAAGGCTGAAAGAATGGAAGAAAATGTAAACTGTCTCATAGTAAAAACAACTAAACTGGAAAACAGATCAAGAAGAAAAAAATTTAAAAATCATTGCACTAACTGAACACCATGACCAAAATAACAGAGCCTGCTCATCAATATTTTAAGAAATCTTAAAACTGCCCAGATCTCAGCACCAGAAGACAAAGGGGAAATAGAAAGAATTCACCAATTATCAGCACTAAAATAAAAACGCCCAGGTACATCATGGCCAAAATTCAGAAAATCCAAAATTCAGTCAAAGAAAAAATACTACAAACAGCCAAATAGAAAGAACTCAGGTACTGAGGAGCCACAATCACAATCACACATAATTGAGATGTCACTGCTATAAAAGACATTCCAGAAGGCCAACCATATGAACTTATAGTCAAGCACTACTTACCTAGCAAAACTGAATATAATCCTACAGGGAGAAAATGGATCTTTAATAAAATAGAAGACTTCCAAGCATTTCTGATTAAAAAAAAAAAAAGTCCAGAGCTATGTGGGTGAAACATAGGAGTAAAGAGAAGTATAAAAAGGTAAGCATGAACAAACAATAATAAAGGACTAAAAAGGGATAAACTTTTTGTGTTGAAATATGGGAAGATGATACACAAGTCCACACTGAAACCTATCGCCATTGGGGTTCATAGATTAAGTCCAATTAAACAAGGTCTGGGAGTAGGTCTGTAATAGATTGATGTTAAGAAAAGAATGGAAAGAAAGAGGAGGAATATACAAGAGAGGAAGGAAAAGGAATTTAGTGAAAATGATCTCATAATCAGGGTATCCTAGCAAATATCTTACAAAAAAGGAGGAGGGAACTGAGGGGGACAGCTAACACTTGAATCTCATTCTCATCTGCACTGGAAGCGGGAAAATGGGAGGGAAAGGGAAGAAGAAGGGAGGAGGAAGTAGAGGAAGGGTAGATTAAAAAGGGGTTGATGAGTCCAAAGCAAAACAAATTGTAAGGATGTATACAAATATTCAATGCTCTTTTTTAGATGGCAAGGATGAGAATCTAAGAGGGTGCCCATAAAGTGGAGAATGACTGACCAAATTATTGTATAGAAATGTGATGTAATACGATTGTAAAGAAACTCTTATCAGGGTAATGACCAACCAGGAATATAGAAGACTAAGGATAAAACATGGTACCCGCCTCCTGGTAAAAAGGTATAATACTTAGAATGCAAAATGAACTTTTTTTTGTACATGGACAATGTGGACATTTGTTTTAGTTGACTATACATGTTTATAATGGGTTTTGTTTTTCTCAAGTTCTCAACTGGAGGGCAGTTGGGGTAGGAACTTGAGAAGGTGAATCTTGGATGATTAAAAGATCATGGAAAACCCAGATGCTGATGCTTCACTCTCTGACTAGGTATAGATGTAATGGTTAGACAGTTGGAGGCCTGTCTGCTTGATCTGCTTGTTTCTCTGTCTTCTTGTAATTTCTGCTTATGACCTCTGTATACTCTGAAGTTTGGGGTGCTGACTTTTTCGCCTGAACTAAGTACATGATATGTTTGGTTGACTGATTAAAATAAAATTGTTAACCCCCCAAAATTTCTCTGAAATATTCAGAGAACCACAGGAAGGCCTCTAGGCTACTGGATGGCCTCTCTGTGGAGGAATTATTGAAAGATATGCATAGGAATGGCACATAAGGAGAAGGTGTAAAGGAATGTGACCTGCCTTGGTAGATGAGGTCCTAAGATCTAGGATCACCCTGATGAGACCAGGAAACCTATCAAAGCTACCAGCCTGGAGTGATCTACTCCCATATCATTTTCCTAATTTATTATTATTAAAATAAATTAGCAATAATAATAATATCTATATGTAGTTAATTATGTGTCAAGCACTGTCCTAATATTCAATCCAAATATTCAATCCTCAAAATAAATTCTGTTTAAAAAATTCCTGGAGCCATGTACTTTTAAAGCTGGAAGAGATTTCATTAAATACATATATGTTGTCTCCTCTTAATACAAGCTCCTTAAGGGTGTCCAGGGCCTGGTATGTAGATGATGCATTAAATTGTGCTTGTTAATTGAAAATTGGACTGACCTTAGAGATCACTTTATCTGAATCTTTCCTTTTACAGAGGAAGAAACCAAAACCTCACATCTCCTGAGTCCACCTGCATCTCACTGCTCCCTGAGCCGCCCTTGGAATTCTGACCTGGATTGTTACAAGAGCCTTCTGATTGGTCATGTCCCCACAGATGGCCAAAGCAATCTTCTTTAAGCCCAGGTCTGACCATACTGGTTCCCTACTGCCTCTAGGATGAAAATATGTTTTTCGTTTTGGCTTTTTGAGCCCCTTTCAACCTGGCTCCAACCTATCTTTCTAGCTTTAGTATACAATAATCCCCTTCCAATATTCTGTAGCCTAGTCAAATTGTTCTTTTTCACCTGGTTCTCCTACAAGACACCCAATATCTCATCTCCATGCCTTTGTACTGCCCCCCCACCACAAACACATGCCCCAACACTGCCTCCCCTCTCCCCAGCTATGTGCTTATAATCAGTCAAATGTAAGCTCTTTGAGGATAAGGATTGTATCATTCTTGTCTTAGCATATGCAACATATACAAGACAGTTAATAAATACTTATTAAACTGACTGATTATGTCTCAGTTTCCATCCCTGTAAAATGAGGATTTAGATGTTTGGCCTCCTCATTTCACAGAGTTCTTTGGAGGAAACCACACAGGGCTCTCTTAATGTGAACCGAGCCACCTCAGCTAAGAGCTCAGGACAAAGACCATCTTTTGAAAACGATGTCTTTTTGCAGGGTTTGGGGACAAATGTAGAACAAAAACTCCTAAAAGATGGAGATTGTTTCTTTCTTTATGTTTGTAGTACCTAGTGCGGTGCCTGGGATGGGGGCAGGGGGAGGTGCTTGAATGCTTGCTGATTGATTGGTGTTTAGGGTGTAGCATGGAGACGGTTGGGCTATTTCAGGCAATCTATGGGAATGTTCTAGAAATCCGATTTTCACAGAATGAATGACTGCAAGCCATCATTAGGGTTGGCACCTTTGTTTTATATGTAAATACATTCAGAAGGATCCCAGCCAATAAAGCAGGGCTGCAGATGGTGGCGACACGTTAGGAAGTGTAGCTCGCTCATTCTCTCTCCACACACATTCATCTATTACCCGTATATGGTGCAAAGAAAGATACGTGAGCCCTTCCAAGTTTCCCCAAGTATAATTTTGTATTCATTTTTATAAACAATTAGACACATTTAATTTGGAAAATTGTTCATTTTCACACTCCAATGACTAATATGCTCATCCTCTGCCCCCAGGCCATATGGCTGTTTCCTCTACACCTTTCCTACATAGGAGAGGGCTAAGGCAGGGAAAGAAAGGGAAAGCCAGAAGTGGAGGAGGGATGCATAGGGGAGAGAAGCTTAGGAAATTGATGCACTGGCCAATCTCTGATATCACAGGTGAGGACCTTTACTTCTTTCTATCACTCTAAAGCAAACTCTAATTTTCCTTCCTTCCTTCCTTCCTTCCTTCCTTCCTTCCTTCCTTCCTTCCTTCCTTCCTTCCTTCCTTCCTTTCTTCCTACTCTCCTCTCCTCTCCCCTCCCCTCCCCTCCCCTTCCCTCACCTCCCCTCCCCTTCTCTTCTCTTCTCTTCTCTTCTCTTCTCTTCTCTTCTCTTCTCTTCTCTTCTCTTCTCTTCTCTTCTCTTCTCTTCTCTTTCTCTCTCTCTCTCTCTCTCTCTCTCTCTCTCTCTCTCTCTCTCTCTCCCCTAATTAAAACCCAGTCCTCTGATAACCCCAATGATGAGCAAAGAAAGGCAAAAGAGACACTTTTAAAGTCTCTTTTGTAAACCTGACAATCTGAAATTTATCCCCTACCTCTACCCTGAGAGATTATAGATCCTTGAAAATCTTTGATATTATCTGAAAATTTTTGTGAAAAACATTTATGAAAAAAACTTCCTAAGTACTTTCTACTGTTTATAATGGAAACTGAACCTTAATATAGAACTATAAAGATGGTTCTCAAGTCAATCCTCCCCACCAAATTGTTTGATTTGTCATGGTTGTTCCATATATTTGTCCTTTTCTCTTATCTGCTTTAAGAAAAACAGAATCGAAAGGGACCTTGGAGGTCATCAAGTACAGCACACGTGAACACTAATCCTTCGCCTACCTACCTGGCAAAGGTTCACTCAGCCTCAACTGAAGATCTTCAATTAGGGCAAAATAAAAATTAAAAAAAAAAACAAGGCAGTCCATTCCCAGTTTCTTAAGAAAACTCAAAATGTGTGTGTTTATGTATGTGTGTGTTTGTGTATGTCTCTGTGTGTCTGTGGGTGTGTGTCTATGTCAGAGAGAGAGAGAGAGAGAGAGAGAGAGAGAGAGAGAGAGAGAGAAAGAGAGAGAGAGAGAGAAGAGGAGAGGAGAGGAGAGGAGAGGAGAGGAGAGGAGAGGAGAGGAGAGGAGAGGAGAGGAGAGGAGAGGAGAGGAGAGGAGAGAAAGAGAGGAGAGATAAAGAGAGGTTTATAATGAAGTTTTTTTTTTCAATAAACAAAAATTGATTTTATCTCCACCCATCTCCTCAGCCTTTTCTCAACCTGATCTTTCTGGACCTTGATTCTATTGCCCAATGTGCCCAATATGTCAGCCACACCTCCCAGTTTCAGGCTGTCTGCAGATCTGATAAACCACTAGGCTCTTCAGCAAGTTATTTTTTAAAGTGTTAAGCACAGCAGGAGGCCAAATACAGACCCTAAGGACCACTCCTTTAGACATTTAGAAAAAATCAAGATTTCTTGGAAACATGTGTCATAAGGAATCTTTCTGTTTCTAAAGCTCAGACCTTTCTTTTTGGTATTTATTTATAATCAGACACTGATCCCCAACTACTTGTCCTTCTTTAAAAAAAAAACACAAAATTACATTTTCATGGGAAATGTTGAATGAACCTACTGTTTTTTATGTGAACACAGAGAAGGGATGGAATAAACTGCCACCTAGAGTTAGGCTTGGGTTCAGTTTATTATATAACGTGAAAATGACTGGACAGCAACAGCACTTATCAGCCCTGAGATAAACAACATCGCAGAAAGGCATCGTGGGTAGATCTTTTACCCAGGGAAAAGAGGGCAGGATTTGGAATCCAAGGACCTGAGTTTGAATTCTAGCTCTACCATCTACAATGTGTGTGACTTTTTGAAAATTACTTCCTCTCTCTTGACCTCAGTTCTCTCATTTGTGAAATGGTAGAGTTGAACAAGATGACCACTAAGTCTGTGAAGCTGGGATTTGGAGGTGCTTCCACTTTATGAAAATGAGTATTGGGGGTGACATCTCTTGTTATTCATTCTTTTCCATTTTCTTTTTTCTTTGGACTGCCCCCAGAAAGCTTCAGCTGCTCCTGAAACAATTGGTCAGATGCTTGTGGTTTCCTTCCATCCCCAAACTTGGTTTCTCTGAGACAGAACTCTCCGCTGTTCCATGCATAACTTATCCAGCTTTCTCCTTGAATCCTGGTGACAGAGCCTTGAAAGGACACTAAGAATTTTCCACTGCCCCTGGGATCCCTGTCAGTATCCATAATATCCTTTCAGATCTAAATGTGACAATTGAATGTCTCATAGCCTGAAGAAAAAAATCATCTTGCACATTTTGGGATTTTCATTTCTTAGATCACACCTTGTCAGAATCCTTGCAGTTACTTGAGAACTTCATGATGGAGTCAGAGGTCTGCTGGATGCATGAGCCTTACAGGATCAGGAATCTTAGGCTCTGGAGGATTAGCCCCATCAAGCCCCCTCTGAGGTCAGCCTTTAATGGCCCCTCTATGCACTCTCAGTCTCCTGACTCTGGGTATAGTATGTGTCTGGGTGTCTGTATCTAACATTCAAAAGTTGTATGATCCTGGATAAATGACTTCAATTCTGAGACTTAATTACTTCCTCTGGAAAATGGGAACAATAATAATCATATGAGTTATCTCAAAGGGATGTTATGATATTCAAAGGACATGATGTATACAATATAGCCTTTAAAGTGCCATATACAGGTCAGTGTGTTCATTATTAAGTTATATCTCTTAGGGACATATTGGCTTGGTGAACAGAACTGTGTTGAAATCCCATCTTAGATACCTACTAGCTGTGTGACCCTGGGCCAGTGCTTTAACCTTTCTGAATTTCACCATCAAAATGGGGATAATAATAGACCTTGCTCACAAGGTGGTTATGAGAATACAATGATATAATCTGTGGGAAACACTTTGGAAACATTAAAGCCCAACAAGAATGCCTGCTATTGGGGCGGGTAGGTGGCGCAGTGAGTAAGAGCGCCAGCCTCAGAGTTGGGATGACCCGAAATTGAAACCGGCCTCAGAAAATGAGCACCCACACATAAATAATGACTAGCCGTGTAACCTTGAGCAAGTTACTTAACCCCAATTGCTTAAAAAAAAAAAAAAGAATGCCTGCTATTATTGCTGTTATTATTGTTATCACCATTTTAATTGCATGTTCCCATGCCCCTTTCACAAGTTTCTTGAAGGAGTGCCATATCAGTGCCATATCATTCTAAGCCCTATTCTGCCACTGGTGACTTTGGACAAGTTACTTCACTATCTTAGGCCTCAACTTGCTAATTTTTAAAATGAAAGTTAAGGAGACACCGCTGGTTTGTTTTTTTTTTTTAAAGCAATTGGGGCTAAGTAACTTGCTCAAGGTTACACGGCTAGTCATTATTTATGTGTGGGTGCTCATTTTCTGAGGCCGGATTCGATCTCGGGTCATCCCAACTCCGAGGCCGGCGCTCTTACTCACTGCGCCACCTAGCTGCCCCTTTTAGGGCAATTGGGGTTAAGTAACTTGCCCAAGGTCACACGGCTAGGTTTTTGTTTGTGTGGGTCAAGTGTCTGAGGCCAGATCCGAACTCAGTTCCTTCTGACTCCAGGGCTGGCACTCTACTCACTTTGCCACCTAGCCACCCCTACACCGCTGGTTTTTACAGCTGTGGAAAGTTTACAAAGCGCTTCAATTACAGCACCCCTAGGGGACAGGTGGTGTAAATTTTATTGTCCCCATTTTATGGATAAAGAAACAGGGACATGAGAGGGGACTTAATTTTGCTCCTGTTCTCATGGTTAAGTATGTGGCAGAGCAAGTTTAAGGTCAGATCTAACTCTGAATACAGGATTTTCTCTTCTCTGCCTCTTTAACATGATGCCCAGCTCTGAATGTCTATTGAGAACAGGATGCTTACCTCCTTATCCTTCCTCTCCCTTTCGGTCCACATACCCAGTTTATCCATCATTAGTTTATTCCCCTCCAAAAGAAATAGACACCTGTGTCCTCCTTGTTTCTTTTTTCTTTCTTTTTTTTTCAATTTATTTGTTTTTAGTCTTCAGCATTCATTTCCACAAGATTTTGAGCTACAAATTTTCTCCCTGTCTTTCCCCTAACCCCAGCCCAAGATAGCAAGCCTACTGAATACCCTTTCCCCCAATCTGTTCTCTCTTATATCCTCCCCACCACCCCCTCAAATTTCTAGTAGGGCAAGATGGATTTCTAAACCCAGTGCCTGTATATCTTATTTCCAAGTTGCATGTAAAAAACAATTTTTAAACATTTGTTTTTAAAACTTAGATTTCTAGATTCTTTCTCTTCTTCCCTCCTCACCCACCCCCACTGGGAAGGCAAGTAATTCAATATAGATTGTACATGTGTGGTTCCACAAAACATTTCCGTAATAGTAATATTGTGAAAAACTAATTATATTTCCCTCTATCCTATCCTGTCCCCCACTTATTCTATTTTCTACTTTGACCCTGTCCCTTTTCAAAAGTGTTTGCTTCTAAATACCTTGTCTTCCAATCTGGCCTCCCTTCTATCATCCCCCCTCTTATCTCCTTTCCCATTACTTTCCTGTAGGGTAGATACCCAGTTGAGTGTGTATGTTATTCCCTCCTTAAACCAAATTCATTGAGAGTAAAGTTGACCCATTCCCTTTCATCTTCCTGCTCTTCCCCTCCATTGTAACAGTTTTCTCTTGCCTCTTTTATATGAGATAATTTATCCTATTCTATCTCTCTCTTTCTCCTTCTCCCAATATATTCCTCTCTCACCTCTTAATTTATTTTTAGATATCATCCCTTCCTATTCAACTGATCCTGTGCCCTCTGTCTACATATACATTCACACATATATACACACTCCCATATATATTTATACTCCCATATACCCTCTTATACATACATATATGTGCATATATACATATATATATACATATTCATATGTATTCCTTTCAACTATCCTCATATTAAGAAAAGTCTCATGAGTTACAATTACCATTTTTCCATGTAGGAACATAAATAGTTCAATTTTAATAAGTTCCTTATGATTTCTTTTCCCTGTTTTCCTTCTCATGCTTCTTATATTTGAAAGTCAAATTTTCTGTTCAGCTCTGGTTTTTTCTTTTTCATCAAGAATGCTTGAAAATCCTCTATTTCATTGAATGACCATATTTTCCCCTCAAGTTATACTCAGTTTTGCTAGGTGGGTGATTCTTGTTTTTAATTCTATCTCCTTTGACCTCTGGAATATCATATTCCAAGCCCTTCAATCCCTTAAGGTAGAAGCTGCTAGATCTTGTGTTATCCTGATTGTGTTTCCACAATACTGAAATTGTTTTTTCCTGGCTGCTTGAATATTTTCTCCTTGACCTGATAACTCTGGAATTTGGCTATAATATTCCTAGGAGTTTTCATTTGGAGATCTTTTTCTAGTTGATTAGTGAATTTTTCAACTTCTGTTTTGCCTTCTGGTTCTAGAATATCCGGGCAATTTTCCTTGAGAATTTCTTGAAGGGTGATTTCTGGGATTTTTTGGTCATGGCTTTCAGGTAGTCCAATAATTTTTAGGTTATCTCTCCTGAATCTCTTTTCCAGGTCAGTGATTTTTCCAATGAGATAGTTCACATTGCCTTCTATTTTTCCATTTGTTTGGATCTGTTTTATAGTATCTTGGTTTCTCATAAAACCATTAGCTTCCATTTGCTCCAATCTAATTTTGAAGGAATTGTTCTCTTCAGTGAGTTTTTGAAATTCCTTTTCCATTGGGACAATTCAGCTTTTTAAAGCATTCTTCTCATTGGCTTTTTGGGCCTCTTTTGCCATTTGAGTTAATCTGTTTTTAAGGTCTTATTTTCTACATTCAGGTTGTTGACTCACTTTTCATGATTTTCTTGCATCACTCTCATTTCTCTTCCCAATTTTTCCTCCACTTCTCTTACTTGATTTTCAAAATCCTTCTTGAGCTCCTCCATGGACTGCAACTAATTCATATTTTTCTTGGAAGCGTTTGATGAGGGAGTTTTGACCTTATTGTCTTTCTTCTGGTTCGCTGTTTTGATCCTCTTTGTTCCCCAAAGAAGATTCTATGATCAAGTTGTGCTTCCTCTGTTTGCTCATTTTGCCAGCCAATTACTTGACACTTGAGCTCTTTGCCATGGTAGAACTCTGCTTCCAGAGTGGACAGAGCTGTGTTCCAAATTGCTGGGGTTTTCACAGTTGTCAGAGCTATGAGGAGGGTGCTCTCTGTAGTCACCACAAGCTCTGGCACACTGGTGTTCCTCACCCTAAGACCATCACTCAAGACTGTGACCCTGATCCAAGCAGGTCAAAGCAAGAGCAATTACCCTCTGAAAAATAGCTTGGTCCCCCTACAATCTGCAGGCCAGGATCTCTGGAGGCAGCCATGGGGCAGCAGCTGCAGCTGCTGTACCTCCACCACCTCTCACCCTGGGGGCAGGAGCCAGACTGTGCTCTTCTCTTACCCAGTTCCAATAGAGTTCCCTACTGACCTTTTACTTTCTCTTTGGTGTTTATGGGTGGAGAAGTCTGGAAACTGCCACAGTTGCAGGTGATTTTCTCTCCTGATGTCTGCTCTGGCTGGTCTGGGCCTCGAGTGTGGACTGGCATGGCTCACATGGGACTGCACTCGGATCCCAGCTTGGTGCGATAGACCCTTCCTGTTGGTCTGCCAGGTTGCAGTTAGTCTCTCTCACTTTGTGGATTCTGCACATTTTACAGGTATTGGAGGTGGCTGGAGCAGCAGCTCAAGCAAGTTCATGCTTTTACTCCACCATCTTGGCTCTGCTCCTCCTTGCTTCTTGCAACTACCTGACTCAGTCCCCTAAACTCAATGGTATCTTTTCCCTGTTCTCTTCACTAAGCAGTCGAACCATGGACCACTTGCTGGTTCTGTTACAGTGAGGATTCCTTTCTTGTGCTCTGGAACTCATTCTCCTGTAATGTTCATTGAATTTAAGATTTCCCCCACTCCCCATTAATAGGCCCCACCTGGAGCCCATTTAAGCGAAGCTTGCTTAGAGGATGCTTGCTTGTAGGAAGGCTTTCACGCCTTTTGCTAATTTCTAATTAGGCACTGAGTCACAAGGGTTGGGATGCTTTCTGGCTCTGAGAAGTATATATACTCCGACTTGGTATTTTGCTTTGGGGGGGTTGATTATAAGAAGAATTTTGTGATTCCCTGGTTGAGATTCTGAGTGGTCATATGGTCAGAGCTCCCCACCTGCTCAAATGTAAAGGCTCTCTTGATCCAGATATATGTGTAAAGTGCATAGTTGATTTAAGCAGTCAGATCCCTGTCTGTTGGTCTTTATTTCTCTGCTTGTGTTTTCTCTGAAGTTCAGCATGCTTACTTTTCCCCTGAGCTAGTGAATGTAATTAAAAAGTATTGTTGACCCCTTAAACAGCTATCTTTCCTAGTAAAGCAGATCTAAGAACCTGTGCTAGCAGCCATCCTGGGGATGCCAGTGTGATTGCTGCTACACCTCCCCAGCTCCACTGCCACTGAAAGGTCAGGGACCATGGTGTAATAGTGACATTTCCCTTTAGTATTTGAGATATGTCCATTAGGAGTTGGGGGTGGGGAAAGGTGTCCTAATGCTATAGTTCATATGTCCCTAGTGGTGTGTTTCTCCCTATGATGATCAGTTGAGATAAATTAGTCAGACTGAGAATTAGTTTTTAGAAAGAAATATTTACTAAGGTGGTATAGTAAATATAGATCATATAAAACATCCTCCCCAAAATCTGCAACACCATCTCCCATCAGTACATGTAGATGTACTGGTGAGGACATCTCCCCTGTACTGGTGAGGACACTCCACCCCAATCACGGGAAAGTTGACTTAAACATAGAGAGGACATGTCACAATATAGGAGCATAGCTCCTGATTGTTCTCTCCTTCAAGAAGTATCCATACAGTTCCTCCTTGGAATGTTCTAGCTTGATGCTAGGCTCTTTGAAGAATCTTGAGGTTGCCTTTCTTCAACACTGCACCAGCTCTTTTGAGGACACCATTAGATGAGTATGCCACTGGGAAATCCAGAATTCTGCAAATCTCTGAAGTTTACAAGATCTTCCTCTGGCCAAGGGGGCTGGGTTATAGGGAAGAAGAAAGAGTCTGACTCATCTCCTGTCCAAGTGATTCTTTCCTAGGGGCTTGGCCAGAATGGCTCCAACCACTGAGTTGCCAAAGCCTCAAATCTCAGACTCTGAACTAGTCTGATATTTTCTAGAAGATTTCTTCATCAATACCAATGTACTTCCTGTGGAGTATCACTCCATTTCATCAACTGACTTTCAAGAACTTCTCAAATCCAGCCTAATGCCCTGGTTTAATGGATTGATTCAAGAGTGATGTTCAGGCCTTATTCACACCTAGGTCATTTAAGTGAGGTGAGGAGATGCTCTCAACTGATTAAGGTACGAGAGCTAAATGGGACAGGGTGAATGATTGATTAAATCAACTTCCACATTTATATGGATTGGACTAGAGGTCCATGAGGTCCCTGCTCCCTCTCAAATTCTGTGATTCCCTCATTGTAATACCTCTTCCTGAAGTCTTAAACCCACCAAGACCTTTCACACTCCTCTCACTTTCTCCCCTCATTATCTCTCCCACTAGGCTTGGTGGAATCTGCACTCCCCTCATTCCTCTGAGGAAAAACTTATTTTTAGCCTAATTCTGCTTTTCACCTCATCTTCTCATCTCCCCACCTTAGCTGAAATCTGACACTTCTTGAATGATATCACACTCAGAGTTTTCATAGAATTACAGAATCCCAGAGCCAGAAGGAATTTCAGAGGCTACCTGGTACAGCCCAAGCCTGAGCTTCTCTGTGATCTTCTCTGATCTTCTCTGTGATCTCTATAGAAGTGGTTATTCTGATCTTCAGTGATGTGACTCCCTCCATCAAGGCAGCCCATTCATGTTTTCCTCCCATCAAGCCTAAGGTTGTCTCTTTGCCACTTATAGCCATTGCTCCTCTAGGGCCAAGCAAACAAGTGCTTTTCCTCTTTCTGGTAACTTCAGTCCTCCCTCATAGAGGGAGACCCTTTTCCTTCAAACTCAGTGATAAAGGGGAATCTCCCCCCAAAAGCCTCCTTGACTCCTTAATACCCTTTCTGGGTCAGAAATTAAACTTTCACTTGCCCTTCTTCATTTGAAATTTGCACCAAAACCACAGACTTGAATCAGACTTTAGTGGAGCATAAGGGCACACTTAGTTCTTTCTTCTCTCCTTCAGGGAAGATGCCAGTGTAATGCTCCCCCAGGGATATAAGGAAAAACCCAGACCCAGGGCTCTGCATGCCTGTGCACCAAACACTTTGTCCTTCCCATTATTCCTTCACTCTGTAGCCCCATGGTTCCCCCATGGAGGCCGTCAGCACCTTGGTCAGCTCTTATTTCCGCCCCTTTTCCCACCATGCACACAGGGATTCCATATGAGTGCTAAATGCATCAGGCATCTTGGCTTTCTGGTACATTAGCTGTGTGCCACTGTAGTCACAACACAGACTGAATCAACACTGATCCTGCTTATTCTTGCTCAGAGGTCAACTCAGAACCCCCTCTTTTAGGCTGACCAATGCATGGTATGAAGTATCCCAGAGACAGGGGTCTCTCCTGTTTAACATTGGCTTTTTAGAATCTTGCATATATCTTCTATTGGAGAAGGAAATGGCAAACAACTTTAGCATCCTTGCCAAGAAGTCTCCAAATGGGGTCATGGAGAGTTGTACACAACTGAAATGACTTAACAACAGCACCACATATTTTATGTAGACTTAGGATTGTCCAATCATTGACTTATAACTGGAAGCATTGCCAGAGACTATTTAGGCCATTGTCTTCATTTTATAGATGAGGACATTAAGGCCATGGAAGGCACATGACTCATCTTCGAAGCAGCAGCTCCTGGCACGAGGCAGGGTCCTACTCAAAGCTTATTGACTGATGGATTGCAAGATGAATCATTGTTATACTTTTGCATCAATACCTGTATAGGAGTCCGCAAATAGATTCAATCAGGGCAAAATGTGAAAGAGGCACAATTGAGTCTGAGAGTCTTGAACCCTTCATCTTGGCCCACCCTTTTGGCTCATGGTGCCCTACTCCACTCAGAAGTACCCAGGGCCTTCATCCATCCCTGCCTGGGTTACCTAATTTCCCATCCTACAGATCTTTCTTTTCCCTTCTTATCCATTGTGACTAAAGGTTACTTCTCCCCTGAAAATTACTCCATTGAGCATCCTGCCTTTTTCCCTTCCTATTCAATAACTCTAGGTCTTTTAGACAATGAACAGTAGCACTCCAGGATAACTGAGCCAAAAAAAGACATTTTTATTTGAGAGAGAGAAAAAAAAAATTTTTTTTGCTTTTTTTTTTTTAGAGGGGGGAAGGTAGGGCAATTGAGGTTAAGTGACTTGCCCAAAGTCACACAGAGAGGAAAAAAATTTTAATGAGAACTTTCAAGCACTTGGAATTTCAGGGAAATGACAATCTCTGTAAAAATATGCACATCCATCAAAAATCACTTCTGTAAATTCAAGTCAGAGACTTAATTGCCTTGGTCCCTGAGAAAGAAAGCAATTTTCCAGTATCACACAGCTAGAGTTGGGAGAGAGGAAAGACTTGAACCCAAGTGTAGCCTGACTCGGAAGCCCACTCTCTACCCGTTACTCCACACTGCCTCTCTAAGAGGTTGTAGAGAAGGGACTGACCTTAGTAATAAAATTTCTATAAGGAGCTCCCTACCTTAAGAAATCATAGATCTGTTGTTTTATTTTTAATGAGGATTTGATACTTAATAGTAATCCTAAGGAGATGGACAAACATTCCTGCAAAGAGGATGGAAACAGGTCACTCATTGATTCCATTCCTCAACTCAAAGGAGTCAGTCATGTAGCCACAGGAAAAGATGCAAAAAGAGGAAGAACAGACCTGGGACATACTGAGCCCCTGGAAGGAGATGAAAAGAGACAAGTTTACTCAGAAGACCTGGGCTTCTTAAGTTCTGCCCACAACTTCCGGTCTAGTCAGGCTACATGCAATTAACCTCCCTCTTGCTAAAGCCAGGGTAGCCAGTGCCTCAATGCCCCCCAAGGGCTGGAGACAGCTTCAGAGGGATCTGCATTCCAAGCTCTGAGCCAGATCTGAGAGCCAATGGAGATGCTGCCCTTTGAGGAGAGAGAAGTCAGCTCTAACCTAAGAAGATCCAACTCTACTGAAAACAGAAAGGTACCCCCTTGATCCAGCTCTAGGACTGACTGTGGCTCCCTTTCCACAGCCCCAGGGTTCAAGGAGTAGCCTCAGTGAAGTGGGAGAAGAGTGAGTTATAATGCCCCTCCCTGGTTCCAAACTGCTAGAAGAAAACTCGGAGACCAAGGGAATGGCCCCAATAGCCACCGATGACTAAGAAAGCACATTTCTAATTACTTACCTTTCCGGTTGCTCCCGTCCCTGGGGCTTTAAAAGTAGCTTGCCAGCTAATCCAATAAACTAATTAGAAAGGCCAGTATGCCTTAATGTGTAACAAAGAAAACATATACATGTTAGCCATGCCCTTCAAAACATGAATAATCTGAGAACTTCAAGCATCTTCTAAAATTCAATGGAGGGAGAGTTCAGGGGCAAAGGGGTCACCCCAAGTACCAGGTAGAGGGACGGTAGAGAAAGCACTGACTCTGGAGCCAGGAGACCTGGGCTGTCCAAATCTGGACTCTATTCCTTAAGCCCTTGTGACTCAGGGTCACTAATTCTCTGAGTCTGACTCCTAATTTGTAAAATGAATGGTTAAGACTAGGTGAAAATAATAGCTAGGGCTGACTTCAAACTTGCAAGTTTGCATGGTAATTGAATTTGATGTTCTAATTTCACAGATGAAGAAAACAATTCCAACTCATACCTCAAAGGAATCTCCACTGTAGCATTGCTAACCAGTGGTCATCCACTCTCTGTTTAAGAACCTCCAAGGAGGGGGAACCCATTGCCTCTTAAAGCAGCCCATTCACTTTAGGACAAACCTAATCATTTGGAAGTTTTTCCTGACGTCAAGACCAAATTTGACTCTAAAATCTGATTTCTGTCCATTGCTCCTGGTTTTTCCCTCTAGATCCAAAAGTAAGTTTTGCCCTCTAGACCTTTTATCTATCAAAGTTGGTACATTCGGACAACACCTCTCTCTCTACTCAGGGAATCAGTTCTGGGCTGACTACAGAAATCAGGCATGGATGTAATTCCTGGATTCCTGGAACTCAGAGGGCTTTTTCTCCTGACCTTTAGAAACTGAGATCTGCCCTAGCCTCCAGGTTAATCTCCACTTAAGACGAAGGAACAAAGAGACAAAGAATCAAAGCCAGGATTCACCAGTCACATTCACCACCTCTTACAACTTGGCCTCTCAATGGACAAGGGGGCCAAGGCTAGTGCCTTTTGAATTCATCTCCAGCCAACCAAAAACATTTCTCCTTAACACTTGAGTAGTGGTACCAGAATGCTTACAGGGGCTCCAAAGTTTTCCCAAGACATTTCCATTCTTTATCTTAATGCTTCTTCCAGAGGCAGGCTCCCTATCCCCTTCCCTGTGAGGAATTGCCCCAGTGGCTCTCTGCATATGTTCAAATGGACTGGGCTCGGTGGCCAGTCAGCTGATTCATACTCAAGTACAAATCTGAACATTTATGCAGACCTCACTGCTACCCAGAATATTCTGACCTCTGTCCTAACCTGACATTTTTTTTGGATCGGGTGATAACTCTTTCTCTTCGCCTTGAGCCATTTGCAATTTTGACCAAATCTTAACTTTGATGATAACTAGCAGCATGACACCAGGAATGGTGTCTAAGACTCAGTTTCCTCATCTGTGAAATGAGGGCAATAACACCTATAGAACCTACCTTGGGGTTTCTTGGGAAGCTCAAATGAGATCCCACAGGGAAAGCTTTTGAAAACTTTGAGAAGTGTTCCGTAAATGCCAGTTCCTGAAATATCGTCCCCCTCCTCTTATGCTCCTGCCCAGGACTGAGTACTTATATTATTCTATAAAATTAGCTTCATACAGTTTGTTGGAGTTGTGATATTAAGGCTGAAGAGGGTGACAGAAAGAAAAGCTTCCTGCATACTTATGAATGGCATTAGAGTGCCCTGAATCACCGGAAGCAGAATGTTCTGTGTTTAGCTAAACTTTATATAGTGAAATGGGCCGCAAGAATTTCCATTCATCCCCAGTTATTAAACACCTGCTGTATGCAAGGCCTTTGGATACACAAAGACAAAATCAAGGCATAGTTGCTGCCTATGTCACTTAACCCTGTTCACCTCAGTTTCCTCATCTGCTAAATGACCTGGAGAAGGAAACAGCAAAGCCAGTCCAGTATCTCTGCCGAGAAATCTCTGCAGAGAGCTGGACGTGACTGAAATGAGCAACGAGAAAATTTAGGAACTTATCTTCTACTAGAGAATGCAACTGGAAAAGAGAGAGATAAATACAGGGTGATTTGAAGAGGGAGTTCTAACACCTAGAGGAAATCAGGGAGAGCTTCCTACAGGAGGTGCCACTTGAGATGAGCCTTGAAGGAAGCCAACAGTCTAATACATAAGATGGTAATGAGAGCTGACATTTATAAAGAGCTTTAAGGCTTGAAAAAATGTTTTCTCTATATTATCTCACATCAGTGCCCCTTCCCAACAACAGCAACCAGTTAGAAAAGTGACATTAGCTCTGATTTTATAGACAAGGAAACTGAGGCTGGGGGAGGTTAAGTATCTTCTCAGTAGGTGACAGCTAACAGGCAGCATTCCAGCCAGGTCTTCCTGCCTCCTGTTCAGTGCCCTGGCCCTGGCACTACACTGACTACTCCTCTAAGAGGCAGAAGAGAGGTGAGACTCTAGGCTGGACAAAGGCATGGATGGAGAGAAATGGTCTGCTGAGTCAGGGCTGAAATGCGGAATGTGTGAAAGGGAATGATAGGAAGGCAGGGGAGAGCCAGACCATCAGGGACTTTAAATGCCAAGATGAAGAGTTGGCCTTCTACCCTATGGCCCACAGGGAGTCCCAGTAGGATTTTGAGGAGGCCAGTCCTGTGCTGTATTTAGTAGGGTTATTTTGGCAGCTGTGAGGATGGGCTGCCTCCTAGTCCCAGGAAGCTTATCTGCAGGCCCCACCTCCTCTGAGAAGGCAGTCTAACCTGCCCCTGTATCTGCCATGTGGGAGCTAAATAATGCCAAGCATGGAATTTCGACATTTTCTTCAGATGAAAATCACTACAATAAGAGAGATGAAAACTGGGCAAAGTGTCATAGCGCCAGGGCACCTCAACACCAGCCAGATGCCGTATGGGAATGACTTCTGGGGTAGGTGCTGCTATAATTATTCAAAGCTAATGATTAAAAACTGGGGCTGCCTATAGCAGAACTTCCAAGGAGCTTATAACAGCTCTTCCCACTTGTTATTTCCAAAGGACTTTCAAATTACTAATTAGCATAAGCCATCCCACATTCCTAGGACCCAAGCTAGTGCCTTTGTTTTGAAGACCAAGAGAAGTGAAATTATAATCTGTTGGAGGCTCTATTGCAACATTACTTAAATTGACTTCCTAATGATGGCTCAAGGAGGCCAAGCTAATTTCATCAAAGCCTTGGATTAGAAGATTATATTGTCTGTAGATGTTATATACCAGATAGACCTAAGAAGAGTCTAAAAATAATGTGTCAAAAGTGACATTTTTGAATGCATTTGCCATCATCTAGACAAATGTTTACTACTTTTTAAAAAAAAGAATATTTAAAAACTCCCACTAAAGATAAAGCGGTAGTTTATCAACCTGGCCACCAGTATTAGCCGCACCAGCCCGGCAGGGTGCCATTAGAAAACACTGACTCTATTCTTCTCTACAGAAGTTCCTTTTTAAAGACCTCCAAATTGACCTTCATTCAAAGGCTACACACTGAACATCTTCCTTTCCTCTAGAAACATTTCATTTCCTGATTTCCACCCCAGTGTCTTACAGATAAAGAGACCTTGAATTGCAAATAAATTCTTGCCCCTATACAGATATTGGCAGACAATTCGGGTCAGACTATAATCTTTCCTAGGGTTCCCACTCCCACCCCCAATCATTCTTATACCGCTGACTACATATCACAGAGATTTTAGATAAAATTGTATAAGAAATGTTTCTAAATCTCAAAGCAGTTTGCTGAAGTATTAAAAAAAAATTCCCAGGGTCATAAAATCCCAAGAATAGACTCATTGTCTCTCAGACTGGAAATGAATCTCAGGGGCCATGACTGGGTAAGAATATTCGGTGTACATCATCTGACCAGAGGTCCTGTCTTTGCTCCAAGACCCACAGGGAGGGGAATCCATCTTCTCCTGGGCAGCCCCTCCATTTTTGTATGTTCTCCTAGCTAGAAAGTTGGCCTTTGCCTCACATCTGCCTCTGTAAACTCTACTCATGAACACCTCCTGGGTCTGCCTGCTGGGCCTTCTCAGAGCAAAGCTGATTCCTTTTCTGTGTGAAGGTCCATCCCCTCTTAAAGAAACATGAGCAGATCTCTGCCCAAGGATTCCCTTCTTTAGACTAACTGTCCCCCATTTCTTTTAGCTTGACATCCTCCAATGGGCCCATCTATCTCTCGTTTCCTTGCTTTGCCTAGGCCATCACTCAAGTCTGGGTTGCACTGACTTCCCACCTCTGCTTCTCAGAGTCCCTATCTTCTTTGAGGTTCAGCCTTCTCTGCTTTCCCTCTATATATCTTTTGTAGTTATTTCTACAGCCTCCAATCCTCACAGAATACAAGCTCCTTGAGGGCAGGGACTGTTTGACTTTTGTCTTTGTCACCCCCGCCCCAGCCAGCACAGTGTTCGACACATAGGAGTTACTTGATACTTTGAATATTTTCTGAGCCTGGTGTGAAGAAAAAGCCATGAACCAGCTGTCTGTGTGGCCTTGGGTGAGGGCTTCAACTCTCTCACTACAATTTCCTCTTACATAGAAAGGGGGAGCAGGAAGTGTAAGAACTCCCAGATCCCTTCCAGCCCCAGACTGATGATTCAGTGTCCAAGTCAAGCAAAATAAACTAAGATTCCTTTGCTCAATAAGCATTCACTAGGAACAAGGAACAGAAAGGAAAACTGAATAACTACCCTACCCTCAGGGAGCCTAGGATAAACTGAGTCCTGATTCGGGCAGCAAATGGGCAGATGCCTCTAAAGGGCTGTGACCCACATTCTCCTTTTGTGAAGTAAGAATGTTTGCTGATTCACTCCCAAGAGCATCATAAAAAATTGTATATCAAACATCCTTAGGGAGCTGAAGATGAGAGGCCACCTGAGTCCAAAGATCTCTGCTACAGCTTGGAACACCCAGTATAGAGTGCCTAAGGTCTTTGCCTGTACGTTCTTCGAGGTATGTTATTTATATTATCTCATTTCAGCCCCTTTCACAACTCGGTGTGGGTGGAGGCCAAGAGAAGGCCTAAAGATGTCTGGTCTTATTAAAGCCCTTACACAGAGGATCTTTGCCTGCTTTGTGGACCAGGCCTGGGATTTCAAGGGTGTAAGGAGCTGCAGGAGAAATCAGTCAATCAAAGCTCTAAGGTGTTTGAGAGGTGCCTAGGGCAACGAGGTTACTTGTTCAGGGGTGCAGCCAGCTTGTGTGAGGGACAGTTCTGGGACTCCAACACCAGCTCTCTACCCACAATGCCAAATAACCTCTCATTTTCCCACTGATATCTCAATCTCCCTTTCCTTGGCCAAGTTCTATAATGCTGCCATGGCAACCCTTCCTTGGGCACCAGTTATTAAAAGTCCATTTAATATGGTGGTACATTCAGTGGTAGGCATCCCAGCCAATCACAGATGCAAGAACTTGTCAGTGTGGTGGACAGTATCTGCCCAGACTTCAGTGACAAGTCCAGCCAAGCAAGAAATGGCCTTCTTTGGCAGAATTCACGCCCCTGAAATTATTAGAATCTCTCTTGAAATCAAGATATTGAATATCCACCTTTGGAAGAAGCGTTTCCTCCAATTATTCCTCACTTATTAACTGACATTAACAAGAATAAGTCATGAGTTTGTTTATTTTTGTGGCTGTCAGTTATATATTCGGGCCTTTATTCATAAAGATATCCTTTTCTGTGAATTGGCACCACTTAATTTGGTACCCAGCTTAACCCAGGGGCAGTTTTGAAAAGGGGTTGATAGGTAGTCATGAATTCTCAGAAAAACATTTGTTAGTTTACAATGTTTATGCTTGAAGAAAAAAAAACATAAAATTACAGAAGTAAACAATATTTTCTTTCCCTTCTTAATTAGTAAACTTAAAGAACATTCTGCTTCTCAGGAATCTTGTCTTTAGTTAAATAAATAACAGGTATCTTACATTTCCTTCTCTCCCCTGTGAAACTTGCTAACAATGTCACACCTATTCAAATAGTTGAGTGTGTGAGTATGTGGGGAAAAAAACCCTTAGGAAGAAATGGTACCAGTGAGTTCATACCTTTGGAATGTAAATTCTCAGGCAGTCTTGAGATCTGGGTTAAAACCTTAGGGCAGGCTAGAGTCAGAGCCAGACCCAGACCTAGGTGGCTGAAACATTCTGAGTGTCCTTCACAAGCGTAATTCCCAGGATTGAATGCCTATGCACTACGTACATTCCCTTATTCAGAGTAACCTCCATTTAGGGGCTTCCATATTAGCAATGCTGCACCTCTCAGTTTGTTCTGCAATAAAACCTTGACTCCCCTATTTAGTGTGTGAAACCCTTTATAACTGATTCATTCATCAGTCAGTATTTTTAAGTGCCTACTGTGGGGCAGGCACTGCTGTATTTTCTTCTTCATTTTCGAAGAGGACCAATGACATCAGAGGGCAATCATTGACTTTTTATTAAATTGGACTTAAGTGGGGCAGAGTGGCAAAAAATCATCAGCTTCCCTCCCTCTTTCAGAGTCACTGCATTCCAATGGCAGCACAAAAGTCACATCCACTGGCGATGGCCTGCTGCAGCCCTTGGCATCCAGCATGCTTGACCAAGCTCTCAGCACCCTGCAGGGCCTGCGTCACCAAGCCACTTTCACGGCTGTTGGCACAAGGGGTTCTCGTCCACACAACCCCTCGGGGGAAGTCTTTACATGGCACAAACCCCTCACCTCGATCATGGGGTTGGGGTCCATGGTTACCCCACCTGGTTTGGCCCGTCTGCAAAGACGGCTTACTGCGGTGTGGCCGCTGCTGGGTACAGCTTCTTTGAGCCATGGGTGAGAGCTCTCCGAGGTGGATAAGAGGCGCCTCACTGTGCTCCAGATACACAGAGTGGAACAAGCATCCCTGTCCTCAGGGAGCTTACGTTCCCGGGGGGAGATAACACCTACCTATATCAGTACATACTAGGAAGCTTCTATCTGCTGCTCCCTCCCTCGAGCCTAGACCTCGGGAGGCAGCCCGCAGCAGCCCCCTCCGCCCGGGGCTGGGGCCGCTGCCAGGCCCCACGGAGCTCCCCCACTGACATCCCCCGCGGTCCTCGGCCTTGGTGGGTGGGTGGAGAAGACTGGACGCGGCCTGACTGCCCCATTCAGGCCCCTGAGCCCTCGCCTCCTCCAGGCCGCCCGGCCTGCGCTCTGCTCCTGGCCGGTGCTGCATACCCCTCCAGGCACCTGCCGGACTCCCTGGGTCCAGTATTTCCCTCCGTCCTTTTGTGGTTTCCGCAGCACTAGAATGTGTTTCAAGCCATTGCTTGCAGGTATCTGGAGGGGCCAGCACTAGAATGTGTTTCAAGCCATTGCTTGCAGGTATCTGGAGGGGCTTTGGGGCCAGCTGAAGTATGGAGCTTGCGTTGGCTCTGCCTTCAAGAAACTCATATTGAGGCCAGGATGGGTTGATTTTTGTCTTTCTATTCCCAGCATACAGCACAGTGTCTGATACATAGTAGGGGCTTAAAAATACATGATGTATGGCTCAGTCAGGGAGGAGCATTTCCCAGGCTTTGTCTTAAACCCCCAACGAGCCCCATCCGGCACCATTCAGTGTGAAGCTGAGCAAAGAAACCGGGGTCACCGAGAACCGTGTGATGTGATACCTAGCGAGGGCTGCTTAAGAAGGAACATGGAGGCTGGTACCGTTAAAAAAAAAAAAAAAAAGAAGCAGGTAGCATGGATACCCACGGGCACGGAAATTGGAGGCAATCGCCACTGGGTTTCCATAGGGAGTTTCTGTTGTGAGGGAGAATCAGATATAGCTATCAATCAAGGCCAAACACTCGAGTCACTGTGTTTAATCTTCTTTTGGGGTAACCAAAACCCAGAGAGATTATACGACTGACACAAAGTAACGATGTCAGGGTTAGAGTTGGAACTCAGGTATGCTGACCTGGAACTCGGGGCTCTTTCCACCATAACACACGCTCTGCTTCTGAGAACTGGGTCAGAGAAACAGAGAGAGAAAGACAGGCAGAAAGAAAGAGACAAAAAGAAACAGGGAGAATGGAGCGAGAGGGGGAGAGGAAGAGGGAGGGGGAGAGGGAGAGGGAGGGGGAGAGGGAGAGGGGGAGAGAGAGATAGAGAGAGAGAGAGAGAGAGAGAGAGAGAGAGAGAGAGAGAGAGAGAGAGAGAGAGAGAGAGAGAGAGAATGAGAGAGAATGGACTGGGAAACGCATCTTCATGAGCCTTCTCTGATAGTTGCCTGGTCGTTGGGAGTTTGGGGATTCAAACATGGTTGCCACATTTCTATAGGACGCACACTATTAGAAGCTATTTCACACTCTAGTGATTTCCTAAAGAAGAAAGGAGTAAAATAGCCATTAATTCAACAAAGTCAGATGGTGAATACCAGGCATATACGGTGTCATGCACCCATTTCTTTTCATGGGCATTAAATCTCCCTGAAACCAGTAGGATTTGAGCCCTGGAGGGCATGGGCAGAAGAGCAGAGGGCACCCAAAGAATCAACAGGAAGAAATGCTTTCTACAGATACTTATTTTGGTAGTTTCATTGTGACTTAAACCTTTAAGTGATAAAAGGAATGCGTAAGCACAGATAATTGCTGAGTTAAATTAAGGTGGAAACTGGATAATAATTGGGTTATTCAGTAATTATTTTGTCTCTGACTGATGCTATGTTGAGCACAGACTTTTTGTTGCTTTAAAATACTGCATAGTTGTACCACCTTTCCCAGCATGCTTTTTGTCTTTGTTCGCCTTTAGTTCTTACATAAGCAAAACAAAGAGCTTCTGCACCATAAGAGATTGATTGTGCATATCAGATATATTTCAGAGGGTTTTTTGGTTAAAAAGAACAGAGATGCTACAGCCGAAAAAGATCTGACAAGAATGGGAAATGATCAGAAAGTTGCCAATGCTTTTATACTAATGATGAAGACCATTCACATCATCTTTGCACACAAAGGCTCTGATCAAACACCTTCCTGTAGGAAGGTTATGCTTATCCGATCAGGTACTGCAGCCTGGCTTCCAAAGGTACCATGTATTTATTTTGTGTGTACCAATATGCCTTCCCCTCTTGATGTCCCAGCCCACCAGTAGCATCTGTGGTTAATGAAGGTAGCCATGGTGAAGTTCCCACCAGTCACAGAATGCCAAATCTCAGCTGGATGCTCACCTCACATCTCTGGAGGGATGCCAAAGCCCCACTCTTCTCTAACCCTTGGACTCATTATCCTCTTGTTCTGGGACCACCCAATGGTCTTGCCATCTACCCTGCCACTTCTCTGCATAAGCCTACCCTTTCCATCTGCCATGGCTTGAACTTGAATATGAACCTTCCTTTATATGGTGTCTCCTCTGATGGGTATGAGTTCCTGAAGAGCCCAGACTGTATTGAATTTCTATTTCTATCTCCAGCATGTTGTCCACTTCTTGGCACAGAATATGTGTGCCATCTCTTCCTATTAGACTATAAGCTTCTTGAAAGGTAGGGGCTGTTTCTGCTCTTTCTTTCTGTCTTCAGCACTCAGAACAATGCTTAGCACAGAGCAGATGTTTGTTAATGCATTGATTGATTGACACTGCTTTGTGTCACCTGAAATGCCTCACGCTTTCCCACCTTCTGTTTTGTTTTGTGCTTTCCCCACTGTTTCCTATGTCCTTTCTCCTTTTCACCTGGGATTCTTTCCATTCCTCTAAAGCCCAATTCATAGAATCATGTGTCAAGAGTTAGACTGGGGACTTAAGAGACCATCTTGTCCAATCCTCCCACATTTTATGTGAGGAAACCAAGGCATTGAGGAGTCAAGTGACATTGTCTAGGGTCACAGGGTAGCAAGTGTCTAAAGAAGATTTGGGATTCAGAGCTTTCTGACTGCCCTATCCAACTAGCTTCCTCCCAAATGTCATTTCCTCCAGAAAATCACCCCTCTCAGGAACAACTCTCCCCTCTTCCCACTTCACAGGGCACTTTATTTTGCACCTTTCCAACATGCTTGTGTTATAGTGAGTATTGTGGACATCTCTGAGTGTTCTTAGCCCCCCTGCTGATCTGTTAGACTCAAGTGGAAAGTGGCTTTGTTCTTATCCAAACTTTGTTTTCAAGGTCTCAGACAGTACTTTACTCAGAGTGGAGACTTCATGTTTGCTGAACTATGTCCTCAAGCTGATATTAAGATTCTCTCAGCAGTTTATCAGTCAATATGTGCTTTGAGCTGATAAGGTATCACTAGGTCAACCAGACCCTCTGGTCCAACGGGCTAAGGCTTCATTCAGTTACCATGGAACAGATTCCCCAGTGATTGGAGGGAAACTGGACCTGAAAAAAATCACAACTTACTTTTGAGAGCAAGTCATTTGGAACAGGAGAAATATCTAGGGGAAAAGATTAATCTAGGTTCATTTTTTTTCTTTTAAAGAGTTTCACTGTAAGCAAAATCCCCAAAGGCACGGAAGTATAAACATAAGGTATAAATATGACATCGAAGAACTGACTTTTATTTGAATTTCCCAGAGGACTAGACACTGCTTCAACCAAATGAATGAGCCAGGATAAGAAATTCAAAGTCAGTGAGGTTGTGCCCCAGACCAGCCATTTGGATGGTATTGACACACAACTCAGTTTTTTTCTCAAATCTTTCATTAATCCCATGATTCCTGTCCTAAGACTAATGATCTCCTAACAGGCCCAATGTTTATTGTAGCCGCTGTTTGATGGTGAGGTTTTGGGGTTGCTGCTTTTTTTAAGTCACAATATTAGACGAAAATTGTTCATTAGCTATTTACAATATGTAATGCACAGAAAAGGACCACTATCTTTGCCACAAAACTATATATAGTTCCTTTGTGGAAATCCTTCTGGAAGACTTGTGCCATTTTCCTGATCCCTCAATGCCAGCTGGAATCCACAGTGAGATAATGACAATGGTGGTAACTGGAATTGGGAGGTTTGTAAAGGTCTTTGCTGATATTATCTCATTTAATCCACACAACAACCCTGGGAGATAGGTGCCATTATTATCCCCATTTTAAAGATGAGGAAACTGAGGCAGACACAATTTAAGGGCCTTGCTCAGAGTTGCACAACCAGTAAGTATCTGGGACTGGATTGTAACTCAGGTTTTCCTGACTCCAAGGCCAACATTGCATTTGCTGGGCAACCCAGATGGAGCTGAACAGAATGGAGGAGCATTTAGTAAGGTCTGGAGCTTAGTGCCAGGTGGTGTTTTCCACACTGAGGCTGCCAAGAGAAAAGTGAGGTGGTCCTTGCCCCCAGGTTCTGATGAGAGGAAACAATGTGGACTGGATTTAGAGAGTTGGGCTGCAGAATGGTGGAGTCTTCAGGGTGCTGGGGAAAAAGTTAATGGCACAGCCCAGGCTTTCTCACATGGAAGAATGAATAGAAGCCAAAGATAGTAGCCGCTTCTATCACAAGATCACAGAATGAGGGTGAGCAAAGGATTGGAGAGCTAGGACCTCAAAGGTCATTGTATTGGGCCCCCTCATGTTACAGGTAAGGAAAACGAGTCTCAGGGAAGTAAAGAGTTTTGCCCAGGGTCACACAGCTCGTAAGACTCAGAGGTAGGCTCTGAAAGGGCTAGACATTCTCCTCCTTTCTTCCAGGCGGGAATGCATCAAGAAATTTTAGGCAGCTGAGTAAGTATCTTAAGAGATTTTCTGCTATTCTGGCCGTTTGAACACCATTGGCTGTCTTGCATACGAGTCTTCACTCCATTATTTAGCAAACACTTTCTAAGTCCCAGCTGGATCCATGGCACTGTGCTAGGCACTGGGGATACAAGGACTGAGCCAATTAAAAAAAAATCTCCATGGAGAATTCAGGACAAAGCCCATGCAAAGCCAAATGTCTGGCTGGGTTGGGGGACAGTGTGATGGGCATTCTCTTTATCAATAGATGCTCTATTCTGGAACAAAGTTCAGCTGGGCTGAGGAAATCCTCTCTCCTCGGTTCTGTGCCCCACCCCTGCTTCAAAAAGCCCACCTTCCAAAACAATCATGCCCCTTCATTCATTGATTCGCCACACCCACAAAAGCAAAAATGCTTCTCCTTCAAAGAGGAACATATAGTTTTCTGTTACTAACTGAAAGAACACTTCCCCAGCAACAGGGAAAGCTGAAAAGGACATCTATTTTTAAAAACAAACGTGAAATGCTCAGCATTTGGATGGTTTGGTGACTCTGAAGGTGCATAAATCACAGCTGTCAACACAGGGTGCCCACCCCACCTCAACCACAGGTTTCAAGGAGCCACAGCATGACTTCATTACACTATTTTGTGGGGGGTTCTTTGCCTTGACAGAAGTCAGAGTCTTCTCAGGATTTTGCTGTCTTGTTGGAGGCTCTGGATGTGCTAGCACCCTCTGACCACAAGGAATGGAGGAGGTGAGGACAGCAAGAGAATTCCTCTCCACGGTGGCATGAGTCATTCGTTGCAGAACCAATCCCGGGTCCGAGGAAGAGCTTTTGATGACTATGATGAAAGATGACCATGATGGATATGGGGAAGTGATACAAGGCAAACAGCTGTGGACATTTGGATTTGCTGGTCCTATCTGGGTCACGGACCCCTCTGGCAGTCTGGGAAGAACAATGAACCTCGACTCAGAATCCTCAAATAAAATAATTACAAAGGAAACCAATGATGAGGGAAAATAGAGATGTAGTTTGTATTTATTCATTTATCTGTCCATTGGGTCCTTTATTTATCCTTGGAGGAATGCATGTTTATTTATTGCCTTCTGAGTTTGCAGAACCCCTGAAAACATTGCAGGTTAAGAACTATTATCTAGACCATGGTGGCTCCTTCCTGGCAGAAATCCCTTTCCCTTCGCGGAGGCCTCAGGCCCGGCCCTAGTTTCTTCCGATCTCTCCAACTCCCGCCCCGAGATCTCTCCTTTCGCCTCCCATCCTTCCCCGGCGGCCACCGAGCTGGAGCCAACGGAGGCAGAAAACCCGGCCCAGAGCCGGAGCAGCCCCAGGCCCGGAGGCGAGGCAGCCTAGTGGCTGGTCCCCGAATAGCGCCGATGAATTCGGCTTCTGGGCCTGACCCTCTGAGGAGATACTCCCTTCAGAGAGGCAGTTCCTTCACATTTCTAATACCTGGGCCACACTGGGATTTCACTTTGAAAAGAAAACGAAGGGAAAAAGAAGATGATGTTGTAAGTCTTAGCAGCCTGGCTCTTAAGACTCAAGTTCCAGAACATGAATACAGAATACAGAAAAGAAACAAAAACAGATCATAAACTTAAATACCAAGAAAGAAAAATACCGAAAAACATGACATGTACATAAGCAGAATATAAGAGAGGATCCAAAATATGTAACAATAAATTTCCATTTCATTTCAAATAAAAGAATCTACTATCTAATCCAACATTCTTTTAAGAAATCAAGAAACTGAGGGCCACAGAAGTAAAGATATCTATTCATGGTTATGACACAATTACCAATCAGTCAGTCAGCAAACAGCCAGCAAAGGAATTAAAGCAGCCTAGGACTAGATGCCAGACCTTTGGACGGCCAGTTCAGTGTGTTTCCCACTGGCCCTTCCATTGCTACACTGCTGCCATCTTGTCCATGTTACAGATGGCCAACAATTCTCAAGCCCTGCCCGTTTCTGGGATTCCTCCCCACCCCAACATCACCAACTGAGGCAGATGAGTAGGCCAAGTTAATTTTGCCAGTTGCTACAGCTCCCATCTAACCAGCTCAGAAAAACAGGCTTCCAGAGGCATTTTGCTTTGTCTCAGGACGTGAGACAGTCAGACATGGACAAAGTCAGGACAGAACTCTGACCTCAAATTTCTTTTGGAAAAAAGGGGAGGAAATGACTCGAAGCAGCCTCTTGCTTCCCTCTCTCCTAAGGAAGATCCATAACGGGAGAGCTCTTTTCAATCCTGAAGCATCAGGCAAGAAGTCGGCATTCTGATCGATGCTAAGTAGGCCCCATGCCAGGAGAAGGGGCCCAGCAGGCTCTCCCACTACTGGCTCGGCTTCCTGACCTCGTTCCTGCCTCCTGGAGAGAAGAAATTCCTCTAAAAAGCAAATGCTGAGTTTCTAGCCAGATTCCTCAATAGTTCATGCCCCTGGTTAAGACATCAAAAACAGTTATTCTCAAATATTCACATTTGAGATCCATGAGCTTGCTGAGATGATTTTTTTCCTCGCTGGGCAGATCGCCATCCCTCCCTGCCTGCCCATCCTGTGACTCCGGTCTGTGTCTTCCCATATGTTTACTGCAAGGGATCCACCCAACATGCTGGCTTTTAAAACAATAAATGATGATAACAAAGACTGTCCTCAAGTAACAGACCAAAGGCCTATAATGCATTTTTGCTTTTGTATTTAAAATCTGAAATTGAATTTGACTATGCAGGCATAACCAACCATGCCTCCTCCTTTATTTTTTATTATTTTGCTCCTTTATATTTTATTTTTTTGCTCCTACCTCTTCTAAGCTACAGGTGGCCAAAGGTCATGACCCAAAGAGTCAAACTACATCTGGGTGCTGTAAACTACTTGGTCAGTCTACTGCTGCTGGTCATCAGCAGATCTGTTAACTTATGGAAATCAGCTTTTCTGCATACAGGAATTAGTTCTTTTTTCCCTGGACTGCCCCAAAGTTGACTGAGGACACTGCAGTATTCAGTCTGGGCACAAGCCTCTCTGACTGTACCTGTATCACTTCTCTGAGGGTCGATGGGTCTCACTGGCAAACTCACTTCATGCTCTCAGAGTTGCTTTGTGAAGAAACTAGAGGTGACAGAATGGTCCAACTGAGGAGTGATAACCAAAGGCTGGATAATACTGGCCCTCCTTTGAGGACATTCAGTTTTGTTGAGATATTGAGCTGTGTGGCAAGCATCTCTTTGAGTACCTGGTTTCCTCTAAAGCTCACCTCTAGCACCCCCTTCTCCATGTAGCCTTTCCTGATTGTCCCAGAGTTCATGCCCTCTGTCACCAAACAACTTGTATTTATTCCGGATAGAGTAAGAGCTAGGATTTATATTTTATTGTAAAGTTTGCAAACCCCTTTAACATATGATCTCTCATTTGGTCCTCACAATAACCCTTTGAAATAAATGCTATTATTATGCCCATTTTACAGATTGGAAACCCAAGGCTGACTTGATCAGAGTGGAAATGCCAAGTAAAAGTCTGAGACAGAATTCAAACTCGGGTCTTTCTAACTCCAAGTCCAACACTCTACAGGCTGCACCATTTAGCTGCCTCTACTCATTCCACAGATACCTACTAATATACACATGTGTCATTTTCCCATCCAAAGGCAGCAGGGGCTGTCTCTTTTGTATGCATGTATGTATGTACCATGTAGTACAGTGTCTGGCATACAGTAAGTGTTTAATAAATGCTTCTGGACTGATCTGATGGTTCTGTTTCTTTGTCCACCTAGTGACATCAGTCAAAGCAGCTGGTAGTACTCTTTTTTTCCACCCTCTTCATCCCACTCTAGGGCATGAGCAGTGGTCTCAGGATGAAGTCTCTTCCCTATGAACTTGCCTTCCCTTCCTTCCTGCATTCTGGAGGCAAGGAAACAAGGTCCTAAACTTTCCTCTTTATGTTTGCCCCTTTCTTCCCTATTTTTTCGGGAGGCCTTTCTCAATGTCTCTGACATATGGTCCTAATACATCAGCTGTTCATGCCCTCTCTGTGCTCTTAAATGACTTTGTATTGACTCTCTCTGGGGATGGAGTTCCACTGGTTGTCCCATCCATCTCAGTCAGTCAATAATAATTTATTGAGTGTCTACTACATGCCAGGTGGGTGGTAAGAGATCTGGCAGAGAATTGGGCATTGAGGGGATGTGACCAGGAGAATGACCAAACAACTTAGGCATGTGATTGTGATGGAATACTGTTGTACTATAATCAATGACAAAAGGAATGATTTCAGGAAAACCTGGGGAGCCTTATATGAGCTAATGCAAAGTGAAGTGAGCAGAACCAGGAAAATGCTGTACACGGTCACAGCAATACTGCACAATAATCAAGTGTGAAAGACTTAGCAGTTCTCATTGATCCAATGATCCAAGACAGTTTCAAAGGACTCATGATGAAAAATGCTATCTACCACCAGAGAGAGAACTGATGAATTCTGAGGACAGGTTGACTGAAGCAGACTTTTTTTTTTATACTTTCTTATTTTTTTCTCAACATGGCTAACATGGAAATATGTTTTATATGACTTCATATATATATATATATATATATATATATATATATATGGGTATTGTATATCTTGCTTTCTCAATGGATGGGGTCAAGGGATGGAAGGAGTGAGAGAATTTGGAACTGAAAATAAGAATAAAAAATAAAAACAAAAAATAGAAGTAATTTCCTTTCTCAGGTAAGACTATTTTTTGACTGAATGGACCAGCACAACCTAGTGTGAATAGGGGCCTTGACACCTCCTTGAATTAAACAGAGTCATTGGGTGAGAGATTGGTCATGACCTGAGGAATTTGTATAAACAGGAGGAGCTATCTCAGAATTTGCTAGGAATTTGGAGGACTGGAGGAAAAGGAGTGAATTCTACCTAGCTAAGCCAAGAACCAGCATCCCTGATGCAATCAGTGAAAGCATGGCAAAGAAGGGAGAGATAAAGACAGAGGGAAGGAGGAAGGGCTCTACAGGTATAGCAAAGCAGTAGATCTAGGCTGATGCCCCAGATGTACCCACCTACTCATGCACAGGTGGAAAATCCAAGACAAAGTATCTTTCCCCAACTTCCCCTTCTAGTGACTGTCTAGCCATAGATACAATGATATAATTTGTTATTTCATCCTCCAAATTTTTCCAGTAATGTGAATTTTTGCCTCAACTACAAAGAGGTTCTGAATTAACTAAAGAAGATAGGAGAGCATAGTTAGGTAGAGGACTCAGATTCTGCCTTAATGTTAGAAATTCTCCTAACTGGGAGTTTGAAGCAATTGGTTGAACTATATTTTTCTCTAAAATAAACTCTCTAAAGTTGCAAAGCAGAGACCCATCTGTATCTTAGGGAGTTATTATATTGCCTATAGATTTAAAGCAAACCAAGAATGTTGCAACAAAGACCCTACAAGCTTCACGGAGTCCAGAAAATGTTGGATTTCCCATTGTCTCCTGGGTGGCTTCAAAGTGTTATCCAGGAGATTCCTCCCTCAGCTGATGATGATGTCTCTCCATTGAGAGCCAAGGACAGATAGATACACATTGATGGCTTCACAAGGAACCTGGGAAAGGATCTACATCTTGTTTAAGGAGGCCTGCCTGAGCATTTTTACAAAGGACTTCTGACCACCCCAAGATGTGAGTCACCGCTTTGCCATCTATACCTGAAGCCTCAAGCCCACCTTCCCCTTGGCTCTGTGTACATTGGGAGAGGGTATCACGGACTTTGGGGTAAGTGTTTTATACCAACCATTCTGTATTACATTAGTAAATACCCCCTGCTAGAAGTTTCTCAAGGCCAGCTGACCTAACTGATGACATCAATGATGTTCTCCTTACCCCTCACTCTACCTCTGGATGTTCAGGGGCTCCTCAAGCACCATGAAGGAGAGTTATAGCCTTGTTCTCTGACCCAAGACACCCGTGAGATTGGGAGCTGGGGTCAGGATGCTCAGAGCTTTTATGGCCTACATTTATGTTTAATCATGCTTTGAACTGAATTGAGTTGGGAGCCAATTTGTAATGGAAGCTATTTGAACTACAGGCCTTTTTTCCCTGAATCTCCTTTCTTCCCATTATTTACTAGGCTTCAGGAGAATGGGATTCTTACCTATGAGACTTACTGATCACCAGCTGTCCCAAAGTGCCTGGAACTGTGCCTTGAGCAGGCCAGGGCTCACCAGATGTTTGTGAACTTCGTTCCATGACTAGCCTAGTGGTAACTTCAATGTCAGAGGCATGGCAGCACTCCTTCGGGGGTTCTGCCCATTTCTGATTCTTCTCCTTTGGGTCTACATTGGGGATCTATGAAAATCCAGGAATTAAAGGTTCAAGCTAGACTCCAGAGGACAAAGCTTTAAGGCATTAGCCTGGCCTGTTAAATATTCATGCACCTCCTTCTCTGTTTTCTTTGTTTCTAGGTTGGAACCGTATCTTTTTCCTGGCTCCTGGTTGTCTCCAGTATCTCTTGCTTTTTTTTCCCTTACTGTTCCAATACTTTTCTGAAACTTATCTCCTAAGCATTACCTGGAAATGCACCCCTATAGTGCACCGTCTCTGATAGCTTATTATTTGGCTATGGTGACATCTCTGTGAACATCCCAGAGAGAGGCTGAGACAACACACTGAGATGGGAGTCAGAAACAGGCCCTTCGTTTGAATGCTGCCTCGGCCACTCTTCTCTTGGGGAATGTGACTTTGGAAAAGTTACTTTGCCTCTCTGAGCCTATGCTTCCTTCTCTGTATGATGAGGGATTGGGTAGCCCTGAACAGCCTACCTCCCTCATTTTACAGGCAGGGCCTCAGGGAGACAGTGGCCTATAGTACAGGGCCCGGCACACAGTAGGTGTTTGATAAATGCTCACCCACTAACTTGACCAAGATGACACAGAGAGCTAGCCCGGAGACAGAACTCGAACCCAGGACCTTCCACTCCATAGGCAGGGTGCTTTCTACTCTGCCAAACTGCTTCTCGTCTGCAGTGCTCTCATCCTTCATAGGCTTGCCGTGGTGTTTGACACAGATTTACCTGCACTTGGTCTAAGTCCCATAAACGCAATGAGAGCCACAAGGAAGGACCTTTGCACAGTGCTGAAGGCTTGCAAGGCACAATATTCCATAACAGGTATGCAATGAGCCTATTAGATTATTGTGCCTTCTTAACAGCAGGAGAGACCAAGGCCCAGAGAGGTTAAACAGGTTTCCTGGAGGCAAAGAGTAATGCTGCGAGTTGCCCTCAGGCTTCCTGGCTCCTAACCCAAGGCCCCTCATGGTTTGATAACATCCTGTGTAATTTGGGTGCTTAAAAGGACAGCTGGCCAATTCTGTCCCTTTGGGCACAAAGAATATACATGGACATTTTGTGCAGCCCTGAGAAGGCTTTCTGTATAACTGTGCACCAAGAAAAATGGGAGAGACAGAGAGAGAGAGAGAGAGAGAGAGAGAGAGAGAGAGAGAGAGAGAGAGAGAGAGACAAGAGACCGAGACAGGGAGAGGAGAGGGGAAGAGGAAAAGAGAGAAGAGGAAAGGAGAGTAGAGAAGAGAAGAGAAGAGAAGAGAAGAGAAGAGACAGAGACAGAGACAAAAACAGAGAAGAGAGAAATGGAAATGGGAGAGAGATAGAGGAGAAAGAGAGAGAGAGGAGAGAGAGAGAGAGAGGAGGAAGAAGGGAATGAGGAGGAGGAGGAGGAAGAAGGAGGGAGGGAGGGAGAGAAGAGAGAAAGCTTTTTCTGGGAGCACAATGAACACTGTGTTACATTTGCTGAATCCAAGGATCAAAGAATCCAGTTTTGGTGAGAACTGTTTCTAAGGGCATATAGATCTGCTGCCCTCTGAGTTGACAGACTGTGGCACCTCACATAGGAATGACACCTTGAGCCCACAGGAATGACAAATGGGAAAACATGCCTGAGGGCCATCCTGGGACCAGCCTGGAACCTCCAGGTTCCTAAGAGGTTGTCCTATTCAGGCCCCTCATTTTTCAGGGGAAGAACCCTAGGCCCAGAGAGGTTTTCTGAAGCTCCAGGTGAATGTGAAACCTCTCCCTCTGTTACAGCACAGACCAGTGGGAAAGGTGCTGGCCATGGAATTAGGAGAGCCCTGCACTGGAATACAGCCTGGCTGGCTGGGAGACCTGGGACAAATGTTGGTTCCTTTCCGAGGTGCCATTCCCTCCTCCACCAAAGGTAGACAGATGGGCTCCTTACCCCCCAGGGTCACCTAGCGATCCTAGCTCTAGGGCTGGGAAGAGGGTCAGAGGCAACCACACCCATTTTATAGATGAGGGAGTTCTTAAGAGCTGGGTTGGTTTGACCTCATGACTCAGAGGATCATTCTAAGTCTGGATGCATTAAAGTAAACCTCCTAATTGTTCTACTGGTTGTGTCTAGCATATCCCCCCCCCCCCTTTTGCAGATGAGAAAACTGAGATCCAGTGACATGCCTAAGGTCACAGAGGCAGCAAGCATCAGATGCAGTATTTGAACTCAGGGCCTGTGACTCCACAGCCATGATCTTTCCATTAGGCAACACTGCCTCCCTTTCTCTCATCTATACTGGCTTCTGGGAGACTTTCTTTGCTTTCTTCCCATTCCTTGGAGGATTCTGAATTACTGAAGTTATCAGAATAGTAAGTCAAGTGTTACTACAGGAATGTTATGGGAACACTTGTGAACCTTAAAGCATGATATGTTAAGACTAATCTTTTTGCTCCTTTGTGGGACCAGATTATCGTCCATGGTTATGTACTAATGGGATAACTCAGTCGCTGCCTATGGAGCTGTTCACCATAACCTGAGCTAGGTGGAGAGGGGGGTACAGCAGAGCCAGGAAGACCTGAGTTCAAATCCCAACTCAGCCACTTCCTTGTTGTGTGACCCCTATATGAATCACTTACTGGTTTTTTCAGCCTCAGTTTCTTCATTTCTAAAATGGAACGAGTCACACCTACCTTAAGGGTTATCTCGAGGATAAAATATCATATGGAATATTTTGTAAACCTTAAAATGCTAAATGCTAGTTGTTATTACTTGCCTAGTCTTTATTTGTTTATTTGAGGCCCCTGGATCTTCTTGAGGTAATCTGAACATATCAACATTCGATGTACTAGGAAGATCTATTGCTTTGTAGCTGTCTCTAATAAAAACCAGATTCCTCAGCTTGGCATTCAAAGCCTTTTGAAGTCTGGCACCTTTTTTCTTTTCTGCTCCCCCTACCCTAGCCCCAATCGATCCTCTCGTACCTTGATGTTGTAGCAAATTGAATTCCTTGCTCCCTCCAATATATGACCATCACCTACTCCCTTTCCATGATCTGCCCTCCATCGATGGATGGAAATCATCCTTTCCTCATTTCTCCCTCTAGTCAAGACTCAATGTAGGTGGGGCCACCCTCCTTGAAGCCTTTGCAGATGTCCCCAGATCCTTCTCTCCCTTCCCACCCTCCAGATAACTTCTTATCCACTTACTTTCTTTTGCACATGTGATTATTGGGTACCTCCTCCCCTCCCCCCCACCCCCGACAGTTTTCCTTGCTGTAATATTTGAGGCAAGACCTTTAAGTTCATTGGCATGAGGGACATCTTGGAGAAGGAGCTTTCTCTGCCAGTGAAGACTGGCGATTTGCAATGGCAGTTTGCAGCTTTAGAAGGCTGTATGGATCTTTAGGGCAAAAGTGACTTCCCCAGGCCCAGGCAGCCAGTATGTGCCAGAGGCAAGGTCTGAACTCAGACCTCCCTGGATTTCTGTTTCTTACATTGATCAAATGCTTACCAAGTGTTGAGATGAACTGGACGAACATAGTCAGGGGAAACATATTGTTGGGTGGCTATCTCTGTGTTAAAATGATTGCTTTTTATTTTTGCAGGGTTTTTGTAATAAAAATAGTCATAATAGGAATTTGCAGTCTTTCTCTCACATAATTGAGGGAGTGGCTTTGATGAGATGCTCTTCTCTATCTGAAGGAAGGGGAAGGGAAGGGAAGGGAATCGAAGGCAAGGCAAGGCAAGGCAAGGCTTCCTTCTTTTCATCATTCTTATGTGCAGAACTTCTCAAAGATTTGATGGAAAAGAGGGCAGGCACATGTGGGAGCAGGTGGATGACTTCCCCTGAGGGCTCAGAGGTGGAGCTGGCCTTTCTCATCACCACCAGTGAGGACAAGATCCTTCTAACCAGGACAGATCAAGAGGAGGGGCTTATCACTAATTGGCTGTAGAGCTGGTCCCACCCTCCACATTGTTCAAAGAGGACTGAGTAAATCCTGAGCTGTCAACTGCAGGGGGGAATCAAGGGGATGAAGCTGAAGGATCCTTGAAACAACGAACCTCCTCCCCACTAGAATGTTGTATTGGTCTCCCGAGGGAAGTTTGGTGCTTAAGAAACCTGTGTTTCTTAGTCAATAACCTCAAAAACCTCAGTCAATAAACATTTATGAAGCGCCTACTGTGTACCAGGTATTGTTTGAGCACTGGGGCTGCAGAAGAGGAAGGAGGAAGCCCCTGCCCTGAGGGAGCTCACCCTTCAGAGGAGGAGTTCAACGTGTGATCTTGCAGGAGACTTTCCTTCTGCAGCATCCTACAGACGTCTTCAGAATGGTGCCTCCTCAACAGGCCTCTCCTCCATACATATGCTGCGCTTTGGGGGCACATTGCGGGAGTGTGGTCTCACGGAATTCGGTCAGACGTCTCTAAGCCAAGGCTAGGCCTTTACTGAGGACGGACGCCCCTCAGAAGCCGGCTGGGTTCCAAGAGGGAGCAGTAGTTTAGTAAGACAGCACAGACCAAGTGATGGTGATGCTGATTACACAAGAGAGATTAGGAGCATCCGAAAGGGGTTGGGGCGAGGGAGGGGGCCTTCTATGGCTGCTTTCTGATTGGCTGGCTGTCCTGCTCCTGCCTTGGGCTAGGTGGACTGAGGACCAGAACCCCGCTGGTCAGAGGTGGGAATGGGATCTGGGGCAGGGGCCCTGTTGAGTCTGGGGGCGTGGGGCGGGGTTAAAGCCGGGCTGTGCGGCTGGAGGCTAGGATACTGGGGCTGGGGCAGCTTTATTAGGATTCCGTGATACACGCTGGCCAGGTCTGAGGGCTCAGATCCAGTACTGGGGTGACTGACTCCCTGGTATGGCTGGGGGTCTGGGGGCTCTCATTGACTGTCCCTGGGACAGGGGCAAGGCACTGTCTTCCATACTGTCTCATCTGCAAAATGGGCACAATAGTCTCCCCCGCCCCCCGGGGTACAGCGCCGAGCCCAGTGCCTAGCATATGGCAGGTGCTGTACAAACATGGGCTGTCACCACCTGTGATTAATATTGTTACAACTCCGGGATAAAGCGGGAATTCAGACCCAATTCTAAGACTCTGGTTTGGGCTGGTCCCAGAAGTGCGCGCTCCTCCCTCCCTCCTCCCTCCTGCCCCTCTCCTCCCTTCCCCCGCCTCGCTTCGCCCCGCCCCACTCGGCACCGGCGCCATGGCGACCCTCCCCACGTGACGGCGGCGGCCCCGGCCGGCCAATGGGCGCGCACGCCGCGCGGGGCCGCGGACGTCGCTCTCCAAGATGGCGGCGCGGCCGTGCCGAGGAGCCGGAGCGGGGGCCGCCCGCGGAGCCGAGTGAAGCCGCCGCCCGGGCCCGGGGCGCAGCGGGACGAGCGGCGGCGGCGGCGGCTCCGGCCGTGGCCATGCGGCGGGGCTAGGGGCGAGCGCGCTTCCCCGGGGTTTAGTAATGTTAACAGAGGTAAGCAGCGGCGGGGCCGGCCCGCCCCTGGCCGCCCCTGCCCGCGGCCTCCTCTCCCGGCCCCGGCCCCGCAGCGCCCCCGCCCGCCCCGGAGCTCAGGCGTCCGAGCAGCCTCCTCCCTGGGCTGGCCGGGGCGCTGAGGCCCTCCCCGGGGCCTGCCCGCCAGACCCTGCCGCAGCTGCGAGGGGAAACTGAGGCCCGCCCGGCCCGCAGCGGGGGAGGGGACGCGGCCCGCCCAAGGTCACGGGGGGGGGGGCGGGGACGCGGCGGGATTAGAATCCAGGCCCCGCGGGTCCCGCCCCCGAGCCTCTTGACCCCGAGGTAGGGAGTGACCGGCCCAAGGTCACTCAGCCCTGGGGGTCCGGGGTAGGAGTTGAACCCGGCCCTGGGAGGGGTGGCGCGGCTGTGTCTTTGCAGAGAGAGGCGGGGCAGGTGGTCAGGGTCCGAGGTGAGAGAGTCCTGGGATCCCAAGCCCCTGTTACAGGCTGGGAAGCTGAGGCTGGAGCCCAGCCCCCTCCCTAGCCCGGCCCCAGCCCCGAGGTACTTAAGGAGGCCTTGGGGGGGCCCCCCGGGGAGGAGGCAGGGGGCCCGGCCCGACCTCTGACCCTGGCTCCCCCCCCAGGGGACGGTCTGACGGACCTGTGAGGGACAGGCCTGGGGAACTGGCAGCCAGAGGCAGGGAGAGCTGAATTCGAATCCCCTGCCGGCCTGGGGCCCTGCCCCCTTGGGGGGCACGCAGCGGGGCCGGGCTTCCTGGGGTGCTCCGGGTGCCCGGTCCCAGGCAGTCTGATCCTGGGCCGCGGAGCTGTCACTGACCGCTTCCCCCGGGCCTCTGCTGGGCACTGGGGCCGGGCCGGCAGAGGGAAGAGGAGCAGGTGATGCCTAGTATGAGGGTTAGTGGTGAAGCCTCGTCCCGGGGTCCCCAGCTCCGGCCGCCCGCCCTCAGCACCAGCCTTCAGGTGACTTGGCTCTGGGTCTGAGTGAGTACAGCCGCGGCGTGCTGGGTGGTCACGGAGACCCCCGTGCACATGGCCTTTAGAAGCCGCTTAGGGGTGGAGTTTCTCCAGTTGTAAGCTTGGGGATGGATTTTGGGGCCGATGGTATCGCAGCTCCTCTGTGTGGTTCTCCTCTCCCCTTACGTCGGGCTTGTTGGATGGGTCGGATCTGACCCCTAGTGCCTGAAACTGTCATCATAAAGTGGCGCTGCTCTTTTTTACGTCCGTCCGTCACGTTGTCCGGGGCGTCTCTTCTGCCCTTGGTGATAGAGGTGCAGGGTGCTATTTGTGGTTGCTTTTGTACCAAGGTGAGGAGGCCAGGAGCACTGATGCATCCTATATCTGTAGGGAGGGAGTTAGATGAAGCTGCCTTGTCCAGCGCGGATACACGTGAGCAAAGCCGAACAGGGACTGCGTGAAGTCAGACTGAAAGAGGAAATTTCGCAGCTGAGAGATTACTGAACTTGGCAACTGTGAAAGTGACATAGGAGGGCGAGACTCTTTCAGACATGTCATTTATAGGATTAAAAACAAACAACAAACTTTTTATTGGCATTTTCATTTCTTATCGTTTTCTTACAGAAATGACATACATATGTATATATCCTTGGTTTAGGTTTTCTGGCTTCAATCATTAAAATTATTTTTATTATGACTAGTTAGTATTTAGATACTTTAAAAATATATCCCTTTGATAGTGCATTTTTATATCTTTGTCTCCACAAGGGTAAGAGAGAACTTTTCCTCCTGCTTTCATTTCATCTCTATTAACTGGTTGTCAGAGGTGTTGTAATGTTGGGTAAATGTTCCTCTTAACTTTTTTGGGGGGAAATGTTGTTAATAGGTTTCTTGAAAATATACTGTGTAAAATGCCCTTTTTAGTAAGCTTATATTTATGCAGAGCGATTCAGGAATGGGGGAGGCTGGTCAGCTTAAGGTTCTCATAGACTCATGGACCATTAGAGCTAGAGAGAACCCTAGAAATCATGCTCCTACCCGTTTTCAAGTGAAGAATCGTGGCCCAAAGAGGTTAAGAGACTTGTTCCAGATGCATTTCTGCAGCACCTGGAAGCTGTGCAAAGGACTCGACACGGATTGGCCTATTGGGTCCTCAGAACAGTCCTGTCAGGCAGGGGATATTTTTGCCTCCATTTTACAGATGAGGAAACTGAGGGAGACAGAGGTTAAGTGATTTGCCCAGGGTCACAAGTTAGCAGGTGTCAGAGGCTGCATTTGAACTCAGATCTTTGTGACTCCAAGTCTGTCTCTCTGTCTACTTTGCCACTGAACTGCCATAGTAAGAGAGCTCTAGACTCCAGGTCTGTTGGTTTCTAGATCAGTCAGCAGGTGTTGATGAAGTGCCTACTATATGTCCAGCACGGTGCTGAGTCCCAGAGTTATAAATACCAAGAACGAAATCAGGTAGGCCCCTCTTCAGGGTCATCTGTGTGCCACCCATTGCATGAACATTGCGGGCTCACCTCTGCTCCTGGGCCAGGATCTCACAGTCCCTTTTTTACAGAGGCTATTTTAAAAATGTTTTATTTCTACTTCCTTTATGTAACTATCTTGTTCTCCAGTATCCTTCCCTTCCCAGTAGAAGCATTTCTTGTAACAAAATTTCCTTATCCAGGCGCATGATGCCAACCTCCCTTTGCTCTTGGAGCCTGACACCCCTTTCAACAGTGGTCTGGGCATTCTGCTAAGAAGTCAAATAGTGTTTTTCAACATTGTTTTCTTTCTGTAGCATTTTCCTGATTCTGTAGGATACATTGTTCTGTTCAATGTACATTGTAGGATACATTTTGGTTCTTCTTGCTTTGCACAGAATCTGTTCATGTGAAGTCTTCCCAAGTTTCTTTAAATTTTGAATGTTTGTTTTCTCTTAGGGCAGAAGACTTTGCCATCCTGTACTTTAGCACAGTTTGTTAGGTGCTTTCCTAATGGAGGGCCACCCATTTTGTTTCTAGTTCTTTCCTGATATTCAAAGTCCTTCTAGGAGCAGTTTTATTTAGCTAGCACTTTCCTTTTTATGTTGGACCTCTTCAGATACATGCACAGCAGCTGGTATGGTGGATCTCAGGTCAAGCCATAGTGTTCATTAAGCGCCTGCCATATACTAGGCCCTGTGCTGAGTGCTGAAGGGCAGGTGCAGGTTCATGCCTTCTCTGGGAAAATTTTTGGCTCAATTGGACCAATTCAGGGACTCCCAGTAGATTGTTGGTGTGCCTCCTCTCCCCATACTTCACCTCAAAGTTTATAAGTCAGTTATTTGGGAGTCTGTATACATTTTCCTATTAGAAACTACATTAAAGTGAAGGCTAAATTTCTAGGTAAACCTACCAAAAAACCCTGCTTAATTGAGGTTACTGTAATGTAATACCCAGAATACTCTTCTTGTAAAATGAAACATACCATACTGATTGTTAGTAAATGAAACAAAAAAGTATGAGTTTACAAGGCATTTTCAGTGAAGGTGCTTTTCAAAAGGCAGGTCTGATAAGAAAGAATGAGGAAGTAGACTTGATACAGATTTTAGAAGGGAATTTCTGCCCACTGTTAAGTGTTTTAGGTTCTAATCTTGAATTTCACTTAACATTTTTTTTCCTCATTAGGGGAGAAGCTGAGCTTTCATTTCCACATCGAACTAGATACCTCAGAGACATCTCAAACTCAGCATGTCCAAAAGGGTACTTATATCTCCCTCTTCCCTCTCCTGGCTCACTACTCATCTAGACTTTACTGTTCTGTTGATTCTTCTGATCCACCAGGCTCACCTTGGTGGCATCCTTGACTCCTCACTTGCACTCACATTTCCACATATCTACTTGTTGGCCATGGTGTAGCAGCAAGCACCCCAGCATCCTCAGAGTGGCTGCCAACATAGGTTCTTAGATGTGCTTTTCAAAAGGAAAGCAACTCAAAATTGGTTAACAAGCTTACTTTAATCAAACATATATCATTTACCTAGTTCAGGGGTAAAGGTCAGCACCCTGAACTTCAGAGTATACAGACAGATCAAACAGACAGGCTTCCAAACTGTCCAACCATTATCAATACCAAATCACAGTTACCAGAGAGGGAAGCATCACCATCTGGGTTTTCAAAGCCGGGGGGCTCTCAGTGGCTGCCCAGAGTCTTATCTGGTCAAATCACACAACACGTCTCAAAGTGAGCCCCAAAGCAAAGCCTCTCATCAGGGTTTATATAGCCTTCTCCTGGGTCAGAGAATGTAACAATCCTACCACAGGCTCCACGTGACCACATTCAGCCTATTAGGGGGCAGAGTATATCTTCAAATTAAAGAAGGTTCTCTTAGTCTCTTAAGCCAATCAAAGGGCCTAGGGGCCGGGAAGATCTTCAAATCTGCATTTCCATTACACATGGTTTCTACCTCTACCCCATTTGTCTCATGGTCTCCTACACAGCCTCCACCCTAGTTCAGGTACTGATGAATACTGACTCTTGCAGTGCTTCTTATTGGCCTACCTGCCTCAAATCTCTCCCCACTGGAGTCCATGCTTTGTAGAGCTTAGACCTGACCATTTCAACCCTATGTTGAGAGATACTACAAAGGTGAAAATGTCAGGACTTGGCAGCTGATTGAATATGGGGGGTGAGATATACCCTCAGCAGTCACTAGGAAGTCAGGAAGAGAGGTTGAGTTTCTTTTATAAATTTTTATAAAGAGAAAAAGATTAAAGAATTATTTACATATTTACATGCAAGTGTCCCACAAGTGATTTGTTTGCACTGTGTTTAGTTCATTTTCAGCAGGCTAATGGCACTTGGCCTAACAGTCATGTGCTTCACGTACAGAACATAAGATCTCTGACTGAGATGGAATGATGGGGTTTTGTCGAGCCTGAGTTAGGCTTTCGAAGCTTTGAGGCTTTTAGACACTAAAGAAACAATGTGGAGAGAGATGAAGGCTTTAGGATTCAGATCAAGTAAGCAAGCCTTGGTTTTTCTCTTTTTAAGGCAGGTAGTTAGACTTGTACAGCATTGGGATGTGAGGAGAAGGAGAAACAAATGAGCAGAAAGCATTTTTTTCCTTTCAGAGAGAGGCCCACACCTTGACCTCTGGTTTCTGTGCTTTATAAACAGATTTACAGTGAAAGCTAGAGAGAGTTACAGAATAGTCATTTCTCATTGGCTTATCACAAGTTATCTAGTGGACCTGAGTCTCCAGAAATGTCTCCCAGGAGGTCGCTGCCAAAAAAAGAGGAGTGTGGGCTGAATGCCAAGGATGCCATCCCTGGGCTCCGGATGGCATGGGGGTGGAGGCTTCTGTTCCCTTTACCTTCTTTTCTTCTTCTGTAACATGGGGAAGATGACTTGCCTTAATGGGCATTTGTAAGCCTGGAAGCCAGGTCTGGAAGTGCCAGATACCCCCAGCAGAATGCAGAGGGGGAGAGGAGAAGCGGGGAAAGAATGGCTTTCATTTGGTGCTTTGTATCTTTAGGGCCTCCCACAGGGCGGGTGATTCATGTTTGTTGAACTGAATTCATTTGAGGTAGTAGTCACAGACAAGATAACTTGGGAACTGTAGACTCATACCTGTGTTAGACTGCATGGATGGTTTGGTTTCTGGCTTGCCTTGTTTGATGGAGAAAGCTTGTTTCTATTCCTGTGTAGAAGGAAGTCTGTGTCCACATCTGTGGTCTCTATATATGTGGCACCAATTGTCATTTCCTCTGTGGCTCTGCTCATCGAGGCCTTTCCTGCTCCCCCGGCTCCTGGCACTTTGTCCATTTAGTATGAACTGAGATATCCATGTATGTTGGGGGCAGGCCCTAGTGCTTAGCACCATCCCTGGCACTTAGTCTGTGCATAATGAATACTTGCTGACCTCCACTTTTCATTTTTGTTTACTTTCCCAGTTCTAGGGATAGCTATGTGAGGGCTGGGAGCATGAGCCATGCCCTCAGGCATTTACAAGGAGGTGATGACAGACCCAATGAGACCTTGAGCCAAACACTGCAGGTACCCTGCCTTTAATAGGTTTTCCAGTTTGATTGTATTTTCCTCACAGTAAATATTCACTTTTTAGAAATTAAATTTTTAGCCTCTCCAACTCCAGCCCCGGTGCCGCTAACATGGCTAAACGTACCAAGAAGGTCGGAATTGTTGGTAAATATGGAACACGTTATGGTGCATCCCTCAGAAAAATGGTGAAGAAAATTGAAATTAGCCAGCATGCCAAGTATACCTGCTCCTTCTGTGGCAAGACCAAAATGAAGAGACGGGCTGTGGGTATCTGGCACTGTGGATCCTGTATGAAAACAGTAGCTGGTGGTGCATGGACCTACAATATCACCTCTGCAGTCACAGTCAAATCTGCCATCAGAAGACTGAAGGAATTGAAAGACCAGTAAAATCTTATCAAATATCTGTAGCCCATAGTCCAACAATAAATGCGTTAATTTATTGAATAAAAATTAAAAAAAAAAAGAAATTAAGTTTTATTGAAAATTGACTATCAGTACAACCACCTAAATTTGTTAAGGAATCTTTAACAGTTAAAATAATTAATTTTGATGAATACTGTATCATGACTTTTTTCCCCCATTTCTAGACCTATCAACTTAGTTCTTCCTTCTAGAAACATTCTTGGATTACAAATATGTATAGTGAGGCAAAACAAATCAGCAGCTTGTCTGAGTCTGGTTCTGTATATCGAGTCTTTTCTCTGCAAGAGGTGAAAGATGTTTAATTCACAGTCATTTTGAAATCATGATTGGTCACTGCTTCAGAGCCCCCAGGTCCATTACACGTGTACCACAGCTTGTTCAGCCATTCCCTAGTTGATAGGCATCTCCTCAATTTCCAGTGCTTTGCAATCATAAAAAGATCTGCTATAAACATTTTTGTACACATAGGTCCTTTTTCTTTGATCTCTTTGGGGTACAGATCTAATACTGGTATTGCTGGGTCAAAAGGGATGCGGTTTTGTCACCCTTTGGGCATAGTTCCTGCTTCCTCTAGAATGGTTGTACTAGTTCACAACTCCAACAGTGCTTTAATGTCCCAGTCCCACATCCCCTTCAGCATTTGCCATTTTCTTTCTTTGTTATGTTAGGCAATCTGATGGCTGTCAGGTGGTACCTCAGAGTTGTTTTAATTTGCTTTTCTCTCATCAGTAGTGATTTAGAGCATTTTTTTTAATGTGACTATTGATAGCTTTTATTTCTTCTTCTTAAAACTGGCTGTTCATGTCCTTTGAACCATTTATTAATGGGGAAATGGCTCATATTTTTATACATTTGACTCAATTTCCAAATATTTGAGAAATCGGATCTTTATCAGACAAACTTGCGGTACAGTTTTTCTCCCAGTTTCCTGCTTTCCTTCACGTTTTGACTGCGTTGATTTTGTTTGGGGTAGCCCTTTTTAATTTTACATGATAACAATTACATATTGTATTTCCCCTGATCTTTTCTATTTCTTCTTTGGTCATAAACTCTTCCCTTATCTGCACATCTGACCGGTAATTTTTTACATGCTCCCCAAATTCACTCATGGTATTATCACCCTTTGGGAAATTATTTAGGTAATCTAAGGTTTTAGAGGTTGTCTGGGGCACTGAGAGGTTGCACAGATGACTAGCCTTGGCTCCCTCCCCAACCTGTGTCAGAGGGGACACTGAACACAGCTTAACCTTCCTCTAAAGCTTGCAGGGCTGAGCTGCCCAACAGGTCAGAATGTTCGTTGATTGATTGGTCTGGCCTGGCTTCTGAGATTCCAGATCAGCTTTGCCCTTGATTCTGGTTTGTCATCTGGCCTCGAGATAGATAGTTTTTATTGTGTGCACTTTTTTTTGGATTTTTTTGGAGGGCAGTTGGGGTTAAGTAACTTGTCCAAGGTTACACGGCTAGGTTTTTTGTTTGTGTGTGTTAAGTGTCTGATGCCGGATCCAAACTCAGGTCCTTCTGACTCCAGGGCCGATGCTCTACTCACTGCGCCACCTAGCTGCCCCAATTGTGTGCACTTTTAAGTTTAGGGATAGAGTTGTGTGAAGAAACTCTTACTCTCCAGGCTTTCTTCCCTGTTAGAGTAGATCTTTAGAAGGACCTTGGAAAGACTATTTTTGTCTTTCCTTGTTTCCCCAATCTTAGCCCAGTCTCTGGAATATAGTAAGCTCTTGGGGGGAAGGAGGAGCCTGTTGACTTACTGTATAGAATGACTAAGCTCTAATGTGGTAAATGTAAGTATTTTATTAAATTAAATAGGTTAACATTGAGTAGTTAAATGACTTGACCTTATGGTTTTTTAAGTGATAGTTAAGGATGACATATCATTTCCCTCAAGTATGGTGTATCTAATAAATTTTGCTGATAGCTTGGGAGATGTGATTTTGTGACTTAACCTGGCATTATTTTGTGTTTCTATGTGATACCATGTTGTTAGCATGTGTTTTTTATTTATTTTGTCATTGAGATTGTGTATCATTTCTCAGCAGCAATCACTAAAAACTTTTACTTGTGTTTGCTATTAAGGATCGTGCTCTTTTCACCTGCTGAAATTATTCAGGAGAGGTGTAATGAGGAGGTTAGTGGCCAGGCTGAGACAGAGGGGTAACGAGAGGAAATTGTCCATCAAGGAAAAGAAAACCAAGTCACCTCTCTACAGATAGTATGCTGGTCAAGTGCAAAGAGCAGTATCACCTGAAAAGTAAAGAGGAGCATTGGACATAGCAGTCCAGATGTGCTTCACCTGGTGCCAGAGGTGCCTTTAGAATGTCCGACCCTATAAGTCTAATAGCATCAATGCAGCAAAGTCAATCCATTTCCATGCCGACTCTGTCCTGTCATGTTTCCTCAGGTTCCTTTATGAGCTGTAGAGTACTTTTATTTGTAAAACTTGATTTTCTATTATTTTCAAAATTTAAGCATTATTTTCGAGGTTATTTCCATGTATGTGTTTCCTTGAATGAGCCCTTGTTCATGCATGTGATATTCTCTTCTCTTAAATTCTGAATCTTGATTGCTTTATGTATGGGTTTTCCTTCAAAAGGATTTCTGTGGTTAGGTTTTGGTCTCAGATTTGAAACCTGGATATAGACTGAAATTTAGAGGGGAGAGCAAGAGAAGCCATAAGAAGAAAACTACCTGGGGAAAAGGATTTGATTCAGAGATTTGAGAGGGGAGTTTTGGTAAATTGGCACCACCTCTTGGGTCAACATTTTAGACCAACAAGCTTTGATTACAGAAGAAAGAAAAGGACCAGCTCTGCCAAAGCATTCCTACTACTTGTTGGGAGAAATGCTGCCCAGGGTGGGTTTGTAATTTGGAAAGTACCGTGGTTCCTGGCATCCTGAGGAGTTCTCCCTTCTCTTTCCAGTGTGAGAAAATTGAATGTAAAGTGATGAATCCTTTTTTATGATCTCTCTGTAAGCTATTCTGTTGAATTGTATGTGGTCTCAAAGGGCCAGAAAGTTGTTGGGCCTTTTTATGGCTTCCTTGCCCAAGAGAGCAGGGCAGTGAAGGGGCTTGTGGAGGAGGAATGTTTTTTTGTTTTGTTTGGGTGGCTCTGCATGGAGGAAACTCACTCCACCCTTGGAAATGGACTGATCCTCGGGATTTTCCAAGAGGTTAAGGGGATTCCTTATCCAGGGTTACCTGGCTCCTCATGGCTGCCATGAAGGCCTTGAATTTCTCATCTTCCTGACTCTGAGATTGCTTCTCTGTCTGTGACCATATGCCTGCCTGGTACATCACATTTGGGGAGTCTGACCTGGAGAACTGAGGAGCGTTTGTTCTGAACTGTGCTGTAGTTCTTACAACCTCAATAAGATGTTTAGACAGTTTCCCCAAAAGGAACCAGTGTCATTAGAAATGGTAGTTTGCTTTCCAGGCCAACTCCAAATGATTTAATCCGCAGTTTTAAAAAAATGTACTTGCCTAATAGAACTCTAGAATCTAACTCTTTTTTTTCTGTACCATTTCAGTTCATCGAGTGTTTATGTAGTGCCTGCTGTGTACTAGCTAGGCACTGTGCTGGGTGCTGAGGATTCAGACAGAAGTGAAGTGGGGTCTGCTTTCAAGGAACTGATTTGCTATTTGAGGGGGAAACACCATGTATACACATAAGTATAAAGAATAAGTATGTATATACAGACATAGACCTAACATAGAGTCAATTCTAAGATGAAGGTCTAGGTGGAGTATGAAGGATGTTTGTTAACAGCAGAGCTGAGTGTCCCAAGGGCTCAGTGAAAAGGTAGAGGCATAGAGATACTGTTGTAACTGGGCAGTGGTGGGGGGGAGCAGAACAATGGTTTGTCTTACTCTGTCGAAAAGGCAATGTTGATTCTCAGTCCCTAAGGGGGAGAATAAGAAATGGTAGGGAAAGGATATTCAGGCCACTTGTCCACTCCCTGGCCTGATCAACCAAGCTGTTCAGGGAGGAATGAGACCGAGGTGTGTTTGAGATCTGTCTGTCTTTTCCAGTCCAGGCCAACTCAGCCAGAGAACTCACTCCAGCGATGGGGAGAGTGGAGAGAGCAGGAGGGTCTTTGTTCCTAGAATGGGAGGCACAGGTGGGTAACTGTGTGGTCCCAGGCAAGAGTCAGTGAAGTCCTTGGGCCTAGCTGTTTATAGAAGGGACTGGTCAGCTCCATTTGTTCACCTGGAGAGGGCAGCTTTTTGGAATTCCCTATGTTGGGGTCATGTGTCTGAGGTCCCAGCAAGGAGGGAGACCCTGGGTGGTGACGAGGGAGCTTGTAGAGGTTGGCCAGTAGAAAGAGCCCTGGATTTGCCATCAGAGGATGTAGGACAAGACCGTTCAGTCCTTCAATGAAAAAAACACTTGTTTAGTGCCTACTATATGCAGAGAAGCAGGTGGAGTCTGGGAGCAGGCAGCCACATTAGAAACAAGGAATTAGGAGGGAAGAACAGCAGTCCTGGGGACGTCCTCAAGGGAAGGAGGAGGTGGGGCAGCAGAGTCGGAGGCCTGCTTCTCATCCGTGCCCTGCCTTCTTCGCTGGGGTGACTTTGGGCGAGTCTCTTCTCTCTAAAATGAGTGGCTTGGTCTCCATGGCCTTTAAGGTTCCTCTCAGCTGTCAATGAATGGCCATGTATTGACAGTGAGGGCCATCCCAGGAGTTCCACTGGTATCTTAGATATCAGGAGAACACAAGGAAGGCTTCTCTCTAGTCCCCTGGGAAGGGCATAAGTATTTATATAGCACCTGCTATGTGCTAGGGGCTGGGCTGAGCACTTTACAAATGGCATCTTGTTCGATACTGTTATTATACCCATCTTACTTGCCTGGGGTCACAAAGAGGCTGGGTTTGAACTCAGGTCTTCCTGAGTCCAGGTTCAATGCTTTATCTTCACCTAGTTGCCTCTTGTGATAAGTTTATGTGAAGATATGGACAAGAGTTTTGAAGGTTGGGCAGGTATGTTTCAGTTGTGATCTGTCTTGTGGGATAAAGTGACAGGGTCTTTGGAGTACTTGCCATGGTGCCCTTTTCTCCTTGGGTCTTCATTCCAAGCATAATTCAGTAGGTAGTGAGCAAGGGAGTGAAGGGATCTTCCTGTATATTAGGAAAGTTCCTCTAGAGCAGCATGAAGGGTGGGCTGGGGGCCTGGGTGCTCCTTTTAGTGATTGGTGGGGAAACTCATAGAGGGGTCATGAGGCTTGAGCTAGAGAAGAGGCTCCAGTGATGTTTGGTACTAGTGGATACGACTTGGTTTTGTTTATTTTTCAGCAGGAATTCTTACATCACAGACCTAATCCTGACCATTGTAATAACTGTCTCATGTTTTCTTCTTTCAACAATATTGAAGTTTTTGATATTTTGCAAAAGTTTTTGTTAAAAGTTCATACCATTGCAGTCAATTAAAATAAATTTGTCACTAGATTGATCATTTTATGATACTTAAATCTATTGGAAAAGCTTGCTTAAAAAGAGTTCCTTTGGGGATCCTTCTGGACAAAAATGTCAGGGAGGTCCTATATCATTTCTGTCTTCCCTCTATTATTTTCCCTTTTTTCTCCCCCACAGTGTTAGGAGGGAGCTGGAGCCACAAGCAGCTTCTCCCTGTGACCTTTGGTATGTCTGGGAACATGCCGGTTGCTGAGTTTCTTTTATCTCTCTCTGTTTTTCCCCTCCTAAAGGCCTCACAAGCAGAGGAATGGCATCTTGCCAGTTTAAAGTGGGTAGGAACCTGAGACAACCAGGCATTGGTCCTATGTCCTTATTTGTCATTGGAGAGAATTGAGGCCTCAGTTTGATGAAGCCTGGGAGGTTCCTGTGTGTGGTTCTTGTCAGAATAGTCTCTTTGTATTTGTCCAGGCATGATGGCAGGGGGCAGAGCCCAGAATCTGTTTTCCAGCTCTTCCTGCTTCTTGACAGAATGATAAAAATCAGCTTCTTGGGCAGAATGTGAGACTTTGAGCAATAAACATTCCCTATAAGAACACCGATGACTTCGGAGGTTAGGAACTGCGAAAAAATCTTTTTCGGGGTCATGATTATAGATTTGAAGAGCTGCCATACAGGTGAATAGTAGGCATCACAGTTGAATAAATAACTTGGTAATTAGTTTTTTCAGTACATACATATTTTTATTGGATTTGTAAATCTGATAATTTGTTGTCTAAGTGAGAACTGGATTCTAAAAAACCAAGCAAGACTTTTGCATAATCATAGTATGCTGAGTTAATGGATAATTGAAACACACATTCTTTCACCAAAGCAATAGATATATCATGATGAAAACTTTTGTAATTTGTTTGAGGTAGTTGAAAAAAAAAGAATTGGATGACATTAGAAACAGTGGCTTATGTAGCGGGACAGTAGTGACCATTTGAAATTATGAGATCCTTAAGAGGACTGTTGTGATAAATGGGGAGGTTTCTTTTTGAGGCCTGGGATTGGCCATCATTTGGCTGGCTCTTGGATAGCATGCTTAGAAGTGATTTGGTCTTTTTTAGATCTTCTTAGTAGAACAGTGTTCAGCACCACAGAGAGATCACAGAAAGGCTGGAAAAAAGCCCAATGAATTTGGCAAAGGAATGACCTGGAAGAAAGCAGTTTCTGTCAAGTAATAGACATGGGAGCCAGGTGTCAAGGGGGGGCAAGTGTGGTAAGAAGCATTTGGGTGAATTTGAGGGGATAATAAAGAAGAGGCAGCCTAGTCACTGGCATATATTATAGCCCACCTGGGTAGAGAGGGGAAGTGGATGACAAGGCTGGTATGAGATATCTTAGTGATAGGCTACTGCAATGAGCCAGGCATCTGCTAGGACTTGCTCTCTCTGTCTAAAGCAGAGAACCTCATAATTTAGGGATTTCCCTTAATGATAAATTTGTCCTTTAAATGGTGAGAGGAGCAAGGAGGCCGACTTTTTCTGGACCTTCTCTCACTAAGAAGCTATGCAAATGCTAGATTTACTACTGTCATTACTACTATTGGTAAATAAGTGTTTGTTGAATAGATGAATACTTTTTATGGCAAGAAGAAAGATATGGGTAGGACATTCATATTATTAGGTGAATTTGAAAATGATTAAATAGACCCAGAGAATATTTATTAATAGTTCATTGTCAGCTTATAAGAACTTTCCTTGTTTAGTAAAACTATGAGCTTATCCTTGACTCTGTTCTGTTCTTAGCACTTTTTTTTTATAAGTGCCTTGGATAATGGCCTAGTTAGTAGACACAACCAAATTTGCAGATGGCATAGCTGAAAGTGAGCCAGAGGCAGAGTGGATAGAGTGCTGGTCTTGGAGTCTGGAAGACCTGATTTCTAATTTGTCTTTTGACAAAGTGTTTTAATCTCTGTGAGGCTCACTTCCCTCATTTGTAGGTTGGGGTAATCTTGGCAGCATGAATCTTACAAGGTTATTGTGAGATGTTATATTTAATGTTGGCCAACCTTGAAGTGCCACATCAAGTCTGCTCTGTCTGTCTTGTCTCATCACCCCTGGCCCCCCCCCCCCCCCCAATCCAGGCCAAACATGCCCAGTTCTTTTAGCCCATCCTCACCTGCCGGACAGAAGCCCTGTCCTTGCCCTCCTTTGGACATTATAGTTGGTTTTCTTAACTCTTGACTCCCAGAGACAAACACAAATCTCCAGTGGAGGCACGTGGTAGTTTTTTGGCTGCCATACCACACTGCTTACTTGTATTGGGTTGGCGGGCCACCAGACCCCCAGATCTTTCTCAGAAAAGTTGCTGGGATACAAAGATCCAAGACAGTCCCAAGGGACTTATGATGAAGAATGCTGTCCACCCTCAGAGGAAGAACTGATGGAGTCTGAATGCAGACCAAAGCATTTCCTTCCTTCCTTCCTTCCTTCCTTTCTTCCTTCCTTCCTTCCTTCCTTCCTTCCTTCCTTCCTTCCTTCCTTCCTTCCTTCCTTCCTTCCTTCCTTCCTTCCTTCCTCCCTCCCTCCCTCCCTCCCTCCTTCCCTCCCTCCCTCCCTTTCTCCACAAAGTGACTAATATGGAAATATTTTACATGATTGCATGCATATAACCTATATCAATTGCTTACCTTCTCAGGGATGGAGAAGGGAGGAAGATAATTTGGAACTCAGAATTTTTTTTAAAAAAATAATGTTAAAATTGTATTTATATATAATTGGGGAAAAATAAAACATTATTTTAAAAAAAGAAAAGAAAGGTTGTTGGGTTTCCATACCTCCTCTAACTTATAGGTGTGAAATAGATTTTTTTTTTTTTTGTGCCCAAGCACAAGACTACATTGATTACTATTAAGTTTTGTCCCATTTGATTGAACGCAGTGCTGTAGTCTGCCAAGGTCCTTTTGGATGTGGACTCTATTATCTAGCCTGTTAGGTATTTCTCCCAGTTTCGTGTTTTTGACAGGTGTGATGAGCATGTCCTCTGTGCATTTGTCCAAGTCCCTAATAAAAAGGATAAGCAGGAGAGGTCAAGCAGACCCCTGGGCCATTCTCCTGGAGTCATCCTTCCTTGCTGACACTGATCTAGCTAGTTGTGACTACATTGAGTTTTGTCTACTCTGTATCTCTTCATCTTCTCTTGTGAAAATACTATGAGATGCTTTGTCAGAAATTAATATGAGATGCTTTGTCAGAAACTTGACAGAAATCCAGGTGACTAGATGACATTGCCTTTATCTATAAGTTTAATAATCTTGTAAAAAAAAGTAAGTTTAGTTTGGCACGACCTGTTCTTGTAAAGATACTTTGGTTGTTTACAACATTTCCTTTTTAAATGTAACCAGCTGCCTCTTTAGTGATCTGTTCTAGAATTTTCCCAGGAATCAAATACTGCTAATGGTCCCACCCAGCATCCTCTTTAAGACTTTCCAGATGAGTTGACATTCTAAACTCCTATTGCTTTTGGTCATCTCCATTTGCAGTTAAGTCAGACGGTTGCTGTCCAAGGTGCTTGCTGGACTATTCTGGTCTTCTTGTTGTGGCACTTCATTTCAATTGGTTAAACTTGGATAATGGAATACTCAGTGTTGGCATCAGTTCTGTTGTCCATTTCCCATTTTTCTTTTTCAATTACTTGTTTAGATAATTTGGTTTTTAATCTTTTTAGTTTTGCTCCATATCTTTTTCTCATTCTTTTTCTTGTAATTTTTAAAATAAATTCTGGTTTTATTTATGACTAGTTTCATGATCCTAGATTTAGAGCTGACAGGGCCTTTGGGCTTATTTAATTCAAACTTCTCATTTTAGAGATTAGGAAATGAAGACCTTGAGAAGGGAAGTGACTTGGCCAACATCTCACAGGCCCCGAGAGTCAGAGCTAGGACTGGATCTTCCCACTCACCATGAATGAACCCTAGGGTAGCTCTCTTACAGCAATTCTTTGGGCTGTCAAAAGTCAAGTCTCTTTTTTTATACTTTGTGCGGTCTGGGGCTCTCTGTGCTCAGTGTTTTTCATTTATTTTTCTAAAGGTTGTATTCATGTGAGAGTACACCCCCTTTTTGTGTCCTGAACCCATCTGGCAGCAGTCTGGTGAGCCTCTGGCCCCCTTCTCAGAACTGAGTTTAAAATGAATAAAATAAAATACATAGTATTACAAGGAAAAGCAAGTATATTGAAAGACAGTTGTCAGAAGGCCAAAAAAAAAAAAAAACCAACCCAACCCAAGATAGAACCCCTGTTTATAGATCAATTCTTAGGTCAAGCCCATCTGATAGAAAATGTGGGATTTCTGTCTAGTCTCCAGGTCTTTAACTTCTCTTATTTCTTTTTCCTGAGCTGTATATTTATTACCATCCTTCCCATTTCCTGTCTTTCAGCTGGAGGGGTTGACCAGGTTCCTCATAGAATTTCTTAACCTTTTTGCCCTCGGCATAAGCTGCACAGTTTTCTTGGTGGTCTCTTTGTAAATATGTACCATTAATATTAGAGTGCTAGATGAGCTCATGTCCAGTGAAATACTTTTTCTTGTAGCTTCTGGGTGTGTTTAAACCTGCTGTACCAGCTCTTTTCTTTGTCTCTCCAAGGAGCATGTGGGACACATTACTGGAAAAGTCCATGTTAATCAGTTGCCTTGTGACTCCAGTCACCATCACCTCCGCCTTCCCTGTCCAAAGCACTGCTCCTTGGCCACCATTTCCCTCTAGCTTCAGTTTCCACTATTGGAATGGAAGCTTCTTGAGGTGAGGGACGGTTTTTGCTTGCTGGTTTGTTCACTGCTTAGCACAATGCGTGGAATCTAGTAAGGATGTAAAACATTTTTTTTTGTATTTTTTTAATTAAACAAATGCTTTATTAACTTCTGGTTTACATCATTCATTTCCACCAGATTATGAGTTACATTTTCCCCCATTTTTCCCTACCCACCACCCCAGAATAGCAGTCCCACTAGATATCCCCTCATCCAATATGCTCTCTCCCATATCTTCTCCCATACCACCCTCGACTTTGCCATTAGGGCAAGGTGAATCTCTGAGCCCCAATGCCTGGACATCTTATGAAACATTTAATTTTAAAACTTCAATTTTCAGACCCATTCCCTTCCTCCCTTGTCACCCACTCCCTCTGAGAAGATAAGCAATTCAGTGAGTGTTGTACATGTATAGCTATGCAAAACATTACCATAGTAGATATGTTGTAAAAGACTGTTTATATTTCCCTCCCACCCATCTCACCTCCCACCTGGTCCATTCCCTACTTTGATCCTGTCCCTCTTTGATAGTGGGTACATCCAACCTCCCCTCCCCCCAGAATGCCCTCCCCTCCATCATCCCCCCTCTCATCCTCCTTTCCCCTACTCAGGAGAGTGAGTGAGGGTAAGATATTCCATTTAGTATGTATGTGATTCTCTCCTTGAGCCAACTTCAATGAGAATATGCTTTTGCCTTTTTGCCTTCCTGTTCTTCCCCTCCCCTGCAACTACTTCCCCTTGCCTCTTCTACATGAGATAGTTTACCCTACCCTGTCTCTCTCCATCTCCTCTTGCCACTTTCCTCTCTCACCTCTTGACTTCACCCCTTAAGAATCATTCCTTCCTTGGGGCGGCTAAGTGGTGCAGCGAGCAGAGCGCCGGGCCCGGAGCCAGAAGGACCCGAGCTCAGATCCGGCCCCAGAAGGACCCGAGCTCGGATCCGGCCCCAGACACCCAACACACAAACAGAAACCCAGCCGTGTGACCCCGGGCAAGTCACCCAACCCCAATTGCCCTCCAAAAAAAAAAAAAGAATCATCCCTTCCCATCAAATTCAAATTGTGCCCTCTATCCATGTATATCTGTGAACATATGCCATGTACCCTTCTTCAATTATTTTCATAATGAGAAAGGTTTCATCAGTCACAGTTATTGTTTTTCCATGTAGGAATGTAAATAGTCCAACTCTGATAAGTTCCTTTTGATTTCTTTTCCTTGATTACCTTTTCAGGCATCTCTTGCTTCTTATGTCTGAATGTCAAATTTTCTATTCAACTCTGGTTTTTTCATTAAGAATGCTTGAAAGTCCTCTATTCCACTGAATGACCATATTTTCCCCTGAAACAAGATACTCAGTTTTGCTGGGTAGGTGACCCTTGGCTTCAATGCCAGCTCTTTTGCCCTCTGGAATATCATATTCCATGCCCTTCTATCCCTCAGTGTAGAAGCTGCCAGGTCCTGGGCTATTCTGATTGTGTTTCCAAAATATTGAAATTGTTTCTTCCTGGCTGCTTGTAGTATTTTCTCCTTGATCTGGGAGTTCTGAAACCTGGCTATAATATTCCTAGGAGTTTTCTTTTTGGGATCTTTTTCAGGAGGTGATCGGTGGATTCTTTCAACCTCTTATTTCCCCCACTGGGTCTAAAACATCAGGGCAATTTTCCTTGAGAATTTCTTTAAGGATGATTTCTATGTTCTTTCTTTGATCATGGTTTTCAGGTAGTCCAATAATTTTTAAATTATCTCTCCTGGATCTATTTTCCAGGTCAGTGGTTTTTCCCATGAGATATTTCACATTGCCTTCTATTCTTTCATTTGTTTGGATCTGTTTAACAGCATCTTGATTTCTCATAAAGTCACTGGCTTCCATTTGCTCCAGTCTAACTCTGAAGGAATGAATCTCCTCAGTGAGCTTTTGAGATTCTTTTTCCATCTGGCAAATTTGGCTTTTTAAGGCATTCTTCTCCTCATTGCCTTTCAGAGCCTCTTTTGCCATTTGAGTTAGTCTATTTTTTAAGGTGTTATTTTCCTCAGTCAGGCTGTTGACTGTCATTTCATACTTTTCTTGCATCTTTTTCATTTCTCTTCCCAGATTATCTCCTACTTCTCTTATCTGCTTCTTAAGGTCCTCTATGGCCTGTAGCCAGCTTGTATTTTCATTTGGGGCTTTTGGTGCAGGAGTTCTGACCTCACAGTCCTCCTCCTGTTCCATGCTTTGAGCCTCTTTGCCCCTAAAATAGGAGTCCAATGTTGAACTTTTCTGTTTATTTTGTTTCATTTGCCTAGGCATGTTGCCGCTTAATTACTTGCTTTTGGGGCTTGTTGCCACAGTAGGACTCTGCCACCAGACAGGGGAGCTTCCGCCCAAATGTGGGGTCTTCACAACTTCCGCCAGTTGGGTGGCCTCTGTAAAGCCTCCACCCACTCTGGCAAATTGGATACCCACCCCAAACTTCCCCCCCAGACCACAATCCAGATCCAGGCAGTTTAAAGCAAGAGCAATTAACCCCCAGACTGATTGCTGGATCTTCCTACAGTTCGCAGACCAGGAGCTAGAGCCACTACTGATGCTGCAAAATGGCTTCTGTGCAGCTGTTTCTTCAGCAGCTTTTTGCCCCCAGGGGAGGAAGCCACGTGTTCCCCAAATACTGGTCCCAAAGTCCATAGGGCACTAACCTCTCACTTTGTCCTAGGCATATCTGTGCTGATAATTCTGGAATCACCACAATTGCTGGTGTTCTGGGCCACCCTGGGGCTAAAACCGCGCACCTGGGCTCGGCTCTGCGCGTTGCGCTGTAGGTTCCCAGGGCGCTGTGCTGCCTGCTCTCAGAGCGCTGTGCTGGCCGCTCCCTGCAGGGCTGCTGGGCTGTCCTCAGCAGGAGGTTAGCTTCTCTGTGCTGTTCTGTGGGTGCTGTGGCTCCAGAAGCTGTTCGGAGTCCCCTTTCACTTTATTTGAAATTAGTGCAGAGCACATTGAAAATGCTGTTTCTACTCCGCCATTCCGCCCTCACCCCATGTAAAACATTTTCAAACTGATTATTATTTTTCATTCATCCATTCCTTCATCCTTCCACTTAGCTGCCTTTTTCTTTCTTTTAGTTTTGTTTATGGCAAGAATGTCAGGATTGTTATGATTCAGGTCCTGCAGCATGACTGTCCTCTCACTCTTAATGGACATGTATCTCCCATTTAGAGGACCAACAGATTGAAGTGTGGTCAGTGTCTAAAAACTGCTCTCAGCGCCCTCTGCCCCCTTTTTAGACACTGCCACAAGGAAGGAAAGGAGCAGGCATTTATTAGGCCCTTGCCTACTGTGTGCTAGTCATTGTGCTAAATGCTTTACAAATATTGTCTCATTTGATGCTTGCAGCCACTCTGGGAGGTAGGTGCTATTATCATCCCAGTTTTGCAGTTGAGAAAACTGAGGCAATCTGAGGTTAACTGACTTGCACTCTATCCATGATGTCACCCTAACTGCCTTGCTTCCACCTGCTGCAGAAACAAAAGGGCAGGGCCAGTCTGAGAACAGTTGTGTTTTTCATTATTCTATTTGTTCTTATTTTAATTAGCACATTCATTTTATCTAAGTGCTTGAAAATAGGTAATCTTTGTTGTTTAAATGTTACTTTTGAAATAGCCTTTATATTATTAACTCACTTAGCAAGCTGTTTCTTTGTAGATGTTGCACACCTAAATATATCCCCACCTATGTTTGTCTTGTATTGCCCTAAATCAAAAGTAATAGAATAGTCAGTAAAGTCAGTAAGTGCCTCCTCTGTGCCAGGTTTTGTGCTGAGCACTGCACTGGCCGTACAAAAAGAGACCCAAGACAGCCCCTGCCCTCAAGGATAACCTGGTCTAACGGGGGAAGGCAACATCCAAACCAGCATCTAAAGGCTATTTTAGTTGGGCCTTGAAGGAAGCCAGGAGGGGGATAGATGGAGGGATTGTGTTGTATGCATGGGGAGCTCCAGGTTAAAGGCCTAGAGCCTAGAGATGGAGTGTCTTAGTCCTGGGACAGCCATTGGGGAGTGAAGTGTGAAAAAACTGGAAAAGAAGTGGTGAGGCTGGGTTGGGAAGGGCTTTGAATGCCGAACAAGACTTTGGGTTTGATTCTGGAGGCAAAAGGGAGCACCTAGAAGCTATTGAGTAGGAGGTGACATGGCCAGACCTGCACATTTGTGAGGAAATGTTGCAAGTGTATTTTATTTGTTAAACTTTAGAGTTTTATTTCTTCAGTGTTTTCCTACTTCAAATCAGTTTTACTGTATAAAGCTTCTGTACTTTATAAGAGTGATCTTTCTCATAGACCTGAGAATGGACAGTTTGTGGGGGTTTGTTGTCTTGAGTAGATAATACCTGCCACAAAATAGAAGGTAAAGAAGTGTATCTTGGTTGATTTCTGAAACCTTGGCAGAGCAGTAATGCTCTTACCATTTTCTTACTGATTAACCTCCATTCTACACTCTTGTTTCACTCTAACCTAATTCTTTTTTTTCCTATTATGACTCAACTTCCTCTGTTTTATAGTTTCAGGAATCATGTGATAACTTTTTGTTTTGCAAGTTGATTATGGTTCCAAATGGCTTGAAGAGATCGTGCTGACATGATAGAAGTGAAGTGAGCTAAAAGGTCAGCTTTTTAAAAAGAGAGACCTTGAAATAGTATAAACATACGATTTCTATGCACTTTAACCACAAATTAATTTCAGTAAACTGATCAAATATAGCTGCTTTATCTTTACATGAAAATTTCTGCATTATATGATATAAGAATTTTTTTTTAGAAAATTACATTACATTAACTACTGCTCTGCTTCTGCTACTTGCTGATATTCTTCTGTGATCCTCACCATAGCCCTGTGAGATAGCTAGTACAGATTTATTCTTTAGCTATCCCCATTTAAGGGGAAGATAAAAAGGGATTTGTGCCTGGTAAGAAACTGGATTGAAATCCAAGTTCCTGCAAACTGCAGATCTAGCCCTCTTTCTATAATGCCAGCCTGCTTCTCTAAACAAAATGAAATTTTAAAATCTCCAAAGGCAAAAGAGGACTAAGACAGTACTGTTGTATTTTTAAGGAGTTATTTATAGATGTTTATGATTTTACCTGTGGGGCAGCTTTGGCCATCTTTATTTTCTGTAGCTACAGTCCTTCCAGAATAAAATTTTGTAATCTTTTATGACTTGTCCTGTGTTGCCCCAGGGAAATTTTTGACTTCCCTGAGATGCTCCCTGAAGCAGTAGCTAATGCTAGTTTGATAGACCCATTGCCAGGCAGCAATTAATTTAAAAGATTAATCTGTTTTATTTTAAAGCTTGCACATCATTTGGTTGGATCTCTGAATGTATTTTCTAATGGAAACAATGACCATGATGGCGAGGCTTCTGCAGAAGCAAATCATTTAGCCTTTTCTGTAAGTGAGACGCACCTGGTAGGCAGGAGGTGCAGCAGATAGGAGTTTGTGTCAAGAATCTGGAGGGGCATGAAGCCTACTGTGTGTTTAAATCTAGATAGATATATCCCTAGGTTGGATCATAGGCATGCCCCAGGATTGGCTTCCCTGCTTTACTTTCTATTGTTACCACCTATCACTTCTGACCTGGAAAATTCTCCCTCCCTCTATTGCTGCAGAACAGAATGTGGAAACACATTCAGGCCTGGAAGGAATCTAGTGCAGCTCCTTTTTGAAACAGGCCCAGAGATGTGCTGTGATGTGATCAAGGTCTCATAAGCTTCAGATCTGGGATTCAGACTTAGGCCATCTGATACTGAATTCAAAACATTTCCCGCTGTTGGTCTTGACTTTGAAGCAAACACCTTGATAGATTTGTTGAGGTATTCTGAGTATTTTTATTGCTAGTGCCAGTGGTTCAGAGCAAAAAAGGTTTCTTCTTCCTCTGGTTCCTCTTTTGCTTATCACACTGACTGTAGGGAAGCTGATAGGGGCTTTTTTGAGGCCACAGTGGGAGGGTTCACTTTCTCACAGAAGAATCAGGCTGGTTCTTTGGAGACCTTGGCTAGAACAACTGAAACCCTGCCTTTGCTTAGGAACATAGCCAGGGAGCATCTGGTGAAGGAGAGCGAAATTCCATGCTTCAGCATGGGGGTGGGAAGGGAAGGGAATTTCCTCTGATCACCAGGTCATCACTTTGGGGCAGCTGTTTCAAGGTGGTTGATCATTTTACTGACGTGGGTATTACAGACATAGTTGAAAATGTTAGGCTTGGGGGAAATAATGAGCTTAGAAGTGGTTTGGTTTTAGATTGGGTTCAGATCTGCAAGAGGATCAGCTGGGTTTGCTTCTGGGGAGCATGTTCTGCAGGGAAGAGTCTTGGACTAGTCTCCCACTGCTGGGTCCAGATCCTGCTCCTGACTCTTCTGGGGCTGGGGGTATGGTCATCCCGTCTGAGTGTTGGTTCCTGTATTTGTGCAGTAAGGCTAGAAATACCCAGCATACAGGAGGATCGGGGCGGGGGGGGGGGGGCATAGGGACAAGGTTTTGATGATAACAAAAGGCCTTTTTGTTTTTAAGATGTAGAGCCATAAAGTCATAGAATTTTAGGGCTAGGAAGAACCTTTAAATTAGTAAAAATCCTTGCATTATTACAGTTGAAGAAATTGAAGCTACAAGTTGAAGGATTTCTTCAGGTCTGTAGAGCTAGATGGTGCTTTAAGTTAGAATGAGAATTTAGGCCTGTTGATTTCCAGTACTGAGCTCTGTGTCTGAGACCCAAGTTCTTTGTCTTACAGCTTAGCTAAATGAAGTATCTCCAGAAACACTGCACGAGACACTTATAATCCAAGTGAGTATTTAGAACTAACCCAAAAGTTGTCAGGTCTGAAGACTACCTTGGTTGCTCTAAGTCTTTCTAAATCTCATTGTTAATTTTGAGTGTGTCCACTGTGCTTTGTAGAATTTAAAGATGATATTTTATCAGATAGGTTGTTAATGTTGTACACAGCAGAGAAGGCAGAGACCCTAGTCAGGGAAGCAGCAGTATCCTGTAGGAGAAAGAACCCTAGAGTTTGGGGGAAGAGGAAAGCAGGGCTGATGTGACCTTGTCATAGGGTGGTTGGTAAAGAGGTTGGCTGGGGTTCCTAAGTATCTTTCTCTTGGTGTTTTTCTTAGTGTATTTTTTCTTTCACAAGTCCTCCTGAGGGGTGTTGGGGGCCTATGTTTCCTGTCAAGTCACCCAGAGTTTTTCAACATGACGAAATCAATGGAATTTGCGTATGATGAATCTGTATCCCAAGATCAGGAATTATGTCGTTGGGACATCTGGAGCTTTTCTTTCGTCCTTAGGTTATTTCTGTTTTTTTGTTACTGAATATGGAACCCTGCCAGGGGTGACCTGAGGCTTCTGAGTCCTGGGGTCTGAGGGACATGTGGGCAGGAAGAGAAACTGGGAGGAGCTTATAATACCTGGGATTCCACACCATGTCATTTGCTTTAATTGGCAATTCTATCTCAGGTCTCTCTTCTCTGAACTAATATTTTCACCTCCAAACTTTATCCTATCCCAGCATCCCTTGGTCAGCCCCACCCAATTCTCCTTGCTATGGACAGTGACTGCTTCAGCATATCCCTGAGTGGAATGAAGTATCATCAAATCAAAGGGTACCATAGAGCTGAAACCTTTTTTTTCAAATGGTACAAGTCCTGGTCCCTCATACTGTGACCTAACCTCAGGTTAAGGGAGCTGCAGTGCTCAGGAGGAGACAGAGGGCCCAGCAGCCACAGGAAATAGGCACAGAGATGGGAGACTGAGGAGGCCACTTTGGATTATCTGATCTATGGGAAGGGCAAGAAGAGTATGAGATGTGGCTGGGAAGCTAAATCGGTGAGAGTCATGATGGTTTCATTCTTTGTGCTTGTTGCCTTCCCCTCAGCCCAGCACCTGGTATTGGTGGTTTTCAGGATTTGGAGGGCTATTATCCATGAGGAGAGGCTCAGGAAATTCCTCCTCCTGGGAAGATATGGTGGGACTTTGTAACTGGTAAAAGCCCTGGTATTTGGAAGCACATTTCTAAGCATTAGATTTAGTCGGCAACTGTTAGCAACACTGTTTTGGTCTCCAAAGATGTGTATATAGTTAAAAGGATATTGGGTTGTAGAATAATGCTTCTGAATGCCTTTTCATTTGAATAAAAGTCTGTAGTCATAACTGTCTTCTATCCCATGCTTCAGTTTGCAGAGAGTTTAAGTTAGATCTCTCCTTTAAGATTCACAGCACCCTGTAGGTATCATCATCCCCATTTTACAGGTGAGACAGCTGAGCCTCACAGAGACTCAAGGACTTGGCCATGATCATGCAGCTCAGAGACGTTGAGCAGTCTTCCTGCTTTCACTGCCCTCTCTGGGTTAGCCTCACAGTTCTAGGAGCTTTTTTCTCCAGTGGATTTCAAACATTGCTTCCGCTGGCCATGGTGGCACATGTCAGGTGGCACTTTGGGGCTGATTTCCAGACTGCTTGCTCCGAAATTTCTAGTAGCAGTTCTGTTCCTGTCACTTCCTGGGTGAGAAGATTGAGGACCTCAGAGGCAGAGCAGCCAGGAGGAGGAAGTTCTGAGCTTTGCTGTTCTGGTGTTACATTTCCTTGACGTGTTTACATTTATGTGTGTGTGCGCGCGTGCGTGCGTGTGCACTGGATGGGAATAAAGAACTCATGCAGGGAGCTTCTAACTAAGCTACTGGGAAAGACCAAGGGGCTAGTTGCAGCTGACCTTTACCCAAGTTAAACTAAAGAAAATCTTTGTGTGTATCTATGATATGCAGCAGGAAAGGGGGAATGACTTTGGTTGAAGCTCTTTCTGATACCCCACACAGGTGTGCCATGTTTCTTTTACCAAGTAGCACAACTGTCATTTTATTTGGAGACGTTTTCCATATAAAGCAGAATTGGCTAGTTAACCTCGGGGTGGGGGGGAGTGGTGGGGTACAGTATCTGCTTAGACTTCAGCACTCAGATTAGGTAGCGTTTTTATAGCACTTGGGTGGATGTCCTCTTGTTTTATGGCTGTTCATCCCTTTTCTTACCCCATCTCTGGGTCACATCTGTCAGCCTTCTGATATACTGCTAGAACAGTGATGGAGGAAGTCACAGGGCTTTCCTTGATGGGCTCCCATTGCTACTTTAGCTCTTTGATTCACTTATCTCTCATTTCCCCCCGTATCTGTTCCAGACCTTCTTCTCTCCTGAAGTTTCCTTTGCTGTTTCCCACCTCCTTCTGAGAAGAGGACCTCCCGCAGCAGCTAACTGGCAAATTGAAGTGATTCATGCGGAGCTCTTCCCCTTCTCTATTCTCCCCAGGGGAGGAAGAAGTGGCTTGTAGCTACTTTAAAACAAGCCCCTCAAGTCTGTCTTCTTCCTGCATCTCCTCTCCCTTTCATGTTTCATCACATTTATATAACACAAGTTGTTTAGCTATTGCCCAATTGATGGGCATTCCCTCAATTTCCATTTTTTTTCCCAAAAGAGCTGATAATAAATATTTTTATACATAAGAGTTCTTTTCTTCTTTCTTTGGTTTCTGGGTCTGCTATAGATGTAGTAGTGCTGTATTAGGTTTGCTAGAATGCACATTTTAATAGCTTTTGGGGCATAGTTTCAATTGCTTTTCAGAATGACTGAACTAGTTCATAACTCCACCAATAACGTATTGATGTGCCTGTTTCCCTACAGCCCCCTCCACTTATAATTTTCCTTATTTTATCATCTTATCATATCTGATGGGTATGAGGTGGCACCTCAGAGTTGTTTTAATTTGCATTTTTCTAATCAGTAGTGATTTAGAGCATTTTTTTCCCCACATGCCTATTGATAGCTTGATTTTTTTTCCTCTGAAAATTTAGGCAGCTTTTTAAAAATGTCATCCTTATGGAGGGGATAGTAATCTTGCTATTATAAGGTATAGTGAAGTCCATGGTTTGATAGATTTAGAGGTAGAATGTACCTTAGAGTTTATCTAGTTGAACTCCCTCATTTTATGGATTAAAAAACACAAGTTCAGAGAAGTGAAGTGATTTGCTCGAGGTCACATGGGTTTGGTATCACCCAGGCCCAGCCTATATCTGAACAAAAGAATCTCCACTATAGCCTACCCAAGGGCTTCTCCTGTCCCACCAGGTAGACTTCTGGCAAGCCTGAGCCTTCTGAGGCAGCCTTTCTGCTGATGATTAGGAATTGCTTCCTGATGTTCATTCCAAATTTGACTCTTTGCAACTTTTGTCCATTTTTCATGGTTCTGACCTTTTTCGTCAAACAGAGCAAGACTACCCTTCTGCCACAACACGGTTCTTTGACCCTTGAGAATAACTCTCCGGTCCTCTCTGTGTCTTTCTTCAGGCTAAACAACCTGGGTCCTTCCACCAAGCATCTATTAACCTGGCCCTCATGTGGACATCTCTCTTTCCTCTTTTCCACCCCTCACTTATTCATGTCCTTCTCAAATTATCTCACTGATCTGAACATTGCATTGCAGATGTGAAATGGTAGGACTGCAGTTTAAACTCCAGTCATCAAACCAGAGCATCTCAGTTTGCCAGACACCTTAGAGACGAGCTGGTCCAGCAGCTGCAGTGCATCGGCCGAATCATTTCTCCTGTCACTTGGTGACACAGTCTCTCCTTTGGGGAGAGTTTTCTTTGATGAGCAGGGCTCGGGGGCACCAGGCCTGCACTCAGGAAGACTCGTTCGTGTTCCTGAGTTCTCTAACACTAGCTCTATGACCCTGGGTGAGTCACTTATCCCTGTTTGCCTCAGTTTCCTCATCTGTAAAATGGGCATAATAATAGCGCCTGCCTACCTGCCTGCCAGGATTGGGGTGAGGATCAGAGGAGATAATAATTGAAAGTACTTAGTTCTGAGCCTGGCACATAGTAAGCATTATTGAAATGTTAGTTCTTAGTTTTTCATTGTTATTTGTGGCTCATGGTGGCCTACCTCACCTTGCCATCTTAATGCATGGCGGAGGTAGAGTGAAGGAGTTGGTCATAATATCAAAGGGGGTGTCAGTAGTTTGAAGTAGTGTCCGTGTGGTCTGAGGGCAGGATTTGGGGTAGAAGAAGATGGTGAGCCTGGGGCCGACCTCATTGAGAAAAGAGGAAGGATGATTGGGGGTTGGGATACTACAGTCATCACCCCTGGGGTGGATAGAAAATTGTGGTTGAGTGTAGGGATTTCTGAGTGATAGAGCCAGAAGGAGGGCCTGGAAGTGACTGTGGAGAACAAGAAGTGTCTGGGGAGGAGGGCGCTGGGCGGATAAGCTGGCAGGTATCCTCATGGGCAGGGGACCAGGCCTCAGGCAGAGCTTGTGCCTGGGGAGGAGAGGGTCATTGGCCCCAGGGGCCAAGCCTAGTTACTCAATTCTTGTTTGTTGGAACTGGACCTTTGGGCTGGACCTGAAGGACAAACAGAAGAAGGAGGAAGTCAACAAGATAAGTAGAGAGGTTGGAAGGCCCATCTGGAGGCCGTTATTAAGTGCCTGGTCAGGCACTGGGCTGAGCTGGGCTCCAGAGAAGGTCCGAGGCAGTCCTGCTCTCCAGAGCAGGAAGGCCAGGGCCTAGAGTGAACTCCCTGAGTGAGGAGGTCACCCTCACTTGGCAGAGAAAGGCCTGAGAGTCAGGACTTGGGCCTGAAGAGGGATGAGGGTATTTCCTTGAAAAACCTTATTCTATGAAAACAAAAATTTAGAAAGGTGGCATTTTCATGCACTATTAGTAGTGGCTTAATTAGTAAGGCTTTCACATGTGTAAAGTGGGTTGAGTTCCTTACCTAGAGTCAGAAAACGTTTGTATTACTTACTCAGGTGGGAAGTGGGGGACCAAACCATTTAAACCTCTCTGAGCCTCAATTTTCCTTACTTATAAAATGGGAATAATGGCATCTTCCTCCCTGGGTTGCTTTGAGGATCAAGTCAGTATGTTGGTTTTAAAAAGCATAGAGGGGTGGCTAGGTGGCGCAGTGAGTAAGAGCACTGGCTTCGGAGTTGGGATGACCCGAGATTGAATCCGGCCTCAGAAAATGAGCACCCATACACAAATAATGACTGGCCATGTAACCTTGAGCAAGTTACTTAACCCCAATTGCTTTTAAAAAAAAATAATAAAATGGAAAGCATAGAAAGCTGTGTAAATGTTCACATTATCATAACTATTAGCCTTTTGTTGTGCTTTAGTCTTTTTTTTTCCCTGTTTTTCCCTGTAGTTTGTAACCCTACTTGGGGTTTTCTTCATAGAGATACTAGTTTGTCATTTTCTTCTCCAGCTCATTTTATAGGTGAGGAAACTGAGGCAGACGGGGAAGTGACTTGCTAATAAGTGTCTGAGGCCTGATTTGAAATCAGAAAAAGGGAATCTTCCTGACTTTTGGCCCCACACTCAGTCCACTGTGCCACCCAGCTGCCTGTTAGCCTGTAGATATCTGTTTCATTTCTCTCTTTTCTTACTGCCACAACTATTTACTCTGTGTTTCCTAAAGTTTTCACCTCAGATATACCCAACTTGTGCAGGCCTTCTGCTCCTCAGTTCCTATGTAGCTCCTCCTCTCTTGGGAAAAGCACTCTGTTCTGACAGAACAGTGCCTACTGTGTGCTGCAAAGCTCTAGGCTTGAAACTGGAGGTGTACTGATCCCAAACTAAGGAGTCCCTGTCCTCCTGGAGTTTTTGGAGCCTAAGAGAGACCTGAAAATAAATGCTGTAAAGTGCATGGAAAATGGGGGGAGGAGGTGACAGAGTGGAGAGAGACAAGGAGAAATGGAGAGAGACAGGGAAATGGAGAGAGGGAGGGAGGGAGAGATAGATGGAGGAAGAGAGAAAAGGCAGGAGGAGAAGAGAGAGGGGTTAAGTCAGTGTTGAGCAGATGGAAAAGCCTTCTCTGGGAGGGAGCCTGTGAGCCAGGCTGAGTCACATAGGGAGGAGGATTTAAAACCCTGCTCATTAAAATTTAGTAACTTTTTTTAAGACTGGTAGCTTGAGTTTTTACAAAGCAGTTGATTACTAGTATCAGTGTGGGTGTCAGGCCACATGTGGCTGCCTTAGACTTCTTTGGTCTGTGATGACTGAAAAGTAAGACTTTAGGTTTTTTGTTTGATTTTGTGTCTGCAGGATGTCAGAGAGGAGAGTTATGGATAAGTAAACTAATTTGCTCAGAGAATGCATATAGAACCAATGTTTTCTATGTCAAAATATTTATTTTTTTATTTTTATTTTTTGCTTTTTGGAGGGCAATTGGGGTTAAGTGACTTGTCCAAGGTCACATGGCTAGTTTTTGTGTTAAGTGTCTGAGGTTGGATTTGAACTCAGGTCATCGTGACTCCAGGGCTGGTGCTCTATTCACTTCTCCACCTAACCACCCCAAAATATTTTTCTTAAAAATTAGAAAATTCTTAAAATTGACATCTGGAAGGAATTTTTGTCCCCTCAGTGACTTTCCTTTGTAAAAGGAAAAAGTTAAAAGGAAAGTTAGAAAAATAATTGCAAATCAACAAAAACAGTTTTTTAGGGTGAAAAATGTATGAATGAAATCATGGTAAAATCTTGTTACTAAACAAAGGATGTTATATTTTAACTGAAATTATTGTCTGTGGCCATTTCTATCCTCTCTTACTTCCTCAGAGATATTGGTTCAGACTCAAATAGGAGGGAGATACAGTGATTTCTGAAGTAACATTTTAATTTCCTTTTAATTTCCAAAGTAACTTTTGGCTATAGGTTTTCTTCTCAGTAGCACTAATCTTATTAAAAGTCTTGTGAAGTTGGTCTTAAGTCTGTTTAAACCCACTCTCCTGATCTGTGTGTGCTGGTATTCCGGAAGTTCTGTATTCACTTTCCAAAAAGTACTGAATTTAAAATGAATTCATATTTAAATAGGCCTGTGTCCCCCATCTCCTTTTCCCCAGGCAGCTTGTGAGATGTACTGAAAGGAAGGAATGGGAAAGGTTAGAAAGGGCTTTCAAAGGAACCAGAATTGTCTCTTTCATCCTGGAAGCATTGGGGTGAATTGAATAAGAGTGTGTGATGACTGACCCATGGGTGGAGGGTGGCCCAGAGCAGAAGGGCCTTCAATTCAGCTTAGAGAGCAGCCTAGGAGCAGGTGCACTAATCCAGGTGTAAAGAGGTGGCAACCCAGGAGAAGTGTGTTCAAACAGGATGGAAAAGTGATGAGGTTGTGCGCCTGGGGGTCTGGGACGGCTTCGGTGCCCTTCACAGTACCAGGACAGTGAGGGAGGGAAACGTTTGGGGAGAAAGCTCTTGGGTTCCCTTTTGGGCCCTTGGAGTTCCATCCTGTTCAGTATGTCCAGTAGGAAGTTAGACATGAGGGGAAGGTAGGACTGTTACACTGTAAGAGAATCAGTAGCATGAAGGTGAAGAGTCACCCTAGGAGTGATGAAGTGTAGAGAAAGAAGAGAAAAGAGGCCAGCAAAGAACAATGGGGGCACCCATGGTTAGTGGGCTTGACCTGGGTGAAAATCCAGCCAGGACTCTGTAGAGCAGTGCTAAGATAGGGAGGAGGACCACGAGAAAGCAGGGCCATGAAAACCTAGGGAAGGGCAATTAGTCAAGAGAAGAGGGTGATTGACAGTGTCAAGGAAGATAATGAAGATTTGGTCATTAAGAGGTCACTGGTAACTTTGTAGAGAGAGCAGTGTCAGTGGAACGAGGACGTTGAGAGGCGAGCTGCAGAGAGAGAAAGGAAAGTGGAGGCGTCATTCTGTCTGTCTTTCTCCAGGAGTTCAGCCACAAAAGGCAGGCGAGCTCGACGGCCATGGATGTTGGACATGTGTGTATCAGATGAGGGTTTGTTTAAGGATGTGGAAGACAGGGATGTTGGTAGAAGCAAGGAAGCAGCCACAGACAGGGAGAGCCTGAAGAGAAGTGAGAGAGCGAGGCAGTCTGTGAGAAAGGAGGAAATGGGATCAGCAGTGCATGTAGAGGGGCTGGCCTGGGCCTGGACAAGGGCCACCTCTTCATGTGGGGGGGTGGGGTGAAGAAAGAGACAGCACGTTGGGCAAGAGGGAGGAGTGATGAAGGATGAAGTGATGAAGGAACTGAGGAGGAGGGAGGAGAGGAAGGAAGCTCTTGGTGGAGCATCTCAATTTTTTAGGAATGTAAGAGCCAAGATTCACAACTAAAAGAGTTGGGGGGGGGTGGGGATGTTGAGGAGGGATGAAAAGGTTTTTCAAAGCTGTTGTGGTGAGAGGGATACCAAGTCCATTAAGGTCTTAAAAGATTGACTTGTCACAGTGAAGGCCCAGTAGAGATTATGTCAGAGCCGATTTCTGTAGTCTGTGTTTATAGTGGGCCCAGTCATCTCGGTGCTAAATCCAGGAAAACCAAGGAGGCTGCTGAGTGCAAACCCCTTTTATTTTATAGATGTAAGAATGAGAACCAAAATGACACATGGTGTGACCCAGGTAACACAGGCAGGAGGTAGTGGAAACAAGATTGGAATACAGTAGCCATGTTGAGGTCCCATGGCTGTGCTGACCTCCCTAATAGGTTTTTTTTTTTTTAATATATTTATTTTTTATTTTTAGTTTTCAACATTCATTTCCCAAAGATTTTGAGTTACATATTTTCTTCCCTGATAGGCTTTTTAAGGGTCATAATGATCAAATACGAAGGACAGGCCTTCTTTTCTGAATGCTGGGAGCATGGAGGGCCCCATGCCTTGAGGGTTTTTGCTGTCTTCCAGCAGCCCCATCATATCCCTTCTACTCAAAAAGGAGCCTGGGAAACAAACCTGTTTCATTTTAGTTTCTGTACCTGTGTTTGTCCCTAAGATTTACATGCAATCATGCCGTTAAGTCATTCATGTTTTGCATTTTGTTTCATTTCAGGCCAGCCTTTCCATATGGGGATGGGGAAGCCTTGGCGTTGTGCTTTTCCTTGTAACGTTTGGACCCTTTGCTATCTTTTACTTTGCATTTTACGTCCTCTGCTTTGTGGGCGGGTAAGTATACGCGTCTGCATTTTACCATTCTCATTAAGAATGTCATTTATTCTTCATAATTGACACTGACACATGATCATTTGCAATGTTTTGGTTGAAAAAAAAAGATATACTTTCCCAGAGCATAGAAAGGACAATTAAGATGTCAAGAGTTAGAGTAGAGAATCAGAGGATGTTAGAGCTACAAGGGATATCTTAGCCTCTCTTGGGGACAGAAATGTGAGTCATGTTCCCCTTCAGTCTGGGAACTGACTGCCCATTTTTGAAGACTGAAAAATTTGCGTTAATAACAATCACTGTGTTATCTTGGAGTCAGATTCGTTTATTTTTGTAGCAGTATTTTTTTTGCCTTGAAATGATAATATTTATTTATAAAACTCTTTAAGGTTTGCAAAGCACTTTACAAGTACCTTGCTTTATTCTCAGAACAGTTCTGGAAGGAAACTAAGGTAGACTGGTTAGATGACTTGCCCAGGGTTACCACACAGCCAGTCAGTGACTCAGGATTCCAAGTCCCTCCTTAATTGCTGATCCTATACTCACTCTGTTCCTTGAACTACCTGGGTGCTCAGTTACTCAGTCTGATAATGTTAAAATCAATGTGAGTTCCATTGGGTGGGTTATCTAGGTTTGCCTCACCTGTTACTTTGCCTTGGGCTAGTCACTTAACCTTTTGGGACCTTGGTTTCTCTGGCTTTCAGGTGAGGGAGCTGCTGACCTCTTACATGCGCCTGTCCTCTTCTAAGAGTCTGACTCCCTCTCTTTGACCTTCCTTTTTCATTCCTCTAAGGAGCAAAGATTTCTTCATTGGGGTAGGTGGGTGAGTCTGATTTCCCTTGATGTGGATCCCATAGCACTCCATTATTTGGTGAAAGGTTCTTCATAAAATGCCGTGGTCTGAAAATCCCCAAAGAAGGACCTGATGGTCATGGAGAGATGATGAGCCCTAAGCTGGGCTTGTTCTGGGGAGTTAAGTCTCAGAGTTGGGCCTTTCCAGAAAGCCTGTCTACCAGGACTTGGGGCCTGTTTGCTAAGCCTTCCAAAGCCCTGAGGGAGAATGCCAACTAGCATTTTTTTTTTTTGGTGACTGTTCCTGTGTTGCATACTGCAGACTTGTAGTGAGAATCTTTATTTTTCCAATGTGGATGTTTCCATTTCCTTTTGGACAAGTAAATCTGAAAACACCTGCTTCTGTGACTATTGGGTATGCATTAGAGAGGATTCCTTCTCAAGTGTGAATGAGTCCGGATTTTATTATTCAGTGATAATGGCTTTTGGCATTTCTATTAAGAACAATATGGAAGTTATGATTTAGCTAACAGATGGATAATGGACTTGGGAGGCCAGAGAACCTTAGGAAATCACTCAGCTCTTGGAGGAGGCCTTGTTCTTCATTCTAAAATGAGGATAATGCCTGTAGCTGCTTCTCTGGACTGTCCTGAGGCTCTGAGGAGCTTGTGAGTGTAAATCAGCACTTGGCAGATATCCAAGGGCCATTTTAGATGTCTGTGGTGGTTGTTAGTCATGTGTTGCCTCCTAAGCCCACCCTGAGAAAGGGAAGAAAACTTCTTTGCTGAACAGCTCCAGCCTTGCAGGTGTCCCGGTTGGTGCCCCCAGTATTGCATTCATGTGTAACGTCCTGTACTTGTGATAGGGGAGACCCAGAAACCTCTTCATCTGAATGACACTCTCTGAAGTGGCGTGATGGCAGGCCATCGCCTGTCTGGGGTTTATTGTGATGTCAGATGGGGCCTGAGGTTCACTGTCTCTAGGTTTTCTGTAACTGCTTGGGCTTCTGTGTCCCATTATAACCTTGTGCATTGTGTCTTCTGTTAAGTATTTTTAAAACTACGTCCTTTGAATCTCACATTCATTGATTGGTATCATCAAACCAAAAACACAACTCTAAAATCTGAGAGAGATGGATGTATTTTTCTTTTGGGAACAAGGGTATTTAAATTTCTGCTATTTGTTGTTTATAAAAACGCCAGTGTCATTGGCTTGCCTGCCTGCCCTGGCCCATCTGCCTTCCAAGGCAATTGCTTTTCTCTTGGTATAAAGGATACTCTTGGAAAGAATTCCTGTTTTCTTTTGCTAGGTGATCTCAGTGCTGGTCAGAGGTTATGGTGCCGAGCATTGCCTGACTTCTGTTGTGTTTCATTATTCTCAGAATAACTTAAATGTCAGTGCACACAACTTAATTAGGTTCTTTTTAAGATCACTGTGTTCCCAAGATTTCCCCAGCTAGAGGTGTGTTTAATCGGTTTTGGAAGGACTGGTGCTTACTTAATTCAAGTTATATTAATGTGTGGATCTGCACATTAATATACACCTCTAACTAGGTCAAACTAAAATACACAGCCAGTTCTCCATCATCTAAGTCAGTGAGGTCAGGGGTAAATGACATGGAGAGATGAAATCCACAGGTAACCTCCAAATCTAATTTTAGATTGACTCAGTGGCCTCAGCCCCCAAACCTTGCACCAGAACTGCAGATGTGGCTTTGAAAAGTGAACCAGGCTGGGTTTAAGAAAAAAAAACAACAGCCAGAAAAACCCGGAAAGGCAGATTTGAATAATTGAAACTGACTGTAATCAGATGACTTCTCACTCTCCTTCCTTCCCTGTTCCCTTTTTACTTAACCTGCAGTCTCTGGGAGATTTGGATTTCCTTTCCCTCTCTCTGAACAATCCTGTGTTTTTAGATCTTCCTAAGTACAGAGGAGAGCCAGGATTGAAAATAACGAGAGAGAGAGAGAGAGAGAGAGAGAGAGAGAGAGAGAGAGAGAGAGAGAGAGTGAGTATTTGCTCTAGTGAATGGAGGTTGAATGAATAGAAGTGAGAATGATTTAAATTACTGTAGATTTTTTGTGGGACTGTTAATATTAATGAACAGAGACATCTGGTGGCCCAGTGGTTAGAACACTGACCTGGAGTCAGAAAGACCTGAGTTCAAATCCATCCTCAGTCACTCACTGACTACTTGGCTCTGAGCCAAGTTACTTAACCTCTGCTTGTGTTAGTTTCCTCCCTACCTGACTTCAGGGTTTTTATGAGCTCGAAGGAGGTGATATTTGTAAAATGCTTAGCGTGGTGCCTGGCACATAGTGAATTATTAGTAGGTTAATAGACTAAACCAAAGGGACATATCACATGTCAGTTGGCACCTGAGGGGTGGAAGTGTGATCTTTCTTTTCTTTTTGTATCCTTGGTACCTGACACATAGTTGGCATTTAATAAATGGTTTTTGATTGATTGATTTGAATAAGCTTTCTTTAAATATTGTTTCCTTTGTCATGGAATCCCAGATTTAAAACTCTACATCACAGGGCATCTGGTTCCTCTTCCTTATATTACATTAGATGAAATCTAAGATCTTGGGGAAAAGGAGATGGGAACTGACCTGTCCAAGGTCTCACTCTCAAGTCTTGTTCTCTCTTGATGTTGCTTTGATTCATTTTAGAAAATGTCTACAATTTGACAGAAATGCTGTTAATAAACTATTTTGAATACCTATTCTTTGAACTCCCATTTTCCTTTATTTTGAGCATTTTTAAGTCTTTGGAGATACTTAGTTAATTTATTGAATGAGACTACTGATTTCTACGGATGTTGAAAATGTTGATTTTCAGTGAAAATCTCAGAAGAGTCATGCTTGGCAACATTGAAAAATGAAGATTCAGAAAATGACACATTTGTACTTGAATCCTCCTTTCCCAGGGAGGAGCTACACTCAGAGGCTTCCCTCTGATTTGCCCTGCGTAGTGGGAGGTGTAATGGCTGCTATCCCCATTTTAAGAAACTGTGAAGATAAACTGAGGCTCAGGGAAGCCAAGACTTAGCACCCTAAGGACTTAAGGCTCTTCTTTTGTATATTTAATTAGGATATTTTAAGGTATAGTTTCATTAAGTACCTGAAATTTAAGCCTTTGGAAATTACTCTTTGTTGTGAACTGAAAGGTTCATTCTCTCTTAGTCTCTATTTACAAAGAGAGAAATCATTAACTGTTAAGGGTGTGACATTGTATACCTTAAAGTAGTCTGCAGATATTAGCTATGGTAACCAATCTGATCTTATCCCAAATGTGACTTAGCATAATTTTTATTTTATTTTATTTAGAACTTAAACACCAAAAAAAGGAGAACATTTTCCTATCTACATCATGATTCTCCATTTCATACTATTTTGTTTTTTTAAAAAGGTGTATAGTATATTTCACAGATTGCTTTCAAAATAGTCTACTTGTCTGTGCTTCCTTCTGTTCTGGTCACTTAAAAATGTTTTTGTGGACCAAACAAGAGATAGAAAACATTATGAGATGTAAAATATATAATTTTGATTATGTTAAATTAAAAAGTTTTTGCACAAGCAAAAACAATTCAACCCATGTTAGGAAAGCAGATAATTGGGGGGTAGATTCCATATAGCAACTGTCTCTAATAAAGGCCTCATTTCTCATATACATAGAGAATTGAGTCAGATTTCTAAGAATACAAGTCATTTCCCAATTGATAAATGATCAAAGGATATGAAGAGGGAGTTTTCAGATTAAGAAATCAAAACTATCTATACTCATGTGAAAAAAATGCTCTGAATCACTATCAGTTAGAGAAATGTAAATTAAAACAACTCAGGTACCACCTCACACCTATCAGATTGGTTAATATGACAGAAAAGGAAAATGATAAATGTTGGCGGGGATGTGGAAAAATTGGAACACTAATACATTGTTTTGGACAGCTACGTGGTAGATTGGATAGAATACCATGCTTGTAGTCAGAAGGACCTATGTTTAAATCCAGCCTTAGATACTTATGAGCTGTATGACCCTGGTCAAGTCACTTCACCCTGTTTCCCTCAATTTCCTTGTCTGGAAAATGATCTGGAGAAGGAAATGTCAAACCACTCCAGTGTCTCTGCCAAGGAAATGCCAAATGGGGTCTTGAAGAGTCAGACACAACTGAAAAATGACTCAGCACAGCAAATGCAGTGTAAGTGGAGTGGCAAATTGATTCAGCCGTTCTTGAAAGCAATTTGGAACTATAGCCAGATGGCTATAAAACTGTGTGTACCCTTTGATCCAACAGTACCACTACTCAGTCGGTGTCCCAAAGAGATTTTTTTTTTTGTTTGAAACCACCAATTTTATGATTATGACCAAAAAATTATGAGAAAATTTTGCATTCACCAATATGCTTTCTAAAATTGTTACCCCAAAAGAAAACACAATAAAATTGTTACCCAAAAGGTATCGATGATTTGTCCATAATGCATAATGCTGTGTTGTCACTTTCTTCATAAGATACATTTTCATATGGAATGAAGTTATATTAAAGGGCACAGTACTGCAGAAACCAAGTGTAAGATTATAATACCAATGATACTGCTGATCCTGAATCATCTTCTGCCTCTGGCAAAAGTACTGATATTAAAGGGATTTTTTTTTTATCTATTAAACAAATGCTTTATTAACTTCTGGTTTACATCATTCATTTCCACCAGATTTTGAGTTACAATTTTTCCCCCACCCACCACCCCAGAATAGCAGTCCCACTAGATATCCCCTCACCCAATCTGCTCTCTCCCATATCTTCTCCCATACCCCCTTCGACTTTGCCGTTAGGGCAAGGTGAATCTCTGAGCCCCAATGCTTGGACATCTTATGAAACATTTAATTTTAAAACTTCAATTTTCAGACCCATTCCCTTCCTCCCTTGTCACCCACTCCCTCTGAGAAGATAAGCAATTCAGTATGTGTTGTACATGTATAGCTGTGCAAAACATTACCATAGTAGATATATTGTAAAAGACTGCTTATATTTCCCTCCCACCCATCTCACCTCCCACCTGGTCCATTCCCTATTTTGATCCTGTCCCTCTTCGAAAGTGGGTACTTCCAACCTCCCCTCCCCCTAGAATGCCCTCCCCTCCATCACCCCCCCTCTCATTCCCCTTTTCCCTACTCTCCTGGAGGGTGAGATATCCCATTTAGTATGTATGTGATTCTCTCCTTGAGCCAATTTCAATGAGAATATGGTTTTGCCTTTTTGCCTTCCTGTTCTTCCCCTCCCCTGCAACTACTTCCCCTTGCCTCTTCTACATGAGATAGTTTACCCTACCCTGTCTCTCCCCATCTCCTCTTGCCAGTTTCCTCTCTCACCTCTTAACTTCACCCCTTAAGTATCATCCCTTCCCATCAAATTTAACCTGTGCCCTCTATCCACGTAAACCTGTAAAATATGCCCATATACCCTTCTTCAATTATTTTCATAATGAGAAGGGTTTCATCAGTCACAGTTATTGTTTTTCCATGTAGGAATGTAAATAGTTCAACTTTGATAAGTTCCTTTTGATTTCTTTTCCTTGATTACCTTCCCCCAAGCATCTCTTGCTTCTTGCGTCTGAATGTCATATTTTCTATTCAACTCTGGTTTTTTCCTCAAGAATGCTTGAAAGTCCTCTATTCCACTGATTGACCATACTTTCCCCTGAAACAGGATACTCAGTTTTGCTGGGTAGGTGACCCTTGGCTTCAATCCCAGCTCTTTTGCCCTCTGGAATATCATATTCCATGCCCTTCAATCCCTCAGTGTAGAAGCTGCCAGGTCCTGGGCTATTCTGATTGGGTTTCCAAAATATTGAAATTGTTTCTTCCTGGCTGTTTGAAGTATTTTCTCCTTGATCTGGGAGTTCTGGAACCTGGCTATAATATTCCTAGGAATATTCTTTTTGGGATCTTTTTCAGGAGGCGATCTCTGGATTCTTTCAACCTCTGGGTCTAAAACATCAGGGCAATTTTCCTTGAGAATTTCTTTAAGGATGATTTCTAGGTTCTTTCTTTGATCATGGCTTTCAGGTAGTCCAATAATTTTTAAATTTATTTTTTTTAATTCATTTTTAAAAAATTTTTAAATTATCTCTCCTGGATCTATTTTCCAGGTCAGTGGTTTTTCCCATGAGATATTTCACATTGACATCTATTCTTTCATTTGTTTGGATCTCTTTAACAGCATCTTGATTTCTCTTAAAGTCACTAGCTTTCATTTGCTCCAGTTTAATTCTGAGGGAATGAATCTCCTCAGTGACCTTTTGAGATTCTTTTTCCATCTGGCAAATTTGGCTTTTTAAGGCATTCTTCTCCTCATTGCCTTTCTGAGCCTCTTTTGCCATTTGAGTTAGTCAATTTTTTAAGGTGTTATTTTCCTCAGTCAGCCTGTTGACTGTCATTTCATACTTTTCTTGCATCTTTCTCATTTCTCTTCCCAATTTTCCCCCACTTCTCTTATCTGCTTCTTAAGGTCCTCTATGGCCTGTAGCCAGCTTGTATTTTCATTTGGGGCTTTTGGTGCAGGTGTTCTGACCTCACAGTCCTCCTCCATGCTTTGAGCCTCTTTGCCCCTAAAATAGGAGTCCAATGTTGAACTTTTCTGTTTATTTTGTTTCATTTGCCTAGGCATATTGCCACTTAATTACTTGATTTTTGGGCTTGTTGCCACAGTAGGACTCTGCCACCAGACAGGAGAGCTTCCATCCCAAACGTGGGGTCTTCACAGCTTCCACAGGTTGGGTGGCCTCTGTAAAGCCTCCACCCGCTCTGGCAAATTGGATACGCACCCCAAACCTCCCCCCGCCCCCAGACCACAATCCAGATCCAGGCAGTTTAAAGCAAGAGCAATTAACCCCCAGACTGATTGCTGGATCTCCCGACAGTTCGCTGACCAGGAGCTAGAGCCGCCACTGATGCTGCAAAATGGCTTCTGTGCAGCTGTTTCTTCAGCAGCTTTTTGCCCCCAGGGGAGGAAACCAACGGGTTCCCCAAGTACTGGTCCCAAAGTCCATAGGGCACTAACCTCTCACTTTATCCTAGGCGTATCTGTGCTGATAATTCTGGAATCACCACAGCTGCTGGTGTTCTGGGGTCCCTCCAGCCAGCTGCTGGCCCAGCTGCTCTAGGGCTAAAACTGGGGCTCACTCGGGCCTGGGTTCAGCTCCCAGAGTGCTGTGCTGGTCCTTCCTGCAGGGCTGCTGTGCTGTCCTCAGTGGGAGGTTAGCTTCTCTGTGTCATTCTGTGGGAGCTGGGGCTCCAGAAGTTGTTCAGATTCCCCTTTTACATTGTTTGGAAGCTGTGTGGGGCAGAGCACCTTGGAAGTGCTGTTTCTACTCTGCCATCTTGGCTCCGCCCCCTGAAGGAGATAGTTTTAAAAAGAGAGAAAGGACTTATTTGTACAAAAACACTTACAATAATTCTTTGTGGTCACAAAGAATTGGAAACTCAGGGGATGCCCATCAGTTGGGGAATGGCTGAACCAGTGACATATGACTGTTGTGCTGTAAGCAAAGGTGAGCGAGGTGATTCCAGAAAATCCTGGAAAGACTCATCTGAACTGATGAAAAGTGAAGTGAGCGGAGCCAGCAGAACCCTGTTGTAACAGTAACACTTTGCAGTGATCAGCATGAATGACTTAGCTCTTCTCAGCAATAAGTGATGTAAGACTCTTCAGAAGGACCTATGAGGAAAATTGCTATTGCCTTCAGAGGAAGAATTCAGGGAGTCAGAATGCAGATCAAAAGATGCTGTTTTTTACTTTATTTTTTTCATGATTTTTTTCCCTTTTTGGTCTGTGTTTTCTTTCATAACATGACTAATATGTAAATATGATTTGCAGATTGCACAGGTATGACCTCTGTCAAATTGCTTACCATCTCAAAGAGTGGGGGAGAAAGAGAATTTGGAACTTAAAATTTTTAAAAATCAATGTTAAAATTTGTCTTTACATGTAATAAAAAAATTATTAAGAAATGTTTTTGTGAGCCTCTGTTTATTGGTATCACTATTACTAAATCCCCCAGTCTCTACTAGTCCCCTCCCCTCTCCATTTAAAAACACAAATGAATAGAAATAGTTAAGTAACCCAAGTGTACTCTCTGCTTGTGCTATCCTTTTGGCCCTTGAGACATCTAGGGCTTTGGAGCCCTGTGCCAGAGAAACCAGGGGTAGACCCAGACAGACACACAGTGTATCATCCATGGGCCTGGTAGGCTCTCCACAGTTTGGCTGCAGGGAGACCTCACACAGTTTCCAAGGAGTAGACATCTGTGTGTCTCTTTGTGGGTGAATGATTGCAGTTGTAGACAGTTTTTTTAAACCATGTTTCTGGCTAGCTACCTGTCTTTAAATTTAGTGGGATTCAACAGTGATTTATTCAGTAGCTCCCTTCTAAAATGATTAAAGGGGAAAGTGACAAATGTTGGAAGGGAGGTGGAAAAATTGGGATACTCATTCATTGTTGGTGGAATTGTGAACTGATATAACCATTTTTGAGAGCAGTCTTCAGTTAGGCCAGAGAGTTCTTAAATTGCCTATATATCCTTTGACCCAGCAGTTCCATTCCTAGGTCTGTTTCCAAAGATGATTAAGGAAAAAAGAAAATAACCTAAATGTTCTAAACTGTTTATAGCAGCTCTCTTTGTGGAGGCAAAGAACTGGAAATTGTAGAGATGCTATCATTTGGGGAATGGCTGAACAAGTCGTGGTGTATGATTGTGATGGAATACTACTGTGCTGTAAGAAGTGATGAGCTCAGTGATCTTAGAAAAACTTGGGAGGACTTAAACGGGGTAAGAGTGAAATGAGCAGAACCCAGAAAACCTTGTATACAGTAACAGCAGTGTTTTAAGAATGACTTTGAGTGAATCAGTTATTTTGGCTATTATAAATAAATTAAATGTAAAGGACATATGAAGAAAGACACTATCTGCATCCAGAGAAAGAACTGACAGAGAGAAGTATGCTTAGAATAATTTTGCCTGTGTTATCTGTCTGTTCGTCCATCCATCCATCTCTCTTTGTCTAATGGTAGCCATCTCTGTGGTGAAAGGAGGAAGGAATAAAAAGAAAAAAAGTTTACCTGGTAACTATCTTTAAAAGGAATAGCCAGGTGTGCATGGTGGGTTTGCAGTTTCATGTGCAATCACCTTTTTTTATCATACTGTTAATGAAATGCTCATTTTATTCCATAAATTAAAAATAAAATAAATAGATGAATAAGTAGCTTAATATTTTGTTCCTTTTGTACTCTTGGTGGAACTGTGAATTGATCTGGTTATTTTGGAAAACACAAACCTGAACGGCTCCCTTGTGCCTAGCATTGTGCTAAGGATACGGAGCCAGAAAAGGCAGCTCCTCCAGAAGCTCTAGTCTCCTTGAAAGAGAGGGGGCTCGAGAGAGAATAAAGAGTAGGGTGACAGAGCCTTTCTGACAGTGGGTCTGGTCAGGGAGGCCTTCATGGAGGAGGCAGCCGCCTGTGTGGGCTGATGGGAGTGAGGAGGGGATGGCATGAGTTGGAGAGTGACAGGAAATCAGTCTGGGGAAAGATGCGGGATCTTGGAGGGAGGGGTCAAAGAGGGAGTGGGAAGCTGCTGCCCTTTTTGTCTTCTCCCTCGTCTCTTTGCTTTGCTCACTGGGGAGATGTCAGGTCACCTAGGCCCTGGCCATCACTCAGAAGAGGGGCAAGATTTCCTACAGCAAAGCCCTTGTTTCTGAGGAACACCCAGGATCGAGTTGGAATGAGAGCAGACTTTTTTCTTACAGAACTTTGTGTTTTTTTATTCGATTTGCCCACTTAAACAAGTTGCAGATCTCAAATGAGAAGCCTCCTTCACTTGGTTTTAAATAGAGCTTCAGCTTCTTAGCACCAAATGTCTGGATTATTTGGAGGTTTTCTGAAATGGGAATAAGAAGTTGTAAATCCTGGTGGGTTGGGTTTTCTGTGATGGTCAGCTTTAATGTAAGTAAAGAGAATTCAACTTCTTTTTATACTTTGTATTTTTCTGCAAACTTTTCTTGGCCTATTCACAGAATTAATTTTAATTTCTTGAGCATGTCTAAAGCCAGAGTCATGAGGGTAGACTATTGGGAAGCCCGTCTGGTTCTGAGTCTACCTTTCGGTGAGTTGCCTTTCTTTTCTTGCTGCTGTTATGATTTTAGCTAGGTTAGTGGCCCAGTAGATGGAGTGCTGGGCCTGGGATCAGGAAGAAGTGAGTTGAAATCCAGCCTTAGACCAAGATGAGCTGGTGACTCTGGCCAAGTCATTTAATCTCTGACTCAGTTTCCTATCTCTTAATTGGTGATGAGAACAGCACCTACTTCACTTAGGGTTGTTGGGGAGAAAAGGAGATAATATTTTTAAAGTGCTTTGCATCCTTAAAGTTCTGGATAAATTTTAGCTGTTGCTCTCCTCACCATCACCATCCTCTACCACTACCACCAACCATCATTGTATTAAAAATTCTGGCCATAAGAAAAGCATGCTTAAAAATTATTTTTAATGTTATCATCATGGCAAGAGCATAGTAGGCAGTTATCTACTATGGCATGAGATAGGTAACGTTAACTTCTCTTCCAGGTGTTTTGAGCCATGGGCAGTGGGGGTGAAATGTTTAGATATTTAGGGCCAGTCCCTCAAAATACCTTGGCTAATCTGCTTCTATACTTTGATTTTTAACTCCTCCAAAATATTCAGCATTGGGGAAGTATTGGCAAACTTAATGACAGGTCGGGTGTATAGAGGGGGGTGTAAATGTTCAGGCAGCGCTAACCCTGTGCGCTGTGAGAATGTCATACAGAAATGGACTTACTGCTCTGGTAGAAAAGGGAGATTCATTTTATATCTCATGGATAACTTATTATTAACTTTAAGGCTTAAGAAACAAGTTGATCTCCTGAGGGTTGTTTTTTTTTTTAATTCGTTGTTGTTTAATGGAACAACTTTGGGGATTTTTTTGCTCGTGAGAAACAAATTTGTCAAAATAGAATTCTGAAGTTCTAATACTTACTTGTCATTTAAAATTCTGCAGTAGTTTGGTGAGTGCTGTTAATATGTATATGACATGATCATTCAGTGTTTGGAAATAGCTCTTCAGCTAACTGCCTTTGCCGTTTGTCTGGCCACTTGTCACACATATAACACCTCCCTTCCCCGCCACCCCCAAGTATACTTTGTCACAGATTTGCTTTTTAAACAGTAAAGCGTGGTTCGTGTAACCATAACCGCATGCTTTTTTTCCTATAGGGGTTTTGTGGTCACTCTCTTGTTTGGAAAAACCAATTCCGAGAAGTACCTGGAACAGTGTGAGCACTCCTTCCTTCCTCCAGCCTCCACAGGGATTCCTAAGGTAAGCCCCTTGAAGGGCTGTGCAGGGCTCATCTGTGTGTCTGCAGAGCGGGGCTGCTCTCACTGGGCTGGGGATAGTGTTAGGAGCTGCATGCAAAGCCCAGGCCACTTCCTACAAGTGACTGCCTTCAGTTCTGTCTTGAGGCAAGGATTGCTCATCTTCTGTCCAGTTGACCTTACTCTTCACACAGTGATCATAGTGATGTAAAATCAGAGCGGCAGAAGAAAGACACTTTACTTGCAAATTGCATTTGGTCATCACTGGGAACTTGAAAAAAGATTGTGCAGTTTTGGTTGTAAACGTGCTGATTCTTGGTTTTGAATGAAGTGCTCCATTTTTAAGGAGTAGGAACATTGGTTCACAAGATTCTTGAGGATCAAATGGAGTTATGTCATGTTCTCAGCCAACTTTAGGTGTTAATTAGAACTTTGTAAAGAAGTGTAGCACCCCATCTCGTTTTCTCCAGCCTCTGCCTTGACCTGCCAGTGGCATCCCTGCCCACCTTTGGATCACTCCAGTCATCAGGATGAAATCTCGATCTTTTCAGCTGAGACTCATTGTTGCTAACTTGAGTATGGACCTGAGCAGATAAGGTCCGACCAGCAGCCTTTACAGTAATTGAAGACTGCTCTCATGGCTCCCCTGGGTCTTTGCTTCTCCAGGATTAACATCCCCACTTCCTCCAGTAGATCTGTTTAGGGCTTGATCTCAGGACACTTCCCTGCCTCTTCTTAGGACCCTCCTGGACCTCCACCTTCTCCGTGTTTTGGCAGAGCTGAACACGTTCTTCTGATGCCTCCTAAGACACATCCTTGTTTTGGGAGGGGACCCATAATAGACCTTGAGGCCCCCAGGTCCTTAGGCCTTTTCCAGATGACCCAAGCTTCCTGTCACCCTTGGTGCTTCCTTCACTCTCTTGTCCCCAGGGCTTAGCACATAGAATTCAGTACTTGCTTTCTCCTTCCCTCCTTCACTTACTCACTTTCATCTCACTGACTCTGTCTATGACACCTCTCCCTCCTGTCCCTTCCTACGCTGGCACATCCCTTACTCTGGGGATCAGGCCTGAATCGGCCCTCACCTGGGCGGTGGCTTCCTTATTGGCCTGCCTGCATCCATCTTCTCTAGGCCATTCTCCCCACCATTGTATCTGTGATAGATCTGCAGCAGAAGCTGCCCCTGGGCTCACATACAGACTCGTTAGGTGTCATTATCTACCTGCGGTCTCACAGACTCACTCACTCCTCATCCCTCCAAGCGTTTGTACCCAGGCATACTCCCCCTCCCCCTAGGAGCCAGGAGCCCCCCTCCAGGATGCCTTTCCTGATTGTGCCCGGGACTTATCAGTGTCTGACTTCCCCTCTCCATGAGTTTACATGTATTTTACATTAGCTTCTCTTGGTATGGGTTGTTTCCCCCTCAGCAGAATGCAAGGGCCTTGATGGCAGGCGATGGTTTCATTTCTGTCTCCACATCCTCAGCCTCCAGCAGAGAATCTGGCAGAGAGCAGGCGTGGGATAAAAGCCTGTCCAAGTGGCTCGGTTTGAGCTCGCTCCAGCTTTCCGTCTGCATCCCTACGAGGGGAGTTGTTGTTTTTAACCCAAGTGTAGGACTTTATATTTATCCCTGTGAAATTCTCTTTTTTTTGACGTGACCATATTTCTTAGCTCGTTGAGTGAGACCTTCTGGGATCCTGACTTTGTTCTTGCAACATGGTAATTATCCTTCTCAATCAGCCTCCCATTTCTGTCCTTATTCTTGCCCTTGATAAGAAGGTTAAACAGCGCAGGGCCAAAGGCAGATTCCTGGGACGTTCATTTAGAAACCTCCTCCTTCTTAAGTTTCTATAAACCCATTAGATCGTGACTTTCTTGTCCCCTCATTTAGTCATTTTCAGTTTCACCTAATTGTCTGTGGCTCACCCTCAACTTTGTCAAAAGTAATGCTGTCCATATTACGGGATAGGTCAGAGTAGATTGGTCATTTAAGTATGTCTTGAAAATGCCAAAAATTACAACAAAAGGAAAAATCCATTTATATAATAAACTCCATTTAGTAGCATGGAATGAATGTCAGTGACAGCAGTTTGAAATTGAGATGCCAGATGCCATATACTTGGAATATATGGAATTGAATTCCTCCCCCCCTTTTTTTCTTAAGTTCCTTATGAAGAATAATTTGATTTTTTTAGCATAGAGTACTTTCCAAGTCATTTGATTTTTTTGATATCATCAGAATTAGTGATTATTGTGATAGTACTGTAATTTATTTGGCCTACTGCCCCCTTTTAAAAAGAAAAAATTCAATGCCCCCCCCGAAATCTACTTACTTTAACCCTTTAACTTTTTAAATTTACCTCATTTCAAGCTTCTACTACCCACATATTGTTACAGAGCCCCCCTAAGGGGTATTATCACCCACTTTGGGGATCTATGCATTAGATCATAATAAAGATTTAATAGAGTTTTAAGGAAACTATTGGCTTTCTATAAAATACTCAGTTTTTTTTAAAATTATGATTGAAGAGGATTATAGAATGACAGGTTGGCTAGCATAGGCCAAATGATAAGGATATTTATATTGAATTAAGACACTCTTTGGTAACATGTGATGCCTTCTTTTCAAGTGCTTAGAAGAAATGAGACGGGAAGCTCGAATGATTAAGATTGATCGAAGATTGACGGGTGCCAATATCATTGACGAGCCTCTCCAGCAGGTAAGCGTGCCATGTGGGCAGAGCATTTTATAGCTTCATGTGCTCGATGGGTTTCTTTTCATGCCTTCTCAGGAATTCTCTTCGTTATTGACCGTCTGCTAGACTACAGGCCTGTGGTCAATCCTTGGGCATAGCTACCCCCTAAGCATTGGGTGAGGTGGTGTGTGGAAGCCTCCTTGACGGACTGGTTACATCTATATTGGATGCTGCTGGTAGAGCAAGAGGAACAAATAATTGAGTGAAAAAGATACGTATCTAATGTTTACTGTGGGCAGAAGCACCGTGCTGGTTGTTGGTAATACAAATGGAAAAGGGAGACAAGGCCTGCCCTCTCGGAGTGACCTTTCTAATTGCAGAAGACAGGGTTCAGCCACACATCTCGGAGAAAAGCCCTTTGGCAGCTCTTAATTTCCAGTTGCCAGGACTCTGACAAGGCCCAGCTTCAGGCAGGGAGCATGGGGGAACATGGTCAAGCTGGACAGTCTGGACAGTGCAGGACAGTGCCTAGGGTCTAGAGGAGTTTGCCTGAAGGCAGATAGTAAGGACCAGCTGACTTCCCTCAGAGGGGAAGGATTCGAGTTGGTTATCCAAGAGGCAGGAATGGCCATGTCTGCTCCATAGCTGATAAGGCTGGAGAGTCCCAGACCAACTGTGGGAAGAGCAGCTGAGGGTCATGACAGAGCAGACCATTTGGGCTTCCACCTACAGGAGGGAGTGATCGAGGCATTGAACTCGAGCTAGGAGTGGGACAAAGAAGGGAACATTGGCAGAAAGGTTGGAAGAAAGAGGGGATCATGGTGGGGTGTGGGGCAAAGTGCGGACTTGGAGTAAGGGGAACAGCCCTCACGTCTTCTCTGAGTCCCCTTCCTCCAGACTACTGGGATTGGGGCTGGGGTAGGTGGGGGAAGGAGGACCTTGTTCATTTGGAACCTATGAAGTTCATAATTATTTATGACAGTTCAGAATGTGCCTCTTTTAATGGGTGGACAAATTCTGTAGTTTTCTCTAGGACACAGGGTAGTTAGAAATACTGTAGCTTTCTCCTTGGGTAACAAATAATGGCAAAAATATATTGACTTTTTTTAAAATTTAATTTACTTTGTTTTTTGGTTACATTTTAAGTTCCAAACTGTCTGTCTCCCTCTCACCCTCCCTCTCCATCCTACACTAGAGAAGGCCACCATTTGACAGAGGGGTGTGTGTGTGTGTGTGTGTGTGTGTGTGTGTGTGTGTGTGTGTGAGATATATGCATATACACACATACTTGTACATAAATACATGCATACATGTGCATACCTACAAACACACACGCACAGAACCGTCCTCTCATTCTTTTGTCGATCAGTTCTTTTCTCTGGAGGTGCATGGCATCTTCCTTCATAGGTCCTTTGCAGTTGATTTGGATATTTATTAACTCTTAGCCGTTCACAGCTGTTCTTTGAGCAGTGATGTTGTTACTGTATAGAGCATTCTCTTGGTTCTGCTCATTTCACTCCGTTATTTCATGCCAGTTTTCCCATGTTTTCTTGAATCAGCCTGCTCATCATTTCTTACTGCACTGTAGCATTCCGTCATGGTCATGTGCAGAGACTTGTTCAGCTGTTCCCCATATGGCGGGCAGCCCCTCACTTGCCAGTTCTTTGCCACCACACAGAGAGCTGCTCTACAGAGCTTAGCCCATCAGAAGCTCTTTTCCTTTTTCCCTGATCAACTTGGGAAACAGGCTTAAGTGTGGTATTGTTGGGTCAGAGGGTAGACACGGTTTGATAACTCTTTGGGCATCATTCTAGCTTGCTCTCCAATATTGACCTTTTCTAATGCCATTTAATATATTTATGAAATTAGAAATTTTTTTAAGTGAACCTCCCACAGGTTAACTTTAAGTTACATCATTGTCTCAGTGAGCCAATGTTATATATTTCTCCTTGCACATTTTAAGTAGAATTTATATCTTTCTCTTTTAAATGTCTGTAGGGGTGATTAGGTTTTCATTGTTAATTTTATACTAAGTTTTGGCTATATGAGAAATAGTGTCAGAGGTAGAGTTTAAGAAAGCCTTACTGTATTAAAAGTACCAAGTCAAGCTGTCCTAGTTAATGGAAGCTCAGGAAGCTGGCAGTGGCCCCCATGATGGCCCAGCCTTTTCAGGGAGATCACCAGACCAAGAAAGTGCCACTTGTAGCAAGGTACTACAAGGTACACTCCACCTTTATCAGAAATTGGGCAGGGAAGGACCTGCCATCTTCAAGAAGCAGCTTTGAGCTTGGGAGCAGTGGGAGATGAGTGGTGCCTGGGGGAAGGAGCATCCTTCAGGGCCATATGGCAGGCCACAATTGTGGTGGTGAGACTCACTGGCTGCCGACTGCTGGGGGGCCTGGGGATTTGGGTTCGGGTTTTGTTTGGTGTGGTTATTCTTCTAATCCTAACAAGTATTTTGTGGTTTTTTTCCCCTTAACATTTTCAGGTTATCCAGTTTTCCTTGAGGGATTATGTCCAGTATTGGTATTACACATTAAGTGATGATGAATCTTTTCTCCTCGAGATCAGGCAGACGCTCCAGAATGCACTCATTCAGTTTTCTACCAGGTGAGGCTGTGGCACGATTTACATATGGTGCGTGTGTGCATAGGAAGCTATCTTTGAATTGCTGGCACAAGAGTTTTCTGACAAGGTTGGTAGACTGAGGCAGCTTGGCCTGGAGTCACAGCTGGTCTCCCGTCCTTCAGCTTCTTGGTGATTCTGGGCCTTAGTGTCCTCAGCTGTAAAATGGGGAGAATAGCAACATCTGCCTGCAGGCTTGCTGTGGGGACCCAGTGTGAAAGCAGATTGTTATCATGCTAATGATCCTTGTTTTGTCTGTGAGGTCAGGCCCTCCTACTCTGAACACTTCACAAACTAGGCCACATGGGATTCTCCGGACCACCCTGGCAGGCAGGCAGGCCTCCTGCTTCCTCCTGACTTGAGTCAGGCTTTTCAGGGCTGTTGAGCTTTCCGGGGAAAGGGGAGTATGAACCAGGGCTCCCAAGAGATGAACCTCACATCATTGAGGCATTAAATCTCAACTACAGGAGACCATTTTGATCCATGTATCCCAGACTCCTCAAGATCCCTCTGTTATTGTGTCTGACTCTTCCTGATCCTATTTGGGTTTTTTTTTGGCAAAGATCCCGGGGGGGGTCTGTTTCCTTCTCCAGCTCATTTTACAGATGAGGAAACTGAGGCAGGCAGCAGTTAAATGACTTTTCTGGTAGTTGGCAAGGCCTAGAATTCCTTTGTGTGTGTTGGCAGGCCAGTGGCCTGGGGTTGTAGGCCATGCCTAACTGCATTGTTTCAGATTTGAAATAGGAATGAAATGAAATAGCCATCTAACAGTCATGAAAAGAGATTTACTGAACCTTGGCATGGAAAGAGTAGTCAGGAAGAGAGAGAGAGATGGACAGAAAAGGATAGTCAGGAAGAGAAAGAGGGACAGACAGATACAGAGACAGGCTAGACGGAGAGATAGAAAACAGCTTCCACTCTCCTACAAAGGGAGTTGGAAGCAGGGTTGGCAGGGAGCATGTCTTCAGTGGAGATGGCTATGAAGTGGAGGCCAGGTTCTAGGCCAGATAAGGCAGAGGCTGAAGTGCCAGAGCTCCCTTGTAGTGTTCCAGTAAGGTCATTATCCACTCATCAAGGTGGTGTAAGCAGCCATGTCCACTGCAGGGTGAGGAGGAGCCTGGCACATCACCATTGGGAATTGGGAGTAAGTCTGAGGGTCTCGGCACAGCAAGGGTTCTGGGTTCCCATTTGTGGAGTGGGGGTAGTGGGCAGATAGGTGTGCCCTCCCACGATGGGGAAGTTTGGGTGATTCTATCAGCTAGAACTCAACTGCTCTGAGGGGCTCTGGGGTGCCTAGGTCGGGAAAGGAGGAGGAAAGAGGATGGGGAGCCGGCACCTAGCATCTCGGAGTTGGGCAGGCCTCTTCCCTTCACCTGCCTCTTTGGTGGTCACACAGCTGGCTTTGCCATCCCTCAAGCTCCCTGCTCTCTTGTTGCCATGATTCTGTTCCTCTGTCCTTCAGCTGCTGTGGGGAGGACACAAGGCTGCCCCCTGCCTTGGCCTTTCCTTCTCCCATGCTGCACAGAGATAGCAGCAGAGCATGGGGAGCTCACCCATCTCATCCATCAGAGGTGAAGTGGCTAACACGTAGGGAGACTCTTGCCCAAGGTTTCAGAGTGCTCACATGGATGCTCACATGGGCTCCCCCAGCGCCCTGTGAGGCAGGTGCCCGCATCATCCTCATTTAACAGATGAGGAAGCAAGCTGAGAGTTAAGGGACTTGCCCAGGGTCACACAGTTAGTCAACAACATTTATTAGTAGGTCCCAGCCACAGTGCCCTATGGTGCTCAGACACAGAGAATGGTGAGTGACAGTCCCTGCTTTAAAGGAAAGGTGCTTCTGTGCTGACAGGGGAGACAGAGGAAGGCACCAACAGGAATGGGGATGAGGGGGTTAGTGGGGACTTGAAGGAAGCCAGGAGCTGGGAGAGTTCAGGTGGGGGGATGGCCAGGGAAGAGGCGCTGTGTGAGGAGTCCAATTCATTGTTTCAGGGAGGAATTGACCTTGGGTCTCCCTGACTCCTAAGTCTGCTTCAGTACCTACTGCACCACCTCTCCCACAAGTGCTGGATGTTCTCTTCCTTTCATTGTCAGTTCGTCTTTAAGACCTGCTCCAGCATGGCTGGTCCAGGGACAGAAGCCCACCTGGCCCACTCCCCTGCTCTTTGCTTTCTATGACTCTGCAGGGAGCCCCCAGTGAGGTCAGATTTGCTTATTGAGGTGGTTTGACTTAAGTGCTTTATTGTGACCTGATCCTTTCACAACTAGAGAACCAGCTAATGATCATGATAATAACTTTTTTTTTTTTTTTTTTGCTTTTTGGAGGGGGGAAAGTAGGGCAATTTGGGGTTAAGTGACTTTGCCCAAGGTCACATGCCTGCTTTTTTGTGTGCATGTTTGTCAAGTGTCTGAGACCAGATTTGAACTCAGGTCTTCCTGACTCCAGGACCAGTGTTCTCTTCATTGTGCCGCCTAGCCGCCCCAATAATAAACATTTTTACTGTGTGCCAGCCTTTGTGCTAAGCACCTTACAGCTGTGATCCCTTTAGACCCTCAGCACAGCCCTGGGAGGGAGGGGCTCTTCCTGTCCTTGATTGACACATGAGGAAGCTTCTTGGGCTTCTGAGGCCAGCCTAGCCCTGGGGCCTTCTCCCTCCTGGCCTGCACAGGTGTTTGACCTTGTCCAGGGAGGCTGGCAGCTGGGAGGGCGCAAATGCTTTGGGTGCTTTGGATTCTCTGATGATATGGTGCTGAATCTTGATTCTGTTTGTTTTCTGTGGTCAAATTCCCCACACATTTTGAATGTTCTACTTGACTTGTAATTATTTTTCACAGCTCTCAGGGAGTGTTAATTAGATCCAGATGACCTACCTTGGGATTAGAATGTTCTAAACTTGGTTTTTATTCTGTTAGAGGAAGAATTGTCATTTGATTTGGGAAATTTATATGAGCCTTGCATTTCTGATTGTCTGGGATTACTTAATTGAATTCAAAAGAAAAGCATTCTCTTCTAGCTTTTTCCATTGATTAGCTGGCTTTATATTAAGAAAATGTCATTTTGCTTGATTCACCCAAACTAATACCTTGAACAAAGTTGATACCCAGAAAATGTTTGTTGAGTGAGTAAGTGAATGAATGCATGCACTTCAGCCTTGACTCCATTCTGACTGTTTGTGGGAATCCCCATGAAGCTGCTGCCTCCTAAAAGCACTTGAATATGGGCCTTCTAAAAACTCAGAGGTGCAGACCAGTTTTAAGGTGCATATTTCATTTCTCATTAGGTTGCTGTGCATCTCTTAGACTCTTGTTTCTCACTGTGTGGAAAGACCTCTTTCTGCCACCAAGGACAAGTTGCCTTTGAAAAGCCCTGACCAGAAGCTGCCATTTTTATTGGTGTTTGAGCACTGGTTTTCTCTTTCTCACTAGCTTGAACATTGGTGTCCTGATTTTGTCACATCCTCCCTCGAATGGCACTTTGATGTGTCCAGATCATGTCCCTCCTCCCCACAGTCCCCAGTTGGGGCAGTGCAGGCAGCACCCGCATTCTGTGGATGCAGTAACAGAGACTCCTTCATTGTGGGTGTCCCCAGGACTAGAAGCCATGTGCTTGCACTGAGTGATGAGGCTGAGGAGGAAATGAAGGAAGTGTCAGACGGAGGCTTGTGAGCCACGACTGGTCATGTACCTGCTCAGCAATGTCAGGGGGCAGAAACATTCAAGGGCTAGAACCTGGGCTTTGCTGATGATGTCCCTGAGGGACTGGAGTGTGGAAGCAGATCCATTTGTCACCTCTGTCTCCGGCAGCCTCAGTCGGGGCAGCGGTGTGCCTGCACACCAGGAGGGGAGGCCAAGCTTTGCTGGGAACGTGGAATTGTGACCACTTGGCTTGTTTGCCACCTCGTACCATTTGTTGAGACTGTTGTGGGGGAGAGAGAAGCTTCTGGGGCCTGACATGTAACTCTGGACTCTAGTTTGCTGTGACCAGGTATGCTTGTAGCTCTTGTATTAATTAAAATAGTGCCATACTATTTTTAAGTTCACAGAGTTATCAAAGTGATTGGAAGGATGTTAGAGGTCACCTAAGGAATCAGTCAACATTTATTAAGACCTTATCTGTGCCAGGCACTGGGCCAAGCATTGGGGATCCCAAAGGAGGTAGAAGACAGCTCTACTCTCATGAAGTTTCCAGTCTTAAGTGGGTACAGCATGCAAGCCAGTATATGCAAAGCAAGCTATCTTTGATAAATAGCAATGAATGATGGAAGAAGCATGAGCATTAAGAGGGGCTGAGGAAGGTTTCCAATTAAAGATGTGATTTTAGTTGGGACTTAAAGGAAGTCAGGAGGGGACCTCAGGAATTGGAGTGGAGGAGTGGGGAAGAGTTCCAGCCACGGGGGAGAGTGAGGGAGAATTCCCAGTCCTGAGAGATGGAGTGTCTTGTTTGTGGAACAGCCAGGAGACTAGTGTCGTTGGATAGAAGGGTAATGTATTGAGGGAATGAGGTATGGGAAGACTGTGGAAGTAAGAGAGAGCTAGGTCTTTGACTGCCAAACAGAGGGTTTTGTTTTTGAACCTGAAGGCAAGAGGGAGTCACTGGAGTTTATTGAGTAGTGGGATGTAACATGATTAGATCTGAGCTTTAGGAAAATCATTTTGGTGGCTGAATGGAGGACGGACACAAGTGGGGAGAGACTTAAGGCCAGCAGACTCCAAAGCAGGTCACTGCAGTAGTCTAGGCATGAGGTGAGGAAGGCCTGCACCAGCTTGGGGGAGGTGTCAAAGGAGAGAATGGGTGCACTTGAGGGAGGTTGTGGAGAGGAGATCAACAGACCTGGACAAGACCCTAGACATGTCGGGGTGATAGATAGTGAGGAATCTAGGTTGTGAGCCTGAGGCACCTGGGAGGATAGTGTTGTCCTCTAGTATTTAGGAAGCTTTAGGGGGAAAGAGAATGAGTCCTGTTTTGGACATAGTGAGTTTAAAATGTCTCCTGGATGTTCATTCGGTTGAAGATGTGAGATTGGAGGTCAGCAGAGAGGTTGGGGCAGGATCATCAGCATAGAGATAGATGGTCCTTGGGAGCTGATGAGAACAGGGAGGACGTGGTAGAGAAGAGAACCCAGGAGAGAGCCCTGAGGGACACCTGGAGGGTACAGGCCTGGGCCAGGGAGACTGAGGGAGAATGAGGAGTGGTCAGAGGTGGGAGGAAGACCACAAGAAAGTGGGCAAAAACCCATAGGGAAGAGTGGGGGAGGCCATGATCCAGGGTAGCCAAGGGGAAGGAGATGGAGGAAGGGCAGCTGAGAGATCATTTGGGACTTTTGTCGAGAACAGTTTCAGGAGAATGGCGAGGTCTGAAAGCTGGATTGTAAAGGGTTAAAACACAGGGATCGGCTCACTAAGTCATCGGGCAGCTTTAGCTGTGTCGGTGCCTGCCCTCTAATTGTTCCTTCACCATCTTGGGCCTATAAAGATGAGGTTGTCTATGTGGGGACTTCCCAGCGTGGGATACTGCTTGCTCCATGGACACTGGTGCTCCTGTCATTGATGTCATGAAGAGTTACATGGGAAGACTTGAAGCCAGCCTTCTTGACCTCCTCTCTACCACAAAGCTTAGCTGAAGTTACAAGGATGGATGCTTTCCCCGCTCCAAAGTGCTGTGAACAGAAGAGAAGATGATTTTGATGAGTAAGATCGGAAAGGTGTTGGATAGACAGACTCCTACAATCAATTTCTCTGTACAGAACTTGGGCCACATGTCTGCTGAAAACCATACTTGGATCTTGATATGGCACATACTTTTGGAAGCAGTCTTTGACTTTGTTCTTGAATCATTTTTCCGGTTTTGTGATTGTTGGAACTAGGTCCTTTGAGTGAATATGTGAAATGCCCTTCTCCCCAAATCTCTCCATTGCAGGCATTTGTGCATAGTCAGCAAAAATGGCATTTTTTTTTGGCTAATAATCTCAGTTTTTAGTATAACCTTAATGCTTATACATTTTCATTAGTTATAACACTTGGTCATGTACTCCCTATGTAATGAATTCATCTATGCTTAATGTATATTAAATTGGAAGGTATTAGCATGGGCTTAAATATCAGCAAATTACAGAAAATACTAGGGAGAACAGATGGTACCTGATTCATGGTTTGGTATTCTCTCTTCAAAATCTGTTACAATAAACCTCCTTTCAAAGACTATAATAAACTGTTTCTAAATAGTATACTTATTTTTATAAAACTGATAAATATGGCCACATCTGAAAATCATTTTTGTACCTATTACTAAAGAAAGCTTCTGCTGGTCTCTGGCTTGGGGGACACAGTTCTTTTTTTAAAGTTGATGACCTGTATCAAGGCTGGCCATTTTGAGATGTCTTCCTTGCACATGTATGAGATGGGGGATGTTTTATTAGCCATAGGAGAGAAAGGCTTGTAGGTCTTGTTGTGGAAGGTAGTTTTAAGAATTAGAGGAGATTCCGTGTATGTCAGGACTTTGGCAGACATTATCGGCACCATTGGAACATCTGGCCACAGCATGATCCGATTGCTGTTGTCTGATGGTCTCCACTGGGGCTCCCTGCCACTCTTCTCTACTCTCTACTAGGTTTCCAATGATGTTTTACTGTTCTGCATCGATAATGCTTCATTTTATATATAATATATTTGGATTGACTATAATGCCATGAGCCTTTGCTAGTTTACTCATTTTTACTAATACTAGCTCCTGGGCAAATTCTAAGTTGGATTAATTATAGTTTTTTTTTTTTTTTTAATAAGCCAGTGACAGACAGAGTGCCCTGCCCTCCTTCCAGTTAAGGCCTTGGTGATTCTCATGCCGTTTTATATGTCTCTTCCTGCCATGACCTGCTGAGATCAGCGCAGACTTGGATCCTCCTTGGGATGGCTCTCAGTACCCTCTGTTAGAACCTGGTCACTTTCGTTACTCCTTCTGCTTAAAAATTCACCCTTAAAGAAACAGGGCAGATGGCAGGAGCTGGCACATCGTTATTTAATTGTTGATTCTCCACTTGGTGGATTGTATAGGAATCCTTTGTTGATCTGAGTTTAATAGGCTCATAGGCTTTAGAACTGGAAGCAAAATAGCTTCTAGTCCTACTCAGATTTTTCTTATGAGAAAACCAGCTCTTGGTCCAGAGCTAGTAAGAGACAAAGTCTGAGTTCAGAGCTGGGTGCTCTGATGTCCAGTCCAGTCCCTCTCTATGTGGTGCCCCTTCTTCTGCCGCCCATCCTTAGACTATCCAGTTATTGCCTTCTCATCATTTATCTTCGTGTATATCAATATGTTTGAAATAGTTTTTGATATTAATAAATGTCTATTGATTGATTTTATTTAAGTTAAATATTATTGAGAAAGTGATTCTATTTCATTGTCCTAGAATTAATTGCAGAGACAAATGCAAATTGTTTTTGGATCATGGACTAACCCTGGGGTAGCTGTGACAACATTCCTTTGATTTTGTCTAGCAGACATTGGGCATTTGGCGTTTTTCCCCCTGAATTCATGCCTCTAAGAGGCCATCATAGGGTCTTTGGGATCACAGTGCCCCAGGTTTAAATTTTGCCTCTGACCTTTCATTGTGTGACCACAGACAAGTCACTTGGCCTCTGTTAGGTGCCTCAGGCCTCTTGCAGTTACAGAGAGTTTTCCACATCATAGGGTTCCCCACACAGATTAAACAAAGAATGAGAAAAAAAATGCCTGTGACCAGACTGGTTCTACTACAAACAAATGCAAATTCATAGCAGACAAAAAAGAAAGCCGGCACTGATATTAACAGTTTCAAGCTTTCTTTTTTATTTGATATGTTATACTGGAGAAGCCTGTATGTTATTTTATTAGAGGACATATAGTGAAGGAGTTTTGGTTAAGTAATGAGCTGGAAGGGTCCTATGGCATTTTCTAATATCTTTTCACCACCTCCTTTTACATATGAAGAAAATGAGGCCCAGAGACAATGGTTGACTTGCTCCAGTAGCTGCCACAGGACTCATGAGAAACATGAAAGTAATAATTGCGTTGGTCACAAATTATAGTGAAATAACAATAGCAACCCCTCGCCCCCCTCCCCCCCAAAAAAATATAAGCTCAGAAATCACTGGGCATGAATGGATTTCACTCATCTCTTTTCTAGGCCACAGTATCCTCTTTCTGTCTATAGTTTTTCAAATAACATTTCTGTTGCTTGATCCAAAGTATGGTGTTGGTAATGCTTTCATTCTCTCGTGTTTTTGTCATTAGGTCAAAAGAGATAGACTGGCAGCCTTATTTCACCACCCGAATCGTGGATGATTTTGGTACCCATCTTAGAGTATTCAGGAAAGCCCAGCAGAAGATCACAGAAAAGGATGAGCAGACGAAAGGTAGAGCTTGTCCTCCAGCTGGGGAGTGACCATTGGCAGCGGCTCTCCTCCTTGGGCCTTCAGCTCTCCCAACTCTTATTTCCTTTCTGCAGGTTCGGCCGAAGACCTTGTAGAGACCTTCTTTGAAGTTGAAGTTGAGATGGAGAAGGACACTTGTCGAGATCTAGTCTGTACCTCTCCCAAAGAAGAAGAAGGTTTCCTTTTCTCCTTCTTATAACCCTCCCCAAGGTGGTGTCCTCAGTTAAGCTGGGTGCAGAAGAGTTAGCCAGAAGGGTGTAAATAAAGAGCCAGCATTGAAGCTGAAGGATCTCTCTGGCCCTGGTCTGCACCCTCCTTCTGAGGCCCAGCCCAAAGGAACAGTGAGTGAGCACACCCAAGTGGCAGAAGTGGCTGGATTCACACCAGGGACCTTTGGCTCTGAGGCAGCCCTCTGTCCATTGCCCCAGCCTGGGGGGTGTGCTTGATGGAGAACTCTTTCCTCGAGAAGGTGGCGTAGATGAGATAGACTGTTGACTAGATGTGAGTTTCCATTTTATGCATTATGTTGGAAAAGTAATCAAATCTCTCAGGAATGTTCTTTTTATTCCCTAAAACTGGGGCAGCAGCCATCTCTCTAGATGAGAATCGAAGTAGAAGCGGGGGTCAGGCGTGCTTGTACACAGCTGTCTGGAGTGGAGTGGTCCGAGAGCCTTGGTTCTGTGGCAGGGTCCACTCAAGCAGTGCAGGGTCTCAGGCTGCTTGTGGGGGCTTCCCCAGATCTTTCTTCCCTCTGGATGCCGCCCTTTTTTGTCATTTGTCTCCTTGTTGGTATCCTGGCAGAGGAGACAGAAAGCCAGAGGTTCTCAGTTCTCTGCTCAGCCTCTGTAGAAGGGCTTGTGGACTTAGCAGTTTTAAACAGAATTAGAAATGGAGGTAGAAATCACTCATGGGTTTTAATTACTCTCACTGTCCTGTGACTATAACTGACCCATCTGGAAGAGGAAACAGCTTCATGCTTTTCCCTTGCTCAGATATTAGAATTCTTAATTACTTTAACTAGTATTTTTTTTAAAAGTCTTATATTTTGAGAAATGGTTAATACAATTTGTTTTCAGGATATGAGGTTAAACACCTAAATTTCCTACTAGGCAGCATGGCCTAGTGGATAGAGAACTGTACATGTAGGCAGACTTAAAACTCACCACTGGCCCTGTCAAGAAAATGTCTGCCAACAAATCATGAGCAGGCCTCAGTTGGACATGCTTGTACTTTCCTAAGGTTGTTTTCCCGCTCAAATGAGAGAGCTTTACAAACTAGAAAGTAGTACAGAAATACTTTTATTATCATCATTATTATATTTTTTGGTCACATTTATTCTTATTTTAAAAGTTTAAAATAAAATCTCATAGTAGCTTAATAGCTTTAGTAGTAACTGGGCTTTGCTTTAACTACAGATGCGATTTCTTTTAGGTAAGAGATATTTTCTGAAATATCCACCACATTATTAGAAATTGAACTTTGAGTAAATTGAACATTGATTGTAAGTTCAGGTGTTTAGCTCTTGATTTGATTTTTTAATATTATCAGTGTGTAAAACTTTAGTTTTGAGGCTTTTTGCCCCATCCTTACTGTCTAGGGGGAATAGAAATTCAATCTACTCCTTAAAGGAAGGATGCGTTTTGTACTGGCACTAATAGTCGACCTTAAGTTTCTTTTGGGACTGGGGGGCCTTGTTGGTTTTCTGAAAGTGATGCCTGTATATATGGACTGCATGTGGGGAGCTCTGAAATGGGGAATTAGATGTGTTAGACATGAGCTGCTTAGAGAAGACTCAGAATGGGGGGAGAGTATGAGACACATATAAGGCCAAATATTTTAGAAATTCTCTGGAATTAAAGGTGAGAAGTTGTGGGTGGGGCGAGGACACCTCCTCTGACGTGAGTCTTCCAATACTCTTAATAAATAAGCATCTTTGGCACTCCAGCACATCACTCTAACATGAAATTAACAGCCACACTTCTCTTTCTAAGATTCCAGGATGTATTTTGGTGGGATGCTGCCCGTTGTTTTCATTGTAAGCAGCATTAAATTGGTTGCCTTTTGACTTTTTTCTTTAAACAAGTTTCTGTGTAAATGAACCTTGGGTGGTAAATATAGTTTTTGTGCCCAAACATACCGATTTAAAAGCAGAACTGAAAATATTGCTGCAACTTGAACTTTTTTTTTTCCTAAAGGTTTTGACTGGAGTAGTATAGTTCAATGCTGTTTGAATGTGGCCACTTCAAAGTATACACTATTGCAAGTAAAACTCTCCTAAAATCCTTTTTACTCTTCTTTAAACATATGAATCTTGATATAGAGCTGCTCTTTCTGTTTGAACTAATGATGAAGGGGATTGGATGTGGAGCTATTGTCATTCAGCTCTAAATCTGTGAGCCTGTGTCTCTGTAAGAGGACACTTTTATCAGCGTCTTCCTCTGGCCCTATAATTAAGAAACTAGAACCAGAGAACGGCCTTGTTGTATAAACTGCATTCTTTTAAACACAGGAAAAGCACATGAAACTAGTGTTTTCCTTTGTGATTATTCACTGAGAAGGAATAGAAAGAAATTGACTAAAACTTTGCCAGGATTTCTTTAGTATGTAGTTTGTAGCTTTTTCTTAAAATTTCCTTCATGTTCCTCCCACATTGATTTGTTTGTGCTCATGATATTATTAGAATATGATCGAAGAAGACAGATAGTCAAGCATGTGAACTCTTCTTTGGAAGAAGACAAAGTCTTTCATAATTTAAATTCTACATAACATTCAGTCGATTCGTGGTTAAAACTAAAGAATTCAACTTGTCCCAGGATGATTAATGCACAGTATCTTATCTGGAGAACAGTGGAGAAGTGTATGCTTGGTGGATCTGTACTGGTATGTGCTTGTCACCAAAGTCGCAAGCTGTTACAGTTAGAACTGGAGAGGTATTCTTGTGAGAGAAAATGTCTCAGGAATGTTTAGTACATAAGGAGCACCCACAGAATTAGTATTTTTAAGGGCAAGAAAAGTCTGAAACAATGATAAATAGGAAAATGATCAGGAATACACCATTTAAGTGGGCCTGGTGATGTCCTAGAGGGGAAGTTTCCTGCCCTGGAACATACATTTCCAGCAGAAAGAGTTGCGGGACTTGGGAGCTCTGTTTGCTTGCGCAGTGTTGTGACTGATGGTTCTTTCTTTGCCTTCTAGGGTTCCTTAGGGATCTGTGTGAGGTTTTACTGTATCTGTTGCTACCTCCTGGAGACTTCCAGAACAAGATCATGCGATACTTTGTCAGGGTGAGCAGAAACTTGTATTTTGGCTAAATGGGTGAATGCAAAGAAACTGGCTTTGTGTCCTCCAGGCTTTGTAGGTGGCAGAGGGAAGGACCTAGTCTTTATCTTTGTGTTTCCTTATAGTCACATGATATTAGCACATCCTCCATACTGTATCTTGCGAGTGTCCAGCTTCCTCTTGAAGATATCCAAAGAGGGCAAACTGCCCATCTTGGGACAGCCACTTCTACTCTGGGACAGCTCTCATCATGTGAAGGCTTGACAGGGCATCAGATGTATCCTGGCCTCTTTTCAACTCCCCCTTCTCTTTCTCCCCATTTCCTTTGGTTTTGCCCTCGGCCACCAAGCTGCTGCACAGTCTCTCTTGGACATGCTGGTCCTTGACATCCTTGAAGCCAGTGTTCCTTCTGAGGCTTCTCTTCTCCAGGCACTGCAGCCCCAGTTCCTTTAGGGATTGTGATAGGGTTTGGATCCATGTGTTTTTGCCATCTTGGTGGCCCTCCCCTGACACTCAGGTATGTGAATGTATTTCTTAATCTGTGCCCACAACCAAACGTATCATTCTGATCAGAGCCAAATGAGGGATGCCCAGGGTGGCCGTGGAGAGCCAGGCAGCTTGGACTGTGCCTTCCTCTCATGCTAGAATCATTGAGGCCAGTGGACAAATCACTGCTCGTTATTTACCTAGGAAGGGTATGAGGACAGCCCCAGGAGACACATCTTGTTGGCTGAAAGCCGAGTTTCTGGCCGTGGTTCTTATGCTCACCCTCCACACTAACCATTTCTCCCACGTTTGGCTTTCACCAGAGCTTCCTTCAGTGTTGCTTTGTATGCCTCAGTCTGCCTTTAAATACACTGCAGGCTTTCCTCCCTCAAAGATTCTGTAGCAGAATCGAATTCCTGGAGGGAGCAGAGTTCTGTTTGTCTGCCCTTGGCTCTCAGATGTTTGGGCCTTGGCTGTGCTTACTGCATTGCCTTCTCCTAGTAGCTCATTAGACTCACTAGCTGTTCCCGGACCAGAGCACAGGGAGGATGGCATGCGGTCATCCATTTCTCTCTGGTAGTTGTCTCAGTCTTCGGACCTGTTTGTTGTATGTCATAGTTGTCATCAGCATTCACATTACTGTTTCCTTCTGCTTTTCATTTGAATTTATACTCTGTGTCAACTTATTTCCCACTATTGTCAGCATCTAGGTGTGTACCCTAGGGGGCATTTGAATGATTTCCAGTTTTTTGGTACAAACCACACTCCTGTGGAACATCTTTTTACACATTTTTTGATCTTTTGTATTATTTCATTGGAATATATTTCCAAGGGTGGAATGAAGAATTATGAATGTTTTTGTAACCTTTGTTACAGGCTTCCAAGTTCCTTTCTAGATTGGAGACTGTTCGTTTGTGTCTAGAACTGTGTCAGCTCCTTTCCTTCAGAAACACAGTAATGAATCAGCAAAGCCCTGTAGAGGATAAGCTGTTAGCATTTTAACTTCCAGGTTCATTTTCCCCGAGAGTAGATAAGCACACTTGCTTCTCTACTTCCCTAGTAAAATTTCATATTGTCATTGTCACTGCTACTGTTGTTGTTGGTACTGGGATGTTTTACTTTACCTTTTTGAAGTTGCTCTTGAGATTGTACCTTTGTACATATGATGAGGTTCTCAGAACCCCATAGCAGCCCTCGGTTTTCTCATTCAGCTTGATAGGCTTCCTGAAATCTTGAAAATGACTTTAGAGAACAGAGCACAGCAATGGATAGGGGTTTCCTGGCCTCTCCCCCAGGCCAGCCTTGAGTCGATCTTGTTTGTACAGTTGTTTGTGTGTTGTTTTCCCCATCAGATTGTCAACTTCTTGAGGTCAGGGATGATTTCTGCATTTCTCTGTATCCCCAGAATTTAACACAGTGCCTGGTACATAGTAGAAGATGAATAAATGCTTAGTGCTTTTGTCACGAATGTTAATAGAACCTTTCAGTGACGTTGCCGATCCTTTTTCTGTATTTCATACAGAGTTTTCTTCCTTTGAGGATTACTCCATTTTTACCCAGCTAATTACCTTGGTGGCCAGCTCCCATGGAGTAGTCTCCGTGACCTCTTGTGTAACATTGAATGAGCTCTTCTGTGTGTAGTAAGGAGACACTGTCTTAGAGTGTAAGGAAAGGAGTGACCCCCAGGACCCTGATGGTCCCCCAAGTCTTCCTGTTATTCCCCTTTCTTCTCTTACACTGGAGAGTGAAAATAGCAAGGGGGATGGGGAGCAGAGTCATTGTAAGAAGGCATTGAAAGACCCAGCCCCTTAAACAGTGAGACTCAGCCTCTCTGCTTGTGAAACTGAGGGGCTGTGAAGGGCCTCCCAGGAAGCCCCTAGAGCCTCTGCCGATGAAGTTCTCTTAACTCCCCAAGGGGTCACTGGAGAGAATGATCAACTTTGACTCTGGAGGCCCCAGAAAACCCAGAAGTGTGTGTTCACCTCTTCTCTGAACAGCAAAGGACAGTGGGGAGGTTCTCTTTGGCTAGGCCTGGAGGGGTCTGTGTAATGTCCAGGTAAAATGTCTTTTACTTCACACAAACTTCAAAGATTCCCCTGTCATCTAATACATTTAGGAAAGGAGTCCAGGGAACAGAAAAAAAGACCATGCCAGGAATTTGAGCCCACTTTCAACCAGTTGATCAGTAAGCATTTTATTAAGTGCCTACTATGTGCCCAGCATAGGGCTGGACCCTGGGAATGCAGAGGCAGGAGGGAGTCTGTCTCTGCCTTTGAGGGGACCCAGCCCTTAAGGAATCCTCTAGCGTTTTCTTTTTATGAGCTTTCTTTGCTCTGTCTCTGATTGAAGCCTGCAACCTGAAAAAGAAACAGTAATGGGAAAAGTCCATTGCAGAGACCATGCCCAATAGCTGCCCATTTGCTGGGCCTGTCTGCAGGCCCTTCCCTAGGTGGTAGTGACTGACTTCTTTCCCCCAGGAAGGGGGCACAGGGCACCTACTGCCTGCTGTGGTGGCTCTGCCCATCTGAGCACAGATGCCTTTGTTGGAACACTTTCCAAACGTCAGGCTGACGTCTCCACTTCTGTCACCTTTGTGCATTGTTTTGTTGTTTCCGGCTCTGCCCCTAAGCACAGGCAGGTATTCAAAGACAGTCTACTCAAAGCTCAACATCCATAGCTTCCTCCCCCCATCCTTCTGTGGCCTGCTGTCTCCTACCTCCACCCCTTGGCTTTTCTTTCCTGGTGTTCTTTCTCCGACGGGATGTCTGGAATGGAATCAGCCACTTGTTCCATTGGTCCCAGTGTCTCAATAGTCCTCATCTCTCTCACACGCTGAGGACGAGGTTTATGTGCTGGCACTCCCTTGGTTTTCATAGTCAAGTTCCTCCAGGCTCTTCTCCTCCTTTCTTACTGTCATGCTAGTCATGAGTAGCCTTTGCATCCTGCTCTCCACAGATTACCAGCAGAGTCTGTGAAGGCCTCCCTCACTCTATGTTGTGCCTCTTTGGTGGATCTCCAGGACCTAGGCAGAGGAAGAAGAAAAGTCAAGCCCCATTTTTCCTACTCCTTCTTTCATTTGTTCAGCAGATAGTGGCCTGAGCGCCTTTAATTCTGAGTGCTGGATGTGCTTGTTGCTCTGAAGACACACATGGGACGATGGTGGTGTCTCTGTCCACCTGGAGCTTACTGAGAAGCAGGAAAAGGCAGGAGAGCAGTATGTTTTGTGTGGGCCAGCAGTTTGCAGAGGACCCCTTTATACTTGAAAAGATTAAGCCCTTCCCCAAATAACTTCTGCTTATGTAGGTTTTATCTACTAATTTACTGTATTGAATACAAAAACGTGGGTTTTATCTACTCTATTTGCCATATTAAATATGAAAACATTTTAGTTCTATTTTGAAAATAGTTTTGCCCTCATGAACCCATTGGAAGGGTCTTGGATCCTTTGGCAAGTCCCCTGATTACATTTTGACAATCTTGGATATAGACAGTACACTTTGCTGGGCGGGGATGTTCAGGAAAGCGTTTCTGGTAGGTGCTTCAGGTGTCCAGGCTGAGGGGTCAGTTTTGCATTCAGGGGATTGTCACTTGGTAGAATCCATGCTAATGTCTCTGAGATCCTTTCTTGCTCACTGTTTGAAGGTTTTATAATGTTTGACCCTTTGTGGAGCAGTTTTTGAGTTCCTGGAGGAATAAGAATCGTTAACAAACATTGTACAAATGAAAAGCAGGAGTGCTTTACATGTGTTTTGTTTGTTTGTTTTTAGGAAATCCTTGCACGTGGAATTCTTCTTCCATTAATAAACCAACTCAGTGATCCTGATTATATTAATCAGTATGTCATATGGATGGTAAGGGCTTTAAGTTTTTTTAAACTTCAACCTAATATTAGGTTGTTAAAAATTGTTAAAAACAATTTGAAATTTTGTGGTTGCTTATTAAAATAGGCATGGTTTAATTGTAACAAGTGACATTGCAAGACAATTGCTTTTATGAAGATGACAGATCAGCTTTACATGTGATTGTGCCAAAATGTATGGATTTGGTAATGATTTTATACCACTTTGGCACTGGGAGGGGTCTCAGAGTTTGTGTAATCTCTCTTCCCTGAATAAAGCCTTTCTCTTTAGTTTTCCTACTCAAGGCAAGTCCTTCCTTGTTGGGTCAACTGTGATGGTTAGGAAGACTTTTCTCCTAGATAGGGAGTGTTGTGGGCCTGCAGTGTGTGCAGTACAGCCTGACCCCTCCTCATGGGCTGAGCAGACCACCCTCAGCGTCTGCCCCACACTTGGAATTCAGTGTTTGGGGTCTTTGCAACCCCTTCTGTTCTGTTGGTGACCAGCCTCTGAGAGTGGCTGAGAAATTACTATGACCACAGTGTTGTAAAGAGAGGTTGTCTGACCCCTGCCCCTCATGGCCTGTTTTATGTTTGTGTGGGCTGTGAGGGGAGGTGGCTCAGAATCTCTGGGAGAAACTGAACTTGGAGTTAGTGAATTTGGATTCAGGTTCCTCCTGCGTCACATTTGCATTGTGATCTTAGACCAGTCACTGATTCTCCTTATTCCTCTGTTACTCATTTCTAAAGTGATATGGCGTCATTACATTACCTTGGAGGGACCTTCCAGCAATAAAACTTGATGCTTTTGTGATTCAGAGATGGCTGTGCCCCTACCATATTTAACTGTATTTATTTCCCAATAATGATAGCACCCGATTTTGTGTTTTATCTGGTTGCCCATAGTAATGTGGGTCACTGAAATCTATATTGTGTGCTGAAAGCAGTTATTTGAAAGGACTAACAGTATATGCAACTAAACAGTCTACTTAACATACCAGTGCTGCTCACTGGAGAATAGACATGTTCTTATTATACTTGGTCATTCTTGGTGCGGTGACTTTCCAAAGGGATGCCCTTTTTTTTTCTGTGCCTTCTATTCTGAAATCAGACCTGTATTCCTAAGCAAAGAAGAAGACCAACAAAATTCCCCATAGATTGGATTGGAAATTTGTATACTCACGAAGTGGTACCTGCAGTATCTTCCCAGAGTGCTTTCCCATACTTTGGAAAGTCTCCCTCTTGCACCTGGCATCGCCTCTGAAGCCCTCCCCTAGCACTCTGCCCTCCTGACTCCACTCCTGATTGATGGCTTGTGAAGCTTGGTTCTTCTCTCTCATTTTTCTGGCCATTTGTGATGACTAAGAGGAAGGAGCTTGGCTTTGCCAGTCTATGCCTTCTTTACCAACACACATTTCTGGGATGAGCATTCCTTCTGCTGAGACCTTTGGGGATAGTGAACACATGACTGACTGGGCACATTGTCACTCACAGAGGGGCAGGGCCACTGAGAAGCCAAAGATCCTCGATGAAGTTGTTTAGAACGGGCACTTCTCTAAAGTTTTATCTTGGCTCATCTTCAGACTGTGTGACTGTGCCTCACCCTTTCTGATGCCCTTTTCTTAGATTTCCATGACATTCTGTTATTTGTTTTCACTGACTCTACCTTCTTCCCCTAAGACAACCAAATAAAACCTCCAAACAATGCTGTGATTATTGTGGCATGACTTACTATATACTGTACGTAGGTCACGATGAAAATCACCATGTTGTTTAAAATATTTGGAAAGAAGTGCACCAGAGAGGCTTAAACACATTAACAATCTAAGGAGAAAGTATTTAGCTGTACTTACTACAGAATGGCTCTGTTTGGACTAATAAGTAATTTGAACAAGCTTGGCCTGCCCACCATGGAGGAGCTAAGAGTGATTTTGTATTGTTTGACACTCTGCAGATATATTCAGTAACCAAGCACAGAGCTACTCATTCCTCCTCATGCACATTAGAAGGGTTGGTCATATAAAGAATCCAAGCTGGAATTGGCTTGAAGAGGACAGTGTTAGAAGCCACTTTCTGCATGTTTTCCACTTTCTTATTTACTTTCCAAAACCGCTGTTTCCATTTTTTCTTCACTTATAATATTGACCATTGCTTTCTATCCCCATCACATGGCATCCAATGAAACTATCCTCTTGGGTTTGCTATTGCTCTTTACAGGCATACCCTGAGACTTGAGGGCTAGCTGGCTTTTCAGGTGGAGGGGTGGAGGGTACATTGTTTTCCCCATACTCCCTTGGACCTAACCATTTGTGTCCATTTGTGAGAGGGGTCCCAGAGGGGCATGGTTCTGACTGTCCAAGGTGTCACCCTGCGTCCTGGTTTCCTCTAAAAGCCAGCCACTGCTGCCTTGCATAGCCTTGGTCACCGTCCCTGCTAAATCTTAATGCATTGGGATTTCCATGAGGCCAGTAGAATAAATGTTGGTTCTGAGAGGACTGGGGCTCATTTGGCCTTTGAAGCTCAGTGGAGTGGTGCCAGATTAGCACAAGGCGAGTTTTGTCTGAATCACTACTGCTATTACTGCAGGAACAATCATGGCACTCCCATGCAGGCTCTCGGGGGTTCTCACAACCACCTGGGGAGGTTTGTGTTGGGAGAAGAGGAAACTGAAGCAAGCGGAGATGATGGGACTTAGTCATGCTCACTCAGCAGGGTAGGGGCTCCTGCAGCTTTTGAACTTGGGTCTTTCTGACTCCAAGTCCAGCATTCTATCCACTGTATGCCTTAGCCACCCTTGCCAAAGACTGCTAAAATCATTGTTTCATTTCCCAAATGACTTTGTGTTTCATTGCACTTTCTAAAAATATATAAAATTATTTACCTTGAAGAGTTGACTATATTCAGAATATTTGGAGTTTCTTTTTTTCTTTGTTTAGTGCATTTCAAATGATTTTTAAAAATTCTTTGTGACTCATCAAGGTGTATTAAAACTGAACCTTAGGCTGTTTGGAGAAGAATGGACAAAGCATTTGCATAGAGACATCATTTTTCTTAACTCATGAACTGGCCTCCTAAATTTTCAGATTTTTGTCCCATAGATTCGTGATTCCAATTGCAACTATGAGGCCTTTATGAACATTATTAAATTAAGCGACAATGTGGGTGAGCTTGAAGCAGTCAGGGATAAGGCTGTGGAGGAGTTACAGTATCTTCGATCCTTGGATACTGCAGGTGACGGTAAGTATGAGTGAGCTAGGTAAGTGCCTGAATCTCAGGCTTTTGAGTTTCCACATCATGCTTGTCTTTAAAGCCAAATGTGCAGTTGTTTTAAAAAGTATCCAACACCAAATATGAGGGGTGTCATCAGTCACGTGCACCCATCCTCATACCTCGACTCCTTTTTCTATGAAAGTCAGTGGCACGTTTCCAGAGCCTGTTTATTAATGATCAGCAGTCCTTAGTATTTTCTGCTATGGCCACAGTGTGTATGTTGTAGCGGCAAGCACCCCAATATCCCCAGGGTGACTGCCAACACAGGTTTTTAGATCTGCTTTTCAAAAGGAAAGCAACTCAAAATGGGTTAACAAGCTTACTTTAATCAAACAAACATACATTACCTAGTTCAGGGGAAAAAGGTCAGCACCCCGAACTTCAGAGTTACAGAACTTACAGATCAAACAGACAGGCTTCCAAACTGTCCTACCATTATATCAATACCAAATCACAGTTACCAGAGAGGGAAGCATCAACATCTGGGTTTTCAAAGCCGGGGGGCTCTCAACAATGGCTTCCCAGAGTCTCATCTGGTCAAATCACACAACACTTCTCAAAGTGAGCCCCAAAGCAAAGCCTCTCCTAAGGGTTTATATAGCCTTCTCCTGGCTCAGAGAATGTAACAACCTTCTGGACCCACTGCCCAATCACAAAGTATCGAGGTGTGGGCTTTCCTGAAAAACAAGCCTCCCACCACAGGCTCCAGGTGCACTTAAGCTAGGGGCAGGGAAGATCTTTAAATTTGCATTTCCATTACATATGTATGTGGTGGAGGAGACAACTTTGTTGTGATCATCTAATGAGACTCCTTGACTGCATCAGATTGTGCTTTATCAAGTAAATGAACTAATCTGGAGAAGGAAGTTGGACTGGCTAGTGATAGAGCCTTTCTTTGGCTTTCAGGATGACCCTAAAAACTCCAGGCAACAGTGGCTCCATCTCTCTTTGTGTGACATGGGGGAACAGGGAAAGGCAGATGTAACGGTGTAGTCCCAAGTATACTTGGACTTTTAGCTATCATCAACAGTCTGCTTGGGCACACAGATGGAAGGTATAGGGAGACTGCCAGCTCTGGCCACATAGGCTGCCTGAACGACAGCTATTTACCCAGCTTCGATACCCCATAAGTTGGTAAGCAATAGAAGGAGGGATAGCATTCATGCAGTCAGCCTCCTACTGTGACCAGAAGACCAGAGATATGTGTAGCTTGAAAGGCTCTGTCTGAAGGTAGCAATAGCAGATAGCTCTCCTAAGAAAGCCCCAGAGATATGTCAGAATTCTCCAGTGGTATCAGAAACCCATAGTGGAAGCCTTGGAAACCAAAAGGTATGGCTGGCAACAACCCATGTGGTATCAGAGCACTCAACCTGGGACAGTGGAAGTACACAGTCTCTCTTTTCTGATCTGAGATGCCCCATTTCTCTAAATCTTAGAGAACCAGCCTTGGAAGGTGGAATGTCCTGTGACCCCAGGACAACACTCATCAGGACTCACCACTTCAGCCAAAAGCACGGCAGCTTTTGGCCCCAGCACAAAGACCCTAATCAGGAATTACAGCTACAGGAATGAATAAATTGAAGAAGACACCAACCAATATAAAAACTATTGTAGATATCTAGATGGTTAAAATTCCTTCCTAGGAGGAAGTAATTCCATAACAACTACAATTGGAGCTGCAAAGAAAACAGTCACTACATAAATACCTAGAAGAATTGAAGCAAGAGATTAAAAAAATTAAATAAAAACTCTAGAGGAAAGATAATAAATAGTAAGAATCATTGGACTCCCTGAAAACCATGATTAAAATAAGTCATAAATGGAAACCATAAAAATCCAGAACCATGGTGGCTAGGTGGTGCAGTGAACAGAGCACTGCCCCTGGAGTCAGGAGGACCTGAGTTCAAATGCAGCCTCAGATACTTGATACACTTACTAGCCATGTAACTTTGGGCAAGTCACTTAACCCCAATTGCCCTCCAAAAAAAAAAGCAAAAAATATATATATAGAACCCCAGATTAAAAGAGTTAAAAGTGCCAATGACCTACAGTTAGGAAGCTTCTGTGATAAACAAGAGGAGGTCTTGGAATGCAGTTTTCTAAGAGGCAAAAGGGAGAACTTGTCACCAGGAATATTTTACTCTGCAAAACTGAGTATAATCCTACAGGTAAAACAGTAAGTCTTTAATGGAATTGAAGACTTGTGAGTATTTGTTTCTAATAAAAAGACTAGAACAATAGGAACCTGGAGATAGAAACCTGTAAAGGAACATTCATTCAGGGCAGCTGTCCAGTGAGGCAGTGCTGCCGTCCTCATTGCACTCCCAAGAATAATGTCTTCCAAGGATATGGAGGGAGGTAAATAAGAAAAAAGAGAACCTGGGGGGGTGGGGAGAAATCGGTTCATTTCTGAGGCTTTACAAAGTGGGGAAAAGAAGGAAATGTCAAAAAGATTCATTGAGGTAGAAAGGAGGAAGAAGAGAATGAAAGATGATATTCCTCACAACTGGAGTGCCTGGGAGGAGCATAGAAAGGTAATGTCAGGAGGAGGCAGAATGGATATCAGATGAACATTCTTCTTCTTCTAATTTTTTTTAAAGCAATTGGGGTTAAGTAACTTGCTCAAGGTTACGAGGCTAGTCATTATTTGTGTGTGGGTGCTCATTTTCTGAGGCCGGATTCAATCCCTGGTCGTCCCAACTCCTAGGCCGGCGCTCTTACTGCGCCACCTACCCTCCCCAGATGAACATTATTCTTGTGATTAAATCAGACAACATAGCATATATTTGTAGTGGATGCAGTCATAACAGTTGTGTGATTTTCTGCATCTTTTTGGGGGGGGTGTGGGGAAGGCAGGGCAGTTGGGGTTAAGTGACTTGCCCAAGGTTACATAACTAGTAAGAGTCAAGTGTCTGAGGCCAGATTTGAACTCAGGTCCTCCTGATTCCAGGGCTGGTGCTCTATTCACTGTGCCACCTAGCTGTTCCACTCCATCTTTTTTTTTTTTTTTTAATCAGCAAAGATAATGAATGGTGAGAGTGATTCAAGCCTGAAGCTTATTGGACATACTTGGTTATATGATAAGAGGGTTAGGGATTCAGGAGAGGAGGACAGTGTAGAGTTGAAATGGAGAAGGTAGCCAGAAAGTCTGTATCATTAGGGGAAAGCCAGGTTTCAGTAAGAGTTGGTAGATTGAAGAAGTAGAATAATGGATTTAGAATGAAGGGAAATTTATTGCCCATGGAACGGCATTCTGGAGGGCACAATGGAAGGACTAGATGGACTTTGGATGAAACATTAGGGTGGGAGGGTTGAGTGGAAATGGAATGAGGAATTGGGTGGTAGTGGATGTTTAGTGGGTTTTAGATGATCTATAGGAGTTCAGAGTCATTGGAATGTGATTGGTTGTGACCAATTTTGTATTTGATGAATTTAAGACTTTTTTGGTACAGCCAGCTCAAAATGTCTAATGGGAACATTGGACATGAAAGTCAGTAGAGAGGTTAGGGATGGGTAAGTAGATTTGAGAATTATCAGTATAGAAAAAATAACTAAATCCATAGAAATAAGATGAACCTCAGTCTTATGAAGGAATAAATGAATGGCCAAGGACATTGGTGGCCAAAGCTTCCTTTTCTGGGTCTTCAGTAGCTGTGGCTGCAGTTCTTGCAAGAGCCATCAGTCTTTAGACTGCATCTTTCCAGGGCTAGCTTCCTAGAATGGTGGCTGAGGGTCCTGATCTGGAAGTCTTACTACTGCCATTGCTTCCGGGCTCAGGCTCCTAGACTGTCTCCATCAGCATCTGAAGAGAGATGGGGTCACATTAATGGTTGAAGTTTGACCTCCTGTCTCCCTCAAGGGGCCCTGCTGCTTCAGTTCGTATGGCTGCCTTGCCTGTGGCAGTTGGTTAACAGCTGGTTGGGATGACTGAACAGGAATTGCTTCCATGATTAAAAAAAAATTTCTCATCTGAAACAAAGAAAGGTTTAATATACACATGTACACGCACATGTACACAATGTGTATGTGAATCAGACTCAACAAAAAAACCAGCAGGGATGGGCAGAGGAACATTCAGAGGGAGGATAATGCTGAGAGGAAACTGACACAGGCAAAACAAACTTTCTGGTCCTGAAAGAAGGACTGAGGTGGAAAAAAGAGCTAGAATTCCAGGGGTGCCCCCCAGTTGGAAAAGGACTGAACAAATTGTCACAGGTGATTGTAATGGAATATTATTGTTCCCTAAGAAATAATAAGATCACTTTACAGTCCTATGGAATGTGAACCAATGCAAAGGGAAGTGAATGGAGCCAAGAGAGGGGCCTTTCCAAGAACAGCATTGTAAAGAAAAACAGTGTTCAGAGGTGGCTAGGTGGCGCAGTGAGTAGAGCCTTGGCCCGGGAGTCAGAAGGACCTGAGTTCAGATCCGACCTCAGACACTTAATGCACACACAAACAAAAATCTAGCTGTGTGACCTTGGGCAAGTTACTTAACCCCAATTGCCTTCCAAAAAGCAAAAAAAAAAAAAAGAAAGAAAAGAAAAAGAAAAACAGTGTTCAGAGACTTCAGATCTCCAGTCAAATTTGAAGTCCAGCCCTGTCTTCAGGGGACCTTTGATGAAGCTTGTCATTCACCTCCTGGCTGTTGCTATAGACTCAAGCTGCTTAGACTCTACGTGGCCACTGCATGGATTCATGTTGACTTACTTTAATTGAGGGGCCCCATGGGGGTTATCAGCTCAACAGTGGCCACGGGGTTGGAAAAGACCAGTTTACATTCTAGTCCCGAAGAAGCACAATGCCAAGGAATATTCAAATTACTGAATGTTGTGCCCATTTCATACTCCAGCAATATTAGACTTAAGATTTTGCAAACAAGGTAGGTTTTTAGCACTATCTGAGCCAAGAATTAGCAGAAGAGCCATTGTTGGTTTTTGAAGAGGCAGAGTGACTAGAGACCAGATTGTCAAGGTTCACTGGATTATGGAGAAACCAAGAGAATTCCAGAAAAGTATTTACTTTTGCTTTGTTGACTACACTAAAGCCTTTGCCTGTGTGGATCACAGCAAAATGTACCAAGTCCTCAAAGAGATGGGACTACTAGATCATCTTACTTGTCTCCTGAAAAAAATCTGTATTTGTGTCAAGAAGAAACAGAGCCAAACATGGGACAACTGATTCGTTTAAGATTGGAAAATGAGTATGACAAAGCTGTGTATTGTCACCTTATTTATTTAACTTATGTGTAGGATATATCATGTAAAATGCCAGGGTGGGTGAATCAAAAGCTGGAGTTAAGGTTGCTGGGAGAAATAGCAATAGTCTCAGATATGCAGATGATCCCATGCTGTTGGCACAAAGTAAAGAGGAATTAAGAAGCCTCTTGATGAAGGTGAGAGAGGAGAGTGTAAAAGCTGAACATCAGAAAAATTAAAATCATAGCCTCTGGTCCCAATCACTTCTGGCAAACAAAGGAAGAAGAAATGGAAGCAGTGTCAGACTTTATATTCTTGGCTCAAAAATCACTGTAGATGGTAATTGCTGTCACGAAACTAAAAGATGCTTGTTCCTCGGAAGGAAAGCTGTGGCAAATCTGGGCAATATACTAAAAAGCAGAGACATCACCTTGCTGACAAAGGTCTGGATATGGTCAAAGGTGGGGTTTTTCTAGTAGCATTGTATGGCTGTGAGAGTTGGATTAGAAGGAAAGCTGAACACTGCACTCAGTGGTTTCATATTGTGGTACTAGAGAAGACTGGTGAGAGTCCCTTGGATAGCAAGGAGATCAGATCAGTCAAAACTTAAAGAAATTAATTCAGACTCTTCATTGGAAGGTCAGATACTGAAGCTGAAGCTTAAATACTTTGTGAGCCCAATGAGAAGATGGGACCATTGGAAAAGATCCTGATGATAGGAAAGATTGAAGGCAAAAGGAAAAGGGGACAGAAGATGATGAGATGGAAAGAGAGATATCAAAGCAGTGAACATGAACTTGGACAGGCTTTGGAGATAGTGGGGGATCAAAAGACCTGGTGCTGTGGTCCATGGGGTCACAAGGAGTAGGACATGGTTGAATGACTGGACAGCTGACAGTAGAAAAGGGGCTGGTACTTGTGATGCCATAAAAGCAAAAGACCATTGTAGTGTTTTTTAAAATGCACAGAAGAGAACAGAAGGAAGGTAAGAAAGAAACACAAGTAAATAGAACAGCTTTGTTGAATACAATATGTGAAATTTATTTTATGTGTTTATAAAAGCAAACTGTATAAAATGGTAATTCATAGTTTCCTATACAGTTCTCTTTGGTATTTTTCTATTTGGAAAATGCCCTCTTTGGTGTTTAAATTCTGAATAAAAATAAAAGAAAGAAATTACTTACAATTAGGGAATCTCTGGGGGGCTGATTAATAAAAATAGAAACATTAATGAAAGCAACAGCACATCCACTGAACAAACACTAATTTCTTCTTAATCACCACACCTAGATTGTCACCTCCTTCAAGTAAAGGAGCTATCTGCCACTTCTCTGTTTTTGTATTCATTCATCAGTCAGACGTACATGAAAAGTGCAGATTGTTCACTCTGGTGCATGTGCATGGAGTCTACTCAGTGGTGGAGGGGTCCCTTCTAACTAAATGCCAGAACAAGGTTTGTACATGTGCTCCCCACATGCTCCAGATCCCTAAGCTTGAGGGTTATTCACGTGGGGATATATAGAGCAGAAGCCAAGCTTGGATGTTATCCCTCATTCCATTTGTGCCCATTTTTCTCATTCTTCACCAGATGAGCCATTTTTGTTTGTCATAGCAGTAGGTGGAATCTGGGTTCATGTACTGCTAAAATTTTTAATGTCTTCATCAGTATACGAATACACACATGCATATATATGCACATATTACATATATCATATGTTAGATATGCGTGGTATATGTTAGATCTTTGCCATGTATCATGATGTATCATTTTTTAATAGTAATTAAGCAGATGAGCTGTTGGAATAGGAGAAAATAATTGTTTTCACTGTTACCCACAGGTAACATATCAGAACAAGTATAAATTTACTTAAATATCCACATTCTGTTATTCAAATTTTACCTTTCATTGAAATAAAAAATTGAGGGTTTTTGCTAAATTATAGTCTTTATATAATGAAATATTTATAAATGGCATGTACTTAACAGTCTCTAATCTATATTCATTGTGTTTTGTTTTTAGATATCAACACTATCAAAAATCAAATTAATAGTTTATTATTTGTAAAGAAAGTATGTGACTCCAGAATACAGAGGTTGCAGTCAGGCAAAGTAAGTAATATATTTTTGAATTAGTATTTAATTATGAATAATTAGATTTAACTGAAATATCAAATAGATGACTGATTATAAACCAGGAGGAAAATTTAATTTGATTTGATACTTTCCAAAAGACCTTTAATTAGGTAGATTTTCCCTTATGTCCTTGCCTCTGTGTAGGCAGAAATATTCAAATATGACGTAATTACACAAAAGCACATAGGAACTGTCATATGCAAGCTGCTCTCACTGTCAGTGGCTTAAGTTACTAAAATTGGCCTTGATCAGAAGCAAGTGGCTTTTTTTAACTTGATTTTTTTTTAGTTTGTCAGACTCTTAATATTTTAATACCAAAAGTACATTTCTCTATGATCTTGAGTAGACAGATGCTCTGTGCAAGATTGATGGGGATCTTGGTGAAGAGTTGTTCGAGGCTTGGAAGGTGTGGTGGACTGTATTTTGTGTCAGGAGAAGGAGGGTCTACCCCAAAGTATCCTGCAGCATTTTCTGTGGCCCCCACAGCGACTCCTTATGGACTAGAAAACGTCAGCTTTAGAATAGTTCACATTGTAGGGGACCCTAGCAAGTAGTTGGGGCCAAGGTTGCTGCAGCTCCTTTTATTGAGTCCATGAATGTCAGTCTGATCCTCAAACTCTTTCCATGGTCAGTAATTTGAAGACACAAACTCTGCGTCACCGTAACGTTTGGCGTAGAGAATAGTAACATAGTGGGCTTGTGCCTTAATGCCCCAAAGAGCAGGCCTTCCTAAGAGTCATCCTGGAAATGATGCCTTGGTGGTTCCTCATGGGATAGTGTAATGTCTGAGGGTCCTGACACTTAGTTGTGGGTTAGAACATGGTGTGTTTAGTTGTGTTTTGTTTGTCCCCTTTGAAAAGAATCTTAAAACGTAGTTTGGAGTGCATTTTTATAATCATGGGTAAGTTGTCAGTAGACATTTACTGTCTGCTGTGTGCCATGCATTATGTTAAAACACTGGGGGTATAAAGAAAAGCAATAACTAGTTCCTTCAAAGAGCTCATGGTCGGATCAGGAGTCAACAGACCACCAAGATATAGACAGGTTAAATGGGAGAGAATCTGGAGACAAAAGGCACTGATGTTAAGGGGGATCATGAAAATCTTCTTGCAGAAAGCAGGACTTCAGCTGAGGCTTAAAGGAAGCCAGTAAGAGGAGATGAGGATGGAGAAAAGTCCAGTCGTGGGAGCTGCCAGAGTCAGAAGACCAGTGTGTGTGGAAAGGATTCAGGTCTAAGAAGATGCACAGCCAGGAGGGGGCAGGCAGTGAAGGGCTTTAAAAACCACATAGAGGATTTTCTGTTTGATCCTGAGGCCATGGGAAACCGCTGGAGCTTACTGAGTGTGGTGCTGACATGGTCTGAGTTTTCAGAAGACCTCTTTGCCAGTTGAATGGAGGTTAGGCTGGAATGGGGAGCCAGGCGAGGTAGGGGGCCAGCCCACAGGTTGTTATTGAAGTTGTCTGGGTCCTTTGGAAGTGACAAAATTAGCTGGAACAGATACTTCGGTAATAAGGGACCTAGATAGCAGAGTAATTTACAGTAGGGTGTATGATTCCTGAACCCATTTATCAGAAACCTCATCATATTGAGAGAACAGCACATGAAGAGGCTGGGTGCTAGAAGTTTAAGACAATTGAATCTAGATTGACCCCTTATTTTTTGTCATTCAGACATTTCAGTTGTGACTGATTCTGTGACCCCATTTAGAATTTTCTTGGTAAAAATGCTGGAGTGATTTGCCATTTCCTTCTCCAGCTCATTTTACTGATGAGGAAACTGAGGCAGACAGTTAAGTGAGTTGCCTGTGGTGGCACAGCTAGGGAGGGTCTGAGGCTGGATTTGAACTTAGGTTTTCCTGACTCTAGGCTCAGGGCTCAGTGGTTTATCCACTGTGCCACCTAGCTGCCTCTTATTTCTAAGGAAAAGTTATCCAAGAGCCAGAGGTGCCAACAAAGAAGGAGATAAGTTTAAATTAAAGTTTTCATTAATTCTTTTAAAAATTGATTGGTCTTCTCTGTACCTTTAATTCTTATTAGCTAATGTGTGTGGAAGACAGAAAAGAGAAAATGGTTAGTGGCTGTGGAGGTAACCATTGATGTTGGCCATTCTGTGATGGATTCCCTCTTTTTTCTTGTTCCATGGAAAAGGAAACAGGCACACAGAAAGACCAGCTGCATGGCTCTCTGTGCCCCAGGGGCCCAGCTCCTTTGTGCTTTGGTTTGTAAGTCAGGGAGTCAGGTTGCAGGGTGAGCTTTCACAACAAAAGGTTTGTTTTGGAGCATTTCGTGTTTTACCTAGCAGATTCATGGTGGCTTTATGTGTCTGAGTTTCATTGTTCTGAATCATTTATTGTGCTACAGATGATTCTCTGTTATCTCTCAGATATTCCTGATCTATGGGCATGGAGAATACCTGGAATTTCACTAGTACAGGGAGCTGTTGGCCAGGTTATTTCCTTCACCAATGAGTGCAGCCCTGAAAAGGGGAGTTTCACAGCCAGTACTGAGAGTCTGGCTCGACCTCCAGCTCTTCCCATCTTGGAGCATGGCTCTTGGTTCATTACCCCATACTTTCTCTCATTTAGTGTGAGCACTATTGAATGTGAGCTGTGAAGGGCAGGATGTAGCTGTTGTCCTTCCGTGGCCACATCTTCACTGGAGGAAAACCCACAAGGATTCAGACTCACTTGATGGCATCTCCCTGAAGGGCCACCTTTTTTTTAGCTGATTATCTGTGCCCTTTATGTATAAGGAGGGAAATATGCTGGCTGCTTTTACCTCTTGATCATTCCCTATTGAAATAATCTTCAGATCAGAGGAGTATGGAGAGAGTGTTGTAACCTTTCACTTGTCTTTTCAGGAAATAGATACTGTGAAACTGGCCGCACACTTTGGGAAGCTTTGCACAGTCCCCTTGGACAGCATTCTTGTAGACAATGTTGCACTACAGTTTTTCATGGGTAGGTCAAACTTGAAATGAAAACAAGGTTGGTTTTTAAGATCTTAAAGAAGTAGAAACTATATCCCAGATTCTTCATGTTGCCCACAAGAACTTGTTGAGTTTGTCTCCCGTTTTCAGGATCAGATTCTCAATTCCTTGCTGATGTTGGAGCTCAATGCATTTTTGAATTAATGTAAACCTTAGCGATGCTGCAGGTATTCAGCTTCCATTGGTGTCTGGAGCTCCTGGTGAAGAGGTTCCTTGACCCGATGCAGATTGATCACTTTCCTGCCCCTAGGAGCACTGTGTCAGAGAACCAGAAGCCAGAGCTTTCTGTGTCCTAGGCTCACTTTCTGGCCACATTGTCCTGCCCTTTATTGTTTCTGAGAGTGTAATCTTCATGGTCAAAGCATTTGCCCTATGAAAACAAGCTAGTCAAACACTTTTATTGTGAAAATGTTAAATTTTTAAAAATGAATAAAAATTATTTTATATTTCTTAATTGAAATCCTAATATTATACAATGACTAGTCTCTAAAGGACACCATTTCTCTTGATGTCATATTCTCCTGAGCATTTCCTCACTGTTCCTGTGAATGCTGAGTTCTGCTGGATTAGTTATGAGGTAGCCAGTGAATGGCATAGCTGGCCTGCTCCTTTGGAGTATAACCCTGAGTAGAATCTCGAGCCAGCACATGGCAAGTAGGGGCCAGCATGTGCATCTGTTCAAAGGGCCGCTGCCTCTGATCATTGTACTCTCCATAGTCAGTCTTGAGTGTCTGGGGGCCAAGGCCTTGGCCAAGCTCTTTGGTCCTTGGTCCTTGGGCATGGCTACAGAAGAGACTAGGTTTTGAACAGATTCTTTTTCAAAAGGAGCCCCGTGTTCCTCCATTTTCAATGTCCTGTGACTTTTAGTGGAGTGGGATGGCAAATAAATAATCAGAGTTAATGAACCTGGGATTTTTACCTGTTAGATTACATGCAGCAGACTGGAGGCCAGGCTCATCTCTTCTTTTGGATGACGGTGGAAGGGTACCGGGTCACGGCCCAGCAGCAGCTGGAGGTCCTCCTGAGCCGCCAGAGAGATGGGCGACAGCAGACCAGCCAGACCAAAGGCCTCCTGAGAGCCGCTGCCGTCGGCATCTACGAGCAGTACCTGTCAGAAAAGGTAGAGGCTCGGCTCGGCTTGGCTTGACTTGTATTTGATTCTTTGCCACGGTTGGAGAAGGTCATCAGGTGCCTGGAATATAAACCTTTCTCTTGTTGTGAGGGCCTGATTTGTGAGTAGTTATAGGCAGTTGGAGTTTCCTTAAGAAAATGTCATTGGGGAGATTTTAATTTATTCAGATTGGAATATTTGTTGATTCTTTAACATGTTATTGAAAACCTGTACTTTTAGTAAACATAGTGTTTGTCCTCAAATACTCTCTGCTTTTTGTCTGTTCAAAGCTTGATTTTAATGTTAAAAACCAGATATTTTTAATTCATAATCTTTTAAAGAATTTCTTGAATTTTCTCAATTTCTCTAAAATTTGACTCAGAAAATTGAATGGTCTTAAGGTATGATTTTTAGAAATAATTTTAATCAGAATTCCCACTCTCTTTCATAAAGGATTAATTTAGAAAGAACTGTAACGGGGCTATTTTTCCCCTTGAGCCAGCCAGTCACAGTGAAAGTTTTTCCATAAAAGGAGACGTAACATTTCTTCAACTTCTCTTTCAAATACTGTGTTTCCCACATGCTTGAAGCCTTTTGACTTCAGTTTGGGGTTGCTATGAGACTGGTTCAGATCAGCATCATAGGGCACGGCTCAGATGGGGGCCTGCACCAGACCCCCCAGCGTGCCTCTCTAAGGTGCCCTGGGTCTCAAACTGATGATGCACTCTCTGGGGGGGGGGGGGTGGTGTTCTGGCCTAAGGCCTTAAGGCTGAGCTGAGAACTGCCTAGAGGTTTTCCAGGTACCACTACTTTCACAACTTCATGAAATGAATTAGGAAATGAGTTCAGCTTGTGTGTGATGCTGGTAGGGAGAATGAGGAAGGAGTAACCTCCTGGCAGATTTCATCTAAACAAAAAGGAAAGCTTCTCTCAATCAAAGTTGTCTCAGAGTGCATTAGGCATCTTACCTGAGGCCGTTGGCTCCCCCCCCATGCAGAGCCTCAAGCTGAGCCTCGGGCAGCCACTGCTGGCCTTTCTCTACCTGCCAAGCCCTCAGTACATGCCACATTGTGGCATGGAAGTGACTGAAGGTGATAGAAACATTTAAAGACATTTCAAACTCCTTTCTCTTTATTTCCTCATAAAGCTGAGCAGAATCAGCAGCAGATGTGACAAAACTGGCCATGTTAGTGTTATTCACTGGTGCTCCAGCAGATCTGTGATCTTGTCAGTTCCCGAAGGTCACAGCCCCTTCAGGGCGGTCCGTAGACATGTGCCAGGGACTTGACTGAGATCTGGACATATGAGGAGTGGCAAGAGTAGGCCCTGCCTTCAGAGGGCTTACATTCTGTTGGCGTAGACAACATACAGATACCTAGGGACACACACAGTAGGTATAGTGTAAATGGATATATGATTTTAGAGGGAAGACACTAGCAGCTGGGAGAGCAGGAAGGGTCTTTAGCAGAAGGTGAGATTTAAGCTGAGTGTTGAGGGGTACCAAGGCAAGGAAGAGACTGAGGTGAGGAAGCATGGTATTCCAGGGAAAGGGCATTTCCAGGGCAAAGACCTGGAGTCAGGAGATGGAGGGTTGTGTTCTGGAGGCTTCCAAGGGCTTGAGTGTGGAGGTCCTGAAGGATTTAAGGGGAGGAGGCTATGAGAAGGCTAGAAAGAGGGGAAGGGCCCAAGTCAGAAGGCGGCTTCAATGCCAAGCCCATGTGACCATTGCTCATGCCTTACCATAAAGGTATTCAGGACAGTGGAAGTCTTTCCCTTCATTCTCTCGACAGGTTATGTGCAGCAGAGGACCACACAGGGGAGGGAGCAAGCAGTAAACACCTACTGTGTGCCAGGACTGCGCTGAACATGTTACATGTATTATCTCCTTTGATCCTTACAACAACCCTGGGAAGGAGGTGCTGTTACTATCCCTCTTTTACAGTGGAAGAAACAGAGGCAGGCAGCGGTTCAGTGATTTGTGCAGGGACAGTGTCTGCAGCTGGGTTTGAATTCTGTCTTCCTGACTCCAGGCCCAGAGCTCTGGCACTCTGGCCCCATCTCGCTGCCTCAGGTCTGCTGGTTATCCCTCATGCTTGGCATGGGCTTAGCCCAATGTTTTTCCTGCTCCTCCATTTCTTCAGTGGCATCCTTTCTGCCAGTGCTCCAGAATCCTCCTTTGTTTATTGTGTGTGGTAGTCTGCTCCCACACACTGGGCAGTCCTCCTTTATTTGGGGTCTTCAGGTCCTGGTGTTGTCCCATGACTGTGAGCCATGCAGCACCCCCAGGAGGATATTGTATCAAAAACTTGAGCTCTTGTTTCCATTATAGTAAGTAACCTGACCTGATTTCTAGCTTGATTCATTGTCTGGTTTTATGTGGGTGTAAACAATAGTCTTTCTTTGATCCACACACTGTATCCTAACTGGGAGCTCCCAGAGCATCATCTAGAGAACCTCAAGAACACCTTGAAAGAGAGAGCTTGGGTGCTCTCAGCGTGGCCTTCTTGGCCTCCTTGGACTGCTTTTCCTGATTTTGTTGTGGCTAAACCTTCAGTTTCCTCAAGAACCAAAGGCAGGAGTGGTGACAATAATAACCACAGTTGCTTTTATGTAGCACGTTATACACTTGGATTAGAGCCCAGTATGGTGGTTTCACCACCCTTGATGGTGAAGGAGACTTTGTTATAAAAATCTCAGTAGGTGGTTTCCATTTTTCTTATTATGTCATCTCAGAATTGATCCTAAATGGGAAGGACTGAGGGTTAAGACTTCCTCAGAGGGCCAAGCGCACTAGCTGATGCTGTTTCCTTTATGGTCCATGAGACATAGAAAAAAAAAAGGTATTAGGATAAACATTTTTATTTCAAAGTAAAATTACCATCTTTCGAGTTAGCTGGTTTTCCCGGTTTTTTCTAGTGTTGGATGGGTTCGCCTGAGCTGCTGAGGGTGACGATTTCATGGGGCTTGAAGTGTGGACATCAAGAAAAGCCAAGTGGCTTCAGCAGGGCCCTTAGCTTGGATGCCTTTGATGAGAACTCCCTTTTTGACCGTCCTGAATTTGGGGCTGTCTCCGCTTTCTTTCCATAGGCATCTCCAAGAGTTCACATTGATGACTGCTTGGTAGCCAAGTTAGCGGACACGCTGAACCACGAGGATCCGACGCCTGAGATTTTTGATGACATCCAGAGGAAGGTATTGTGGAATGAGAATGAGGCTTCTTACTGGTTTTTTGGGGGGCTCCCCGGCTTCTCTTGGGCTTTAACAGAAAAACAAGGCAGTGCAGTACAGGGATCCCACTGCTTCTGAAAAGCCATTTGCCTTTAGGTCTGGGAAGGAGATGTTACATGGCCCTATACCCTTGTGGCCAGCTTTCTGGGCCAGTGTCTTTGAATAAGGAATATTGGGAGCAAGTGCTTGGGCCTGTCTTTGGGGACAAGGACTAGTTTGTTTGCTGCTATTTTATTTAAAGCCCTGTCAGTTAAGAACACTCACTTACTACCTTGCTTTTCACTACATTTGTAAAGAGATTCAGTTTTTCAAGTTTTCTTTTTATTATTGAAAAACATTTCACTACTGGATCTTAGGGAGACAATGTCTTACTTGTTATGCACTTCCATACAATAATTACTTGTTTTCCAGAAAGTGATTGAAGCCTTCAGAAATTCTGAGTATAAAAGAAAACTTTCATGAATGCATGTGTGCAACAAAATGAGAAATCTCATCCATTTTCTTTCTTATTTTTTTTTCTTTTCTGAGTAGAATCCTATGCTTGTTAAATGTTAAGATGTATGTATTCTTATACTAAGAGAGTGAACTGTCCTTGGGTAGGGACCCGCCTTTGTGCACCCTGGCCCCAGTGTAGTGAAGAGCAGGGTGCACAGCGCAGAATGTGCCCATGGTCGGGTCAGCCCCACAGGCAGCCCAGGTCCTGGCCCTCTCCTTTGAATGGTGCACTTCTTGGTTTTTGCTTTCCCATAACACCACCTGTTTCAAGTGGGACGTTGATCTTATGCAACTGCAGTTTCGGTACCAGAGCCTTAGTCAGTCAGCTAGCATGTCTACCAAGCACCTGTTCATTGCTAAGGAGGCATCCTGTGTGCCTGGGTGCAGGGCACGTGCCAGCAGGAGCTAGTCCTCTGGAGGGTTTGGAAAAGTCCAGGAAGAGATGTGAAGCCTTGAAGGAATCTCTGCATTCTTGGGGGTCTTGGCAAGGAGGAAAATGCATTCCAGGCGTGGGAGCCATGGCAGATAGAATGCCATGTGTCAAGAACAACAGGAGGGAAGGAAGGACATTTGGCTGGGAAGGGCAGTAATGAAAGCAATGAAGGTGATGCTGGTGACCAGCATTTGTATATAGCTTGAAGGTTCACAAAGGGCTTTACAAGTACTGTCTCATTTGGTCCTTAGGTTATAGATGAGGAAACTGAGGCAAGCAATTGAACTTGGGCCTTCTGGACTCCAGGATCAGTGTTCTGTGGTGCCCCCTAGCGACCTAGCCTGGAAGTACCAGAATGCTACAATAAAACCTCCCGTCAGACAGCCTGTCCCGTGGGGCAGGAGGCTGCCTTTAGAGCCTGGGGCCTCCCTTGTCTCTTAGCCCTCTTGGCTCATGGTGCTGTTTCATCTTCCTCCGAGGTGTACGACCTGATGCTGAGAGACGAGAGATTTTACCCGTCCTTTAAGCAGAACGCTCTCTATGTGCGCATGCTGGCCGAGCTGGACATGCTAAAGGATCCCAGCTTCAGAGGCTCCGACGATGGGGATGGAGGTAGGGCATGCCTGGTCGTTTTGCTTCTGCTTCACTTCTCTTCCAGTAAAGAACAGCCTCCTAAACAACCCATTCTTTAAAACTGTGGATTATTTTAAATCTACAAAAGAGCGCAGCGCGTGTCTCTGTGGCATTACATGTCAGCATTTTGTAAACTGTTGAGCCCTTGGAGCTCTTCAGCTGTGATCCTTGGGCTCTTGGAATGCCGCCATTTTGTATCATTGGAGGAGGATCTCCCGAGATGTTTGGCCTGTTGTGTTTTTTTCTTGCCTCTGGTGATAGATTTAGGAGTTAAACCACACGGTCCCTGAGGTCCTTTGTAGCTTCTAATTTTATATTATATCTTCGACTCATGTCAAGTTATGTTCTACCCTTCAGAGGCCATCTAGTCCACCGTGCTCATTTTACAGGTTAGGAACGTGGGGCCTGCAGGGGACGTAGAGCTGGTCTGCAGTAGAGCCAAAGTGAGATTCAGTGTCTCCTGACTCTGCTTTGGGCATTTAATGATGGTAATTACTGGCCTCCTTTCAGTGTGGGCCACAGAGTAGCCATGATGCCTCTCACTAGATTGGCTTCCCATGGAGGGCAGACTCTCTGCTGAAATGACAAGACTTTATTTAGCCCTTTCTGTGGGGGAAAGAAAATGGCAGCAGTTCCTCCAGCAGGGTGGGAGGGTGGGAGGCATTTCCTCTTAGTACAGTGCTGGAGTGGGATAAAGGTGAAAGCCAGTGGAGGCTATTGGGTGATGGCCCTTTTTGATGAACACCAGAGAGAACAAGGCTAAAGGTGTGGAAACAAAGCCACCTAGGTAGGCTCCGTGGGGCTCCAGGAATCAATGAAGTTTTGGTAAGAAAGGGGGACCTTCCTCAGACCTTCCTGACATGCTTGTCTGCCATTGACAGACCCCAAGTGTCATGGGTTTCTGACCTGGGGATGACAGGGAACGTGGAAAACCTTGGTCTTTGGTTTCCATGAGCCTTTCTGGATGAGAACGTGGGCACACATGAGAAAGTTAGTGTTCTTGTGTTATCGTCTGAGTAAGTACCAGCATGAACTGGGTAGAGAGTAGATGACCAAGAAGTTTAGGAAAGGGATACTTTGATGTGTAGTCCTTCCAGAGGCTGCAGGAGGCATTGCAGCTGCACTCTCTCAGCTCGGTTCAGTCAGCACTTATTAAGCACCTGCTTTCTGCCAGGCACTGGGAATGCAGACAAGAAAAAGAATGACAGCTCCTGCCATCAGGGAGCTTCTAGTCTACTGGGGGAAGACAGTAAGGAAGCAGAACCTAGGGGTGGGGTGGGGGGGGACGCTAAGGCATCATATTCTGTGGAGTGGGAACCAAACAGAGCCACTGGTGGGAAATGGAGAGCTTCTGAGCCTCAGTAAAGAACGTTTATTAAGCACCTGCTCTGCGCCCTGCACTGGGCTTTGCCAGCCTAGGAGAACTTTGACCCTGAAGCCCTTCTGGCACGGCCATTTTCAGAAGAAGCCCAGACCTGCTTTTCCTCAGTCACATCTTAACTGACTCTTCCCTTCTCTTCCTTCTCCTTGCTTGCTTCCCTGCCCTATGGTGACCACCCTCTCCCTGCACTACACCTTCTCTAGAGGTGTTGTCTTGCCCTGTCAGGATGTAGACTCCCTGAGGGTAATAACTTCATCATTTATTTGTATTTTTATTCCCAGACCTTAGCATAGGACCTGCCACATAACAGCTGCTCCCCTTTCCCTTCTCTCTTTCCTCTCTATTTTTCCATCTGTCTTCTCTTTATCCATTCATCATCTGTCCATACAAAGAAAGAGTGGTGTGCCCCGAGTATTATCTTAGCAAATGACAGAGGGCAGGCAAAGGTGGTCAAGTGCTTCCTCCTCGTTGGACCATGTGTGAGGAAGGTGACGGGATTGTTCTCACTGTTTGGTAGGTGACGATTTGAACCCATGTTTGAACCTTAAGTCCAAAATGCTTTCCAATCAGTACACCTTATTACCTCCATCTTTGGCCTGGAATCAATGATGCCAGTGATCCAGGGGGAAGGTTACAGTGGTGGGCACCTAAAAAGAGGTTTAGGTGGGAGGCACTTTGAGTTAGCAAGGACTAGAATTATAGAGAATTTGGGCTCGCAAGGCCCTGAAAGTTCATCAAGATTAATGCCCCCATATTACAGATGAAGGAGCTGTGGCTCAGGATGCCTGGTCACTGTCAGTCCCTCTGAGGGCTTCTTCCAGGCCAGTACACTGCAGTCCTTAGTTGTTGATTGTAAACCAGATTAGTGTCTTGGAGTTAGATAAGATAGCAGGGAGGGGAATTGGGTCTGGGAAAAAGAATGATGAGTTGGCATGAAGTTTTCAGTGTTTTTTGCAGAGGCAGGCCTTCATCTGTAGTGTAGAGGGCAGGCTCCATCCTAGGAGCGAGTACGGGCCCTACGCAGCTGTGGCAGTCTCTTCTGGAGGACTTGCTGACCTGTCTTCGTGGAGTCAGTTTACACTGAATCCTCTTCACAGATACAGTAATGGGTCTGGCCCGAACATTTTGATTTTCCAGGAGATCCAAGAGAGATAGTGTGAGCAGCTGGAGACGTGGAACTCAGAGCTTGGCTGTGAGAAGAGGGCGTCATCCGCAAAGAAGTAATTGTTTGAAGTTGTAAGGAAGGCTGAGCTGCTGCTGGGAAAGAGCGAAGGGCTCAGCATGGGGGCTTGGAGGCCTCTCTAGGGAGAGCCACGATGTAGCTATGGACGGGGACAGATGTCATCATGGAGTTGTAGGCTCCAGCTCTTGTTTTATCAGTGAAAGAGCAGGGGAGGTGCTGAGCCAGGTCTTCAGAGTCCCCTTGGCCTTGCCATGGCCCCTCCAGAAGGCACATCTCTTGGGTCACTCATTTGGGAAAATGAACATGAAAAGCAGTGGAGGCTTTTTTTTTTTCATATTGTCTTTGTTACTTTGAAGATTCAGATGTGTGCATTACTCAGTGTTTTAAATCCAGAAAAATTTAGAAGGAAAAACATTCAAATTATTAAAAATTTCTCTTTTAGGATTTAAAATTGGAGATGTTCAAAATGCCTATTTTAGTTGTAGAAACTTCCACATCTGGTTCTTTTTTTCTGGATGAATAAAATATTTTATAATTTCAGTAAAGGTGATCAGAGCAAAGAGGTTTTTTTTAAGTTGTCCAGCCCTGAGCTGTGAAACTAGGCTCATGTAAGTGACTATCTACCCTCGCTTGTGTCTGTGGCCCCTTCTTGGTGGCTGGCTGTTGTGTGCCACACGAGATTTTTTTCTCCTCACTTATTATTCATTGGCAGTATTGTTGGAAACAGATTTTCTTGATTTAAAATTAATTAATTTTTAGAGGGAAATTGTTTTTGAATTCCAAATTAACATGACCCTTATTTTCCCAGCATGAAAATAGCTTTTGCCCTCATGCCAGGTAGTGCCAATGTGCTTGAGCTGGCATTTTCTTTGTGCTGTTTGAGGAGAGAAGGAGGAATCTTTATGGGACAGGGGAATTGCAATCAGTTCCAAGAGAGGAATCATCCCAGATATGTTTGGTAGTAAAGTTACCCTGGTTGGAGTTGAGACTCTCCAGGGTTCACCCTTTACTTAGTACCCACAGAAGCATGTGGTCTTTGTTGACTCAAGCTCCTTCTTATCTCAGAGCAGAAATGCTGAGAAGAGCCTTTCTGTCTGTCTGTCTGAGCACTAGCCCAGTGGCTGGCACCTGGAGGCATCCATAAACCTCGAACATTATTAACACACTCACAACTCACACACACACATGTAACTGTAGCTTGGGTTTTCTACCTGATGCTCTAGAAAACTTTCTTAGAGTTTCTGGTTGAGATTCTTCAGTTCAGTGAACTGAACCCTGAGCTTGGTCTTGTTTGGTTTCCATATTGCAAGGGAATGAATGACCAAAGCATCCACCAAGGACTTACCAGGTCTAAGCTGGGGATTGCCTAGCACACCTTTTCTTCATCCTCATGTGGTTTTTTGTCCTACCACTTCTCAGACAGTGAAATCTCCTGCACAGTTAGCCCACTGAATTCTGCCGTTGGCCATATGGCCATGGGTCCATGGCTGTCTGGGAGAGGAGGGCAGGACTCACCAGGCAGAGAGAGGCACAGGGTCCACAAGAATAGAGAGGAAATGTTGGTTCTCCGGTAGGATGTTCGCTTTAAAGAGAACACCCCAAGAATTTCATTGACCTGGCCCGTCAAGAGGTGGAAACTGAAGTAAGCAAAAGTTAAAATAACTTGGTAAGGGTCCCTCAGCTAGTGTGTGTCGAGGGCTGCATTTGAACTTGGCTCTTCTTGACTCCAGGTCCAGCACTCTATCCACTGTGCCACATTGCTGCCTTTGTCGTGTGGATTTTACCCTCCAAAATGCTTATTTTGACACCAAGATGACATTTATTTTTTTTTAAACAATTGCTGTATTAACTTCTGTTTTACATCATTCATTTCCGCCAGATTTTAAGTTACAATCATTTTCCCCCTGATATTCCCCTACCCTACCTCCCAGAATAGCAGTCCCACAAGATATCGCTTCCTCCAATCTGCTCTCTCCCATACCTTCTCCCATACCCCCTTCGACTTTTCCATTAGAGGAAGGTGAATCTTTGTGTCCCAATGCCTGCACATCTTATCTCCCAATTATAAGCAAAAGAGTATTAATAATAGTATTTATATATATTTGAAACATTTAATGTTAAGACCTCGAATTTCAGATCCATTTCCTTCCTCCCTTGTTACCCATTCCCTCTGGGGAGATAAGTAATTCAGTATATGTTGTACATGTCTAGCTATGCAAAACATTATCATAGTAGATATATTGTACAAGGCTGCTTATAATTCCCTCCCACTCATCCCACCCCCCACCTGGTCCATTCCCTACATGATCCTGTCCCTCTTCTATAGTGGGTACTTCCAACCTTCCCTCCCCCCAAGGATGCCCTCCCATCCATCATCCCTCCTCTCATCCCCCTTCCCCCTATTCTGCTGCAGGTTGAGATATCCCATTTAGTATGTATGTGATTCTCTCCCTGAACCAAATTCAGTGAGAATGTGGTTTTGCCTTTTTAGCCTTCCTTATTCTCCCCCTCCCTTGCAACCACTTCCCCTTGCTTCTTCTACATGAGATAGTTTAACCTACCCTGTCTGTCCCCATCTCTTCTTGCCACTTTCCTCTCTCACCTCATAATTTCATCCCTTGAGTATTCTCCCTTCCCAACAAATTCAACCTATGCCCTCTATCCATATATAACTGTAAACATATACACATACATTCACATATGTATTCATGTGACCACACACCCTTCTTCCATTATTTTCATAGTGAGAAAGATATCATCAGTCACAATTATTGCTTTTCCATATAGGAATGTAAATAGTTCAACTTTGATAAGTTCCTTTTGATTTCTTTTCCCTGATTACCTTCTCAGGCATCTCTTCCTTCTTGTGTCTAGATGTCAAATTTTCTATTCAATTCTGGTTTTTTTCCTCAAGAATGCTTGAAAGTCCTCTATTCCACTGAATGACCATATTTTCCCCTGAAACAAGATACTCAGTTTTGCTGGGTAGGTGACCCTTGGGTTCATTCCCAGCTCCTTTGCTCTCTGGAATATCATATTCCATGCCCTTCGATCCCTCAGTGTAGAAGCTGCCAGGTCCTGGGCTATTCTGATTGTGTTTCCACAATATTGAAATTGTTTCTTCCTGCCTGCTTGTAGTATTTTCTCCTTGATCTGGGGATTCTGGAACCTGGCTATAATATTCCTGGGAGTTTTCTTTTTGGGATCTTTTTCAGGAGGTGATCGGTGGATTCTTTCAACCTCTATTTTGCCCTCTGGATCTAAAACATCAGGGCAGTTTTCCTTGAGAATTTCTTGAAGGGTGATTTCTAGGTTCTTTCTTTGATCATGGCTTTCAGGTAGTCCAATAATTTTTAAATTGTCTCTCCTGGATCTATTTTCCAGGTCAGTGGTTTTTCCCATGAGATATTTCACATTGCCTTCTAATCTTTCATTTGTTTGGATCTGCTTAACAGCATCTTGATTTCTCATAAAGTCATTAGCTTCTATTTGCTCCAGTCTAACTCTGAAGGAATGAATCTCCTCAGTGAACTTTTGAGATTCTTTTTCCATCTGGCAAATTCGACTTTTTAAGGCATTCTTCTCCTCATTGCCCTTTTGGGTCTCCTTTGCCATTTGAGTTAGTCTATTTTTTAAGGTGTTGTTTTCCTCAGTCAGGCTGTTGACCCTCATTTCATACTTTTCCTGCATCCTCCTCATTTCTCTTTCCAATTCTTCCTCCACTTCTCTTATTTGATTTTTAAAGTCCTTCTTAAGGTCCTCTATGGCCTGCAACCCGCTCATGTTTTCCCCTGGGGCTTTTGGAGCAGGACTTCTGACCTCACAGTCCTTTTCCCGCTCTATGCCCCCAAAATAGGAGTCTAGGGTTGCATTTTTCTGTTTCCTTTGCCTTGTCATGTTGCCACTTAATTGCTTGACTTTTGGGCTTGTTGCCACACTATGGCTTTAAGGCCAGATAGAGGAATTTTCATCCAGAACGTGTGGGGGGCAACTTCCGTTTCTGGCAAGCTGTAAACCCACCCACGACTTCCACCCTAGATCACAATCCAGATCCAGGGAGGTTAAAGCAAGAGTGATTACCCCCCCCCCCCCAAGACTGATCGCTGGATCTCCTTACAATTTGCAGGCCAGGAGCTGGAGCTGCCTCTGAAAACTACAAAATATCGTGTCTCCTCAGCGGCTTCTAGCCCCCAGGGGAGAGAGCCGACGCATTCCCCAAATACTGGTCCCAAAGTCCATAGGACACTAACCTCTTACTTTGTCCTGGGCATGTCTATGTTGATAATTCTGGAGTTGACACAGCTGCTGGTGTTCTGGGGTTCCTCCAGCCGGCTGCTGGCCCTGCCGCCCTGGGGCTAAAACCGTGGCTCACGGGGACCTGGGCTCTTGGCTCCCCGCGCTCTGTGCGCTGCCAGCTCCCAGAGCGCTGCGGGTCCTTCCTGCAGGGCTGCTGGGTTGTCCTCAGCGGGAGGTTAGCTTCTCTGTGTCCTTCTGTGGGTGCTGGGGCTCCAGAAGTTGTTCAGAGTCTTCTTTTACATAGTTTGGGGGGAATCTGGGGGCAGAGTGGCTTGGATGAGCTGTTTCTACTCCGCCATCTTGGCTCCGCCCCCAAGATGACATTTATTGATATATTTTTAAGTTAATATATAATTCTGGTTGAGACAGAGTGAAGCACATGTGAAATGGCACTGGAATTGAGCTTTGAGGATGATGACCAGAGCCTTGACTGTTGACTTGGCTGTTGACCCTCCAACCAATTAACCTGCTCTCCTTAATAAAAGTGGTTTATTTATGAGTCAGAATCAACCAGTTTAATCAGGCATTAAAAATATATATACACATACATATAAAAAATCAAGCAACTGAAGCCTGTTGGTCATGGGCTTGGTTTCAAGGGAACTCTCACTCCTGTCATAGAGTCAGCAAATGGGCCTCCCCCAGTAGGCCAGGACCATTTCAGGCTGGCTAATCGGGAGCAGTGCCCTGCGACTCGGGGTACTTTCAGCTATACAGTTTCATAATTTTCATCATACATTAAGCAGTTGAATATCATACTTTAGAAACTGTTTGTATCATAAAGGTCATGAAAGGATAAGGGTGTCAATGGGCACTTTAGCCCCATCCAGTCATTGCCTCATGGGTTTGTTGGCTGGCTTGTGAATAGCTGCTAGCTATTGGGAGGGCTTGGGGGAAATTGAACTTTCTTTCTGTTGGCTTCTCAAGTGGGTCTTCTTTGCAGTGGTCATTGTTGTAGGCTTGTAAGCTTATTTTTCAGGAATTTTACACTGGACTTCCTAACATCCTTTGTCCCTTCATTGACAAGCATATAGATACAGTGAGAGATATGTTAAACCAATCCAGAAACTAGTGGGGAAGACAAAAAGCCTTCAGTATGAGGGGTGTGAAGAGCCCCCCTTCTACCAGCCTTACCCTGAATGCATGCACTGCCCCCTGCCAGCTGCTGTAGTTGAGTACAGTGAGGTAGGGCTATTGGGATAGGCCCTGTTGACTGGGATGTTCCTTTCAGAGCTTGTTCTTCATCCTTTGGTCAGTCTGGTTGGAAAGCAGATTGTGTGAAAAGGCTTTTGAGCTCTTTTAAATTTTCTTTCCCTTGGTTTTGTTGAATTTACCTTTTTCTGTTCCTTCTGACCACATGAAAACAAGTCCCTTTTGGGCTTCATCTTGGTGGAGATTTAGCACCTTCTTGATTAACTTTGGACCAATCTAAACACTGTGCTTGTATGAACACAAACTGTTTTTATCGTCTTTGGCTGTTAATTCTGGGGTTTGGGTCAGAAGCTTAATTTATAATTCATAGGCTTCTGAAGCATACTGGGAATAACTATGCCTGTCCTTTTGAAAGTATTTTTTTAAAAGACAAGAAGGAGTGAAAACTACTTGAGTCATGAACTGTACAGTTGCTTTATGTTGGAAACATTATATGAGCTAAAAAAGCTTCTCTGTTATGCGGCCCCAAGTGAAACTTTCTTGTATTGCATTCACTAACAGAAGTCTTAATTAGGAAGGGGAGGCCATGATGAGAAAGTCCCCGAGGAAATGACCCAACCCCAAAGTTTAGGGTATGTGGAGACAAGAGGGGGCCAGAGACTTGGGGTCTCTGCTGCCTCCCTAGGAAGGAAGGAAACACTCTAATGACCTTTCAGTTTTGTGGAAGCAGTGGCCATTCTGCCTAAGGGGGAAGAAGAAAACTACTGCAGTGGGAAAAGGGATTTGAGCTATTAGGGGAGAGTGCCTCTGCTGGACATTTAGTAGGGCTTTTATGGGGTACTTCTTCCCAGTTACCTCAGTTTCTCTAATGGATCCTGATACATTCCATAGTGAGGGGATATCTTTGTTTAGGGGAATTGTTTTCAAATGTCCAATGAACATATTCTAACACAGTTTGATTATTTAACCATTTATATCCTAGCTCTTGAAATGAAAATGAAAAAATAATTTTGCATAACAAACTTTCATCTGAATAACCTCATAGGGATAACATGAAATATTTTTAGCCAATTTAGTTCCAAAAATGAATAAATGGAAGACACCAATTCTGTATCAGTTAACACAAGTATTAACAAAATGCCTGCTTTGCACAAGGCATTGTGGTAGATGTGGGGGACAGAAAAGAGGCAATGTCTACTTCTGGGAGCTTCTGTCAGGTAGGAGGGGAAAGGGGAAAGCTATGCATGCGTGTGTTCGTTGTGTACACACACATGCACACACACAAAGAACTAAAGAATAAACCCGAGTGCAGGGAAGAAAGGCCCCAGCTGTGGTGATCAGGAGAGGCTTCCTGTGAGGGGCCTACATGGTCTGTCTGCCTGAGAGATCAGTCTCTGTTCTTGCCCTTCTCTGGAGCTGATTCATAGTTTCTCTTAACCCAGTGGTGCCAGAATGCCAGAGTGTAGCAGAAACCATTTGCCTTGGTGGCCTTCAGCTTGCCATTTCCTTCCTGTGTGCCCTAGATCCAGCACCCTCCAGTGCCCAGACACCCTGCTCTTTGCTCTCTTCAGTTACACACACTTTTTTTTTCAGTGTTGTGTTAGGAGGCCTCAGAGACTGAAGGGCTTAAGAATTTAAGTGTTTGCCTTAAGTTCGTTTTTCTTTAATGTTTTGTCATGTTTCAGCTGATGTGAATTTTATACCTAATGCATGAACCTTAGATGAAACCACTGTTTAGAAGGCATTTTCTGCATTCTAATTTAAGGTATATTTTTTTTCCCCACAGAATCTTTTAATAGGTCCCCTACAGGGAGCATAAATTTGGTAAGTGTGATGAGTCCTTTAAATATTATAAAATTTTAAATTAAAATTAAATTTAAAATTTTAATGAAAGTTTCAGACAAATACATCATTTTGCTCTGTATGATCAAATGGTGCAATCCTAATCCTTCTTTATTATACTAAATGATTATTAAATTTTTGAAAAATTTTAGTCTTTGTGAATTACAACTCAAAGTGAGTGAGTGAATGAATGAATGAATGAATGAATGAATGAATGAATGAAAGAAAGAAAGAAAAAGAATTTAGTGTTTACTCTGTGCCAGTTGCTTGGGGGTACATATACAGGAAACAAAGGCCCTGTCCTCATAAAGCTTACATTCTAATGTAGTATGGAGACCCCAAACAAAGGGGGCTGTATCCGGAAGGGCACTTGGGGCACTTTGGTCAGGAAAGTTTAGGGATAGTGAGTTGGGCCAAAGAGGGGTAGAGGAGCATACCTTAATTGTCTCAGTGGCAGAGTTGACTTGATCTTGAATTATGGTTCCAGGATGAGTGGAGGGGAAGAGAAAGGCCCCCGAGAGTATACAGAATGGTTTTCGAGACTAGAGAAGAGATGCTGAGAGAGACAGTAGTGAAATGAAGCAGGGTTGGGGCTTTCACCATAAGGAAGATTTAATTTTGAATGAGTTTCTATAAAACCTGAGGGCATTGATTTGCTTTGTGTGGAGGATTCCAGTTCCTGTTCTTTTTGAGTGTGTTTCCATTGCGCTTTTTCCATCCTGTCAGAGCACCAGCTGGGTGCTGAGGTTAGTACTCTGCTGTATGTGGTTTCATGGGAAGGATTTCATAGGATCAGAGGATCTTTGATCTAAGGCTGGCAGGGGCCTCAGAGCCCAGGTAGGCCAACCTGTTATGACAGAGGGAAGGGACATGGCCACCTCACCCAGCATCCATCCCCCATCTAGTAAGCATCAGGGTGGGACTCAAGCCCCTCTCTCCTGTGTCCAGATTTACTGCCCTTTCACCGTGGAAATGAATGCTGAGCTAAATTTGCTTTGAGTTTACTGTGATCGAAGGAACCTCATTTCTGTCTTAAAATGTTTAAATCTTTAGTTCCTAAGCAGTCATGGCCGTTCTTATATGTTCATCTTCAAATGTGAAATGATGACTGTTTAACTGCTCTTATTGTCTTAGGACTGTATGTAGTAAATGTTCAAGCTCCTTTTTACCAGGAACTGATTTTCTCAAGAAACCATTCTCTAGAAAGATGGCAGTCGGCAGTCTGCACCTCCTTTGTGCTCCTTCTTATGTTTGCAGCCTTGTGTAGATGGTATTGTTGGCACTGGGTCATTTCGGTAAAGAGGCTCTGATGTTCCCCTTCCTCTCTGCCCGTCCTTCACTTCCTTGGTGTCTGACTCAGTAGCGCTGGCTGACATTGCACCTGTTTTAGCTTTGTCTAATACCGAGAGTAAGGAGCTAGTTCTCTTGGTAGAGGGGTTGATTCCTACAGCTTCCTTGTTGTTTTTCCTGATTGCTGGTGCAAACTGTCCCCTGATGCTCATCACACTCCAGCCTGCTTCTAAAAGGTGTTTGTGAAGCTAGGCAGTAGTTTTTTACTTTGCCTCTGTTTCTCTTGAGCTGGCCGTGCTGGCGTAGGCATTGGAGTTTTGTCTGGGAGTTTTATCTGGCTTTGCTCCAAGTCTGGTCATAGTTAGTGCTTCTTCTGGGCTCCAGGCATCCACAGCCCCACAGTCTCAGCATCAGAGCAAGGTCTCGGGTGGCGGATGGATGTGGGAACTTGGCGTGTTTGTCACGCTATTCAGTGGATCAGACTCAAGGATTTGTCAGTCCCTGCTTTGGAATTTTAAGAATTGTACATTCTTGCCCATAATTACAGTTTTCACCTTTGTTTATATTACATATGTTTCAAATGAAGGAATATGTCTAGCAAAACAGATATGAATCCCAGCATGCCATAGTGTATTGATCATCAATTCGACATCAATGCAAGGCCATCTAGCAGTCAGTCTTGCTGGATCTAAACATTTGCCTGAGTGGAATTTTCCATTCCAAACTTGAATTTTTAGATTTTTGTGGCTCTTTGTTTGCTATCTAGGACTAGGAGAGCCCTCTTGAATTATGTTAGCTTAATTGCCTAAAGGTGAAGAAAAAGATACTTGTTTGTGGGTCCCCCATCCTGGTATCTGATCCCATTGTAATTCTGAAAGTCATTTTACTGTAGCCTAATTAAAATATCTCTTATAATCGACATATTTATGTGCAAATTTAAAGACTACTTTAAAATGTTTCTATTCATGTTTTGGTTTTGTATCATTAGAATTTTTCCTATATGCTTCCTAAAATCCATCTCTTATAAGAGAAATTTTTTAAAAAGAAATAAGAGAAGGGAGAAAAGTCATTAAAAATACTGCTTTTTATATTGTTGACTTAAGGGATACAAAAAGCTAAATTTATTGGGTGGGAAAAGCTGTGTAAGAGGACATGGCATTAGTTCAGGAGAGGGCATTATCTTCCTCAAGGGATGGTTTTTTACATACAAATACTTTTTAAATTAAATTTTATGTTTATTTTAGTTTACATCATTCATTTCCACAAGGTTTTGAATTACAAATTTTCTCCCTGCCTTTCCCCTACCCACCACCCCAAAACAGCAATCTCACTGTATACCCCCTCCCTGAATCTGCTCTCTACTATATCCTCCCCCATATTCCCTCCAACTTTCCAGTAGGGCAAGATGGATCTCTATCTCCTAGTGACTGTATATCTTATTTCCCAGTTGCATGTAAAAATAATAATAATAATAATATTTTTTAAACATTTGATTTTAAAACTTTGAATTCCAGATTCTTTCCCTTCCTCCCTCACCACTCATGCTTACTGGGAAGATAAGCAGTTCAATATAGGTTGTACATGTATAGCTATGCAAAACATTTCCATAGTGGATAGATTGTGTAAGACTGACTATATTTCCCTCCCTCCTATCCCACCTCCCACTTGTTCTATCCTCTACTTTGATCCTGTCCCTTTTCTAAAGTGTGTGCTTCAAACTTCCCTCCCCCCCAGCCTGCCCTCCCTTCTATCATGCCCCCTCTTATCGATAACCCTTTCCTCCTACTCTCCTGTAGGGTGAGATACCATATTTAGTGTATATGTCATTCCCTCCCTAAGCCAAATTCAGTGAGAGTAAGGTTGACCCATTCCCCTTTGACTTCCTACTCTTCCCCTCCATTGTAACAGTTTTCCCTTGCCTCTTCTATATGAGAGTTACCCCATTCTGTCTCTCCCCATCTCCTCTCATTATATTTCTCTGTTACCTCTCAATTCCACCTTTTAAATATCATCCCTTCCTGTTCAATTGATCCTGTGCCCTCTGTGTATACCTGTATACATATATACACACATATGAATTCATATGCCCACATACCTCCCTATATAGACATATATATGTATGTATACATGTATGCATTTATATTCCCTTCAACTACCCTCATACTGAGAAAAGTTTCATAAGTTACAATTATCGTTTTTCCATGTAGGAATGTAAATAGTTCAACTTTGATGAGTTCCTTATGATTTCTTTTCCCTGTTTACTTTCTCATGCTTCTCTCGCTTCTTGTATCTGAATGTCAAATTTTCTATTCAACCCTGGTTTTTTCATCAAGAATGCTGGAAAGTCCTCTGTTCCATTGAATGACCATATTTTCCCCTGAAACATGATTCTTAGTTTTGCTGGGTAGGTGATACTTGATTTTAATCCCAGCTCCTTTGGCCCTCCAGAATATCATATTCCAAGCCTTTTATCCCTCAGTGTAGAAGCTGCCAGATCCTGTGTTATCCTGATTGTGTCTCCACAGTATTTGTTTCTTCCTGGCTGCTTGTAATATTTTCTCCTTGATCTGTTAACTCTGGAACCTGGCTATAATATTCCTAGGAGTTTTCTTTTTGGGATCTTTTTCAGGAGGTGATGGGTAGATTCTTTCAACCTTTATTTTGCACTCTGATTCTAAAACATCAGAGCAGTTTTCCTTGAGAATTTCTTGAAGGATGATTTCTAGGTTCTTTTTTTTTATCATGGCTTTCAGGTAGTACAATAATTTTTAGATTATCTTTCCTGGATCTATTTTCCAGGTCAGTAGTTTTTCCAGTGAGATATTTCCCATTGCCTTCTATTTTTTCATTTGTTTGGATCTGTTTAATAGTATCTTAATGTCTCATAAAGTCACTAGCTTCCATTTGCTCTAATCTAATTCTGAAGGAATTATTCTCTTCTGTGAGCTTTTGAGATTCTTTTCCATCTGGCAAATTAGGTTTTTTTAAGGCATTCTTCTCCTCACTTCTCCTCTTTTGCCATTTGAATTAGTCTATTTTTTAAGTGTTATTTTCTTTAGTCAGGTTGTTGACTCTCTTTTCATGATTTTCTTACATCATTCTCATTTCTCTTCCCAAATTTTTCCTCCACTTCTCTTATTTGGTTTTCAAAATCCTTCTTAAGCTCCTCTATGGCCTGTAAGCAGCTCATATTTTTCTTGGAAGCTTTTGGTACAGAAGTTCTGACTTCATTGTCTTCCGGCTGTTCCATCCTTTGATCCTTTTTGTCCCCAAAAAGGGAAGCCAGAGTTGAACCTCTGTGCTTGCTTTGCTCCCTCATGTTGCTGCTCAATTACTTGACTTTTGAGCTTTTTGTCACAGTAGAACTCTGCTTCCAGAAAGGAGAGCTTTGTCCCAAATTGCTGGTGTTTTTTGCAGCTGCCAGAGCTTTTAGCTGGATGCCCTCTCTGATGCCCCCACAGGCTCATACACCCCAGGGCCTCCACCCTAGTCAGCAATCCACATCCAACCAGGTTAAAGCAAGAATGATTACCCTTCTGAATGGTAGCGTGGTCCCCCTACAATCTGCAGTCCAGGATCTCTGAAGCAGCCATGCTGCTTCTCCCTCCAGGGCAGAAGCTGGACCATACTCTCTGTCCCCCTGCTCCCAAAGTCCACACTGACCTTTTAGTTTGCCTTTGGCCTTTATGAGTTAATAATTCTGGAAACCACCACAGCTGGTGGTGATCCACTCTCCCGAAGTCCCTCTAGCCGCTGCTGGTCGGGGCCGCACTGAGGCTAAAACTGAGGGCTCACATGGGGCTGGGCCCTGCTCCCAGAGGGCTACAAAGGACCCTTCCTGTTCACCTGCCAGGATGCCTTCAGTGGGAGATTTGTTTCTGTCAGTTTGTGGGTTCTGTAGCTCTAAAGTTTGTTTACAGTTGTATTTTATGGATATTTGAGGTGGTTATGGGGTGAGCACACAGAATTTTCCTGCTTCTACACCACCCACAAATACATTTTAAAATAGAAGGTATTTCTGTCTTCATTATAGGTCACTCTGTTTGGCTGCCTGACATTTATTTTATGCTTCTGAAAACCCTTCTCCAGATATCATAATTCTGAGAGCAGTGTTATGCCCATTTTATAGATAAGGAAACACTCCCTCAGCATCACATCAATGATGGGACTTGAGGTAGTTCTAGGTCTTTGAATGCCAAGACTGTCTTTTTTTCTCCTACTCCAGAAGTTTTTAGTAGCAGTCATGTTAAATTGTTAGATTTGACTTTATGGTAATCAATCTTTATTAGATATCTTTTTGCCAAAAATGCTTATCTCACAGTTACAGGGCCATTTGGTTTTTCACAGATGCTCTTCAGCACGTCCAGGTCTATAGCTCAGGGACCAGAAGTCTCCTTTTGGTGATGCTGACAGTGTCATGTTAAATATCTGACACACTGCCACACTTTTGAAATCCAGAGTGGCTAAAATTGTGATTATTTGTGTAATTTTTGCCGATACCGCCTTCTTTCTTCTCTGAACAAATAACCTCCAGGGCAGGCTTAGGATTACTGTCCCGTGAAAAAAAATTGCCATTTTTTCCCTCAAATTCCATGTGTTTTTTTCCTATCTGTTAAAAATCTTCATGAGAATTTCCCTGTTAAAGAGAATATTATGGCTATTTCAATATTAAAAAAGATAAAAATATGTGAGCTCAGGCTGTCCTCATTCCCAAGTCCTCACTTGTCTTTCCTCTTAGCCCTATTCTGAAGATTTCCTCACAGTGTGTGGAATAGGTTTGTGAGGCAGCGTGGGCATAAGCACAGAGCCTGCAAGAAGGTGTGCTGCTCCCCTGCCACGTATGCTGACACTGGAGAAGTGTCCGTGTCCTCTGGCCCTTTGCTTTGGAGTTCCTCATGCCCGAAATGCTCTCCCTCTTGGGTCCCTGCTACAGTCCCTTCTTCTGTAGGACCCTCCCTTCCCCCAGCCCTTCTGAATCCCAGTGCCTTCCATCCCTTGTTTCCAGCTCAGCCTCTGTGTGGCTTGTCTCTGCGGGTTTGTTTGCATGTTCTCTGAGGGCAGGGGCTAAGTCTCACCTTTCTTGGTACCCCCAACATTTAGCACAGTGCCTCTAGCACATAGTAGGTACTTCATAAATGTCTGTTGGCTCATTTTCCCTTCCTTTCTGAGGTACAGTATCAGAAATCAGCTGACAAGGGGCTTCCAGTACCAGCACAGACATACTGAGAAGGCAGATAATTGGCAGGTGGAATGTTAGTGGGGCCATGAAGGAGCCAGGGAGGCCCAGAGGCAGAGATGGGGTGGGAGAGTGTGGCAGGGTGGAGAGGGTATTTTTATTAGGCAGAATGCACATCCAGACTCTCCTTCATTAAAACATATTATAACTTATCTTGATTATTCTGCCCTCTCTTTCAAGTCAGTGGGCTAAAATAGCAATGTGTTTTCATTATAAAACACTTCAGTGTAATCTGGTAAATAGGTATTATTAAACAGACAAACATAGAGTTCCTCATTTGTACTTCTCAAATTAATTTTAAATTTATTTCTTTGCAGTCTTTAGATGACCTTTCAAGTGTATCTTCTGATGACTCCGTGCAGCTCCACGCTTATATTTCTGATACTGGTAAGAACTTTTGAATTTAGAAGTGGTCATCCACCCTTCTTTCTCTTTTCCTCAGCATTTTGTATTGACTTTTAAATGTCACTAATCCATTATTCAGAGAATTACCCACCTACTCATTCATTTCTTTCCCAAACCATCAAATGTCTAGCCTTTTGTATATGTTCAGTATTGTTTTTTAAAGTTCTGCTTGATTCTGTACTCTCTCTTTTGGGACTGTTAATGCCTAGAAGATGTGGGCCCTTTCCTCAACCAAGCCCGTTTTTTTCAGTATTAAAACCATGCAGGACGTCCCACTTTTCACCAGTAGAACAAAATGCAATCTCCTTTTTCTTCTCATATCCTTAGTCCAGCAGGCCTGTGCACACATACTTTGAGAGGTCCTAGTCTGTATTGGAAATATAGCGACTCCTTGCACACAGTGGATTGAGTCAGTGGCAGAGAAACGGGAGGTTCCAGGCCTTCGCCTCTCTGCTGGTCAATGGAGCCAGAGAGACCTGGGAGAGACCGGCAGAGCCATCGTTTATTTCTTCCCTGCCTCTCCAGAACAGCAGTATCTTTCACATCATTTTGTGAGGTCAAAAGATTTCTGTTCATGTTTTCTCTGAGTCCCATATCACTTTAAAATATATTTGCTTGGCATGACTTTTCCCTCCCGGGACCTTGAAAGCTTGAAGGGGCCTTAAAGAGATACCTCATCCCTCTTACTTCCCAGATGAGCAAGTAGAGTCTGAGAAACAGGGTTCCATGTGATTCGTGTTCCAAGCTTTTGTTCCTTTATGAATGAGTGAAAAAGCCTTGATCAAGTACTCATTCTGTACCAAGCCTGGCACTCAGTGCTGGGGATGCAGAGGGAGAAGTGCCCCCGGTCCTTATGGAGGATTGGCCCTGCGGGGGCAGACTGCACAGCAGCCAGGTGGCCGGATGGCAAGGGCCTGGGGGTGGCAGTGCAGATGTTGTGCTGCTTCCTGAACAACATTCCTACATGTTGCTGAGGTGGAGCTGTTTCACCAGGCTATGGACTTCGGACCAAGAACGGCCTTTTTGGGTCTTCATTCACTGCCTTTTTGGAGGAGGCCTGGGGGCTTCAGCACCTGTAACAGTGGCCACCAGCCTTCACCTGCTGGTCACAGCCGGCCCATTTGGGTGGCTGGGCCAGAAGGGGGGTGGCCTGGGTCCACGGAAGCCGCACACTGTCTCCAGTGTGGCTTTCATATGCTCAGCCCCACTTCTCCACCGTGTGTTCCTGAGATTGTAGTTGGACAGCCTCTTGACTTGGGGTCACTAAGGGTGTCCTTATTGCTCAGTTAGGTGGCCTTCTCTTAGTCCTTTCTGTCTTTTACCTCTCAGTAGTGCCAGTGAAGCCGTTGTCTGCCCAGCATTTCAAACAGTGCCTGGCACATAGCAGTGACTTAATGCATCTTTACTGACCATTGAGCATTATTGTGTTGTTCCAAGATGAGCTCATGTCCAGATTCTTCTCCTTCTCTTATAGTAGTCCTCCCTTTAGAATCTGAGCCGAACCAGCGTCAGGCTTCAAAGCTCAGGCCTTTGCTTAGCTTCTCTGTCTCCTTGGGAATCCCAGTCACTCTCCTGGCTCTGGATATCCTGGCCTGTGGATGACTTTGAGCTCCGCACGTCCAGCTGTGGCGTTGTGCTCTAGGCCCCTGGCTCTAGCTGCTTTTCCTTTCTAAGGCTCCCTCCTCCACTTGAATTGGATGCTTTCTCTCTGACTGCAGTTGCTTTCAGGGGGACCATCATTTTTTGTCATCTTTCAAATCTTAGCATCAGCTTTTTGCCGTCTTTGCCATCACTCCCAATTTCAGTTCCAGTATCTAGTCATCAAGCCCTGGTGTTCCTTTGAATTCCCTTCTCTTCTCATGGCTCAGACCTCTGGACTGCTGCTGCAGCAACATAATTAATTTCCTTCCCTTCCAGATTCATCCTGTGCCCTGCTGCCACGGCATTTCCCAAAATGGCGTTCTCACCATGTCTAGCCTGAACCTGAAAACCTTCTGTGGGTCCCTGTTTCTCATGAGATAACTTATATACATTAAAAGGGGGAGCAGGGGCGGCTAGGTGGCGCAGTGAGTAGAGCGTCAGCCCTGGAGTCAGAAGGTCCTGAGTTCGGATCTGGCCTCAGACACTTAATGCACACACAAACAAAAACTTAGCCGTGTGACCTTGGGCAAGTTACTTAACCCCAACTGCCCTCCAAAAAAAAAAAAAGGGGGGGGGGAGGAAAGGACTGAAAGCTAAGGGAAGAGCACCCCCTAATTGGGGGATGGCTGCTCAGACAGTTGTATAGGAACATCCTAGAGTAAAATTGTTATGTCAAGAAAGAAAAAGAGAGCTTTTAAACAGGGGAAGCCCTGTTGGCCCCAGGCTCCCTTTGCAGCTCTTATTTCTAACACACAGACTGTCTCCTTCATTCCGAACGTTCATTCGGTTCACTGTCCCCTTAGCCAATGACCCATTTGGTGTTTTTCTCATTTCTCTACCGTGCTCAGTCTCCTCTCTCTGCTCATCTTTTGCTCAAGTTTCAAGGCTCGGCTTAAGTACCCTAAAGCCTGGCGGGGTGGGGCGGAGCCTTTCTCCAGGCACCTGTTAACACATTGTCCATGTCACTTCTTTGGCACCATGTTCTCTGCCTGGATGTCACCTTTGCCCAGTTCAAGTGTAAACCTCTTGGGAGCAGGGTCCTACTCTTCAATAAGTATGCATTCAGTGAATAAAGATCCCTGTTGAGGAAGGTGGGGTTTTGCCTTCAGATCAGGCCCATCTAATAAAGATTAATTTCTTCCCAGCTTCTTTATTCTAGCATAGGTTAACATTCTCTTATTCTAAGTTTTGACTGATTGCTATACTTTGCAGAGTTGTTCCTCAGCCTTTTCCTCTGCTTGCTAAATTATTTAAAACCTTGAAGCCTGAATGTTGTGTTCTAGGTTCATGGCTTGTTCAGATAATCATCTGCCTGTCAGAATGTTGACTGAACTTCTCAAACCCTAGCTCAGGCTTCCTTTGGAGGGAAGTTCTGTTTCACGGGATCTTTGGATGAAATGAATTGATTTAATATTAATTTGCATAAACAAGGTTTTGGAAAAGAAATATTTTCCTAATATTCTACCTAAGCTCACTTCACAAATTGTTCTTTAGTTGTACAGTGGTTTTTTTAAATTAATGTTGTGGAATTTTTCTTACTTCATTGGCCAGTGGAATACTCCCAGTTTTATCTTGGGAACCTCTGATGTTTTTCCATGATCATTGGAGCTTGGCAGAGCAGATATGGAGTCTGGGCATGAGATCAAGTGCTGCTTCAGTGGTTGCTGCTAAGTGACCCTGGGCAAGTCACTTTACCTCTCTGTGCCTCAGTTTTCCCATATACAAAGTGAGAGTAATAAGATCACTTCCTTCCCAGAGTGGCTGTGAGGGTCAGATGAGCTTTGACCTCACTGTATGGACAAGACATGCTCCCAGGGTGTGTCTGACCATGATTGAAAGGGAATCTGGGTAGCCCAGTGCTGCTTGCTCCAGAATGGCCCTGGCAGCAGACTCACCCTTGCTACACCAAGGAGAGTGGAGGACCCAGTGGACCTGCTGGCACGTGTGCAAGGGGATGTGACTTGGTGGCTCTTGGTGATTGACTGTCTGCTGGCACAACAGATGACCCCTGAATGAGGCTGTTGGGGCAGGCCCCCGAGCCTCACTTTCTGGCCCAGAGGATAGAAGGGATACTGATCTGTGGGGATCCTTCACAGGCCAGGCTTTAGTGGGGTTCGGTGTGGGGCAGGGGCTGGCCTCAGAGTGACCTTAGAATGGCTTTTCCTGTGGTTGTGTGCTGAGAAAACTGGATCAAGGCAGAATTTGCAAATCTAGAATGTATCAGTTCACCAGAAACTAAGATTTTCAGTGAGAAACTTCTCATGATCTTTCTTTTCTTGGCTGCTGAACGTGCCAGAGTCAGGCCCACGCTGAATCTCACCGTGCCCTGGATTCATTGTTGCTGTTGCAGTGACACCAGCCTCGGTTGTTATCAAGTAACTGTAAGAGGGGTGAATTGTGGGCCCTCTCTGACAAGCAGGAGCTTTTAAATAGATGAAGCCCGACTGGAGGCAGGCGCCTTTTTTTCTTTTTTCACTAAGCTTTATTACATTTTGGTTCCACACAGAAGACAGAGGGCCTGAGGCCTTGCCTGCTGCCTCACCATGCCAGGCCAGGGGCTCAGAGAAGCTCTCCAAGGTGTCTGTGTCAGGGATCTGAAGAGACCTGCTTTGGGCTATTGGGAGCAGCCAGCATCACTGTTCAGGATCATTTTATGGCCAATATGTTTTTCCCTGGGTAGTTACTGAAAGTATTCTTATCTATTCCCATATAAGGCCGTGAGTGGTCATACTAATAAGCATGACTGATAAGTGTGGAGTTTGTTGTATTTTTTTTTAACTTGAGCATTTTTGCTCACATTCTCCCACCTGCCCTTTTGTCCTCGGACCCCCCCTCCCCTCCCTCCCCCCAAAAAAAAGTTTGGAATAGAATTCCAAAGTTTCAGACATTTAGTTTGTCATGAAGAGGAAGCAGTTTGGCATTTTGAGGAGAGCATGGGATTTGGCATTAGGACCTAGGTTCAAATCCTTGTTTTTCTCCTGTTACCCACGTGGCCTTTGAACATGTCACATAATGCCTCAATTTCTTTTCCATAAAACTGAGGTCCCTTCCAGATGTGAGTCCCTCGGTCACTGTTTGACACGATGTCTACTCAGGCCATGCTGCCACCTTGGGCACCTATTTGACTTGGTTAGTTTGGGTCCATTTTTCTTTTGTTGCTTTTTGAAACCCTTGGGGTTTCTTTTTGTAACTGAAGCAATCTGGGTACCATCTCCCTGCTTTATTTCAGTTAAGCCTTACATGTTTTTAAGTTGTCAGATTATTTGGTGTAAGTGTTGATGTTTCATGTTCAAATTATTCAAGTGGCTGACAAGTGTCACCAAATTTAGTTCTCTTAATTGTAAAGACAGATTCAGAACTCAGTACAAATCCGGGACCACCTGACTACTCTGACTTTTCCAAATGACACATGTTCTGCTCCTCCTATTTCCTGAGGCTTGGCCTCACATTGGATTTATGCACTTCTATGGCAGATGGGCTTTTTCTGCCTGACAATTTATAACCTAATTTAATAAGCTTCCTGATAACACATTATATATGATCAATTAACATATAGTCAGTAAATTCCCAGTAATCAGTAATTCTCTTCCTTTATAATGTTTCTAAATGTTCCTTTGCCTTTTCAGCTTGAAAAAAAAAATCGCAATCCTATCTCTCCCTTTTATAATTTTCTTTAGAATCTCATTCCCTTTCCTTACCTTTTGATTTCTGTCACAAAACATCTGGCCCTTCATAGAAAGCAGATTTTGAGATTTCTTCCACCAAACTCCCCACACCCCCCATTGTTCCACTGTGGGAAATCCTGTTTCACAAAACAAGTAATAGATGAAATGTGACTCTTTCTTAATGGAAAACTTAAATTATTAAATGTTTTGAAAAATTTAGGTTTTAGGATTAAATGTTGCTAAAAGAGGGACGGCTAGGTGGCACAGTGAATAGAGCACCGGCGCTGGAGTCAGGAGGACCTGAGTTCAAATCTGGGCTCAGACACTTAACCTGTGTATGACCTTGGGCAAGTCACTTAACCCCATCGCCCTCCAAAAAGCAAAAAAAAGAATGTTGCTAAAAGTTAGAATTATAGCCTTGTGTGCTGAGAACCATTTTTCCAAGAATTGTTTTGACTTTTCTTTAGACTGAGGCATATAATCATAATAAGAAAAAGCCCTCTATTTGAGTCTGGAGGGTTTGCCATTCAGGCAAAATTTATTTGGAGCATTTTGGTCACCATAGTTTTATATTTAGTTGTGAAGAGCAGAGGTGCTGCCCTTCCCCATGGAGCCTTTTACACAGCCATGACCTTGTGGGAAGTGAGTTGCATCAGTTAAATGCAAAGCATTATCTTCACCTGCTAAGAGTTGTTGTATATCCATAACATTTATCAGTGACAGAATTGTCCAATTTGAAATGTCTAGTGTGCCTTGGTAAGAATGCAAGTGTGTAGGGAGGCACCCTTAGATACATAGCTATTCTTAGCCATCATTTAACAGGATTGCTGAAAAAAAGTACAGCCAGCCCCCCAACCTAACCGCCTTGACTGCCCTCCCACAGAGTGAAGGGCACTGCCTCCCGAGGCTGTGAGCCTCCTTGTACAGGGATGTTGCATAGAGCAGTTTGCCATGTCTTTGGCTGTCTTTGGCTGAAGAGATTGACCGAGCATCCGAGGCCCCTTGTAGTGAATGTGGGGGGCCTGGTGCTTCATGGGGCCGTGCTTGCTTGGGGCTCCTGAGGACGCTGGAGGCAGGATCGTTAGTGACCAGGGCAGAGCCTGTCAGTCGTCCCGGGAGGAAGTCTGGGCCTCTCTTTGGTCCTTTGCTGACAGCCATTTGTGTCTCATTTCAGACTCTTCCTCATTTCATGTTGTCTTTTTTTGTCCTTTCGTTTTCCTCTTCCGTGTGTGTTGTTTCTCTTCCTTTTGTTCTAAATGAGTAGTCTGTGCTGACTGTGACCCCTATGCTGTGGCAGGCGTGTGTAACGACCACGGCAAGACGTACGCCTTGTACGCCATTACTGTGCACCGGCGCGGCCCTAGCAGCGATGAGATCTGGAAGACCTATCGCCGTTACAGCGACTTCCATGACTTCCACATGCGGATCACTGAACAGGTACAGTCTTGGTTTGTCCTTCCTGCCTGGCCCTGAGTGCTGGCTCCTTGGGAGCGTTTGTTTGGGCTGCAGGGTGCTACCCAGGGGAGGGGGCAGGGCAGCCTCTCAGGCCTTGTCTTCTCCTTCTCTGAGTGAGAGGTTAGCATGGCCCTGTCTGAGGAAGTGGCCCAAGAGCCACTGAAGAAGCCCTTTTACCTCTCAGACCACTCAGCTTCTGATGATCTGGGTCTATGTTTTTAAAAAGGAACATTTTGATAAGCATTACAGACAGGCTGATATTATACATGTGTCAGATAGAAAAAAAGTTCCCTGAATTTGCTTTCACATGCTTTTTAGATTATGTATAACCCAGTAACATTTAAATATTATGAGAATAGTTTCATTTGACAATTTAAACATTGTTATTTCTAAATATTAACCAACTGAAACTGGTGGCAGACTTGTTCAGACTCTCATTTGATATTCCCTGGGTAAGAAATGTCATTTTCTTTTTGTATCCAGCACTAAAAAATGTCTGTGAAATTGATATAGGGTAATAAGTTTTTGGCTTGGCTTTACTGGGTTTAAGCAGACTAGTACAGTTGTTTGACCATCATGTGTTCCTTTATAGAGTGCTCTGTAGAGAAGGCCAGTCACAGAAGGGATTGAGTTTACTTGTTGAATTGGTCACAGAGCTGAAGGAATAAAAGTTGATCTTGAGAAAGGAGGATTTCAGTTGAAGTGCAGGATCTCTATGTCAAAGGCTTAGCCAGCTGTTGGCTGTGCTGGATACTCTGACAGCCTGCCTTTGATTGCCTGCCCTGCAGTTATGTGCTCTTAACCCCTCTCAAATAATAGAAGGAAAAACGGTCAGAACTTGTGATCTTGCCAAGGGTACAAAGTAGCATCTGTTGACATAAGTGTTAGCCTCCTAGGGGCTCTGAGGGCAGCAAAAGCCCTTTGAAGGGACCACCACTGGACGGAGTTACTTGGCTACATACAGACTTTCATTTTAAAAGTGTGTGAGCTGTGGTGTGCAAATCAGGGCCAGATTGTTGACTGTGGAAATAGTGGATGAAAAGTTTTATTAGTAAACTAAAACAGTTATTTAAAAGAGCAAATTTAGGAACATTTATTCTAGATTGTACAAACTGCACAAATTGCTTGTGATATGTGTATTGTGAGTATAGCAATAAGAGAATTTGAAATTGGGGCGATGTTAGCAGCCAGTCCAGTCCCTCCTCAACAGCAATTCTCATGGTAAGGTACCTGACGAGTGATCGTGCAGCTTCTGTGGGAAGAGCTCCAAGGAAAGGCAACCCGACACATCTGCAGTACAGGGAGGCCATTCCACATTTCAGTAGCCCGGGTGTCAGGGAACTTTGTTCTGGCATCACAACTTAATTTCTCTCTTTGTAACATGAACTCATTGATCCTGATTCTAGTCTCTGTGGCTTAACAAACATCTACTGCCTCTCCCCTAACAGCCTTTCACATTGCTTGAAGATTGCTCTCCTTTGCCCCCAAGTCTTTATTGCGACTTGCATATCCCTCATCCCTTCACCAGTCCTTCTGTGACGTGGCCTTGGGCCCTTCACCGTCTCTCTGACTTCTCTTGGACCTTCCTAAATGAACACAACCCTCTAGGTGTGGTCTGACCTAGGCAAAATACAGCAGGACTTTCCTCTTATTATTCTTGGAAGTTTTGCCCCTTTTAAAGTAGCAAGGATGGCCCTGACTTTTTGGGCAGCATCATTACTCTGCCTTCCCCATGAAGTGTGCCTCCCTCTTCTTGTAGTTGAGGTAGGTCTTCTGAACCTCAGTGTAGGAGAGACCACCGTGTAATTAGCCCTCGCTCAGCTGACCTAGGAATTGTGTGCTAAGATTGTTGGGGTCCTGGCAAGCATGGTGACTATTGGGGATTTTTATGGTGGTATTTGAGAATTCATTGAAGTCATTTGGTGAGGTGTATGAATTCAGTCTGCATCTAAACAGTGAAAATCTTAGAAAAATTCTTTATAGAAATGTTTTCCTTCATTGTTCAACTGGGCTTGACTTAACTTCTTTATATTTTTTCGTGTTGAAAGGTTGAGTCATTTTCTTTGAGAGGCCCACGGAAGGACACAAACAGGTTATACCTTCTGAAAGAGTAATGGAAGTATTCTGTGACATTTTTACATGAGATTATTGTTGCATGACATGCGGATTGATAACTGAATAGGGAATCTTAGAAAATTAGTATTTCACAAATGTGAAGGATTTCTCATTTGCATCAGAGTATTCTACATTTGCATTATTTTGATAAAGCCTACAGAATAAACTACCTCTTATTTTCTATGGATAAACTGCTGGATTATAAAACTTTATTAAGTCCCTGTAATGGTATCTCCACATGCAGTTCATTTTTAAGGTTCATTTTTATGTGGGGTTATGCTTCATGGAGTCCCCAAGTGTATCTAAGATTCAAGGTAACTACATAGATTGTTTCTCTTCTTTAGGAATTGATGGTTTAGTATCAGTGTTAGAGCTGTTCCTTTAAAGCATTAAAGCTGTGTTCTGTTTCATTTAACATTACTTCAGAATGTCTGAAGTAAATTGATTTTTTAATGGACAAAGTATTTACCTGGCGAAATTAAGCCAATTAATTCATTTTACTTGAATAATAAAAACCATTCAGAGAATTAATAAATGGAATCCAGGTACTTGGAAGACTGTCTTGCCTCAGGCCTCTCCCTCATTTCTTCCCTCTTGCCCTGTGCCTCACTCCGATGCCCTGAGATAGCGTTTGCTCACTGTGACATGACATCCATCTTTAGGTCTAATTGAGTTACAGAATCACAGAGCTGGAAGGATGCCAAAAGCCTGTCATTTGCTGCATTTGTCCTGTTTGTATTCTGTATGTGTGTGCTTGGACGTGGGCTCATTGTCTCTCCCCTCCAGAGTATGAGCCTGTCACACAGGAGGTGCCACATAAATGATTGCTCATTAGTTGGTCCAGTAATGTCTGTTCTTCAGCTCCAGCCTTTCAGTCCATTCTGAATCAGTGTCATCATTTCTTGTCCTCCCCCCAGCTCTCCATCTTTTTCACAAAGAATTTCTCCAAAATCTCCGGTAACTGCTTGCCGTGTCCCCTCTTCCAGGTGTTCAGTAATAACTTTGGTCTGGTTGAATCCGGGCTGGCCTTTTGCAACTGCCTACTCCTTTTCTAGATGTCCATAAACCATCCCACTAGGATTTCCAGAATTGTCAAGGAGTTAAAGTCATGCTTATTGGCCTGCAGTTTGTGAAAATGAGTGTTGCTCATGGTTGCCCCCGTCTTTCAGAGATCACTGCTGGAGTACTCAGCAGCCTCCAGTCTGCCTCGGGCCCTCTGGGCTGTGGGGGAGTGTGCTCCTCATAGCTCTTCAAGGGAACTTGATTAGGTCAGCTACTCTCAGGCTTTTGGGTCTTGGTGAGGAGACAAAAGCATGATGGGGCTTGAGCAGCTCTTACCTCTTTCTTGTTACATTATCTTGGTCCATCTACCTGGAAGTATTCCCAGCCCTTCTGATGTGTTTGTTTTTTAAAGAACTGTGTCATGGTTTTTTATTCCTCTTGTCTTATCTACCCTTGCTTCCATGTTTTATAGAAATCTTGTAAAAGTACAAGTCACTTTTGTAAAGCTGATCCTTCTGCTAATTTAGTAGTATATATTTTAGAAGTTATTTGTATGAATTGTTATTCATGTGAAGGATATTTATTTCCAAGTCAAAAGGTAATATAAAATTAGGTATATTATTAATTATTATGTGACATTGCAATCATCTGTCTTCAGAATAGATTCACTATTTTTGTCTCAGTATTGTCCCCTAGGTTTAGGAGAGTGTTTTTCTAGAGAAATTGGTCCTTTGTTGCAATGTCTGAAATTCTTATGTTCTCTTGTATCTAGCAAAGTAATGGATTTTAAGGGATAAACATTGAATATATTTTGTATTCTAGTTTGAGAATCTGTCAAGCATTTTGAAGCTCCCTGGTAAAAAAACATTTAACAATATGGATCGAGACTTTTTAGAAAAGCGAAAGAAGGACCTAAATGCATATTTACAGGTAAGGGTATATTTGCTATTGACCTTATCTCGTCATTTAAATCATAGCAGAAATATATTGGAAGCGTCTTTTTCTTGAAAAGCTTGATTAGAATGTCCATTTATGGGAACCTTCCTGCATGTTTGGTTTTAAGACTCCCTTCCTCATGTCAAATGAGAACTTTAGACGAGCAGACAGAATGATTTTGGAGGGCCGTGCCAGCTCTAGAACTTTTGTATTTATAAAGCTGCATTCCTCCTTCATGGTAACATGTAGATATTTTATAATAAGCTAAAACATACTATCCTTCCTTCATTGTCCAGAACTTGTGACCCCAATTGTTTTCGTGTCCTTTTGTAGGATGTGAAGAGATATGGACATCTTCCATTCTGGAAATGTCACCTATGTATACAGTCTGTAGTCTAGAGCTAGTCATCTAACTCCAGATTTGGAGATTACAGGCCAGGTTTGGTTTTTATTTCTTTTCTCTAAGATCTCCTCAAAATGATCAAAATGGAAATGACTCCCTTTAGGGCATGTTAGAACTCTCTTTGGAATTTCTTGGAAATGTCCTGACTCTGAGGGACACCCAAGGGCTAACTTGTGCTCCTTGGAGGGCTGTGGTATATAGCACATTATGCTGCCTCATAAGACAGACTTTCCTGAGGATGCCTCAGGTGGTCCCAGCTCTGGGCAAATGTGATTCCTCTGGTGTCAGGGGTTCAGTGGTCCAGCAACTCTGTTAGTACCATACCCCATGCCTGGAAGAGATCAGAGCCTACCCAGTGTTACGTAGCTGACTTCCTATTCTAATTTGGAAGATTGAATAGTGATTCAGATTCACATGTTCTGACGTTAGGTAGAGTCAATTTTTCCAGTAAGGTGAGTGAGTTCCTTAGTAATTTGTAATTTTTAATGACTCAGTTTTACATTTGTTATCTCATAACATTTATTTAATAGATTCACTGGTGTATTCATTTCTTAAATAATAAATTTTATTAAAGGAGCAAGATCAATGGTAAGAATTAAATGAGATTGTTAATTCAAGGACTCTAGGAATTCTGAGAACAATGTATTCATTTTCATTTTGGTCACATAATTTGTTTTCAGACTGATGATTTTTTCCTTCTTATGTGACAAATTCACTTGTGATTATCCTGTCTACTTATGATATTATCATCAACATAATTTTATGGAAAAGAATTTAAGACATTCTTCATTGATCCTTTCCTAACTAGAATTGATAAAACTTAAAAAGGGACGATATTTTTAAAAATGAATATAGATGTAGAACTTCTCCACTAAGTGTTTTGTGAATAAAAGTAACTGCCACCATATAAAACATGAGCTCTTTTAGAGGGTACTATGAAAAGTACGAGTTGGTTTTGCTCTCAAATTTGTGAAAATGTCATAAACTCTTTTTATTTAAAATAACATTTTGCTTTTTTAGTTACTGTTGACACCTGAAATGATGAAAGCCTCCCCCGCCTTGGCTCCCTATGTGTGTGACTTTCTGGAGAACAAAGCCTACAGCAAAGGGAAAGGGGACTTTGCCCGGAAGGTGAGAAGCCTTTGGGACCCTGGGCTGGAAGTGCTGTATCCTGTGTGCAGAGAGGGAAGCTTTTAAGGAGGCCTCTGTTGTTTAAAGTAACAAAGTGGCAGTTGTTGTATCTCCGTCTTTGTTTCATCAGGAAGTCAGATCACCTCATCTGATCCCTGGGATTTCCTGCTGACGTCAGCATTACCTGCCTGGGCTCTTGCTTGGTGTCTCCCCACTAGATTGTGAGCTCCTTGAGGGCAGGCACTTAATAAATCTTGATGAATCATCATACACAAGTACACACGTTTGTATGTATGTATGTGCACATGTGTGGGGTCCTCCTTCCATCTTAACCTGAGGGGGTGCTGCACAGACCCTCTGAGCAGGCTGTCCAGATCAGACCCTGGAGAACTGCTTCCCTCTGTCCACGTAATGTCATGTAAGGCACTTGGGTGGTCTGTGTTCTCCTGTGAATGAGGCCCTACATGCAGGAGAGCAGACTTCCTTGTTGGGCAGGATCACCTGTGACCGATCTCCAGGAGTCAGGAGGGCGAGTTATATAGATGGGGGGAGTGGATCTCAGGACAGAACAGGGACTGAACTGACCATGACTTTCCCTTGCCTGCAGAGACTGAGGAGGGGCCAGTTTTGTCTTGTTCTGATACCCAGTGATAGGTGGCCTTCATGTGACTGTGTAGGCCTAGCTGTCATGTGACTCCCACAGCAACCCTGGGGAAGGTGCCACTGAGAGGTTTTACAACTGAGGAAAGTGAGGCTGTCGAGTGGCTTAGCACAGGGAATGCCTGAAGCTGAATCTGGGCTTCCTTGATCCCCAGCCCCGTGGGCCATGCATCAGCTCAGAAAATTTCGTGCTTCTCACTGTCCTCTGTGTTCTGTTGTAGTATTGTGTATTGTGTTAATCATTTCCCAACTACTTTTTAGTCTGGGGAGTTTGGGGAGTGCCTGTGTGTGTCTCTGCTCACCTTGTACTATGAGCCAAAGTGCTGCATTCCTTCACACAGCTGTGATTTCATTAGTGTGAGCACGGCCTTCCACAGCTCAAATCACTACCCTCTGTGGGTCAGCAGATGGTCTTCACCATCCAGCCTAATCAGGAGACAGTGAGCATTTATGAAGCACCTGCTGTGTGTCAGGTGCTGTGTAAAGTGTGGGGGATTCCAGTATAAAGAGAGAAGGGGAGCAGAGGTGGGAAGGAGCCCAAGGGGCTGGGAAGAGCAGCCAGCCAGAGAACAGCCATGTGGTCTACCTCTCTGTCCAAAAGCCTTCCAAGTTTGGTAGAACTAGTTTGGTAGAACTTAGTACAGCTTGCACTCGCTGGCACATAGGGCCACCTGAGACTACAGAAGCATTAGACTAGGACTGGAGTGAAAGTCCAAAAAGAACAATATGATCCCTTTTGGTCAGGTTAGGACTCAGGCAAGGAGCAGAAACAAATAGTCTGAGAAGCCGTGGGTCATAGGGGAGCCCTGCCCAGGACCCCTGGCATAAGGGGGGCCAGTGGCCAGGCACACCAGAATGAAGTAGAAATGTCCCCAGACAGTGCTGACCCTGGAAGTGGGACAGCCATGAGGGCCCGTGGGAGAGACTGAAGCAATGTTGCTTAACACTGCCCTAAGACTTAGGGCAGCCTGTATAGAATAGAGTCAGATCTTGTGAGAACACGGGGTATCAGATGCCAGTGTTACAAACTGTTTGATATTTAAACACCAGATACAATAAGGCTGAGAAGATTTGAAATAAAGCACAGTGTCTTTCAGGTTTTGGCTAGTCCTCATATTGTTAGCATCTCTTCTGAGTAGAGCTAGGTATGGCTTCCAAGTTACTGGGGGGACCATCCCAGAATAGCCCCTCAGCACCTTGATATGCAAATAGTGAAGTCTTCAGACTCCACGTGTGGAGCTCTCCATCACATTCATTCCCTGGTGGTGGAATGTTTCATTTGAAGTAAAACTCCATCCTAACACACAATCTTTAGAGCTTGTGAGTGAGCTGACTGCCCATTCAGCCACAGAGTCTCAGGGGTGTGTGGGACTTCCACAAGGCAGTAACAAGTGCTGGCCCAGCCTTGTTTGGTTTGGCTAAAAACACAAAACAGACCAAAGAATGGCGCACAAAACCACTTTGTGATTTCCATGAAAGATCTCCCAGACCTTCAGAATGTCGTTTGAACTTGAGAGGAACATGATCCAGGGAACAGGAGAGACTGATAGCTTTGAGTTTGTGTCAAGAAACCCAGTAGATCCATTGGGGAAAGTGGCACTCATAAATCTGAGCCCCCACACTCAAGACGCCCTTGCCACAGAGTTAACAGGGAGGGGAGGCAGTTAGGGCTGCATGTGGCTGGGGCCTTGATGGCATCCTGAAGTCACAATGGGACAGGGAGAAGGTATTTAGAGCAGCAGCCATGTCTTCAGTGGCCCACTCAATCAAGTGTGGCAGAAGGCATCAGATGGGACAACAAGTAACCAGACAGCCCGAGACCCACCACCCCACGGCATTCGTCAGAAGATGGTTTCTTTCCACCACCCCATGGCATTCGTCAGAAGACGGTTTCTTTTGCAAAAGGGAAGAAGGAGACTGATAAATGTTCTAGATTACAGGGTAAACAAGTTAAAAATTTACAAAAATGTGTCCAGAACAAACATGTTACCACTTTGTAGAGCAGTGATAAAGGCCCATAAGAAATATGTGCTGGTGGGCCTGTCACAAGTAGCTGTGATAATGTCCCAGCACAGAAGAAAGTTTGTGAAATGACTACGCCTCAAGATCAGAAGCAAAAGACTGTCCACAAAAACCTCATGCATTAATCGAGTCGATGTTTCAAGAAAGGAGTCCAGGAAAGTAGCTGCTTCCAGCAGATCTGTTTAAAGAGATGAGATTTTGTGTTTGCTGGTCAAGTCATTCTTATAGAAACAACAGAATGTCAGGATCCTGGACTTACAGATTCATGTGGATTTTACAGAGATGGGAGAAAATATGCAGCCCATGACCATAGGCTGCAAAAATATAGTGTCTAATATCTGGAAAGACACAATTGAGTAAACAGATTCACTCATCAGGAGTCCTTTGTACCCTGCCCTTTATCAGACACCAGGGAGGCTGTTGTGTATGATTCTGGTGCTGCAGTTTTAAAGACAACAGTCCTTTCTAAGAAATTTATTAAGTGCTTACTATCTGCTGGGCAGTGTGATAAGCACTAGGCATATGAAGAGAGGTACACACATAATCTCTGCCTTCAAAAAGCTCACATGTAATAGGGGAGACAACATGGAAACAATGGTACATACACGATACATACAGTCTAAATAAGAGGCACTAAGGGAAAGGGATGGGGGTAAGAAAGGCCTCCTGCAGAAGGTGGCATTAGCTGGAGAGCAGCCAGGATGGTTAAAGTCTGTGAATCCATGTCATGGAGTAAGTGGTAGAAGGACCTACGGACGTAACCTGGAAGAGGGAGTACTCAGGACCTGATAGCCACCCTCAGATATTGGAAGGGAGGACTGCTTCAGGAGGTGGTCAGGATTCATGAAGAGACGGAGTCACCTCTTGTCCTTGATGCTATAAAGGATGGTCTTGGTCCCCTTAGGTTAGACTAGATGTCATCAGAGGCCTCAGTTACCCTTGAAGTTCTGTGATTATGTGGACAGGCAGCCCCACTCACAACCACCCACTTGCATCACCAGGACCACCCACTGGCTGCAGTTTTTCTTAAAACCAGGTGTTCCACTGCTAGAGAATACGGGGCAGTAGAAGGGGTGCCCCACTTGGAGTCTGAAGACTTTATTGATGACACTTGCCCAGTGTGTTTCATATTTCTGGTTTTGCTTTCATATTAGGTTGGGAGTATTCTAAAGGGGCACAGTCCACAGCAGAGGTGGTGGTTTCTGCCAGTTCTTTGGGGTAAGGCCGTAGGGGCCATGTCATCCTTGCCAGTGTGTATGGAGAGATTCTGTGGCTCTGTCAATGCAGAACAATGTTGGGGAAGGTAACCTGGGGGTCTTTGAGAGCAGCAGGCTCAGGAAGGTGTGAATGTCTTGTTGCTTACATCTCATTCACTCCTCCCTTCAGGTTCTCACCTGCCTCTGTCTGGGGTATCTGTAAACCTAAATATCCAGTCATGGCCTCATCCAGAAAGAGCCTTCAAAGACTTCTTGCCTTTGAACTTGGGTGACTGAACAGCCCGCAGGCTTTGTCTGAGATAGCCTGGGGAGGGGAGGTGCCTGATAGAGAGAAGAGCACAGCAGTGTTTGGCTTTGGTTTGCATTATTAGAGGCAGCTGAGAGCCTGTCCAAGGGGCTCAGATTCTGTGCAGACCTCCGAGAACCCAGCCCTCAAGCCACCCCACAGACAAGGCGTGCCTGTTTCTGGACACTCACACTAGGCATCGAGGGCTCCTGGAAGTGCACTGTGGAACTGGTGCTGAGTGTGAGGGCATTGTGGTCCCCAGGGCCTTATCACCATCATTGTCCCCTCCTACTACCATCCAAACCTTTCTGAGCCTCAGGTAGCAGGGGAGCTGGTGTAGGGGAATTGTGGCTGCTAGATGCGGCCTATCCAGCTTCAGGACACTGGAGGCCTTACAAGCCCCATCGCTTGATGTACAAGCTGTGCCCGTCGTTGGAGTTGAGCTGGGCCTAGAATAGCTCCTGACCCACTCATCCAGAAAGAACTACATGACCAGTCTTTGTCCTGCCTATAACCCAGGTTCCACAGTGTTTAGAATAACCCGTTACTCTTTTCTGAATTCCAGTTCGGGCCACACGGATTCTCCTCTCAGTTTCTTTGCTTTCTGACCTGCCCGAGGGGAAGACGGACGTGAATCCAAACAGACTTTGTGCCATGGCCTTCAGGTGGCTGGTTTTGACAGTGCCTTCCTGATCCTGACTAGTTTCTAAAGCCGTTCCTTGTGTTTATATTGTTTCAATTTCAGATGAATGTGTACTTACTCTATGTGTCTCCTCCAAGTCCTCTTCATTTTTCATTGTGAATTCCATCATCTTCAGTTACAATTTCCAAAACTTCTGGGAAGTGATAGAGAATAAGTTGTACATTAACTTTTTTTTGTGAAGATGATTACAGAATTTTTAGCCTTATAATGTTATAGTCTCTTTGATTAAATAGTCAAAGATTGGCATTATGCAAAATGGTCCCCATAATTTGTACATATTAGCAAAATATGTACCAAAGGCCATATAAAGATAATTGTTCCCTATTTCAAAATGCTTACACTTCTGCATTTACAGTGGGAAGCTTGCCTCCAGCTTATGCCCCATAGGAGTCTTGGAGCAGAGGTCCAGGAAGTTCCTTAACGACTGTAATGTATCTTGCCAGGATGCTTAGTCAGAATTGAAAATGCAGTAGAGAAGAACATCACATTGTCTTCTCTGCCCCCTTTAGATGGACACTTTTGTAAATCCACTTCGCAATTCCATGCGGAACGTTTCAAACGCGGTTAAATCTCTTCCCGATAGCTTGGCGGAGGGCATGACGAAAATGTCAGACAACATGGGCAAAATGTCAGAGAGACTTGGACAAGACATAAAGCAGTCATTTTTCAAGGTAAGAGTGCTTTTTTTGGACAGTATTTCTAAAACCTGGCTATTCTCAAATCAGTGTTTTTAGTAGCAAGATGTTTGCTTCATTTCCTTATTGACTATTTAATTTCTGCTGTGAAAAAAAGACACCGTGTTAATACATTTTTTGTCCAGATCTCTGACTTCATTGGTGGGAAGGGTTCCTCATAAGGAAACCTGTGTTGGGGGAGCCCAGTAGCCATTCTGTTTGCTTAGCAAGGGGGTGGAGTGACCTCCTGGGAGAGGTATGTAGACAGTGCTCAAACTCAGCTCTTTGGAGTTCAGAGGCCGGCTTCTAGATTCTGGCCCCACTGTGATAGTCTGCTGTTCATATTATTATCAAGAGAATATTTATAAATGGCAAAATTCACTGCTTCAATCCATTTTGCTGTTAAATTATGCAATTTTTTTAGTCATGGACTTAACAAAATTAATTGCACAATAATTAAGTGCTATTATGGCAGTTATATTCTAGTCTTCATTCAGCTCTTATTCATCCCAGTAAATTCTCATATTTTTGGCTTCTGTCTGGCTGGCGTTTGACAAAAGAACCTTTTTCCACCATCAGTCTTGATATTGCTGCATTCTTACCATAAATGTATTTCAGAGTTTTTTAGTCCCATGTAACTCCTGGGCACACCATGAATCTGAGTTCATGGAAGGAGCTATCTTAATATATTTCCAGTTTCCCCATTTGAATTTGAATTTATTATAAGTAAATTATCATAAAAATTTTTGCCTCCACAAAGTCCTGCTCTGATGCTTGATCAGGGCGTGACAGTGATGCAGGCTTCTCCAGGGTTCTACTGGTAGAATGCTAGCTGTGGTGGGTTCTACCAACTTGGATGGGTTTCAGGTGTGAAATAAGACAGGCAGTCCTCTAAGATCCTTCCAACTTTACATTCTATGTGCCTGTAAGAAAAATAAAATGTTATTCAGGAAATAGATCCTTGGGAAAGGTATTGAGCCAGTCACATAGCTAGAAGGATATTGGGTCAGCAGCCTTGAAAGCTTCCCTGGTACCCATAGGCCATGAAGACAAGAGAATGAAGGCTTGGTCCTCTGTGAAAGGTTTAGGGAAGACCTTGGCCAAGAGGCTGGGAAGGTGGGGGTGGGGGGAGGGTGGCTTACTGCATTACTGGGAGGAAAGTGTGTCTGTCTGCCATCCCTTGGAGGATGAGGTGAGCTCAGGCCGTCCTCACTCTGAAGCTTCTGCATGATGTTTTGACTTCTTGCCTTATATCAGACTTGGGTATATGCTTTTATCTCCCCCATTAGATCCTGTATGCCTTGAAGACAGATTCTCTTGTATATATGAGAAGGTTCCTCTTCTGCTCCTGCTGCTGCCCCCTTTTCTGTTCAGTGACTTAGTGACACAGATTGTCCTGTATCCCCTAAGGGTTTGCTCAAGGCCTTCTTTCTTTGGACAATATCACCTGCTTTTTTGGCTTCATTTACCACTTCTTTGCACCTGAGTCCTGCACAAAGACTGGTCTCTAACCTCCAGTCTTAAGTCATCCACTGAATTCCTGTTAGACTTTCCTCCATTTCTTCTCCTCCTCCAGTCCATTCTCTCAAAGACTGACATTGTCTCTCAGAGTTTGGTCTGGACCAGTGTGGGAACAAAGCTGAGCTATCTCTGTTCCCCCACAGTCACCTCTCAATGGTCATTTAGCTAATGGATTTAAAAAATACTATCTAAACATCATTATTATGTCTTTTATTTTAAAACTGGGAACTCAGCTGCTTTTCAGTATACAGTGATGTGGGCTCTAAAATGTGAATGTTTTGGTTTTCCATTTGTGTTGACGAGTAATTTTAAAAATTTTGTTTGATGGGTACTGGGTTTTGTAAGTGAGGCTCATATTATACATGGAGAAATTTCTGTTCTGTCCACAAGGCATTCTTTAATTCTCTGCTGTTTTTGTATTGTGTTCTTTCTCCATATTTGTTTTTGTTACACTGTGCTCTTCAGTGTATTTATGTATTTTTAATGTTCCTCTCAGGTGCCTCCTTTAATTCAGAAGACAGATTCTGATCCCGAACATTGCCGTGTCTCTGCCCAGCTCGATGACAATGTAAGTGATTTCTTCCTCCCATGGTTTTTAGTTAATAACTTGAAAAATAATTTGTAAATGAGTTTTCTATCTTCATGCTTACAATTAAATTTCTCTTTCTTCATAAATTATTTTAATGATAAATAGAATTAGCCTTTCATAGGCAGCCAAGAAGCCTTATTAAGTGCTTACTTATAAGAAACGTTATTCAGGAAATAGATCCTTGGGAAAGGTATTGAGCCAGTCGGGTAGCTAGAAGGATATTGGGTCAGCAGCCTTGAAAGCTTCTCTGGTACCCATAGGCCATGAAGACATGAGAATGAAGGCTTGGTCCTCTGTTGAAAGGTTTAGGGAAAACCATGGCCGAGAGGCTGGGAAGGTGGTGGGGAGTGGCTCACTGTGTCACTGGGAGGAAAGTGTGTCTGTCTCCCATCCCTGTGCCTCTCATCCCAGTGCCATGCGCAGTGCTAATCATGGAGATACAGAGAAGGGCAAGAAGTATTCACAAGAATCCCCTGATCCATGGGAGAGATGCCCTGTCTGTGACCAGGCACGTACAGAGCCCCGTTAGCCTTTGCAGTTAGAATTGCAGGGCTGTAGGGGTGTCCTGTATATTCAGTGTATGGAACAGAGCAGAGCCTCTTTGACCTAAGCAGCAGAAAGCTCGGTGGTTCAGGGGCCCAGCAGTCAGTGTGGAGACCCGAAGGCTCGTGTCAAAGAAGTAAAAAAGAAAACAAGCTTCTGAGGAAGTCAGTGAAACCCCTCAGGTGTTGGCTTTCCCATGAGTCCTGTCCACAGTGTTCGGATGGTAACAATGATGCAGTGAAAAGGGCTAAGACCATTGCTCCTTAGGCAGCAGCAGGAGTCTGGTCTTTCCTGCTGGACACAGAGAGCCTGGGCTCTCCTCTCCCTCTTCTCCCTGCTTCTCACAACCACCTTTCTGGGACTTGTTAGTAGGACTGCAGCCAGATCTTGGGAAAGCCTTTTTCTCTGTGATTCCTCATTTACCTTCTGTTTTCTACAACTTTGGCTGCATCGTTTCTGGTTTTCATGTATAAATTGGTAAGCTAAAAGATAATTTTACCAAGGCTAGTTTTGGTTAGTCTTTGTCATTTGTCTTAAGAGTTGCTGGCCTTATGCTCTGGTCATGAGTCAGGACATTGGGGCCCGCATTCCCATTTGCTTTGTGCAGTGGGTACCCGTGTTCCTGAAAGACTAGCTGAACACTTATCTGTTCCTGAACATCTTCATTTTGTCAGAAGAGGTTAGAAACCGCGTCTCTTTAGCTTGTGCGTTTTCTTACTATGGTAGATTTTTGGAATTAATTACAGAATTAAAAATAAACGGATAATTTTCAGTCTACAACATAATGTTTCCATTTAGGGGATAACAATAGGAATGACAGTTCACATTTATGTATTGTTTTAAGATTTGCAAAGTGCTTTCCTTCCAGCTGCTTTGTGTGGTCAATAGTGCAAGTATCATTGTCCCATTGTAATTATGAGGAAGCAGCTGTGATGTGAGTTGACCTGTTGTTGTTGTTGTGTTTGACTCTTTGTGACCCCATGGACCACAGTGCCAGGCCTTTCTGTCCTCCACCCTCTCTCAAAGTCTGTCCAGGCTCATGCTCACTGCTTCCATGAGGCTGTAACTCCATCTCATCTTCTGCCGTCTCAACTTTTGCCTTCAGTCTTTCCCAACCTCAGGGTCTTTTCCAGTGAGTCCCATCTTGTTATGTGGACAAAATATTTAAACTTCAGCATTCAACCTTCCAGTGAATAGTCTGAATTAATTTCTTTAAGCATTGACTGATTTGATCTGTTTGCTGTCCAAGAGCCTTTCAAAAGTCTTCTCCAGTGCTATAGTTGAAAAGTATTGCTTCTGCTGCACTCAGCTTTCTTCACAGCCATACATTGCTACTGGAAAAATCGTAATTCTGCCTCTGCAGCCCTTTGTCGGCAGGAGGACGTCTGCTCCTTAGTTTGCCGTCTAGGCTTGTCCTCGCTTCCTTCCCATTAGCAGGCGCTTTCTGCAGTGATCTCAGGGCCCCAGGACACCATCTGAGGCAGCCCTTGCACCAGAGCAGCTCTGTTATCACCAGGGACGTTCTGGCCCAAGTAACGACTCTGTTCCTTCTCCTCCTTCTGCCAGGTGGATGATAACATTCCTCTTCGAGTCATGCTGCTTCTCATGGATGAAGTTTTTGACTTGAAGGAGAGAAATCAGTGGCTTCGAAGGAACATCAAGAACCTGCTCCAGCAGCTCATCAGAGCTACCTATGGAGACACCATCAACAGGTAGTACCCTGGACAGCCCAGAACCTGATGAAGCCTGTACCTGAGCGCCTCCTGCCAGCCCGTCCTGGGGAGATGCTCATATTTCAGGCTTGAAACTGTTGTTTCTTCTGCTTCTGCCTGTTGTCTTTCTGGTCACAGGGTTGCTCACTTAAATATCTTTAATTGCAGAAAAATCGTTGACCATGTTGATTGGATGACTTCACCTGAGCAAGTTGCTGATTCTGTCAAACGTTTCAGGTATTGTTCAGCTAAATTTGGGGACAGTGTAAAGCCAAGCATGAGTAGCTCTCCTGAGGACTGCTGTTGTAAATAACTTTAGGTTCTGATCTCATAGTATGGTGAGCTCTCTATTTATTCAGCAATAAACTAAAGCAAAACATTCACAACAATATAACATAAGAACTTATTACTAAGGTGACCACATAGTCTTAAATGAAAGATATCATTCATGGGGCGGCTAGGTGGCGCAGTGAGTAAGAGCTCTGGCCCCCTGAGTCAGGAGGACCCAGGATTGGTTCCAGCCTCAGAAAAATAGCACCCACACATAAGATAACTAGCCGTGTAACCTTGAACAAGTTACTTAGCCACAATTGCTTTAAAAAAAGAGAGCGAAAGAAAGATATCATTCAGTAAGTCACAAATCTCATCAGTCAATATAAAATACCCATCTAAGGTCTTCTTTTGTCTTGATTGGAGACTGGCTTCCAGTCATCCTTAAACTCAATCATCTTTAAGGAGTAATCATCCTTAAGGGCCTTCCACCCCTAAGTCACAGTAAGTCATAATCTTGACAGTCAGCACTGAGTACCCAAGTAAAGGTCCTTTCATCTTGAACTGAGGCTGACTTCCAAACTCCATGGCTCTTCTTCCATGCTCCTAGCTCTTGCCTGGATTCACAGGTATACAAGTCTCTGCTCCTGTTTCATACTGAGGCTCACGGTGACTAGTCCACTCCAAGTTCTTCGAAGTTTCTGTTTCTGGGAAGACAGAGGTTAACAGAGACACAACAATATTCACACACGTTAAGCTTAGCAGAATTACAACAGTATTCACGCACGTTGCTGGAGCTTTCATCTCAGTTCATTTTCTGTCTGACAAAGTAACACCAACTAACAGAAAAAGCTTCTCAATTCAGCAGTAAAAGTTCTGTAAACAGCAGTAAAGCCCTCTCTCCTGTTACCTCCTCCCTGTTCCTGTCTTTCTGCAAATTCCTCCCACCGTGTTCTTTGATGGCTTGTCTATTAGCCTCTCGAGGGCTTCCCTCAGCTCTTCTCTCCCAGAGTTTAGTAGGTATCCAAGAAACAGTGTGTGCACATAGACATGCACATGTGTACACACACACTCGTGACAATGGATTGTCTCTCGTGTGAATATTTGTATTTTATAAGCTGGCTTAGGGTACTTTGGGAGAACTAATGCTGTTGTTAGATGCTCACTTTTGTTCCCCTTCTTTTCCAATAGGGATGCCTTTTGGCCAAACGGCATTTTAGCGGAGACTGTGCCATGTAGGGACAAGGCTATCAGGATGAGAACCCGAGTGGCGGGTAAAACAAAGCTTCTTGAGATAATGCCTGGTGAGTGGCCAGCGTCCTGGGCTCCTTTAGGACCACTTGGGCAGTGTGCCAGCTTCTGGGTGTGTGCACTAGCTCCTTCTTCCTTTGGAACTCACCCCAGACTGGTTTTGTGGGGGCACAGGATGGGTTGTGTGTTGCAGCATTGAAGGGAGTGGTCAGTAACATCACTGACCACAATTCTGTGGGTGTCCTGGAGGGGTGTTTGGGACAAGACTTAGACTCGGTTTGTGCTTGTAACTGTCTAGGAAGGAAGGGCAGAGATGGCAGAGAAAGATTGGATGAATTCATTCCGACTTCCTTATGGTAAAGAGGAAAGTATTTATAATCTAATTAAAAACACACTTCAAGCACCTTAAAAAGACCTGTGTCCATAGAATTAGCCGATCGTTTGTGAATCTGCCTATTAAAGAAGGCCTCCCCAAAGGCATTCAGCTTGTCAGTCTTCCGTCAGCTTAAATGTCTTTCTGTCTGTACTTGAAGCCAACGAAACTGCAGTTTCAAGTAATGTTTGATCATCAGACAAGATTCTAGTTCAGAATAAGGACATTTCCTGCGGTCACCTCCTGAATGTTTGCTTTAGGCCCTTGTCATACCTCAGTGTCTCCAAAGTGCCTGATTTTTTTCCCTGTGCTTTTTCCTAGTAGAAATTAAAAAGAAAAGGGTATTTCATATGTAACCATAGATTATTATGTTTCTAACTAGTATTTTCAGGTTTTTACAATAATGCATTGAGTTACACCTTTGTGTGAGACATAATTTTCCCAACATACTTTAAAAAAATTATCAAATAGATGTTATTGCTGCCCTCTATTTTTCATTATGAACTTCAAACCAAAAAAGAATCCTAGGAGTTAGGAATTATTCATTCATCCCCATGGTATGGTGATTATGGTGAAGAATCGAGAGGACAGAGTTGAGGGCCTTGAGGCCAAGAGAGAGCTAATGGCCTCCTTGCTAGAAAGTTGCCTGTCATGGGAAGAATCATCTTCCATTTAACTTTGGAAACTGCCTCCTCCCTCTCTCCTTCCCTCCCTCTTCAGGACTCACTCCCTTGGTGCCAGGCTGGGCTACTTTGTCCCTTTTTAGGTATCCTGGGGCTTCCCCCGCCCCCACCTCCCACACCCCCAGACACTCACTGTTAAGGGCTGGGTTCCATGTATGTGCCCAGTCTGTTGCCTTTGTTGCCGGTGTCCGTTCCGGCCCATGGCTGCTCTAGTAGGCTGGGGCAGGAGCCGGATGGGTTCAGTCGTGCTTCCCCCCAAGGGGCCTCCTTTTCTGCTCTCCATCTCCCTGGGCAGACTCACCTCTCCAGGAAGCCTCCTTCCAGCCTCCCAGAAGGAGATAGTTCTTTCTTCCTCCCAATTTCTGTAGCCCCACTTGGGATCTTCTAGCTTTCCCATGGGGGTGATGGTAGCCTTCCCTGTCTTGTCCCCAGCCTGTAAGCATCTTGAGGGTGCACACCTGGCATAGGGCCTGGGGAGCAACTTAGAGAGCAGGCTCATTTCTCTGGTGTTTCAGAGCGGGTCTCCCTCCTCTCTCTAGATGAGCTGAAGCACATCATCGGGGCTGAGACGACACGCAAAGGCATCTTGCGCGTCTTCGAGATGTTCCAGCACAGCCAGTTGAACAAAAGGATGGTCTATGTGTTCTTGGAGGGCTTCCTAGAAACTTTGTTTCCCCAGTATAAATTCCATGACCTTTTCAACAAACTGCATTCGAGGTCCAAGCAGATGAGAAAGTACAAGCAGAGACTGCAGACAGCACCACCTCCCTCTCTGCAGAAGAGGTGACCCTGCGGACAGAAGCCAGGGTCGGCTTGTCTGGGATGGACGCTGGGCAGGGCCTCCAGGCCGTCCCTCCGGGCTCTGCTCCAGGCTTGTAGTGTCACACGTTAGCCCATTAGTACATCCACGAGACCTGGGGTTCTGCTCATCTTCACCCATCGTCCCGCCGGGACCACCGCAGGCAGACGGGCTTCGGGATGTCTGAGTGCCCCTTTCTGATTGAGGAAGCCTCATCTGGCTGTGTGCGCCAGAGAGGACGTATGGGAGGGGCTCACCACAAGGCACAAGTTCTTGTCTGGGCACTGGGAGATTGTGCAATGGGCAGCTTGGGGGGAGGGCGCTCTGTTCTGCATTAGGACTGTTGAGGTCTAGGCCAGCATTCCTGCGAGGGAGGCATCACCCTCATGAAAGCAATGTTATAGAACACAGTGCTCCCCAAAGCATGGACTGACGGTTAAGAAATCTGATTCTTTCACCCTAATTAACTATACTCTTGTGATGTGAAGAAATAAAACTGGGTAACATTAGAATCTGGTTGTATTTGTTATTCAGTGGAATAAGTGGAGTGTCCCTCTCATGTGTAGGATGCGCTTGAAGGGCCCTTGTTAGCTCTGGTGGCCTGCCAGCCCAATGGACTGGTCCTATTGGGATGGAGAAGGAAGCCTGCTTGGAAGCCATCTTCTTTGGAAAGGGCTGCAGCCCCCCTGTCTCCACTAGGCCAGTGGGGGTGCCCCAAGGGCCACCTGCCCCGGGGGAAACAGTAGTGTAGCTTGTTGGAAAAAGCACTGTGCAGATTTGGTCCTGAAAATGGAAACATAAAAACCCTCACTTGGCAAAAATGCTGTCCTCTTCTCATTTTAATCAATTGGAGTTTCACTTACCATGGTTAGATTGCTAGGTTTGCTACTCACCAAAAAAGATTTTTAATGAACGTCATTTGTCATATGCAAATATACAAATTCCTAAATCCACCACGATGTACATATATGAAAATAAAGAATGAAAACACAACTATAATATTTTTTTAAATATTTTTTTTATTTTTTGTGTAATGTAAAGTTAAAAAAAAGCCCTACAAAAATCCCTCAGTTTGTCCCTTTAATTCCCTGAAATAATTCTATACTATGGAGAAGCAAATGTGTACTTTCACTCTTTGGGGGCCTCTGAATAGTTCAGAGTTTTCTTATGCTCCATTTTCTCCACCAGGATTCTTTATCTCTGCCATGAGGGTTGCTCCTTCAAAAATATCCGTATTCCCATTAACTGAGAATGGGGGAGGGGGAAGTTCTTTTTATGTCTTTCTTTTAAAAATATTTAACACTACGAGCTTAAGAGCATGAAGCTACTTACCAGATCACTGAGCCAAGATCCTGGAGGGGATCGAGCCCCCAGGTGACAGCAATATATATGTATGTATGTATGTATATATGTATGTATGTATGTATGTATGTATGTATGTATGTATGTATGTATGTATGTGTATATCTCCAGCTAAGAGAAAGGGTCCAGGCATCCAAGGCCCAGTTATTTGAGAGCTTTAAGGGTGAGAAAACACCCCATGTTGATTTTTTTCCTCTCTTGGAATCTACTTTAAGCCTATTAACACAATGAAGCCTTTCTTTAAATATTTGTTGTAATAATCATGTTTATTGCTGATGTCATCATGCATATTTGCAGTAGATGGGAATCACATATGTTGCACATCTTCAAAACTACATAAATGAAATACCCTGAGAGAGAAATCCTGAGGACTTTTAGTAGATTATCTTTTCCTGAGATCATGGGGTTTTCTTCCCTAGGCTTTAAAATAATGATCGAGGAAATGTGTCCATTCAAAGGAAGCATCAACTCAGCCACTAGAAAAATTACTTTCACCCCCCCTTCTTCCCCATTGTCATTGTGACTGTTTTGAAAATTTAAGAGTGAGTTTAGTTCTGTACAAATAAATGCAAGACTGTTTAGAATAGCCATGTGTGTACATGTGAAAGATGAACTCTGTGTGTGTGAATGATGGAGGCCGTAGACCATAAGAAGATGGTATCCAAAAGTACAGAAAGGCAGTATGGAGCACCCCTGCCCCCCAAAGAGAGCCTGGCTGCTGTCTTGCCAAAAGGTTTTTCTGAGTAAATTGTTTGAGTTACTTTGTACTAAAGAATTTATAGATAGTATTTTCAGAGCAAGAATAGTAGAGAATAGTCAGGCTGAAGCAGGTGCATCTTCTGTAAATGGACCTGGGTTCTGGAATTCAGAAAGAACCATGGTTGTGCTAAAATTTTAGAGATCTTCAGGTATCTTGGTCCAGCTGTGTGTTAACATCTGTAGTCCACAAATCAATACAGTGTACCATGTTCATAAAGGTATTACATCAGTGCATCTATAAATATATACATATATACATACATACATATATATATATATATATATATATATATATATATATGAAAGAAGATTTGTGTCTTCTTATATTTAATTTCCTAATACAGTTTTTAAAGTCAGTGGTGCCTTCGGGCAAGAGCTATCGAAAATAATCTCTTTGAGGTTCTTAATTTGGTTTTTGTTGTTGCTGTTCTATTTTGTCTTTAAGACTATACATGATTGAACATAGAGAAAAATCCTCCCTGCCAACTTATGTGTTCTGTTACCCTGAAGAAAAATGTATAATTAAACTACAGCACTTAGACAGACATATTCTAGTATTTGGGTGTTCTGAATAGTTGCTGAAATAATTGTGCCATTGACCAAAAAATGCACTTGATTAGCCTTAATTTTCTTTTGAAGGAATATTAAAGTTTTTAAAATACTTCAGTTGGTTTGTTCTCAAGCTTGTGCTGCTGGTGTTTGCTATAATTAAACAGTTAATATTAAGTGCTGCCAGAATGTGTACCAACTTTTTAAAAAGTTAACTATTTAAATTCCACAATCTGAAATTTAATTTTGTGCAATATTTTCATTTAACCGCATGTAAATTTGAATAATTGTAAAATAAATGAATTTTTAATGTTTTGAGACATAGGTTAAACTGTCTTCTAAACCCAACAACTTGCATTCTGTTGTTGCTGCATCTGTTTATTTAAAGACTTGTTTTAAAAGTCTTGTATGTCATATTCCTTGTCAAATTCTCTTGCATTGGTGAATTTTGCTTGGGGGAAAGTGGCCGCCATGTTCCAAGGGCAAACTGCCAATCACATCTTAGGGATAGAGCTGGTAAAGATGCCTTGGCATATATTTGTACAGTCACTGTCAACTGTGTGCCTCATTGTTCTATCAATACTTACTCCCCTTCAGCAAAGAACAGACTTCAATCAGAATGTCAGTCATTTATTAAACTGGAAAAAAAAGTAAAATTTTTATTTGGGGTTTGCATTATGTTCTGTCCATTAGGAAAGCTGAAAAATAGTACACTAATAAAGTATTAACACATTTTTTTTTGTTGAGTGTGTGTGATAATTGCTGATGTATTGACACCTTAAACATTATTAATGTTCCCTGAAAACCCATGGGGGCAGACAGTGCTCCGAGCACAGCGGAAGCTTTGGGCTCCCAAAACGCTTTCTTGATAATACTAAGATATTTTCATTTCTGATAGAGCAAACTTGGATAGGTGTAACTTGCATCAACAAGAAGTGCTTTGGTAGGGGCTGGGGCTGGGGCCTGTTATCACAAAAAGTGGAGAATGTGGGGGGGCAGACGTGCACTGTGCCAGGAGTGTGTCTTTACAGATAAATTCAATAAAGTTATGGACAAAATTCACCCAGTGACTGGGGCAAAGAAGTGGCAAGTGCTAAGGGATCCAGAATCTGCCACAGTTGTGACTGGCCAAGTTCCTCCAATGCTGAGCTAAAGTGTAGCTCAGGCCAGGGATCCATCCTAGCTGGGCAGGAATCAGGAAGTTCTTCAATGAAAATAGTCTCTCCCTCCTCCTCAATGCAGGCTTTCTTTCTTGGACCCAGCCCAGCACTTTGTTCTGGCCTTCTCCAGTGCCCTTACGTATGTGGTGCTATAATTATCCAAGCCTGGGTTGTTCTCAGACTATTAACTCCTCAAGTCTGCTTAAATCAATCCATCAAGCACCTGTGAAACACCATTATGTGCTGACCATGAGGGGCAGAGGGTAGGCAGACAGGAATGGATCAGTCTTCACCAGTGGACGACATGTCCATGGGGTTGAGATCACAATCATCAAAGGGAAAATGACTCTTAAGTACCTGTTACATGGGAGAATGTGGCTCATTTTTCCATTCAACATAGTCTGGTATGGACATAAGGCCAAAAAAAATGTCCAGAGTTACCCAAAGCAGTGAGTTTATTAATAATTGGAAAGCATAAAAGTTCTCAATATCTTTGCTAAATCGTGAACCTTGCTCAGAGTGAGCGCTGCCTTCTGCAGTCACTGTACATATCAAGTCGTCAATGGAGCTGAAGGGAGGGAAGGGGTAATGTTGAGAAGGATGTGTCAGAGGTGAGACCTGAACCCAGGTTTTCCAGACTGAAGTTGGCTTCTTTCCCACTAGATCATACTGCTTCCCCTCAAGGAAATTGTCTTTCCGCTCATAACTGTTGATCATGATAAACATAATTATGTCTTTATTCAGTTGCTGTGATATCCAGAAGCTGATTCCATAGGCCAAAGGTGAGCAGCTATTCTACGCAGCCCCTCCTAAAAGAGTTAAGAGTGAGAGCTGACAGTCCGGTTTGCCTTGAATGTAGCAAACCAAAAGGGGAACAATGTGAAATAAGCTTGGAAAGGTAGGCTGGATCTAGGTGGGGGAAGGCCGCTGATTGAGCATTTTATCCTGTTGGCAGTGGGGAGCCATTGAAAACGGGAGTGTTACCTGCTCATTAGGAAGATGGTCTGGAATGTGTGGAGGACAGATTGTAGAGGAAAGAGACCAGTTAGGAGGTTACTGCAGTAGTCTGGGGGGAGCCAGGGATACAGGCTTGAACTGGGCTGTTGGCTCTGTAAGTGGAGGGAAAGGAAGTGTGGGCCTTGTGGAGGCAAGAGCAAGATTTGGTATCAGCAACTTCAGGAATTAAACATTTACAAAGTGCCTACTGTGTGTCAATACAAAAAGAGGCAAAGGGCAATTTGCCCTCAAGGAGCTTCCAAGCCCAGCATGGGAACAAATGGCCATCATATCTCAAAACGGTGCTCATACAGCCTTTGATGTCACTGAGGAATTTCTGCCAGACTCCTGTGTTAACTCAGTCAGTCAACACTCATTGTTTCAAAACATAAGTCATTCTCTTTAGAATCTGTTCTTTAATCGATGCATTTAGCCCCTCCATCAGTGAAGATTGCAAAGACAGCCACCGGGGAACTAATAGTTGCTACCCCTCCCGCTCTGCCTTTGAGACTTCCTATGGTGTGCCTTCAGGTATTCTGGGCCTCGGTTCCTCTTCTCTAGAATGAGGGGGGTCATACCAGATGGTGCCTGAGGTTCCTTCCTGTTCTAGACCCAGAGTATGCTCCCTTTAAAAGCTCAAACCATTTACAAAGTCATCATATTTATCTTGAGAGAGAGACAAGGAGAGGGAGCCTGGCTCAGCTACCTCCTCTATCCTCTGAAGATGGACCCAGACCAATTGAAGCCTCGAGGCTCCAGCTTGCTGTCCCAGTTTTGTTTTCATAGACATTGGGTCCCCTGTGGAAGCCCAGATGCCCCAGATATTTGCCCCAGCTGCTCTTCCTAGTCATAAATCCATGCTGGTAAGTCAAATTCTGAAAGTATTCCCTCATTTACTTGCTGACCTTTGGCCTCGGGAAGTTTCACATCTGCCTTCATTGCAGTTAAGATAGCCCTCAGGAACCATGCACTTGATGGAAATATGGAAAACTAGGACAGTTTCCAGAGACATAGTACTTGCTTTGATGAGGGCTCTTCATGATATGTGGAAAGAAGGGGAGTCAGAAGACCTGAGCTTAAATCCCACTTCTAAGGCTCCATACCTGTGTGACACCTGTGTGACCATAAGCAAATTGGCCCATCTCCCTGGAGCTCAGTATGCTCATCTATAAAATGAAAGGTCTCAGACAAACCGGACGCTGAGGTCTTTTCCATCTCTAAATCCTTGACCCTGTGAAAAATGACTTGAAATGGGGGACCATTACAACAGTGTATTTCACTTTGGTGGCTCAAAAAAGGACTAGAGAGCATTGGAAGATGGTTTGGGTGTGTTCTAAATGTCTAACATAAGTCTCCATCCATGGTAGGAAGGCAGAAGATGGCAGAAAATGTGATGCAAGGAACTTGTCAGGATTTGTCGAGTGTATTTTCCTTTTAGAATTCCTGCCAAATTCCTCAGAAGAAAGGAAATTGAATTAAATTAGGAAAACATCATGAAACCATTTTTAAAGATTTCGTGGTTTAACATCCTCAAATGTTTCCTCCCCACCAAATTGATGGGCTTGGCTGACACTGGATGCCACATTTGGAGTTCTCCATTACATGTGTTAATGAGAATGGTTGTGTCTATTTTTCTGACCCCTAAAAGTTAGGCAATGATCCTCAAAGCCATCAGGAACTGGCTTTAAAGTTTGGATTCTCTTAGTGGTGTCTGGCTCTTCATGACCCCATTTGGAGTTTTTCTGGCAGAGATACTGAAAGTGTGACTGGTGCTGCACTGGGTGAGGGATGCCCTACTTCTTGTCTTCCCATAGCACTTTCAAGTAAAGCCCTTCTCTTATAACTCTCTTGTGAGATTGTTCAAGTAGTAACTGCCATTTTACAGATGAGGAAATAGCTTCATCAAATACATCATCCAGTAGGTAATGGGGACGTACTGCTACCAGTGAGACCATTCATGGCCTCAAGGAGCTTCCATTCTGTTGAGAGGTAGACAATAGGTACTTTTGTAACAATAGAGAAAATTTATGGGTGGGGGCCCTGTCAGGGGATTAAGAAAGGATTTAGGTAAAAGATGCCAAGAGATACATTCCTGGTATTGGTGGAGCCTGGGGTACTGTTAAAGGGAGTTGAAGAGCTCCACTCTTTAATTGGTCTCAGGTGGAGCCAAACTAGGGAAACTTGATTATGGGAGGTTTGTAGGCCCACACTTTGTAATTAGGCAGTGGGTCAGGAGGGTTGTGATGCCCTCTAGTTCTGAAGAAGGGTCTGTATACTCTGAGATGAGGTTTTGCTTTGAGGCTCCACTCATTGGAAGAGTGTTTGTGTAATTTGGGCAGATGAGACTCTGGTTAGCCATTAAGGAGCACCCCAGCTTTGAAAACCCAGATGTTGGTGCTTCTCTCTCTGGTAACTGTGTGTATAGCTTTGGTCAGACAGCTACGAAGCCCTGTCTGTTGATTTGTGTTATTTTCTCTGTATTTTTTCTGCTTGTAATTTCTGTTTACATTTTCTCTGAAGTTGTTATACCAAGGCAAAGGCAGAGATGGGAGATCCTCTCTGTCCCTCTGATTGGAGGATGGAGTCTGAACTCTTCAGCCCCTGTGAAGGAGGGAAGCTTCGTTTCTCATCTGGCTGCACTACTCTGAGACATCTCTGACTTTCTTTCCGGTCCCACATTGGATAGTGCTCCTGCCCCTTTACAGCTCCTTGTGTGTGTCTCCCTCACCAGATTTGTATTTCTTGTACTTGCGTCCCCACACTTCATACAGTCCCTGGCACATCATAGTTTCTTGAAAAGCATGTATTGACCGGCTGTCGGGGATGAGGAGCAATGAGAGTTTGAGGCTGTAAGTCATGAGAAAGCAAGTCATGTGTACAGAGTTTGGAAAGGCAGTTTGGGGCCAGGTGGGTGAGAACTGTGAATGCCAACCAGGAGTTTATCTTTGATCACAGAGGTAACAGGAAGCATTGAAGTTTGTTGCCCTGGGTCATTAGGTGGTCAGATCTGTGCATTAGGAAAATCCCTTGGGCAGATGCATGAAAGACCTTCTGCAGTAGAAACACTTGGGGCCTGGAGAGCAATTAGGAGAGAGATAATGAGGACTTGGATTAGGGTTGTGGCTGTGGGAGTGTGGATTCCAGAAGGGGGTGTCTAGGGGTGGGGGGAGTGAATGCAGAGGCAAGGGTGGCACCAAGGTTGTGGAAGCTGAATGATTAAGAAGATGACTTAGCCAGGGCCACACCACCAGTAAGTGTGGGTGGCGGGATATGAATTTGGTTCTTCTAATCATCTCCATTACTTTCATTTCATAGATAAGATGCAGTGAATTGTAAATCTGTTTGATCTTTCCATTGTGCCAGAAGCTAGGAGGGACCTAGAGATCAGCTCAGAGACATTTCCTAGATGATCATTTGTATTTCTATCACATCTTCATGCTTCCAAAGCACTTTGCTCCTGGCCCCTCTGTGAGATAGGAAGGGTTCTGTTTCCCTCACTTGACAGGCTCTGGGTTTATGGGACATCCCCAGGACCAGCCCTGAGTCGGTAAGACAGCTTCCTACTCTAACCCTGCAGAGAGGGAGGGAGAAGGAAGTGTCTTATCATCTGCTCTTTTCCTCCTGGCTCTCTTCACCCCCACCCCCCAGACCTGGCCTGTTTGAGATCTGAGGATTAGAAATCAGGGTCTGGTTAAAAATTAGGTGTTCCTTCTCCAGGATGATTAAGGCTGTGGCTCTTCCTCCCTTTGCTCCATCTTTGTCCTTCCTCTTTCCCATTTCACTGGATCCTGTTGTGCCTTGGGTAGTTAGCAGTGATCAGGGTAAGGACCCAGTTAACTGTAACCATGAAGAGGTATCTGGGAAGCTTGGCTATACCACATATTGACATTCTTGTTGTGAAACTGGTTAATTCTAACATTATCCAGCTACTTGGCCTTTAGGAATTCAGTTTTCCTACAGTAGTTAATCACATGTGTAAATGTAAGTGGGCTTAGTACCTATCACCTGGTTGTGATTCCTGCCTGCCAAGGCCTTCAAGTCGACTTCACCATCATAGGAGCCATTCTCACCATCACCATTTTCCTCTAATGACTCACAGTGTAGGTCAACCTCTTTTGAATGCGTTTCCTTGTCGTGTTGTTATCTTTGACACCCAAATGACTTCGTTTCTATATCTAGATGTTGCCCGTGATTGGGGGTCTTGCTGGAGCAAAAATGAACCTTCAAAGGCACTCTCAGGAGCTCTTTTGGAATCAATTAGCACCCCCAAGGTTTTGTGTTATTGCTTAACCTTGATGATGCAGTCCACTGAACCAAGTTGCTTTGGTTTCGGGGTTTGGGTTTTTGTTGTTGTAGTTGTTTTTAAATATTTTTGCTTTTTGTTTAAAGAGACATTACTTTTGTACTTGCATAATCAACTCTTGCTGAGTATATATAAACTGGTACTCATGAACTAAAAATTGCAGACGCAAAATTCCATGCAATAATTCCCCATGGTGAGTGCTGGCCCCATCTGATATCACAGGGATAAAGCCACCTTCGCCCTCAACAGTATTGGAGATCAGCCTACAGGTAAGATAATAAAAGAACTTTAGCTATTCCAAAACATGTATAATGATGATTGGGTAAATTCACAGAGAACTGGAAGGTTTGCCAAGCTCTTGACATCTCTTAATGTATTGGAGCTTTACAACCACACCACGATGTAAATACTGCTGGTATTACTGTCCTTATTTGAAAGAGTCCTAGACAGGACAAGTGACTTTCCCCATTTGGAATAGGTAGTTGATTTCACAGACTGTGAGCCCAGCCATGTCCTGACTCTAAGCCTGGCACTGTTTCTACATCACTCGAGTTTTTTAGAGGCTATTAAATCATATTGAACCTCTGTCCTGACCCCAACTGCCAATTTGGACTCCATTCTCTATACTGGGAATCAAGATATAGAGTTGAATTGGTGATCTTGGGTATCAGCCATCCTATGTATCTTCAGTCTACTTATGGCAAAAATGAGAATAAGATGCTTGTTCCTTATTCCATCTCAAAGCAAGCCCAGAACATCTGTTACTATCATGGTCTGAACTTCCAGGACTGGAATGGAACTTTGCCATAATACCCTCTTGCATATGGGGCAAAGGTGGACCCCAGGACCATGGTGCCATGACTACTAGAACAAGGAAAGCTTTCAGATTTTCATAAAGTCAGTGGAAGTGCCCAGTTAAAGGGGCATTCACAGGTGATCTATCCTGATGCCTTGTTTAGGTATATAATGAAAAGGGCAACTGGCCTGGGAGTCAAAAGCACTCTTAACTTTCCAGTCCATCCTTCACAAAACTGCCCCCAAATCTCCCTAAGACTCCTGGCCTAACCATGTCACTCCTTTCCTCAGAAACATTCCCTTGTTCTCATTTTCCTCTTGCATAAAATACCAGCTCACATTGGCATGAAAAAGCCTTGACATCATGCTCCAGCTCGAGTTCCCAGATGTCTGAGTCCACATTTCTCCTCAGACATAATCACATATTTGATGTTCCCTGGATTTGACTCAGCATGTGCCTTTTCTGTGGCTTTTCCCCAGTGCCTGGAATCTCTAACTCTTAGAATCCTCAGCTCAGGTGCCAAGTCCTGTAAGAAGTCTTTCCCAGTATCCCTTCCTGTTGATGGTCTCCACATCCTCAAATCATTCTGTATTGATTGATCTGTTTACAATTCCACTTTGTATCTCTCTGTAGAACACAAGCTCCTTGAGGACAGGGGCTGGTTTTTCATTTTTGTCTTTATGTCCCCAGGACCCAGCACTGTGTTCTGTGCTATGGTAACCCCTTTAAAATATTTGTTGAATTTAATTTCATTTCCCTGGGATTCTGTTCTATGAAATGGAGATAATACGTGGACTACCCACTGCAAAGAAAATGTTTTCTAAATCTTAAAAGAACTACAGAGGGGCAGCTAGGTGGCACAGTCAGTAAGAGCACCACCTTGGAGTCCAGAGAACCTGGATCGGTTCCGGCCTCAGATACTTAGCACCCACACAAAAATAACTGGCCGTGTAACCTTGGGCAAGTTAACCCCAATTGCTTAAAAAAAAAAAAGAACTATAGAAATGTGAATTTACCACATGGAGCCCTCCTCACAGCGTATTACCTGAACACTACCCTAAGGTCAAGGAATATTGTGGGTATGGGCCAATACCCACTGAAAACAATGGCTAATGAACCTTCATTTATGTCTTTCTTCTACCAGTCAACAAAAGAATACATAGTTCAAGGCTAAATAATTTTTTAAGATTTATTTACTATTAGTTTACAACATTGTTTCACAAGTTTTTAAGTTCTAAATTTTCTTCCACACCCTACCCTCCCCCTTCCCATGGCATCATGCATTCTGATATAGGTTCTACATATACCTTCACATTAAACATTAGTCAAGTTGTAAAGAAGAATTTTAACCAATGGAATGAATGAGGGAGAAGAAACAAAACAAAATGAAAAAGAGAGGGAGCAAGTAGTTTGCTTCAATCTACTTTCAGATTCCATAATTCTTTTCTCTGGATATGGATAGCCCTCTCCATCATGAGTCTTTTGGAGTTGTCTTATAACCTTGCATTGCTGAGAGGAGCCCAGTCTATTGAAGTCAGTCATCACAAATACATGTGTCTGTAATTGTGTACACATTTCTCCTGGTTCTGATCTCCTCAGCATCAGTTTATATAAGTTTCTCAGGTTATGATGAAGTCCATCTGCTCCTCATTTCTTATAGCACAATAGTATTCAATTACATCCATATACAATAACTTGTTTAGCTATTCCCCAACTGAGGGGCATCCCCTTGATTTCCAATTCTTTGCCACCACGAAAAGAGCTATAAAAATTTTTGTGTATATGGGTCCTTTTCCCATTTGTATGATCTCTTTGGGACAGAGCCCTATAAATGGTATTGCTGGGACAAGGGGTATGCACATTTTTTATAGCCCTTTGGGTATGGTTCCAAATTGTTCTCCAGAATGGTTGGATCAGTTCATAACTCCACCAACAATGCATTAGTGTTCCAATTTTCCCACATTTCCGGCATTTATCATTTTTCTGTTTTGTCATGTTAGCCCATCTGACAGGTGAGATGTGGTACTTCAGAGTTGTTCTGATTTGCATTTTTCCGATCAATAGTGATTTGGAGCATTTTTTCATATGCTTATAGATATCTTAAATTTCTTCCTCTGAACACTGCCTGTTCATATCCTTTGACCATTTATCAATTGGGGAATGACTTGTATTCTTATAGATTTGACTCAGTTCTTTGCATATTTTAGAAATGAGGACTTTATCAGAGACACTGGTTATAAAAATTCTTTCCCAATTTTCTGCTTCCCTCCTAATCTTGGTTACATTGGCTTTGTACAAAAACTTTTCAATTTAATGTAATCAAAATTATCCATTTTGCATTTCATAATGCTATCTCTTGTTTGGCCATAAATTCTTCCCTTCTCCATAAATCTGACAGGTAAACTATTCCTTGTTCTCCCAGGTTGCTTACAGTATCAGCCTTTATATCTAGAGCATGAACCCAAGAGCTAATTAATTTCTAAATTTTAATTTGAAATACTATATCAAGATAAATGAAAAAAAAGATTTCCCCTCTAAACATAATGGTACATATACTCTCCCCTCACAAGTAGGTGATGGGGACACAGGAATGGAACACATGAAGGTTGGTGACAACTTACACCTTCAACAGATTCAAAAAATATATTTTTATTGATATCTTCTGGTTTTATGTCATTAAATTTCCAAATGTGTTTCTCAAATTTCAAAACATTAAGAACCATAGCACAGAAGACAAAAAAAAAACTTAACGAAACTAACCAAATAACTTTTTAAAAATCCGACACTATCTATAGAATTCTACACCCCATTTACTATCACCTCTAAAAAGAAGGGAGAGACATGCCTTCTTGCATTTCTTCTTTGGGGATAAGCTTGATCATTATAATTTCAAAATATTCAACTTATTTGTTGTTGTTGTTCTTCCCATTTGTAATGTTGTAGTCATTGCGAATCTTGAGTAGTACTTGTTGTTTAAGTTCACATCTTCTCGTGCTTCTCTGATTTCATCAGTGTCACTGAGTGAACAAGCATTTATTAAATGCCTACTATGTGCCAGCCATGGTGCTTCATCACGTGTGTCTTTTCTTACAGCACACGACAATTCTGTTCCATTAATACATTGAAATGTATTTAGTTCTCCAGTTGATGGACATCGATTTTATTTTCAGTTCTCTTCTACTACCAAAAGTATGACTATAAACATTTTGCCATTGACCTCCTCAAGGTAGATGCCCAGCAGTACAAGCTCTGGGTCAAAGAATACAGAATTTTAATTTCTTTTCATAATCCCAAATTGCTTTTCAGATTTCTGAATTCAGATTTCTACTAACACTAAATGTATGTGTAATTAAACTGTAATTATAGTGTGTTGTGTTTATTGATGTAAACATTTAAAAATATAAACTTTCCTTTAAGTACTGCTTTGGCTCCATCCCACGAATTTTGGCATGTTGTCTCATTGTTGTCATTATCTCTAATGATATCACTGAATTGTTTCTGTGTTTTGTTCTTTGACCCACTGTTTCTTTAGGATTAGCTTATTTAGCTTACAATTAATTTTTGCTTATGCTTCTAAGACCTTTAATTTAATGTAATATTTATTACATTATGGTCCCCAGAGGATAAATTTAATATTTCTGCTTTGTTGCATTTGTGAGTTATTGTTTTTTTTTCTTTTTTTACCCTAATACATGGTAATTTTTTGTAAAAGTGCCATAGCTGAGGAAAAAAAGGTATACTCCTTTCTATTCCCATTTAGTTTTGCCCAGAGGTCTATTATATCTAATTTTTCTAAAATTCTATTCATCTCTTTAACTTCTTTCTTATTTATTATATGGCTAGATTTATCAAGTTCCAAGAAAGGAAAATTGAGGTCCTCCACCAGTGTGATTTTACTGTGTATTTCCTCCTGTAGCTCATTTAATTTTTCCTTTAAGAATCTGGATGCTCTGCCATTTGGTGCATATCTCTTTATCTATATTATGTCATTTAGTATCTATATTACTTCATTGTCTGTGGTACCTCTTAGCAACACGTAATTTCCATGCTTGTCTCGTTTAATTAGATGTGCTTTTTGGTTTTGGTTTGAGATCGTGATCCCTACCCCTGCTAAAGCATAATAAATTTTGCTCCAGCTGCTTGTTTAACTCTGTGTTTTAAGTGTGCCTCTTATAAACAATATATTGTTGAATTCTGCTTTCTAATTCATTCTGCTATCCATTTGATTTTATAGGTAAGTTCATCCCTTTCACATTCACAGTGTGATTCACATGCACATTCACATTATGATTACTATTTACTTCCCTCCATCCAATCTTCCTCTGTTTTTTTTACCCTGACTGAACTCAAAAGTACGTTTTTCTTTTGATCACTGCTTCCCTTAATCCTGCCTCCCTCTTATCACCATCCCCCCACTTTCTTTTAGCCATTTCCCCTCCTGCTTCCCTCTTGGATAAGACAGATTACTATATCCAGCTGAATTTGTGTATGTGTGACTCTCTCTCTCTCTCTCTCTCTCTCTCTCTCTCTCTCTCTCTCTCTCTCTCTCTCTCTATCTCTCTCTCTCTCCCTCCCTTCCTCCCTTCCTCCTTCCCTCCCTTCCCTCTCTTTGAACCAGTTCAGGAGAAAGTTCAAACATTACCTGCCTCTCCACTTTTATACCTCTGCTATTTTAAAAGTTCTTCCTTGCATGCCTTTTTTTTGTGAAATATTTTTCCCTATTCTTCTTCCTTCCCCCCTTCTCCTAGAGCATCCCTCCTTCTTACTCCTTTGTTTTTTTGGGGGGTGAATCATTCCAACATAATCACTTTCACCCATGCCCTCTATGTAAATTCCTTCTAACTACCATAATAATGATAAAATTCTTAGGAGGACATGTATCATCTCCCCATACAAGAATGTAAATGTTCTAATCTTAGTATGTCTCTTATGATTTCTTTTTCACGTTTACCTTTTTATGCTTCTCTTCGAGTCTTGTATTTGAAAGTCAGATTTTCTGTTCAGCTCTGGTCTTTTCATCAGGAGTGCTTGAAAGTCCTTTATTTCATTAAATATCCATTTTCCCCTGGAAGGGTTGTACTCAGTTTTACTGGGTAGGTTAATCTTGGTTGTAATCCTAGCTCCTTTGCCTTCTGGAATATCATATTCTGAGTCCTCTGCTCCTTTACCATGGTAACTGCCAAATCTTGTGTGATCCTGACGCCATGTTATTTCAATAGTTTCTTTCTGACTGTTTTCAGTATTTTCTCCTTGAACTTGGAGCTCTGGGATTTGGCTATAATATTCCTGAAACTTTTCATTTTATGATCTCTTTCAGGGTTGATTAGTGAATTTTTTTCAGTTTCTATTTTACCCTCTGGTTTTAAGATATCAGAACTGGGTGGGGCTAGGTGGCACAGTGAGGAGAGCGCCTGCCCTGGAGTCAGAAGGACCTGAGTTTGATTCAGGCCTCAGACACTTAACACGCACAAACAAAAACCTAGCCATGTGACCTTGGGCACGTTACTTAATCCCAATTGCCCTCCAAAAAGCAAAAAAAAAAAAAGATCAGAACTGTTTTCCTTTTTAAAAATTTCTTGAAATATGATGTCTAGACTCTTTTTTTATCATATCTTTCAGGTAGTTTAATAATTCTTAAGTGATTTCTTCTTGATCTGTTTTCAATGTCAGTTGTTTTTCTTGATGAAATATTTCACATTTTCTTCTATTTTAAATTTTTTTATTTAAAATACTTTGTTGTTTCTTAATGTCTCATCAAGTCATTGATTTTTTAAGGAATTATTTTCTTCAGTGAGCCTCTTTACCTCTTTTTCCATTTGGCCAATTTTGCTTTTCGAGGAGGTATTTTCATCAGTGATATTTTGTGGCTTTTTTTTTCACCATTTGGACAAATTTTTTTTAAGGTGTTATTTTCTTTGGCATTTTGTTGGTACTTGTTTTACCAAGCTGTTAGTTGTGTTTTCATAATTTTCTCAAATCACTCTAATTTCTTTCCCCAATTTTTAATCTATCACTTAAAAATTTTTTTTTCTTCACTCTTTCTTTGGCTCTTCCAGGAAAATTTTTTTCCCTTTGAGGCTTTTGCTTGAAGCTGTTTTCATATCATTGTCTTCTTTGTGTCTGTGTCTGTTATAGGAATGTAAATTTTTAAGATCTTCCCTGCCCCTAGGCCATTTGGTAGATTTAAGTGCACCTGGAGCCTGTGGCAGGAGGCTTGTTTTTCAGGAGGTACTTTGTGATTGGGCAGTGGGGTCAAAAGGGTTGTTACATTCTCTGAGCCAGAAGGCTATATAAACCCTGATGTGAGGCTTTGTTTTGGGGCTCACTTTGAGAAGTGTTATGTGATTTGGCCAGACTAGACTCTGGGCAGCCGTTGAGAGCCCCCCCCACTTTGAAAAACCCAGATGTTGATGCTTCCTTCTCTGGGAACTGACTAGGTATGGATGTAATGGTTGGACAGTTGGAGGCCTGTCTGCTGATCTGTTGGTTTCTCTGTCTTCTTATAATTTCTGTTTGTAATCTGTGTCTGTATACTCTGAAGTTTGGGGTGCTGACTTTTTCCCCTGAATTAGGTAAATGATATGTTTGATTGATTAATGTAAGATAGTTAACCCATTTTGAGTTGCTTTCCTTTAGAAAAGCAGATCTAAGAACCTGTGTTGGCAGCTACCCTGGGGATGCTGGGGTGTTTGCTGCAACAGTGTCTCAATCTTCACTGTTGCCATAGTAGGTTTTTGATAATTTTTTCAGTCCAGATCTTGACCTTGACCTTTATCCTAGAGTTGGTCTCTGCTCACTTAGGGGTAAGGAGACTCGTGTTCCAAGATTCAGGTATTTTCCCCCCACTGCTGTTTTTATAAGTATTTGCGGGGGGGGGGGGGCGCTCTATAAATTTTCTGTGCTTTCAAGGATCATATCTCCTTTCTGAATTATGATCAGCAAATTCCCTTTAGTTCCTATCAGAGCCTTCATCTGTATGACCCATTCTCACAGAGATCAAGAGAACCAGACAGACAGATGAGAATAATCGCTTAAACAATAGAGTTCATAAATAAAAGAGGGATTTGTGAGGAACAGGGAGAGAGGTTTCCCCCATGGGTGAAAGTTGGTTGAGTTTTATGTCTATATATATGTCCATTGACCATCTGGTGAAGCCAATGTTTTTCCTCCCTTCTTCCTGACTTCCTTGATGTCCAGTGCCAAGAATGGGGAGTGAAGCTGTTTACCTGGGGCTCAATTTGCCATGCTTCAAAGGAACCTCATTTGAGGTGTTGGCCATCTTGTTGCTTGGTAGACAGAGATAATGAATTTGCTGGGAATGTTTATTTAAAACCTGTTTTTCCCCCATCACCATGAAGGACTCATGGGAGTCATTCTTTGGAATTGACCAAGCTCCCTCTAGCTCCTTCTTTTATGGTGTGATCTCACACTGTTAGAGAAGGTGTCTTTCTGTGTGAGGCTCACACATTCCCAAGCAAAACAATTACATAAAAACTTTTCTCCTTTACAGTTAATAAACTTTCTGCTTCAAATGTAATTCACACAATTTTTAAACTTCTGTCTCCTGGGCCACCTGCAATGGAGAAAACAGAAGATATTCACAACAACATACAGTAAGTTATCCCCCTCTTCTTTTCACAATGAATGATGTAGCTAGCACTTGGTGCTTAGAAATCCTTTTAACTTTGAGCCCTCGATGGTTCTGATATCTCATCCACATGGTCACTCCCCACAGTCATCCCATTTCTGTCTGCCCATCCTGTGTAACACTTGTCCACAGCCTCCCATAAATTCTTCTTGGAGACCTAACCAGTCTGCTGAGGGCTTTCCTTTCAGTCATGAAGCAAAGGGGCTGTCCCTCAGGCACCCCTGACTCTGTATGTGTCTGGCCCATTCTCTTTTTTAAATTTCCCTAGACTAATATTCTTTGTGCCATTTCTTTTGTAGAATTCCTTGCCTTCAGTTAAGACTGCTCACTGCCTCTCCCCTCTTCTGGACCTTTTCACTGGCCCTCAGCTTCAGCTCATTAAAAGATTCTATGAATCACAGTCATCTATTATCAAGAGGAAAATACCGGAATTGTGAAGGTACAAGTAGGGACTAACCAGGTGCAAACCTGTGGTCTCAGACCTTTGAAGAGCCTTTGGCCTTAAAGCTGCAGTCATTCCTATCAGAAGCTTCGTGCTTGGTCCTCTCCCATGGGGCTTTAAGGGACCTGCTTTCTAAAAGGCACGCCCTTCCACTCCCCAGAGAATTTTCCAAAGACAAGCCAGGAGGCCAGGGCCTCCCCTAGAAAACCTTCCAGCTGCAGGTGTTTCCTTTTTTCTTCATAAGGCTTCACAAAGGTCAGGGAAGCATGAAATCCACCCTAATTCGGCTTAGCTGTGAATCATGAGGAAAGAAATGGGAGTATGACTGAGTAATTGGGCTGCGTCCCTGGACACCTGTTTTGGCCATCTCAATTTGTTTTTATTCACACAGCATTTTCCACCTTTTAATTCAATTTGTGACCATTCCAATTTCCCTGGCAGCTGTCCCAGGGACTAGGGTTGACACATTCCACAGTTGGGTTCTCAGGGACTGGGCAGAGAGCATTTGTAGGGTCCCACACAGATCCAGGACTAGTCACTTTTATGGCCTGATCACTGATGACCCAAGGAAGCTCGGAAGGGCCATCAAGGCATTTTATCTATGGACCAGCAAGTCATCCCCATCTTGACAGTGATGCACCAAGAGGCCCTGATGGCACCAGGAAGGGGCTGCTGGCTCAGTCTGTCACACTTGGCTTCTATGACCTCCCCTGGGTGCTCCCATGGAGAAGAGCAGGGCTTTGTGACACATAGTCACTCTTGGCACCCCAAAAATCCAGGGGCCTGAAGGAATGAAACTCATATTTTGAAAAATGCCCCAGTGGATCGGTAAGGGAGGTGATGTGGTACCATGGAAAGAGACTTGGCCCCATAGCCAGAGAACCTATGTTCAAATCCTTCTAACTTTGGGCAAGTTTCTTCTCTAGCTATCGATCTGTCTGTCTGTGTCTATCTGTCTGTCTATCACGTGCTTGTTGTCTTCCTTATTGGAATGTACATTCCCTAAGAGGAGAGACTTTCACTTTTTAAATTTGTATCCTTAGAGCCTAGACTAGTGCTTGGCACCTAGTAGGGATTGTCCCTACTGAATGCTTGTTGACTGATTTATACAAGGGGGTTGGACTCCGTGTCTTTGGGGTCCTTTTAGCTCCACGTCTATGATCCTTTAATTCCGAGGTTGGTTTGGGGGAGGAGAGAATGCATTTCAGGCGTGTGTGTTAAAATGTTTAGAGTCAGGAGACGCTCTCTGGCATCCTCCCAACTATTAGTCTGTGCTCCTTGAGCTTGTCAATATGGGTATTCACCCCAGTGATACCTCTCATAGTCCATCCATGCCCATCTTTCATGGGCAGCTTATGTCTCCTTATATGTCCCTTCTGGTACAGATAATGGTCTTGGTATGAGAGAGCAGAACTGGGTGAGGACCAGCTTAGGCAAGCAGAGAGAGAGGCTCATTACCAGTAGATTGGCCATCGGTGATAATCCTGCTTTGACTAGAACAATATATGGAGAAGTAAAGCACAAGCCTTAACTCCCCCAGGAGAAATTAAGGCCATCCTGAGGAGCCACACCCAGAAGACTGCATTTTTTAGGCTTCTTGTTTAAGTTTTTGATCATCCTTGGGGAGGCAGATACAGAGCTCCTCAGAGAAAAGAGCACAAAGAAAGATGGCAGATGGTGAGTGTGCAGGTCAGCACTGATGGGCAGGTCCCTTCAAGTGCAACCCTTTCAGGTGAAGAAACTGAGGCCAGAGAGATTGTTGCCCCAAAGTCCAAAGGGAGCAAGAGCTGTCAGGACTTGAGCTCCAACTTTCTGACCTCACAGCGCTCTTTCCACTCTTCCTTGCTGCCTTTTGGTGGAGAAGGAACCTGAGCCTAAGTCCCGTTTCTAATAGCTGAGAGCTGGGTGACCATGAATCAGTCTCATGCCTGCTCAACTTTAGAAGAGGATTTTTCACCTTTTGGCATCTCCTGGACCTCTGTGGCCACAGTCTGATGAGGCCAATGAACCTCTTCTCAGAATCATGTTTTAAAATGCATAAAGCAAAATAGAGGATCACAAAGGAAACCAATTATATAGAAGCTTAGTTTTCAAAATATTTTGTTAAAAATTATGTTCAAACTCCAACCCCACCTCCAGGTTGAGAACCCCTGCTCTAAGACTAATTTACAGACTAATGGCAATCTGCCTGTTTGGAGAGAAGTAACACTGAAGAAATCCCTGCTCCTTGGTACAGTAGCATTGACCGACTAAATGCCCCAACCTGCAAGGGTCTGTGAATGAGAAGAAAGATTAAATTCAAGGATTAAATTGTTAGATTCCTAAATCAACAGCTGATGGCAGACTTATCCTGCTTAGAAGGGAATTCTGTCATAGTCTCCTAATTATCTGCTAAATGACAAACTCTCTGAAGGCAAAATCCAGCCTAAACAATTTTGTTATTGTTCTGTAGTTTTGGTCAATGTCCGATTCTCCATGACCCCATTTGGGGTTTTCTTGGCAGATATACTGGACTGGTCTGCCATTTCCTTCTTCAGCTCATTTTAATGATGAAATTGAAGCAAAAAGGGTGAAGTGACTTGCCCAGTACATTTCTGAGGCTGGATTTGAACTCAGGTCTTTCTGATTCCAGACCTGGTGCTCTAGCTACTGTGCCACCTAGTGGCCCTCCAGGCTAAACTATAGTCTATTTAATTTTATGATGCCTAGATTCAGTGCATATGCTCAAGGAGGTCTTGGGAAAACTTTACAGATGCTGCTGCTAATTTTCCCCTAAGTTAAAGTCAGGTTTGTGTCACCACATACCTTCCTCCCTCTGGGAAAAAAGATTGAAAGAGATTGTTTGTCTTCAGGGGAAATGCTCACTGAATTGGCATGAAACTAGGATTCTTGTTTCCAATTAAAAACAAGGGGAAAGTCTATCCTGCAAACAAGTTAAATGAAAGAAAATAGGATGGAAGCAAGGTATTTATAAATTTCTCATGACATGTCAGCTTCTTATAAAAAAAGTAATTGCTTCTCAAGAAAAATACTAAGCTATACTCCCAGAGAGGCAGATAAGGAGGAGACTTGTCTTTTAGGCATGAAAAAGCAAATCAGTATTCATGGACTGAGTTGGAATCCTGAGTTGGGAGGGGGCTTAGGGGCCATTTGGCCCCTCTTCTCTGTGACATCTCTAGTAAATGGTCCTCTAACCTTTGTATATTCCTCCCAGTTCTTCAAAGATCAGTGATGAGGGCTGAGCCAACCTATCCACCGAGTCTTGAGTCCATAGAGGCTGGATGACTCCAAATGATCCATGGCTCCCCCCACTTGCTTTATCTTACAAATAAATTCTGTTAGTCATTTCTTCTCTTTTCCAGTTCAAAGATGGTTCTTTTTGTTGTTGTTGTTATTTAAGGTAAAAAGCATGTTGCTCAGCCTGGCATTCAAAGTCATTGACAACTAGCTTTTGCTTTAGTCCATGAGTCACTCAACAAACATTTATTAATGTACCAAGCACTCTTGTCTACAAAGAGAAAAGAGAAACAGCCCTTGTCCTCAGGGAGCTTATATATCATCGGGGGAGATCCCTTATTTTTATATTGCACCCTTCCATGAACTATATCTTTCCAATCAAGCCAGTCCATTCACTGTTTTCCAAAGTGGGCTTTCCATTCCTTGTCCTCTAGGCTCTACTAATCTCCCTTCTCACCTCTGATTCTTGGTATCCTTGGATACCTTCAAAGCTCAGCCCAGACAAAGGCCACCTCCTCTGGGAAGCCTTTCCTGATCCCCTTAGTTCTGAAGGTTCCCCTTTTCCTCAGTTGTAGCATGCTGTGACTTCTATGTGCCCCTGTTGTATTCCCTCCCCTGCTATCTAGTGAAAATGTCTCAAGACTAGGGATCATTTTTGTCTTTGTATACTCAGTGCTTGTCACTTAGTAGAATAAAAAATGTTTGTTAAATTGAGCTGAATCCTCTATCTCTGAGACCTTACATGTGCTCCTGTTGGATGTTTCTTTGTTTCAGTGACATATATATTGGTTATATAAGTGCCATCCAAACTCATAGGCTCAATGAAGATATTTATTTGTCTCCATATTCACTATTTATTATACATATGATGGCATATATGTGCCCCCAAACTAACACTGACGCAAATAATATTGGAAGATGAGGGCTAGAAAGATGGAAGATCAGTAATCCTCTGTTTTTCAGCTTTCATCTTCACAGAATTTCAGTGGTAGAAGAAACCTTAGGGACTGTGTAGACCAGCTGCATACCTGAGCTAGAATCCCATCTACACCATCATTGCTTAGTTTCGCCACCAGCGTCGTCTATACCCACCCTTGGGAGCCCATTTCACTCTTGGACAGCTCTCATTGTTAGGAAGGTTTTCCTGATGTCAAGCCTCAGTTTACCTTTAAAACTTCAACCCTCTGCTCTTGGATATGTCCTTAGGGAACAAACTGGTCAAGACTAAACTTGCCCTCTATGTGACATCCCTCCAGACACCTGAACTTATTGCTTACATCCACCCAAGTCTTCACTCCTCCAGGATACAGCCCCAATTCCTTCCATTGAACCTCCGTGACACAGATTCCAGGTCGTTCCCTATCTTTGTTGCCTTCTGCTGGATACTCTCCAGTTTATCAAAGGCCTTTCTGGAACCATGATCCTCCTCCAGGATATTTTCTTTTGTATAGCGCCCTGTCTACTATGGTTCTTTTTTATGTGATATACATCATTTTACAGTTTTTGTAAAAACCTGATCTTTATTTGGGGGTGGGGGTATTTTGATGTTTCTCTTCCTACCTCTCATCCCCACTTATTTTCAGTTTTGAGCTTTGACTGATTTCAATTCAACATTAGTCATCAGCAGTTCCCAACCTGGGTTATGTATATCCTCAAGGAGGCATGAAAAGCTTGTCAAGGGAATATGGGGGTGTAACTCCTTGGAAAACTCAGAAACCCCTGATGGGAAAGTTGAGTCACACCAAAAGTTTGAATCTCAACTAACCTCCAACTCCCCAGGAGTCTTCTCCTGTACTCCAGTAGCATGAATTGGGACCAGTGCTCAGGTCCAGACTAATTTCTCCCTTTTCTCAGTGCCTGGTCCTATTAGAATCAGAGAAGAGCCCTATTAAAGCCCAGAAGACTTTACTGGTCTGAGCAGAATGGGTGCTCCATTCCAGAGTGCACATTTCTACCTGGAGCCCCATTCTCCCTGACTCCCTTGCATTTGGTGAGAGTTTCCTCTCAATAAATCTGGCTTGCTTTATTTACTGTCATGTTTCCTTTTACTAGACTTCATCACCTGAAACTTCTTGAGCCTGTGGCAAGATGGCATAAAAAATTATATTATCCTATTATAATTAATCTAGTTTCTTTCTTATGTGAACATTCATGGCAAACTTCAGACTTTATCTCCTGTCATACTAACTAGGGAATATGGGAAGGTATACTGAAAGTGAATGGGGTACAAGGATTGAAAAACTTGGGAATACCCCAGGTTAAGTTTTTCTGTGTGATACATATTGGAGATACAAGGGGAGAACTGACCCAGTCCATAACCTCAAGGAGCTTACTGATGACTTGTACACAAGTAATAATGATACTCAGTAGGACATGATGAGGGGCCCAGACAGTTCTCTTTTGAAAACCTAGGGGAGTGAGAACTTACCTTCATCTGGAAGGATCTAGAAAGGCTTTCTGGAGGGGGCAGAGGCAACTGTGCTGGGCCTTAAAGAAGGGGAGGCCTTCAGCAGGTGGAGTGGATGAGAAACCATGTTCTCTGTGTGTTGGGGGCCTCCTCTCTAATTCACTCAGCTCACCTCTGTTAAGTAGAAGACCAGGGGAGAGACATGGGGGCACAGCTGGCAGGCCGGATGAGTTGCAGTGGAGAGTTTGAGAACAGCAGGGTAGAGTAAGGCTGGAAAGGTTGGCATTGCCAGAGGGTCAGGGGCCTTTTCTGCCATATAGAAGACTTTGAGTTTATTCTGGAGGTAAAGGTTGTGCTGATGGTAGGAAGATCTTTTGGGCAGCTTGTGGAAGATGGATAAGATGGATAAGAAGGGCAGAAATTGGAGGAAAGGAGACAAATGAAGAAGGAGGGAGGAAGTGGATGGGAACAGCATTTATGAAGTGCCTACTGTATGCCAGGCCCTGTGATGTTATCTTATGTTATCTAAAGCTACTCTTTACTCTTCAGTGAATTAATAATGGCCTGACTACCAACAGGAAGTCAAGTGAGGGAATGTGGAACTCACAAGGTCCTTCAGGCATCATTCACCGTTTCCTGAAACAGAGTCTGAGGCTTGAGGAGTCAGGGGTGAGGGCCCCAGGAACTCTGCCCTTCCAGCATCCACTGGCCCTCACCAGATGCCTTCCACAAGGGAGTCCAACCACCAAGCACCAAGTGCAGCTGAAGAGAGACTGAGTCTGCCTCAGCCCCCTCTGCAGATACCCTTGGTCTGGGACAGGAGAAAAGGGCCTCCCTCTGCCACGTTGACGGCAGGCAGTAACGTCCCCTCAGACTCCAGCCCCTCCCAGGCACGTCTGTGACTCATTACCTCCAGCAGCCTCCCTAAGTCCCCATGTAGGGAGACATTAGAATCCCTCTGTGTGGACACCAGACCGTGTCTACATCACAACTGCTTGGGCAGCAAAGGAAGTGAGGGAGAAGGAAGCTCCAGACGGAACTTGGGGCTTGTGAGCCTGAATCCTCGGGAAGGCACACGTCGGCCCCTTCCCTCTTCATTTTACTTGGTGAGATCAAGAGGCTCCTGGGAGCCCATTCTCTGTATGATTAGGATAATTCTCCTGTGTCATCCATAAATAGGGCAACCAAGTCTCCCGTTACTGTGCTTTTTGCACCTACGATTTCTTTCCAGTTGGCACCCCCTGCCCTGGGTGTCTGACACCCGGCACAAGTGAAAATTGAACTTTCTCAAAAAAGCCCCGTGGATCTGGATTGCTTATTACAATCTCCCTTTGACGTGTCCCTGGTGACCGTCCCCACGGGCTCGGCTGAGCCAGCGCATCCTTCCACTCAGGGTCCTGCTCACGATGCCGGGGATGAGGACACAGGGTGGCGGGAGGGGGTATGATGGGCAGAATGCCCAGGATTGGAGGCGACCTTGGGGCCTCTCTGGATGGCTTCTTCCCGTGTCTCTGGGCGATGTGAGTTGTCTCATAACCAATTCACAGCCATGCATGTTGTTTCAGAGGGCAGAGCCCCGTGTGTGTGGTGGTGGGGAACTGAAAAAGGACTATAAATCGCACTCCTCCGTTCCCCGTGACTCAGCGCTGGTCGGTCCGCTAGAGTCCAGAGTCTCAGCGTTGGCTCCTAGCTAAGCTGAAGGCTCCACAGGCTTTTATTCAAGACCTCTGAGAATGAAGCTGCAACCACAGCTTCCTTGTTAATTAACTTGGAATAATTAGGGCCTGTTTTCAGATTCTGACTGTGAATCAGCTGAGCCCCCTTCACTTCGGCTTCTCCATCTGTAAAGTGGGAACGTGGCCCAGCCGGCCCGAGGTCCCTTCTGGCTCTGCAATCAGCCAGCAATGTTGTTCTTCCCAAGAGCCCCTAGCCCGCCTCCTCCTGCACCCTGGTCTGACTGAATTAACTCAGGAAGAACCCGTTATGTTCAGTCTCCAAGCAGCGGCACTGGCTGAATCCGTCCGGGGTTGGAACAAAATGTCTTCCCAAAAAGTGTTTACGCTCCAGGGAAGGGGCCTCAAGCTCTCGTTTTAGGGAAAGAAGGCGGCTTGCGCAGGCTGAAAGAAGTGCTGGAGGCCGGGGTCAACTAGCAAGGAAGGGCAGATTAGAGAGTGAGCATCCTGGAAAATCGGGGGGAATAGGTTGGAAACAACAACCACCACCTCTGTGTGCTGTGTGTGTATGTGTGTGTGTGTGTGTGTGTGTGGTGTGTGTGTGTGTGTGTGTGTGTATGTGTGTGAGGTATGTGTGTGTGGTGTGTATGTGTGTGTGTGTTTGGTGTGTATGTGTGGTGTGTGTATGTGTGTGAGAGTGTGTGTGTATGTGTGGTGTGTGTGTATGTGTGTGAGGTATGTGTGTGTGGTGTGTATGTGTGTGTGTGTTTGGTGTGTATGTGTGGTATGTGTATGTGTGTGTGAGAGTGTGTGTGTATGTGTGGTGTGTGTGTATGTGTGTGAGGTATGTGTGTGTGTATGTGTGTGTGTGTGGGGTGTGTGTGTATGTGTGTGAGGTATGTGTGTGTGGTGTGTGTGTGTGTGTGTATGTGGTGTGTGTGTATGTGTGTGAGGTATGTGTGTGTGGTGTGTGTGTCTGAGATGTGTGTGGTGTGTGTGTCTCAAAAATTACGAAGAGCACGTGGACACTGGTTTTGACCTTGAGGCTTTGGTGTGGCCTTGACCTGCAGCCCCAGTGAGAGCTGAGCCCTCCGGCCCCTGGCTGGGTTCCCAGGGAGTTGCATTTTCACTAGAAAGAAGCAGTCAGATTGAGACAGTGAAGGAGAGCTCGATTCCAGGATCTGTGGCTTCACAGGTCAGTTTGGGCGTGCCTCCCCCTTGCCCCACTCCCATAGTGACCCTAAATCCTCCATGCTTTAACACATGATATACCAGAGTTACCAGGTAGTTAATTTTTTTTTTTAAATGATGCCCCTTGTCAGCAAGCCTCTTGTCTCAAGCCTCTCTGATTTTGGTCAGACTGGACCTCAGAGGATCCTACACCTTGGGCAGGTCATGTTCTCAGAGGCTATCAAAAACAAGGACTAGGGAGTCATCTCTGCCAGGGAAGTGAGGGGACTGGCCCAAGGTCACCAGGTCTTCAGCAGTGAAGCTGAGCTAGGGGATCCTGGTCAGGGATGGGTTGGGCCAGGCAGCCTCGGAGGGCCCTGTGGAATCCCACCTTAGAGACCTCCTTGATGTGGACATACTGAGGTGGTCCTCACTTTCCTGATCAGCACAATCCTGGAAGAGATGCCCCATGATTCCTGCCAGCTCCACATCCACAATCCCATGGGAGCCGGCTTGGTGCCAGACCTGGAGTCAGAAAGACCTTGGTTCTATTCCTGTTTCTGATGATTAAAAACTGTGTGACCCTGGACAGGTTATTTAATGTCTCTAACCCTCCGTCACATCATCTGTCCAACAAAGACAAAGATGCCTATAGCTCCACCTTTCTGGGTTATTGTGATATAGAGGGAACAGAATGTGTGTGATGTACTTTATGTATGCCCAGATGCCACATAAATGGTAGACCCCAAAGCCTCCAGAAACAGGGCCCATCTTTTTAATTAGGACTGTTGGATGTTCCCATGTGTTTCCTTGGTGCTGTATCAATATCAGGAAAAGTTTGGAAGGACTCCAACATATTGGGTGGACCCTCTCTGGTGAAATTATGGGAGGGCATGGGCCAGAGGTGCAGATGGCTGCCGCATAGTGGAGATGGATGGCTATTAAGCTCCATCATTACAGAGAGTCCTCACATAGATACTGTCCTGAACCCTAGGCACATCGGACTAGAAATGTCAGTTCTAGAAATGTCAGTTCTTTGGGGCCGTCCCCCCCATTTCAGCAGAGCAGGCGCCCTCCTTCCCTGAAGGCTGACAGGTCAAGCAATAGCAGAGGGGTGTGAGGTAGGCTTTTAGCTGTCCAGCTGCAGCTGGCCAAAAGAGCATTTGGGAAACTCGATCTCAGCCTGCATGGGGACAGAGCCTCTTCTTGCTCCCCGAGAAGAGAGTGTTAAGTGCTGACATGGGCATGTGTCAGGATTGGATGCCATTTCTGATGAAAAATTTAAAAAAGGCCTCATTTCAAGAGGGATAACTTTGTCCTTGAGGCTGCAGGCTGCGGACACACTTTTCTCCCACCTGCACAGCTGCTCTGGGGTCCAAATTGGCATCAAGGTCATGTGCCATGGAAGGCTTAGCTTCTCAGGATGCCCCCTCTCCCCAGGGCATTTAATCCATAGGGAGGCTTTCCTTGAGGCAAGGTGAGACACAGGCCAGCCAACTCTGAAGGACTTCAGAAGATCCCTTCACTTTCCTAGCTGAAAAGTACTGGGAACAATAGTGCACTGACTGGACCCCCTCCCCCCACCTCCATTCCCCAAACCAGAGTCAGCCTGGTCTGAGCAGAGGCTCTGGGAAGCTTTCATGTGGGTGACATGTTAATCCTTTTTGAGGGGTTGTGATGGGGGAGGGGACCTGAGATTTACTGCCTTCTCTTTCATCTTCCCTCTCTGGGGGCATTCCAGCCAAGCACCTGCCCCAGCACCTTTCCTTCCTTTGATGTGAAAGGATCCACTTTCACACTGCCCCTGTGGGTCGGGAACCCTTTGGCTTTGGCTCAAGGACAAAGTTCTTCCATCTAAGACCCAGAGAAGCTGTCTGGATGTAGCAGCAGCCTAGTGCTACCCCAGAGGGAAGGGTGACCTAGGGAGTCTTCATTGCCTTATGGGTATGCCCAGTGAAGGGACCAAAGAAGGAAATGAAAAGATCCTCCCTCTGCCATTTAACTGGGGAAGCTGGGTAATCGATTAGTTGTATAAGGAAAAATTCTGTGTGATGAAGCACAGCGACCTCCCTGGGGTGTCTGCCCTAGTCCTATGGCATGTGTGCAAAGACTGCCCTCGTCCGGGTTTCTGGCTTGTTTTCATCATCTTGTGCCTGGCATGTATAGTAGGTGCCCAGCAAACGTGCATTGGTTGATGATTCCCTGTGCCCAGCATGTGTCTTCCTGTTGCCAGTTGGGTTGCCTGCCACATGGATTCTTCGACATCCTAGGGTTCCAGGATCTGGAGCAGTTTCACAACATCCATGAGATCCAGGAGCTACTTAAGAATGATTCAGAGCCTCCCTTACTTGTAGAAAGTTCTATGGAGCCAAAGCTTCCCTTTATCCCTCATCAGGCTGCCAGAGGCTATCTTTCTGTCCCTTTCACTCGGGTCCCCTCCATCAAGGCTCAGAAAGAACAAGCCATCAAGAAGGTTTAACTGGAGCCACAGCTGAGCCGAGATTCGTTTCCCACCCATTTCCCAGCCTGCAAAAGGAAGTGTCATCTGAATTCTCTCGTGCCAGGCCCGCTGTCCCCTGAGGAGGATGTGACGGCCTAACCCTTGATACTCGAGTTCTGATGCTTCTGTTCTGTAGCAATGAGGACAGTGGGGGTGGGGGGTAGTGGGTAGAAGACTGACCTCAGGTCATCAGGGACACCTGGGCTTCATTCCTGTACCTGCCACAGCTTTGTTCTATGGCCCTGAGCAAATAGCCTCACCTGAGGCCTCCAGGTATCTCTCTACTGTAGAAAAAGTGGCTATCTGCTTGGTGAAGGTGTTTTTTTACCAGGAGTTCCTTATACCATTGAAATTACAGGTCCAGACCCCAAACACAGGTCTGATCCATCAGCGTAGAAGAAGCCTCAGAACTTTCTGCCTTTGACTCAGAATGTATGATGGTTGTATGGTGGTCTGGTGGCACTTTATTTCCCACTGAAATGGACCACTGTCAAATCTTCAAATTCCACTTAAATGTTTTGTTCTACGTCTAACCAGTGGTTCTTAACTTTTTTGCACCATGGCCCCCTTTAAGGCAGTCTGATGAAACCTGTGGACTCCTTTTCAGAGTGATATTTTTAAATAGTTGAAGGAAATACTAAATTTCAGTTGGAGACTCTATAAACAAAGATGTCTCTTCCCGTCCAAGTTTGTGGATCCCCTGAAATCTATACAGGGGCCCCAGGGGGAGGTTGGAGAGTCCCGGGCTGAGCATTCCAGCTTGCCTCCCTGCCTGGCACCCCTGCTCAGCTCTGGTGTGGTCTTCCCAGGCAGCAGACCAAACCAGTACTCAGCGGGGGGCGGGGGCTGGGGTTAGGGACACAGACGAATTCAGTGTGGTCTAAACCCCCGCATCTTTCAGGGTATCTGTGACAAGGGCTGGGTTCTGAGTCAGAGCTGGTTCGGATCCTGATTCTACCACCAGCCGACATGTGACATAGGCGGGTCCCTTTTTCTCTGAGCCTCAGTTTCCTCATCTGTTAAACGAGAGGGTTGGACTCGGCGACCTCTAAGGTCCCTCCCCCACCCCTCCACCCCCAACGCTAAGTTCTCGATCCGTGGCGTACAAAGAAAAAGAGACAGATTCGTTTCTTTCCATTGGAGGATGTTGACTACAATAATTAGAAGCTAAGGCTGTCCTGTCCGGGTCCAACGATGGCCTGTTTTGACTGGCTCAAGGACATCGCGGAGATGCTGTGGGCCTCGGTGAAGAGGCCGCGCACTCTTCAAACGCTCCCTCGCCATCGGGGCTTTTCCCGGTCGGATGCTCGGGGCCTTTCGGTTTTCTGCACAGACGCTGTCCCCTGCCTCGGTGATTTACATCAACCTCCATGGGGCTATCAAAAGTCACCCCCAATATTTCGCTTACAGCTGTCTCACCGCAGCCTTTAGCGGAATATTTACGCCCTTTGCTCCTCTGGCCTTTGCTCCCTCTTATTTTATTAGCAGAGGCTGCCCTTGGGTGAGCTAATCCCTTTCCTCGCTCTTGAATATAATTGATAAACCATTTCCTCTGGCTCAGCCTCTGAGGTGGGGCCCCTGCGCAGGGATCCCCAGAAGAGCCCCCTCAGGCAGAGGAGGAGGGCGCGGTGGCGAGGGGGGGGCAGCTTCTGGGCTGCACCGAAGATGCATCTGGCCTCAGACCCAACTCTCCCGAGTGCGGGTGTTGAGGATTTTTCTCATTTCAGCCTGGCTGGGGAGGGGTGAGCTGTGTGAGGAGCATCCACCACCAGGACCCTCTCCCTCTTTCCCCCGCCCCGCCGCTTTCAGAGAGCACCCTTTTAAAACGTGACTGTTCCATTCAGCGCAGTTCGATAGGCGTTCATCGACGGTGTGGTGGCTGACAGCGGCGTCCAAGCCTGGAAGATATGAGTTCAAGTGATGCCTCTGCCACACCTTGGCTTTGCCTCCCAGGGCTAATCCCTTAACCTCTCAGGGCTCAGACAGACTCTCCAAGACTGGAAGCGGCAGAAAGGCACCAGCCTTCGTTCGCAGAGGTTGTTTCCGTTACACAGTTCCTTGTAGCAGCAAAGTCAGAGATCCAGTCTCTACAGACAAGCGCCTACCAAGTGCCTTTCGGGTTCCGGGCCCCTCTACCAGCTGATTGCATACTCTCTCCCCATTAGAAAACGGGGTCCTTAAAGGCAAGGACTATTCTTGGCTTTCTATGGATCCCCAGCACTTAGCACAGTGACTGGCATATAGCAAAAATGTCCTTCCAAGAAAACATATACCATGTGGGAGTGTGACAGAGTGGACAGGGCACTGGACCAGGGATCTGGTCTCAGAAAGCCCTGAGTTCAAATCCCCTTGCAAACACACCTCCGAACTCTCTGAACCTGTTTCCTACTCTGTAAAAGGCAGGAGCAGAAACTGACATCCTCTGGGTCTGTTCAGTCCCAAACCACTGAGCCTGGGCAGGGAAGGCAGAAGGACCAGGCTTAGTTTGCCCTGCTGCACACCTGCTGCCTCTCATTTGGAATCTCTCCCAAGGCTGCTTCTTCAGCAGGCATCTCCAATAGTGTAAGCCAGAGCACCGAGGCTCTGGTTTACAGACTTTGGTTGGTCAACAGGGTGATCCTGGGCCACTCATTTCCCCTTTTGGAATCTCGGTTTCTTCATCTGTGAAGTCTGAATAAGACCTGGGGTATCTCCTTAGAAGAATTTCCTGGGGATCACATCAAAGAACAGATTCTGGAATAAAAATTCCAATTTCATTAATATGTGAAGTGTGTCCCAGCCAGGACCTGAAGCCGGGTACAAGGCTTTAAAGGGTTCTGGCTCCTCCTGGGGGAGGCTCTTACCCCCAAGGACTCTGGGTTCCCCTGCTATCTGATGACCCTCATAGCTTTGAGTGGCATCTCTCTTCAGCCTGGGACACCTAAGTACTCAGGGTTCCAAGGGCTTCCCAGAACTCACCAAGGGGTCTAAAGAAATAACTGGCTGCTCCTCTTCTCTTCCCCAGATGTCCATGTGCCCAGTTTGTTTGAATATGGGTCTGGGAAAGACTGCCTGCCACTTGTTACCTGTGTGGCCTTATAAAAGCCACTTCAGCTCTCTGGGCCTCAGTTCCCCTAGTTCCAAAGTGAAGGGGTTGGACTGGTGACCTGTGAAGAGCCCTTCCAACTTTAAATCAGTAACCCTGGTGCTTAGGATGCTAAGCTCCAAATTGTTTATCCTTGCTTGTCTTTCGTTCTCGAAGAGGACCCTGCTGGCAGGAAAGCCATGCCTTGACTTGCAAGTGAAATGGATTTAAGTGAGGCAGGGCTGTGCAGAGTCACCAGCTTCACTCTCTCCTCTGGAGCCACCTGGGTCCAGTGGCAACATAAAGACCAGATTCAGTGGGAGCCTGGGAGCCCCGAGCCTTAAGCAACACTGACACCTTGTGGGGAAGCTAAAGAATCAGTGGACCATCTCTGCGTGGGCACCTGGGCTCCCTTTCTGGACATTGTACTGAATCCTCGGAGGAAATGGGGGGCAGAGATGCCCTGAAGGGCAGGGGCTCTCAGTACAGCACCGGGCATAGAGCAGGGCTGACTCAAGGTTTACTGAGTCAATGAGGCAGCACCAGGCCTAGAGTCAGCAAGACCTGAGTTCAAGTGTGGTCTCAGACACTTGCTAGCTGGGTGACCCTGGGCAAGTCACTAAACCTCCTGTTACCTCAATGTCCTCATCTGTAAAATGAGGACTGTAACAGCACCTCCCTCCAAGGGTTGTTGTAAGGAACAAATGAGACCACGATTGTAAAGGGGTTAGCTGGGATCTGGAACAAAGCAAGTGCTATATAGATGTGAGCTATTCTTGTGGCTGTTAAAGTGGGGGTAGAGCATCTCCCAGATGATAACTGTAAAACACTTAGCATGAGGCCAGGCACATTTCACATGCCATATAAATATCATTTAGTGGTAGTTGAGGTAGTTTAGTTTAGAGGTAGTTGAGTGGTGATGCTGGCAGTGGAGGTAGTAGTAGCTATTAGGTTGAAGGTACTGACAGGGAAAGGCCTCCCGTGGGTGGTGGTGACCAAGAGGTAGAGATGAGGAAGCAGAGCAGTCTAGACCTGGGCAAAGCAGCAGGGGAGAGCTGGGTGATGGGGGCCACCCGGGGGGAGGGGGGAGGTGGAGAGCACGGGGCAGTCTCAGCTAGAATCATCCACCCGTTGGCAGCAGAGCCCGGGGCCTTGAGCAGTTCAGTGTCCAAGGCCTGGAACTAGATTCTGGGTCTGCTTTTGCTGACTGGCACAATCTGTTCTTAAAGATGAAACGTGAAAGTTCCTCTTCAAATGAAATTTCTCTGGGCAGTCAGAAAGTCACCCAGCCACATGGACCGAAGATGCATTTTTATTTTTATTGAGGGCTTATATTTTATTTTATTTTATTTTTTGCTTTTTTTGGAGGGGGAAGGCAGGGCAATTGGGGTTAAGTGATTTGCCCAAGGTCGAACGGCTAGTGTTAAGTGTCTGAGGCCGAATTTGAACTCAGGTCCTCCTGACTCCAGGGTCGGCTCTCTATTCATTTCGACACCTAGCCGCTTATATTTTAAACATCGAGAAATGACTTCACCTTTCCTTTGAATGATTGAAGTTTCTTTGTGGTAAAAGTCACCTCAATGTCTAAGAAAGGTCGGACACTGAGTCCTCTGTGCACTTCTCCCTGGGTGGCAGATCACTGTTTGCTGGGGCTTTGTAAGGGAGCCGAGTTCGGAGGGCTGATCCAGGGCTGGGCTTGGGGCACCGCAGACAAAGCTTCTTTAGAGGCTGAACCGGCTCCTCATCCACCCAGCGCCCCAGAATGAGACCTCCCTAAAGTGGTGTCCGATTCTATGTTAATAAACCTTCCAGGGAAAACCACTTAAAAGAAGGACTTGTTTATGAAAGAGTCTTTGAAAAGGAGAAGATGTGTCCCTGTAGTCTCAGGCAGGGGCAGGGGCACAAAGGGCTCTTTCAGACACTGAAAACAAAATAGCCATTTTAGGAACTGGCCTGAATGGTGACTTTGCCAACACAAAAATCCTACCTTTTGTCTGACATTTGCCTTGCTCTAAAGTCCTGGACAGAGCCTTTAGAGGTGTGCCCACAGTCATTCTTACTGAGGCAAAAGAAATTAAGCCATTTTTATGAATTCACCACATCAAGCAACAAAGAGAGGCATTTGGATCCTGGACTCGACTCCCTCTAGGTGACCTTCTTATTATCTCTAGGTCGATGTTCACAGATCTCTCTCCAGAATTTCAATCCTGCATCATAAGCTACCTGTGTGACATTTTAAATGGTATGTCCCACAGGCATCCCAAGTCAATATATTGAAAATAGAATCCATTATTTTTTCACCCAAATTCCACCCTCCAGTCCTGAACTTTCCTGTTGCTGTTGAAGACATTGGCACACACTCTCCAGGTCCACAAGCTCAGGACCAGCCTTGGCTCCTGACTCTCCCTCATCCTATGTGTCCAATCAGCATCAAATTGTATTGATTTTTCTTCCATGACATTTCTCCCATCATTCTTCTTTGTACTCATGTAACTAGCAACCACACTAGTTCAGACCCTTGTTAGATCTTAGCTGGGTCGTGGCACAATCTTCTAAGAAATCTCCCTGGGCAGAGTCTCTCCCCATGCCAATCCAGCTTCCATCCATCCCCTGCCAAACTTTTGTCCTAAGTAGATGTTCCTCTCCCACTCAGCAAACTCCAGTAGGTCCCAATATTGCCTTTAGGACTAAATTCAAACCTTCTGTTCAAAGAAGGCATTTAAAGACTTTCATAACATTACTCCCATTCACCTTTTCAGCCTTACTAGACATTATTTTCTTTCACCCATTCTATAGTCCAGCCCCACGAGCCTTCTTACTGCCTCTGATATGACACTCCTTTTCCCATCACCATGTTTTTACCTTCCTAGAGTGTACTCTATCCTCCCCAGAGGTTCTGAGAATCCCTGGCTTCCTTCGAGGTTCAACTGAAGTACTATCTTCTACATGAAGCTTTTCCTCATCCTTCCATGACCCACCCCCAGCCAAGCTAGTAATGAGCTCCCTAATAAGGTTACCAGACTAAATCTAGCCAATGTTCTCAGTATAATTTAGCTAGATTTTAGCAAAGGATTTGGCAAAGAGGCTCCATTCCATCTGGTGAATGAGATGGAGAGGCGGGGCTGAGACAGTTGAGTCTGGTGGAAGGGAAGACAACCAGAATGGGAGATCGGAAAACTGCCCTATCAAGCTCTCCCTGGAGGCTGTCAGGCCAAGCCTGGCTGGATGGCATGTTTTTGGGTGGGATTCTTTCTCAAGCACAGATTCGACTGGACCAATTTTGGTCCCTCCAAGCTCTGAGTGTCTGTTCTTCTGTAATGGAGGCAGCCTAGCTCATCCCCATTTTGCAGATGTGGAAACTGAGTCTCAGAGAGGCTGTGGTGACTTGCCCATGGTCACCCAACTGGTCAATGCCAGAGCTGAGACTTGAACCCAGGGCTCCCCTGATCAAGTCGAGCATTCTACATTCTTCTATTGGAGAACATTTTTTTGGCATCCTGAGAGGATCTGAAAGAAAAAGGTGGGGGTATTTGCAGCACTCTGTATGGCACCAAGAGGCTGAGAGGAGTGGGTGTAATGGGGCAATAAGGTGACAGGCTTGGCTTCACCTCACTTCACTTTATTTTCTCAGAATCCAAGGGAGCAGTTCAGCGTGGGGAGCTGAGAACATCTGATGGGGGAACCACATTCCTCCTGAGATTCCTTTTCCGGGCCTCTGCCCTAGTCTGCTCTCAGCCCAAGGAGGGAGCAGGCTGAGGCCAGTTGGGGTCACAGAAGACTGATAACTGAACTTTTTGTGGTCCCTGACATGGCAGGTTTGGGTGAGTGCCAGACTGTTAACATACGTCAACCACTTTGTCTTTCCCTCCACTTACAGTCCTTCTGGGAGCAATTAGAAAGCCCAGCTATGAGCTTGGTCACCTTCTCTGGCTCTGACTTCACATCAGACGTGGACATGAGAAATGGACTGGAAAATATACTCCCCTGTATGAGTGGGGAAGTGGTGGATATTGCTGTCATTGAACCACACCTGTTCCCAGAATTAAGAGATATTTGAATCACCCTAAAACAAACTCCCTGGTTACTGTATCTGGACAATTCATATTGCACTATACAAATATTAACCTCATTTTATCATCATGACAACTCTGGGATATAGGTACTGTTATTATTCTGTCTTATAGAGGAGGAAGCTGAAACAGGCAGCAGTAAGCTGACTTGCCCAGTCTCAGAGCAAGTAAATATCTGAGGCTGGATTTGAACTTTCGTCTTCCTGACTTGAGGTTTAGCTCATTAACTAATGAGCAACCTAGCTGCCTAGGCTGATAATGTGACTAGTGGGCTGAAGGCAGGCTGACAGGGGCTTGCTATCTATGCTCAGAATCCCAGCACCTCAGATCTGGAAGGGCCTGATGGGGCCACCTAGTCCTGCCACATCCCCAGTAAGTCATCATCTGACCTCTTGAGAATCCCCAGGGAGGTAAGACTCTGAACCTCCTAAGGCTGCCGGGTCTGCTTTGGGACTGCTGTGATAATGAAATTGAGTCTAATCTGCTCCTTTGTAACTGCCCCTACCACACTCCTGGCTCTGCCCTCAGGGGACAAGAACAATAGACTTATTGCCCAAAATAACTTTTTAACGGTCTTCCATAAGCTAAACGTGCTCAATTCCTTCCCCTGTTTTCATATGGTATGGTTCTGAGCCTTGCCCACCTGGCTACCCTTGTGAGGATGCTCTCCGCTCTGTCAATGCCTTTTCTAAAGCATGATGCTGCCATCCCTCCACAAGGACAACGGGACAGTCGTCATCTTTCCTTATTCCTGGAATCATTCTCTATTTGCTTCCTTTGATTCATGGCTACACTGGGTCAAGGAGGTTCTCACCAGGCTCAGCTGCCAATAAATTCTGGCATGAGCTCTTGTTTCTGAGCTTGTGGGGTTAGTGGGACCTTTTGACACCCACAAGGTCAGAGCCTTGTTGCTCATGTCTCCAGAGCTCCTTCACCTGAGGCAGGGGGCAGAAGTAACAAAAGGACCATAGGCCAATGGCTCATGTTGACCCAGGTGGGGATACGGGGCCACTGACACTCCCTTCACCAGTCACGGCCTTGGCTCTCAAAAGTAGCCAGACAGGAAAGAGAACCTGCCTCTGGTGAGGACCCTTTTGAGTGAATGCTCAATTCCAGCGTGGGGACTATTCCTGGCTTACCTGGTGTCCAGGAAGGAGACTGACCAGGGTAAGTACTCTATAGTGTGTGTAAGGGCCAGGCATATCTCCATCACATCTATCCACAATAAAGGTGATCATTTTTGGACTAGAAAAGGGTACAAACACCTGTGGGAACCAGAGCAGACCGAGCCTAGGAGGGAGCCTTGAGGGGGACTCTTGAAGGGAGCTGAGGTGGAAGCCGCAGCTGCCATTGAGGCATCACTCAACTTTGTCACTTGTCTATGTCTTCTTTTCTTCTTGAAAAAATGCTTCCCCTCAAAGTCCATCGTGGTGAAAACACCATGACCCTGTGCTGGTGGTTGGGCCCTGGCCAGTGCTTCTCTCTAAGCGGGATTCCACTCCGGTCTGGGTGTTTTGTTTGTGGACCTTTCTGTATTTATATTCTCAGCTGTAAGAGGTAAGTAAATGGAGAATGTTCAATGACTCTCCATTTAAGCTGCAATAAGGCATTTCCCTAAGTGAATTCAGTGTTGACTGATGGTCCTCCTGTGGAGACCAAAGTCTTTCGGGTTCACAGTGGAACTTCTAGTCATCCTGCTTCTCAACCATATTTCTTGTGAATTTAGAGCCTGGAATTGAAGGTCAGATGGAGGATTCTCAGGAGCATGCACCTCTGCCGCAGGGATGGTCATAAAAACGGCTGATATTGGCCGAGTGTTTTGAAGTTTAGCCAGTGCTTAGGAAGAGACGAGCGCCATCTTGCGGAATCCTTCCGGTGGGAGACAGGAGCAGATTTACCTGGGGCTGAACTTGCGTCTTTTTTCTCTTCCAAAGACAATGATGTCGGCACTGGAAAGGAACAAGAGTCAATCAGCCATCACGCATTTATTAAGCACCTAGTATGTACCAGACACCATAAAGAAAGGCAAAATCAAAACCAAACAAACAAGCCACCAACCCCGACCTTAAGGAGCTCACATTCTAATGGCAGAGGTAACATATCAAAAACTATGTACATTTCACACACACATACACATGTATGTATGTGCATGTGTACAAATATGTGTATATACACACAGGTACATGAATATGTTAGGAAGACTTACAAGACCCTTGTGGGATGGTTTGCTCTGATCTTTAATGGGACCCTCCTTTGCAGAGAAGAAACCCCCATCTTTAGTTTTGATTCCATTAACTCTTTTTCCCTCAGGATGAAGCTAATAAAACTAGAACATTTTCCTTCCTCCAGTTTCTTCCTTGAAAAGGAGGAATCTCCTTAGCAATCAGAGCAGGAACACACCACAAGGGTTCTGTCAGTATCTTGCCCAATTTTGTGCTTGCAGGAGGTATGGCAGCTCCATTGGTCTATGAACATGACCTTGTCTTTCCCCTTTCCTTGCGTGATGACCAACACCTGTAGACTCTCCTGCCTCCATCTTCCTGTTTGACCTGTCCACTCCAGTTCCTTTCCTTGCATATGGCTGACTTTCCACTTCTTAAGAAGGCTATGCTCAGGCGTCTACCTTTTCCCCAGATCCATTTACTCCCCCCTACCCCCACCAGGAAGTATGGCTCTCATTTAGAAGGCTCTGTAACTTCCCCTTCCATTCCTGACAATGCCAGTCATTCACAGACAGAACCATCACTAAAAGTTGGAAGACCGGAGGCAAGTAACTCTAGCACCCGAGTGTAATTCATGATGTGAAAATAATGCACTAATTCAAGTTAGATTGAGCTGGGCAGAAATAATCATAACATTAATAGTCCTATTTATACACATATTGAGGCTCCCGAAGCATTTCATGGGCATTGATTATGTGTGTGGTCTTGTCTGACCCTCACGATGACCTGGTGGCATAGGTGATACAATTATCACCATTTGACAATCGGAGACACTGAGGCTGAGTGAATCATGTGACTTGCCCAGATTTATGGTGCTAGTGAGTGTTTGAGGAAAGATTGGAACTCAGGTTTTCCTGCCTCCAAGCCCAGTGCTTTTTCCTCTACATCCCTTTTCTATCTTTGGGAAAGAGCCAAACTCCCTACCAGAGAGCGTCAAGGACGCTACTCCGGGGAGGCCACACCAGGTAGCGGTAGAAGGGAGGGATCAGGGTAGGCTAAGAAGAGACGGCTTGGGGAAAGCCAGGAGGAGGAGGTGCACCCTCTGCTGGCTGCCCGTTTTGACATTTTTGCTTATCATGGGCCAAGCTCAGTTATGTCTAGTGTGCGCTAGTACGCAATGTCAGTGACCTCTAAATATCAGTGCTCCACAGAGAAACCCTGTTTTCTCTGCCTTAGTTATGACTTGATTCATAGAGCAGAGTGAAGCGAAAAATGGGGGGAAACGAGGAATTACAATACTCCCCCACCGCCCAGTTCGAGGCTGACTTAATATTTTTCCCAGCATTTTTTTCTTTTCTTTCAACGTCTTCTCCCCTACTGGGGAAAATCAAACAAACAAATGTAAAAAAAAAAAAAAAAACCCTTGTAACAAATATGTGTAGTTGAGTCAAATAATTTCCTAGTTATGTTGAAAAAATCATCTCATTCTCATTTTTATTCCACCATCTCTGCCAGAAGAAAAGGATTCATATGAACCAAAATATGTAAATGGCTCTTTTTGTGGTATTAAAGTACTGGAAACCAAGGGGTGCTCATCAGTTAGGAAATGGCCGAACATATTACGGTATAGGAATGGGATGGAACAATGCTATTGTGCAGTAAGAAATGAAGAAAGGGCTGGTTTCAAGGTCTGCTTCTCCATGAAATCAGTTCTATAACACCGGCACATTGGAGCTAGAGAGGCTTCAGAAGCCAGCGGGGGCCCCCAGACCCACTCAGGCACCCTCCGTGCTATCCCCGGCACCACTCCGGGCTTTTGCTTTTCAGGTCGAGAAAGGCTCAGTTACTTTCTCCTAGGGTCAGTCCGCCCTTCACTTTTTCCACCTCTTTGGAAACTCTGGATTTTCCCTGCTGAGTTCTCGTCAAGCCGGTGCAGAGGGAGGCGAGAGCGCGTTCTTGCCTGATGACTCCACGGGGCAGAGCCTGGGCTGGAGATGCTCTCGGCATCTGGACCAAGGACCCGCCCTCGCGCAAATCCGAGCTTCTCCCATCTGCTGGAGGGCATTTCAGTTATACTTAAAAGGGGAGGGTAAGAATGAAGCCCATTTCAAAATCATGAAAAGGAAACCGGAATAAGCATGTCATCACGTGTCGGAAGGAGATTTAATTACTCGGTAACCGAATCTCCTATAAGGGGAATATTAAAATAAAGTGTTTAGTTGGGTGCTCTGGTATTTCTGGAGGAACGCTGCCACCTAGTGGTCCTGGGACTCTAGCCGGAGGGAGATTGGACTCGGAGCCAAATGTACCCTTAGGGTCTGTGCCCCATCCCGGGGTCTCACTGTGGGAAGGGATCTTTGGGGCTGGTGAGCACGCACCTGGCCTCTATAGGAGCCCCCCATCTCTGACAAGTGGCCATCCAGCCTTTGCTCCAAGACCTCGAGTGAACAGAAGCCCCCACCACCCCAGGCAGCCCCTGCTACTTTGAGATCACCTCAGCTCAAACTCGCCTCTTTGCACCCGCTGCTATCACCGCTGCTTCTGCCTTTCAGGGTCAAGCAAAATAAGTCTTTTGGAGGAGGCAGTGTGGTACGTGTGGGGACAGAGCCAAGATTCAGACCCGGAGTCCTTGACTCCAGATCCAACACTTTTTGTTTGTTTGCTTTTTCTTCTATAACTCTATGAAATGGAAATAACCCCTTGGAGATTCCAAGAATGGGTGGTTTTTCTGCCAGGTATGTTACAGTGGGGATTCCTTCTGTGGCTGGGTCGATTCTGTGCTTGGGAGCAATTCCTCTTTGCTCTTGGAGAGGCTACATTCCCATAGGAATGTAGACTGAGATCTGGAAGAAACCTCAGGGTCCTTCCAGTTTGACAGAAGAGGAAACTGAGGCTCCAGAGCTTAAGTAACTTGCCTAAAGTCATATAGACAGTGACCCTAAAAAGTGGGATTTTGACTCCAAAGCTAGCTAGGGATCTTTCTACTGAGCTATATACTGCTTCCTTCCCAATAATGTTATAATTTCCTGGGGTCTGACAGCTTAATTAATTCAATCCCTTCATTTTGCAGAAAGGATGCACTCTTAAGAGAAGTTAAATGACCTGCCCAATGGCATCCAGTTAATTGCTGGCTGGGCCTCAGTGTTCTTTCCACTATTTCAACATGTTTTTTGATCATTTAGTCAAATATCAAAAGTTAAAAATGTGGGAAGATCAAAAGGACAAAAATTCTTTCCATGGAAGTTTTTGGTTGCTTTCACACATTTTTTCTTTCCTGTGGTTGTAAATATTCTGCCCTAATGGTTGATTCTTGCAAAAAAGAAAAAGAAAAAGAAATGCCCTGATTGTTTTCCCCAGTGTTGGTATATTCTTAAAAGGTAGGCACTGTATCTGATTCCTCAGCCTGAATACTGCCTCGAACCGTGCATACATTATCCTCTCACTGTGAAAGGTTCCCAAGTCTATAAGATTTCTCCAATCTCTCCTTGGACTCTAGTCTAGCATCACCAACTGCCTCTTGGACATCTCTGACTGGATGTCCCTGTAGGCACCTCAAACTCAGCATGTCCAGGATGGAGCACATCCTGTCTGCCCTCAGGTCTATGCTTCTTCCAGACCTCTTTTTTTTCTGTTGAAGGTGCCATCACCACGTAGTCACTGATGTTTGCTTCATCTCTGGCTCTCTCCTCTCCCCAAGTCCCTCCCACCCCATCTCTGGCCATTTGCCAAAACTTATTTAAGCATCCTCCTGTGTCCTCCTCTCTCTTCACCCACATCCAGCCTAATTCAGGGTACAGTTACCACTGAATGACCTCATAATTGATCTTCCTGGTTCCTGTCTCTCTCCTCTCTAATCCATCCTCCACAGCTACCAAAGTGGTTGGTCCATAACTCTGTCCTCCCTACTTCTTGACTATAGAATTGGGCATCCCTTCCCCAAAGATCAGCTCCTTACTTTTTTCAGGGGATGGCAAGGGGAGCAAGGTCCCTAAAATGTCTTCTAGCTTGAAAAATTGAATTTATTCTACTTGATCCCTGGGTGGGAATATGCATGTGTCATAGGACTCTCAGTCCCACCTTCCCAATTCTCCCCTCATCAACTCTTTGAAGGTGAATCTATGTTCTCAGTAGTTGTATTCATTCAATTGCATTGAATATGTGTTTTCTAAATGTTTGCTATGTGCCTGACACTGTACTAGGTCCCTAACTTCAAGCAGCTTACATTCTCTTGGAGGACAATGATGGTAGTGAGCTCTCAGAAAATGTCTAACTTGGCTGAGGGTCAACCTTAAATTCTCCTAAGGGGATTTGGGGGCTGGGTGGTCAAAACACACAATTATCACTCCAACTATTTAGGGTAAGACTGTCATTTTTGTTGATGGTGCCTTTAAAGGCTCTAGTGGCAACTTGAACATGAAAGTCATGCCCCTGGCTGGCTCATTTAATAATATTGCAGCTGATGTTGCTTGGCTTGTAGAATTTACTCTGAGCTTTCTGGCTAGGTCCCTGCCCCCCCTTTTCTTCACCTTTTTAAATGGGAGGCAAAGATAGAAGGTTGTGAAGAGGGAGTACCCCAGGGAAGACTCAATAGCAGCTCTGAAGGATGCTTCTCTCCCAGTTTTGGTGACGTGAGATGCAGGACTTTCTTTTCAGCCCTCTGGTTTCAGGATAAATGCTGATCACCTTACCTGCGAGAGAGGCTAGGATCTGCTCCTCCTCCTTAGCCTTTGCCCTTAGTATAGCTGGAACACTTGGCCAAGAATAAAGGGGTCCATTACTTCTGCTCTGGGTGTATGTGTCTGTGTAATTGCCTGAGTCTGTCTGCTGTCTGTCTCTCTGTTGGTCTATCTGTTTATCTGTGTGTTCATCTGTATTTGTCTCTGAGAAGAGTTCCTCTTGCCCTTTCAGAGTCGTGGATGTAGTGGGCCACTAGCTGGCTAGCTGCAGAGCAAAGGGCACTAAAGAGATATGGTCAGGGCACAGGTTTGGAAGGAAGGAAGCATTTATATGTAATACTCCATATGGACCCAAGGTAATATATTACAGATTCTTCCTTTCTTTGCCAACTACCTGACAAAACTGGTCTTCTGCCACCTCTCTTTTATTTTATTTTTATTTTTTTGCTTTTTGGAGGGCAATTGGGGTTAAGTAACTTGCCCAGGGTCACCTTGCCTAGGTTTTGTTTGTGTGTGCGTTAAGTGTCTGAGGCCGGATCCGAACTCAGGTCCTTCTGACTCCAGGGCCAGCACTCTACTCACTGCACCACCTAGCCGCCCCTTGCCACCTCTCTTTTAAATGGTGATTTTATTAATATCCTTTGTTTTCCCATTACTCCAAATTCCAACTTGATCTTTTTTAAGGGGTCAACTTAATTCAATTTGACGAACAGTCATTAAGGGCTTGTTATGTGTCCCATTCTGGACCAGGTGCCCGAGATGATACAAAGGCAGAAATAGAACTCTCATTTCCCTCAAGGAGCTTACATTCTATCAAAGGGTTCCCAACTGTACTTGGGAAAGACCAAGGACAGGGCCCTCAATTGAGGAGGTGGGGCAGAATGTCTCCTGGAGGTTCAGGGGTGAAGACAGAAGGAAACTGCCATAGAGAGAGCAGGGAGAGATAGTGTATTGTTGCTTATTTTTTGCTTTTTTTTTGGAGGGCAATTGGGGTTAAGTAACTTGCCCAAGGTCTCATGGCTAAGTTTTTGTTTGTGTGTGCGTTAAGTGTCTGAGGTCGGATCCGAACGCAGGCCCTTCTGACTCCAGGGCCGACACTCTACTCACTGCGCCACCTAGCCTCCCCGAGATAGTGTATTGTTAATGGGATGTAAGATCTTCTCTGCCCATTAAGATAAGCTTGCTTAGGGGAGACTTGCTTGTAGGAAGGCTTTCATACCTTTTATTCATTTCTAATTAGGCACTGAGTTATTTCCCCTGGCTCTCTAAAAAATCTCGCTTGCTTTCACATTCCTGCAAGAGTGCACAAGCCTCCCTCCCTCCCTCTCTCTCTGTCTCTCTCTGTCTCTCTGTCTCTCTCTGTCTCTCTCTCTCTCTGTCTCTCTGTCTCTCTCTCTCTCTCCCCCGAAGTTAGCATTTTGCTTTGGGACTCACTCACTGAAAGAGTGTTCCTGTGATTTGATCAGATGAGACCAGAGTCTACTGTTTAAGGACCCCCTCAGCTTTGAGAAACCCAGATGTTGGTGCTTCTCTATCTAGTAACTATGTATGTATTGCCTTGGTCAGACAGTTGGATTTGTCTTTTGATCTGTACTAATTTCTCAGACACTTAGGAGCCCTATCTGTCGGTCTTTATTTCTCTGTTTGTATTTTCTCTATTTTCTTTGTTTGGATTTTCTCTGAAGTTCAGGGTGCTGACTTTCCCCCTAAACTAATGAATGTAAGTAAAAAGATTGGTGACCCCTTGAGCAGCTCTCTTTCCTAGTAAAGCAGATCTAAGAACCTGTGCTAGCAGCCATCCTGGGGGTGCCTGTGTGGTTGCTGCTACACCCCTCCATGAACATTTATCTTCTCCTGGTATCTGGTCTCTCCATTGCCCTCTCTGCTGTCAAGTGCTTCTCTAGAGGCCTCTGCTAAGTCACAGTTATTGTGTGTCCTTCCTTTTCAAAGAGGATCAATGACATCACGGGTGATGTCTTGATTTGTGTGTGAATTAGATTTAAGTGAGGCAGAGTTGTGACTCTTCCAGAGTCATCAAAGTCCAGTGTCAAGACAAAAGTCAAGATGATCAGCAATGACTCAAGATACAATGGATAACCTTAGTATCTTTGCTGTCTAACCAAGCTCTAAATGCCCTATGGCACCTGCTTCAGCTGCCTTCATAGTCTTTGGAGCAAATTGTTCATATTTCCCTATTCCCCCTGGGGAAGTCTTCACATATTTGGGGTAGACACGCCCTAATTTACTGCAGGCTTGAGGTCTGTCAGTAACCCTCAAACTGGTTTAGCAACACCTACCAATCAGGATATTCTTCTTGGAGCCACAGATGAGAGTTGGGTGAGAAGTGGACACCAAAGGTGGAAAGCAGCTCTCCAAAGAGCTCAGCATTCCTCCCATCAGGGGTGCTAGTCTTGCCTGAATACCTCATACACTTCCATTAGAAGATAATTTGGAGGTTATTTAGAGCCCATTCAATCTAATGTTCTCCATCATTTTACAGATGAGGAAACTGAAGCCCAAGAAGGTGATGTGATTTTGACAGAATGCATAACTAGTCAGTGACAGATGAGGAATTTTAACCCAGCTACACTGAATCCAAAGCCAATGTTCTTTCCACTGGGCAAGATGTCTCTAAGGAAGGGAAAGTGAGCATAACAACAAGGAGAGTTAGGAAAGAAGATCCACATCCAATAGCACCTGAGTTGAGGCCTGATTTAGGGATTGTGATGTAGAGGAAAGTGTGGTAGGCATCCCAGGTCTGGTGACCCACGTGGGCAAAGGTATAGAAGTGGGAAATGTAATCCCATGTTCAATTAAGAGTAAATAGTTCAGTTCAGCTTGAATGGAGAATGGAGAAAAGGAGTAAGGTGAACTAAATCTAGAAAGACGATTGGGAAGTGTTTTCAGAACCTAGTTAAGGAGTTTTGATTTTATCCTAAAGATAACAGGGAGTACCTGAAGACTCTTGGTCAGAGAAATGGTTTGGTCAGGCTTGTGCTTCAGGAAAACTATTTTGTCAGTTTTATGGAGGAGGGGGAAGCTGGGAGCTGGGAGCTGGTCAATCAGGAAGCTATGTTAATAATACAGGTAAGAGGTGATGAGGATTTGAATAGGTTTGTGGCCATGCGAGTGGAGAGTTATTGTTGAGGCGAGATTTGGCAACTGGTCCCATATGGTGTAGGAAGCAAGGGCAGGGAGACTTAAGGTTTATTGATCATCCCAAGGTTGTTAACCTCAGGAACGTAGGATATTCTTACAAAAAATATAAAGGGATGTGAGGTAGATCATTGGGAAAAAGCCAGATATACTCAAGCTCTTTAAATATCCAGACCCAAAGAGAAATTGTTAATGATTAAATGTCAAGTGTAGTGGAGTGCTGCCCCAGACCTAGCTCAGCTCTGTGTCACTGAACACATCTGTCCAATGCTTGAATAAAGTCATAGATGTCATACTTATAAAGTGTGCAAATGCCCTGATACTGGGGAATGACAACTAGGTGATGCAGTGGATAGAATGCCAAGCTTAGAGTCAGGAAGACTCCTCTTTCTGAATTCAAATCTGGCCTCATACACTTACTATCTGTGTGACTGTGGGCAAGTAACTTATTCTTGTTTGCCTCAGTTTCCTCATCTGTAAAAATGAACTGGAGAAGGAAATGAGAAACCACTCCAGTATCTTTGCCAAGAAAACTCAAAATTAGGTCACAAAGAGTTAGACACAACTGAAAATTACTAAACAACAACAGCAAAGACTGGGAAATAACCCACCCCAGCTGGTATTGTTGATATTCAAAAAGATCATAGAATTGGAAAGGGACCTAGGAGACCATCTATTCGTCCAACCCATTCTTGAGAAATGAATAATATCTCCTCTGCAGCATGCAACAAGTGGTTATCTAGATCTGCTTAAAGATCTAGTGAGGGGGCAACTTACTACCTCCCCAGGCAGGTCCTTCAGCACTTGGACAGCTCCGTATGCTTTGTGACTCCCATCCATTACTAATCTTTCTCTCTCTTGACTTGAGCAAATAAACTTAACCCCTCTTTCAGAAGTTCTTCATATACTTAAAGGGAATATCTTATATCCTTGGGGTATTCTCTTTTCCATGTTAAATATCCATACATGCTTCAACTGATCCTCATATAGTACAAAGCAGGGGACCTTTAACACCACTGTTGTTTCCCTTTGGATGGTCTCCAACGTATCAATGTCCCTTCTGAAATGTGGTGCCAAGAACACAATGCTCCAGATGAGTTCTTGCTAGGGCAGAGGGCAGGGGGAAGGGCCACTATCTCTTCCTTATTCCTGGAAGCTGTAACTCCCTTAATGCAGCCTAAGTTTATATTTTAAAAAATCAATCAGCAAGCTTTATTAAGCACCTACTATGTGCCAGGCACTTTTCTAAGCACTATAGATACAAAGACAAATAGGAAAGCAGTCCCTTATCTCAGGAAGCTCATATTCTGATGGAAAAGACAATAGTATGCATGTGTGTATATATATGTATGTATACACATGTATATACATCTATACACACATATACACATACATGCACAAACATGTGTGTATCTATCTCTATGTACATAATGCAAAATGAATACAAAGTAGTTTCAGAAGGAGATGTGCTAACAGAAAGTCTTTCAGAGGAGCATTTGAAGGAAACCAGGTTGTCATATTGTCCTGTGGACCCATATTTCAAGGGTCCCAGGGTTTCTCCTATCTGTGCCCATTTCCTCTGCCATCACCCAATGATTCCCTCTAGGACTGTCTTCTTCTTAGGTCTCCTGAGGAACAGGATAAAGCTCAGTCATAAGTTCTACATCCTTTCTTGTTGTTTTTTTTTTGATGGTTATTTCCAACAACAAGAGTAAAATAGTCCAAGCATGGAAACTAGTCCCTCCTAGGTCCTATTCATTTTTAATTTTCACATAATCCCTGTAGGGAAATATAAATTCTTACATATGAGCTAACGAATGTGTGTGTGCACATGCTTGAGTATGTTTGTGTAGTGTGGTGACCGAAGAGATTTTCAAATAGGATCCTGGGAACCCTGACCCAAAAATAAAATATACTTTTTATTTCAGAAGCAAATCAATGAAGGCACAACTATTTTTTAGACCTCTTCAGCCCTGTGTTTGTGTTCTGGTTCACAGGCAGGAAAATGTAAAATGGAAATTTTCATGAGAAGATGCCATGTAAGTTTCCATTTAAAGAAGTTGTTGGTTCTGATTAATGATCAAAAGGAAAAAAAAGCCAAACCTTAGTTCTAGTGTGGCCTATAATTTCCATAGATATTAACTTTTAAGGAAAATACTGGGAGGGTGGAGCCAAGATGGTGGAGTAGAAACAGCACTTCCACAGTGCTCTAGCCCACACCACTTCAAAATCATGTAAAAGGGGGACTGTGAACAACTTCTGGAGCTCCAGCACCCACAGAATGACACAGAGAAGCTAACCTGCTGCTGAGGACAGCCCAGCAGCCAGGCAGGGAGCGGCCAGTGCAACGCTCTGGGAGCAGACAGCGCAGCACTCTGGGAGCTGAGACCAGGACCACGTGAGTCAGAGGTTTTAGTCCCAGGGCAGCTGGGCCAGTAGCCAGCTGGAGGGACCCCAGAATTCCAGCAGCTGTGGCTTTTCCAGAATTTCCAACACAAAGTGAGAGGTTAGTGGCCTATGGACTTTGAGACCAGTATTTGGGAGCATGTCAGCTTCTTCCCCTGGGGGCTAGAAGTGGCTGAGGAGATGTGGCCCAGCCGACATTTTGCAGCTTCAGTTGCAGCTTCAGCTCCTGGCCTGCGAACTGTAGGGGGATTCGGCGATCAGTCTGGGGGGTAATTGCTCTTGCTTTAACCTCCCTGGATCTGGATTGTGGTCCGGGGTGGAGGTCTTGGGGTGTGTGTCCTGCTTGCCAGAGTGTTTAGGGACTTCAGGGAGGGCACCCAACTAATACCTCCAGCAGTTGAGAAGACCCCAACATTTGGGACGGAAGCTCCCCTGTCTGGTGGCAGAGTCCTACTGTGGCAACAAGCCCCAAAGTCGAGTAATTAAGTGGCAACATGCCTAGGCAAAGGAAGCAAAATAAACAGAAAAATTCAACATTAGACTCCTATTTTGGGGGCAAAGAGGATCGAAGCATGGAACAGGAGGACTGTGAGGTCAGAACTCCTTCACCAAAAGCCCCAAATGAAAATATGAGTGGGTTACAGGCTGTAGATGACCTTAAGAAGGATTTTAAAAACCAAAAAAGAGAAATGGAGGAAAAACTAGGAAGAGAAACGAGAAGGATGCAGGAAAAGTATGAAATGAGAGTCAACAGCCTGACTGAGGAAAATAACATCTTAAAAAATAGACTAACTCAAGTGGCAAAAGAGGCTCAAAAAGGCAATGAGGAGAAGAATGCCTTAAAAAGCCAAATTTGTCAGATGGAAAAAGAATCTCAAAAGCTCACTGAGGAGATTCATTCCTTCAGAATTAGATTGGAGCAAATGGAAGCTAGTGACTTTATGAGAAATCAAGATGCTGTTAAACAGATCCAAGCAATGGACAGAATAGAAGGCAATGTGAAATTTCTCATGGGAAAAACCACTGATCTGTAAAATAGATCCAGGAGAGATAATTTAAAAATTATTGGACTACCTGAAAGCCATGATCAAAGAAAGAACCTAGAAATCATCCTTCAAGAAATTCTCAAGGAAAATTGCCCTGATGTTTTAGACTCAGAGGGTGAAATAGAGGTTGAAAGAATCCAGAGATCACCTCCTGAAAAAGATCCCAAAAAGAAAACTCCTAGGTGGGGTGGCTAGGTGGTGCAGTGAGTAGAGTGTTGGCCCTGGAGTCAGAAGGACCTGAGTTCAGATCACTTCGGACACTTAATGCACACACAAATAAAAACCTAGCTGTGTGACCTTGGGCAAGTTACTTAACCCTAATTGCCCTCCAAAAAGCAAAAAAAAAGAAAACTCCTAGGAATATTATAGCCAGGTTCCAGAATTCCCAGATCAAGGAGAAAATACTACAAGAAGCCAGGAAGAAACAATTTCAATATTGTGGAAACACAATCAGAATAGTGTAGGACCTGGCAGCTTCTACACTGAGGGATTGAAGGGCATGGAATATGATATTCCACAGGGCAATGGACCTGCGATTAAAACCAAGAATTACCTACCCAGCAAAACTGAGTATCTTGTTTCAGGGGAAAATATGGTCATTCAGTGGAATAGAGGACTTTTAAGCATTCTTGAGGAAAAAAATCAGAGTAGAATAGAACATTTGACATTCAGACACAAGAAGCAAGAGATGCCTGAGAAGGTAATCAGGGAAAAGAAATCAAAAGGAACTTATCAAAGTTGAACTATTTATATTCCTACATGGAAAAACAATAACTGTGACTGATGAAACCTTTCTCAGTATGAAAATAATTGAAGAAGGATATATGGGCATATGAATACATGTGTGATTGTGTGTATATATGTTTACAGGTATACATGGATAGAGGGCACAGGTTGAATTTGCTGGGAAGGGATGATACTTAAGGGGTGAAGTTAAGAGGTGAGGGAGGAATGTGGCAAGAGGAGATGGGGAGAGACGGGGGCAGGGGTAAACTATCTCATGTAGAAGAGGCAAGGGGAAGTAGTCACAGGGGAGGGGAAGAACAGGAAGGCAAAAAGGCAAAACCATATTCTCATTGAATTTGGCTCAGGGAGAGAATGACATACATACTAAATGGGATATCTCACCCTGCAGAAGAGTAGGGGGAGGGGGATGAGAGTGGGGAAGATAGAGGGGAGGGCATGCTGGGGGGAGGAAAGGTTGGAGGCACCCACTTTTGAAGAGGGACAGGATCAAAGTAGGGAATGGACCAGGTTGGGGGTGGGATGGGTGGGAGGGAAATATAGTCAGTCTATTACAATATATCTAGTATGGTAATGTTTTGCATAGCTATACATGTACAACATATCCTGAATTTCTTATCTTCCCAGTAAGAGTGGGTGACAAGGAATGAAGGGAGTGGATCTGAGATTTGAAGTTTTAAAATTAAATGTTTCAAATATATATAAATACTATTATTAATACTATTTTGCATGTAACTGGGAGATAAGATGTGCAGGCATTGGAGCACAGAGATTCGCCTTGCCCTAATGGAAAAGTCAAAGGAGGTATGGGAGAAGATATGGGAGAGAGCAGATTGGATGAGGGAATATCCTGTGGGACTGCTATTCTGGGGTGGTGGGTAGGGGAAAAACAGGGAAAAATTGTAATTCAAAATCTGGCGGAAATGAATGATGTAAACCAGAAGTTAATAAAGCATTTGGGAAAAAAAAAGAAAATACTGGGTAGAGTGAAAATAAAATTAGTTTGAGGGTCAGGAAAGACATGGATTTGAATCCTGCTTCAGATGCTGACTGGTTATGTCATCTTGGGCAAGTTTCTTTTCTTAGTGGTATAATACTCACTGTGCCTTCCCAGGTGAGGAGCAGAGGAGAGCATTGAGCTGTGTTCTATATGCTCGAAGGCTGGGCATTCTTTTTTGCAGAGCATTTTAAGAGAAAAGCTCTGGGGAAGTGATCAAGAGAAAGACCCTTTAGATTGAGAGGCTGGAGCCACAGGAAGGAAGGAAGGAAGGAAATAAGGAAGGAAGGAAAGAAGGAAGGAAGGAAGGAAGGAAGGAAGGGAGGAAGGACTCCATAAGCATTTACTATGTGCCAAGCACTCTGGGGTTACAATATGTAACTCTGGGCTTACCCCCACCACTGAATTCGCAAACCCCAAACCCTTGCAATCAGATAATATTGTTCCTTATCCTAGAGTGACAAATTAAACAGACAAGTATCAAAGCGCAGTGATGAGCAGGAATTTCCATCATGCTCTCTCCTCTTGTTCCTCTCTCCCCACTTTCAGCCATGAACATCTGGGCAAATCAAGTGTAACCTAAGGATTCCACTGCCTGATCCTGCACGTTGGCAAATAAAAGATCCCAGGAAGGAATGAACCTCAGAGTCCTTTTGGTCCCTGCCCTTCATTTTAGGGATAAGGAGCCTGAGGTCCAGAGACACTGTGACTTCCAAGGTCACACACATGGCAACTGGACGAACTGGGATTTGAACGTGGGTTTCAGATCCAACACAAGACGCTCCGTGTAAGTGCTCTGTGTCAGAGAGCTCAAGGTAATTGTTCTTATCTATATCACAGCAGGCAGCTTTGTGAGTGTGGTAGTAGAAAATCAGGGCAGGGACAAACCACCACCAAAGAGAAACTAGCCCCAAGGTGCCCCAGTTCCACGTGTGTGTCTCTCTTCTTTCCAGGCCCCTGAGATTAACCACACTCAGTCCACACCTACTGACAAGAGCATTATGGGTGGCCAAGAGACAGGGGCTCAATGTGTCCCTGCATGGACCGTTACAGGATCATTCAAACAGCCTGATAAAGGAGGTCATGGTCTAATCAGGTGATCCCACATCAAGTCAGACAAAATTGCTTTTCGTCCCAAAATGGGATAGAACAGAGAGTAAAAGAATGATTTTATCATACCCTGCCCCATGCTGCTTTTTGAAGAGACATGAGCTCCCTAATTCATTCCCACCCTGGTAGAAAAAATACATCTCAACACGACCTACATCTATGAGCCATTATAAAAAGTCACTATAAAAATCAACTACATACACCAAAATGTTAAATAGAAGCCGTGATAGGCATGAAGAAATATTTATTGAATAAGTCTTTTTGCAGTCTCGAATGCATGAAGCACAGAAAGTTAGGGCAGGCTGAGCACACAGCTGTGGCTATGTGGAACAGGCTGAATTTGGAAACAGACTTGACCCCAAACCCTGCCTTTGACATATACTACCTAACAATCCTGGACAACTTGCTTGGCTATTAAAGTGGGGATAAGAATAGCAACTTCTTCATCACAGTACAGTGGAAATAAAATAAGATGGTGTTTATGTAAGACATGTGTGTTTTCTAAATAGATACAGACCAGCTCACAGTTGGCATGGGTAGGTATGACGTGGGGTCTGGCCCCGATTTATGGCCAAGAGGAAGAGGGCTGTGCCTGTGCCTCTACCAGCTTAGCTTTGAGGGGTAGGGGGAAGGGAAGAGGGAGGGGCAGGGATAATCCAGGCCCATCAGTGTCTCTGCAATCACTTGTATATCCACCAGGAATATCAGTTTCTAATTATGCCTATCTGTCATGTATCAAATATCTCTAGGCTCGGGGTATAATTTTTTCCCTCAAAATTTTATTTTAGACTCAAATACCAGAATGCAAATGCAGAATAGAGAAAAAGAAATAAAAACTTATCATAAACTTAAATATTGAAACTTAAAATACAAAGTTAGAAAGAAATAAAGCACATCATGCACACAGCAGAACATGAGAGGATTTGAAATATGTAACAATAAATTTTCATTTCAAGAAAGCCTATACGATAAATAATACTCATCATGTTGAGGACTGTCCATCTTTGCTTCCTTATGAGTTTTCTTTTGCTCTCTGCTGTGCATTTTTAAACTTTGTTCTTATTTTCCTCCCCCCAATCCCCAAGGCCACAATAAAGTTCAGATATGTTTCTCTATAGCTATACATATAGGGGTATAATTTTGAGGGGTCAGAAAAAAGGGTGCTTTCCTGATCCCTTTTGAGGATGGGAGTAGTTATTAGCTTTCATCTGCTGCTTTAGCTCCTTCTGATAAAATGTTGGTTACATGAGACTATCACAAATGGTGACTACAAACTGAACTCATTTATCCAAGCAAACCAGTAAACAGAAATCAGAGAAGTTCTGCAGAGTTTAAAATACTAAAGAATATAAAAGAGCAAATGAATTCTTCTGCTGGCTTCAAGATAATATCTCAGCTCAAGCCAGGAAAGAATTATCTTCTGAGAGAGAGGGTCACTTTCAAATCTTTCAAGTCTTTCAAATCACAATCCTTGGACCTCAAGGACCTCTCTCCCTTCCTCCCTCCTTCCCTCCCTCCCTCACTCCCTTCCTCCCTTCCTCCCTCCCTTCCTTTCTTCCTCCCTCCCTCTCTCTCCCTCTCTTCCTTCCTTCCTTCTTTTTTTCCTCTTTTCCTCCCTCTTTTCTCCATCTCTCTCATCACCATACATTAATTAATTCATTCACCCACTCACTCATTCATTCAATCCAGTCCCACCTTTGAGAATTGCCATGACTCCATTCTCATCTTGCTTCAGCTATCCTGGTGCTGGGTCTCTCTGAATTCAGATGACAATCATCCTATCCACCATCAGGCCCATATGTTAGGAGACATTGCCCCCCCACCCCTTCCACCCAGTTTCTACTCGGCTGTCAGAGTGTCCAAGATCCTAGGATCAGGTATGCTCTATAGTGAAGCATGAAGGGGACTTTCGTGGAAGGTTATTTCTAGCTCACAGACACAAAGATTGAATTCAAATTCACATTTTCTGGGCTCCAAACCCAATGATCTACCCACTGTACAAAGCAAAGGGAGAACGATTGTCTCCATGATTTTAATGATATAGGGGACTCCCAGAATTGAAAATTCCCTTTAGGAATACAGATAGGCACCTTCTCTGCACTGTATAGTCTTAGAAAATTGCCTAGAACAGAGGGATCAATGCAGGCTGCAACATTCCTGAAGGCAGCTCAACCAGATTCAAATGTCATTGGGAAATATTTAAATAAATATTAAATAAATAAAATAAATAAAAATCCAACAGGACAGATAAGGTTGATGTGGTTTTCTAAGTCAATATACTGCCCCAGGGAGCCTAAGGTCTGCTTTGAGGCATTAGTTTCTTTTTGAGACTGGCAGCTCTGGGGGAGGGGTGGCCTCACCACCAGTACGTTCAGGAGAGAGAACTTGAGCCTAGTTCTTTGTTCACTCTGCTACACTACCTTTCACACACGATCTATATACAAGCAAATAGAAAATGTGTTTTCTGTCCTTTGAAACCCAGAGGAATAGGGAACCACATGTCCTATTTCCTTTAAAAAAAACCCGAGCTTTCAGTTTCATATAATAAATGAAAACATTAAAAAGATATCCATTTTATTGTTCCATTCTATTGTCAAATGAGAAAGGGAAAGGGTGGAGAAAAATGAAGCAGGGAGAGAGGAAAATGTTTACAGGGAGAGAAAAGTCAGGAGGATTTGAAGAAGGAAAAGGCTCATTAGAGTCCATTGGGGAGTGGTGAGGAGGTGACCCTGGTTCTGCCTTAGATCCCCCCTCTGAGCAGGCTGTCTCAGTGGGCAGAGAAAAGACCAGAGTGCCACCAAAGCAGCATCAGCCTCTTTGGCAATTGTGCGAATCAATTCTAATCGCAGGCAATAGGTATACACATTGGACAGTGAAAAGTTAGCTCTAGTCAGAGGCAGGTGGCCCCCTCAGCCCCACTTTCTTCACCAATAAAATGGAAACACTAACAGCTGCAGCCCCTCCCTCACCAGGCAATGATAACGCTTTATCTGAGGCTCAAAGACAGTAACACATGGAAAGGACTCTGCAGATGCCCCTGATGATGATCGTGGGTATAACAGATAATAATATTAATAAGAATAAGTGCCTCTTCAGTTTCATTTGGACTAAGATCTTGCCCAAATGAACTTTCTGAAAATTTTCCCTTCTCCTCAAGCAAGCTGAAGTCCTTGGACCCTTTGGCTAACTCCCTTTGGGCTTCTAATGCTCTGTGAAGTCAGAGCCTTAGTGTTTCTCTGCTTTGGGGTGCTGCCTGTGGTGTGGAAGCAGAGGGGTGCTATGGAGTCCTAACTTTGGCCTCAACGATGGGAGGGGTGGGAGACCAGGGTTTACTTGCCCTTCCTTCCTCCTCAGGCTTGGAGAAATTTCAACATTAAATAAATGTTTCTCCACTTCACACACACCAATGCTGGGCTTGCTTGTACCTGTCCCTCAGGTGGCCTCAATGTAGGTAGGGGCGACCCCTGCTACCCCACACCCAGCTGTGGCTGAGGGGACCAGGCCTGGGGAGTATGGGGGGTGCTGCTGCTGCTCTGCTGCAAAGAGACTTTTTGTTGGGGGACGAACAGCTCTCCCTGTCACACAAGGAATACTCCAGACAGTGGGTAGAAGGTGCTCACATAGGCTATGCTCTGACTAAAAATAGGAAGTTAGAATTACCCAGTTGTAGATCTGAGGGATCTGATGGCTGGCAGGGACATTAGATAGTGCCTCTTCCTCTCCTTTCATTTCAGAGAGGGAAACTGAGTCACAAAGAAGCCAAGTATCATGAACAAAGCCATACAACCAAGTAACAGAGCTGAGCTCTGGTGCAGTAGCTGTAAGCCTTGAGAAGCTGGTCCTTGAGAAGAGGGGAAGCTAAAGACCCATGTCTGGGTCTGTCTTTCCAGATGTGCTGACTTTGCTCACAGCCAGTACCAGGGTGAGGGGTTAGCTCAGAACAAACCAGGCATCTTTGGAATTTTGTCCTTTGGAGGAGGCTAGCCTGGGAGTGAGGTTCAAAGCTTCGCAGAGGGTCATTTGGTGATTGGGAAGGCAGAAAGAAATGGAAGGGCTCTGCCAGGATTGCTGCTCATCCTTGGGTGTGTTTCTTCCATTATCTGGGTCTGGTTCCCCCTCCCTATAAAGTGAAATTATTAGACCAGATGACATCCTCCAATTCAATTTGGTTTTGTTCAACTAAGTTTGATAAGGTCCTTGAGGGCAGAGGCAGTTTTGACAGTTTTCCTTTTTATCCTTAGCACCTAGAATCCACCAAATGTTTATTAAACCCATACTTTGGACAGAGATATACAAACCAGGATCATGCCTCCATCAAAGGGACAGACCAGTGTCTGAATGGCAGGCATGTCTTTTGCAGAGCCTACCATTAATGATGGTTTGACATCTTTGGAAAGCCCTTTAGTAGATGTGTCCTTCCACATAGGACATGATTGTTTTCTTGCCTCCCATGATTGGAGTGAGGGCCCATTTATGTGGCCAAAGTCCAACCCAAGGCTGGCCAATTTCAGTGCTGGCCATTCCGGAAATCTCTCTTTGGTGAAGTTTCCTCTTGGCCCCAGACCTCCACACCAGGGTGGCCAGAAGGAGATCTGGAGCTCTTTCTGGGGAAGAGACTAAGTCTTCAGGCCCTGTTGTCTCTCAAGGTGAATCAGTGACTTTGAGTTTGGAATGAGAGCCTTTTATGGCAGGGGACAAGCCTCAGGCACTCAAGGAAGCTGCTGTCAGAGGAAGGACCCATATAATGGGCTGGCTTTTACACGCTCCCTTTGGATATTCCTCTTGAATAGTTGATGCATCTTCAGAATCCACTTAAAGAGAATCCTGCCGATTTATTAGTACAGGAGCTGCACATGCTGGATGTGTTATGCTGCTGAGTACACAAGACCCAGTTCCCAGCTGCTTTTTCCCTGACTGCTGATTGGAGGATTCGAAGCTTCTCTGTCTAGGCCTGACTTCCCCAGCCCCATTTTCTTTGCCATGCTGGTCCCAGGCCTTGGCTCCTCTGCTGCCCTTGCTGTGCCCCACCCAAGTTTTCTCTGAAAATATGAGATGCCACAGCGAACTGTCTCGGTGCCCCTGCCATCCACGTCTCAAACTTGTTTAGTGCTAAGAAAGAGTTTCAGGCTTCTAGAAAACCAGAGGTAGATGAAGGTGACATGAGTCTAGGTTCTCAGCATCTTCTAGAATCCACATTTGTGGGTTTCTCTCAAGGCCCTGTGAGAAGAAGGAGCTTTCCAGGCTGGGCTCTGCGGATTCCTTTGCTGGATCTCAGGGTGCCCTCCCTGACCTTCCCAGATCTGTTGGGTCTTGGAATGCCCTATCTGACCTCCCCAGCTCTGCTGGATCTCAGGGTGCCCTCCCTGACCTTCCGAGCTCTGGTGGATCTCAAACTGGATGGTCTCTCCCAGTTCTACATGGATGACCTTCTTCTCTAAGACTCAGTTCTATTCTTAAGGTAAAGTTTCCAGGGAACATTAGAATCAAATCACCACCAATGCAGATCAGGAGCACGCCTATTTTACAGAGGAGGAAACTAAGGCACAGAGTAGTAAGCTGTCCTGCCTGAGGCCATACTGGTAGAGAAGCATGGGTGGGGGGATTGAACTGAGGGCCTCTGCTCCAAATTCAGTCCTCCTTTTACCATACCTGGAGCAGTCCATCAGGGCTTGACCCCAGATAACAGTGAGCTAGTAATGTTGGAGAGGTTTTTACCAAAGGAGCACTTGGGGGAAAGGAGCAGCCCTGGGGTCTGGCCCCATTAACCTTGTAGGGGAGCCCCTACCCATTAGCCCCACTGGCCTGGAGGCCCAGCTTCCAGGCTCCCTTCCCCTCAGGCATGTGGCAATGTGCTTCTATACCCCAAAGGAGGCCTGGAGGGGAAGAGATTAGCCATTTCCTTGTGACTCTGGCTGAATTTACTGCCGTTTTATCTCTTGCTGTGGCCTTGTGCCAGGCACCTCAGGGAAATCAGTGGGCTGCAGAAACTTGTGATTGTCTCTTATCTCCGAGGGGGCTGTAGGAGCCCAGCAGGGCGGGAACACCCTCAGCACCCTGAGGTGTTGTCCTCCACACAGGATCCCATGATTTCTGACTGCTAACTCAGGCTGCTTAAAACAGTCTGGCCTTAGAACGTTTAGCAAAGGCATGATTCAGAGAGCAAGGGAATTCTCAGAAGGTGGTACACAGTTATGGCTATCTTTGGGACCCAGAGTTTTCTTGTCAAAAGCCTTCAGTGGGTGTCATGAGCTCAATGACCTCAGGGGGCTCATAGCACAGTCTGATACACAAGGACTGCATACACACACACACACACACACACACACACACACACACACACAGATACAGACACACACAGAGACTGATATGTCTTGTCCAAAGGCAGCCTCAGAGTCAATAAGAAAGAAGCTGGTGCCTTCTCTGAGACTCTTGGTTGCTGTGGTCTTCCTGCCCCACAGGTCAGTTGCTGTCTCTTCATTGTGGTGGTGGGTGTTCTGTTCTTCTTTCCAATGGAGCCCATTATCTGGTCCAAGTACCAAGTACCCTACAGGCCAGGCACCTGCAGAGCTGGCATCTTCACTCCCTGGCCCCTGACTGCATCGTCCAGGGGCCAGATGCAAAGATCCTCCTCTTTCCCTCTTGGAAGCTCCCCTTAGTTCTCATTTGATTATAGGGATGTCCCCAGTTTCCAGCAAATTTTTAGAATGCTGATAACTAACAAATCCTGAGCTTAAGGACTGATCTTGAATTTGCCAGCTCATGTTACCAGGGCTGCCTCTCTTCCTTTCTTTCTTTTTCTCTTTCTTTCTTTTTTTCTTTCTCTTTCTTTCTCTCTTTTTTCCTTCCTTCCTTCCTTCCTTCCTTCCTTCCTTCCTTCCTTCCTTCCTTCCTTTTTCCCTTTTTTCCTTCCTTCTTTCCTTTGTTCCTTCCATCCTTCTTTCCTTCCTTCCCTTCTTTCCTTTCTCTCTCTCCCATCCATATTTCCCAATTACATGTAAAAATTTTAGAAATCAGTTTTTTAAATTTTGAGTTCCAAATTTTCTCCCTCCCTCTCTTTCCCCCCTTGAGAAGGCAAACAAGTCACACAAAATATATTTCTATATTAGCCATGTTGTGAAAGAAAACACAGAAAAAAATTCAAGAAAAGTTTAAAAATTTTTTAAAAAAAGTATGCTTCAATCTGCATTCAGAGTTCATTATTTCTCTCTCTGGAGGTGGATAACATTTTTCATCAAGGGTCCTTTGGAATTGACTTGGATCATTGTCTTGATCAGAGTAGTTAAGTCTCACAGTTGCTCATGCTTACAATATTGCTATTACTGTGTACAATGTTCTCTTGGTTCTGTTCATTTCATTTTGTGTTAGTTCATGCAAATCTTCCCAGAATTTTTCTGAAACCATCCAGGTCGTCCTTTCTTATAGCACAATAGTATTCTATCATAATGGTATACCACAATTTATCCAGGTGTTCACCAATTGATGGGCATTCCCTTGATTTCCAATTCTTTGCCACCACAAAAAAAGCTGCTATAAATATTTTTGTACAAATAGGTCCTTTTCTCTTTTCTCTTGTCTCTTTAGAAAACAGATCTAGTAGGGGTATTGCTGGATCAAAAGGTATGCACAATTTTATAACCATTTTGACACTGTTCCAAATTATTCTCCAAAATGTTTTATCAGTTCACAGTGCATTAGTTTCTTAACTTTTCCATATCCTTTCCATCATTTGACATTTTCCTTTTCTGTCATGTTATTTAATCAATCTTATAGGTGTGAGGTGGTATTTCAAAGTACTTTGAATTTTCATTTTTCTAATCAGTGATTTAGAGCATTTAAAAAAATGTGATTATCGATAGATCTGGATTCTTCTGAAAATGGCCTATTCATATCATTTGACCATTCATCAAATGAAAAATGGCTTTTATTTTTATAATTTTGGCTGTTTCCTATATATCTGAGAAATGAGGCCTTTATCAGAGAAACTTTTTCTAATTTCCTCCCAGTTTTCTGTTTTCCTTCTAATTTTGGCTGCATTAATTCTGTTTGTGCAAAAGTCTTTTACTTTTATTTAATCAAGATTACTAATTTTTTTCCTGTGATCCTCTGTATCTCTTGTGTGCTCATAAGCTCTTCTTTTATCCATGGATATGATAGGTACTTTTCCCCATCCCCGTAACTTGCTTATGCTATCACCCTTTATGTCTAAATCATGTATCTATTTTGACCTTATCTTGGCTTATGGTGCAAAATCTTGGTCTATGCCTAGTTTCTGCCAAACTGCTTTACAATTTTCCCAGTAATTTTTGTCAGATGTTAAATTTTTACCCCAAACTTGTATCTTTGCATTTCTGAAACATTAGATTACTTTGCTCCTTTACAGTTGTGTCTTGTGTACCCATTCTATTCCACCAATCCATCACTTTTCTGCCTAGTCAGTACCAGATTATTTTGGTCATTACTGCTTTGTAATATAGTTTGAAATCTGGAATTTCTAGGTTGTCTTTCTTCACATTTTTCATCAATTCCCTTGATATTCTAGGCCTTTTGTTCTTCCAGATGAATATTGCTATTCTTTTTTCTAACTCTACAAAACAGTACTTTGGTAGTTTGACTGGTATAGTGTGCCCCTTTCTTCAGATTCTCTGGGGCAACATAATGCTTAGTGGTCCTCCCAGCGAAGAAGCTGTTTTTTCTTTCTTCAGAATCCTATCATTACAATATCCACAATTCTTTAAACAGGCAACAATAATCCAGAGCTTCCACCAACAGGTAGGGCAGGGCCATTCTTCCTGGACATGAGACTGCAGGGTAATAGTAACTGATAGTTTTATGGTGCTTTACAGCTTCCAAAGCACTCTGAAGACTCCATCTTATTTAATGCTCATCCCAACTCCACCATGCAGTTACTGCAGTTATGATTCTTCTCATTTTATAGATCTGGAAACTGAGCTCAGAGAGATTTGTGGCCAGCTAATGGTCACATAGCTAATAAATGTAAGAATCAAGACTTGAAGCCAAGTCTGTCCTGGCTCAAAGGCGAGTGTTCTTTCTATACCACAGCAAGCCTTCAAATATTTGTGAAGAATGGACTGTGGATGATAGCACAACTTTGATATAATAAAACTTTTATAAACAATATTAATGTGAGGGCAATTACTCAGAGGAGTCCCTGATCAAATTTAGGAGTTCTCCAATCAACCTGTTGAAACTTCTGGGTGAGAACCAGTGGGCAGAGCTCAGGACCTGCAGTTAGGAATTCCTGAGTTCAAATCTTCCCTTAGACACTCACTAAGTGTGTGACCCTGGGCAAGCCATTTAATCTCTTTCTGCCTCAATTTACATGTCTGTAAAATGGGGATAATTATAGTACCTCCCTCCAAGGGTTGTTGTGAAGATACAATGAGATAACATGTATAACATCACAACTTTGATGTCAATGCTATGATGATGATGATGATGGTGGTGGTGATGATGGTGAGTCCTTAATCAAACTGAAGAGTCCACCAATCAAACGGATCATGTTCTTTGAGGATTCAACTCCCTTTGTCTTTTCTCTTGTACAGTTTTCAAAGGGCAGAAAGGAATTTTCCACTCTCCTTCCAAAAGCAGCAATACCAACACACAGTAGAAGATATGGCAGTGAGAGAATAGTTCACTTATGACCTGAGGAGGAGGTTCAAAGACCTTGTTCTTTAACCCAACTCCCTACGTAAAGGGAAGTGAGAAATGACAGATCTGACATGACCTCAGAGTCTAGCCTTCTATGGAGAAAACAGTGATTTCCAAAAAATACCAACATTGAGAGCCGCCTCACCTCTCCAGCTCCAAATTCAGTAATCCAAGAGCTCAGGAGCTTGGGAGTTCAGGCCCTGGCCCTTCTAGGGGAGGAGATTTTATCCAGGGCCATCTATACCACAGCTCCAAGACTTGAGAAAACTCTTTAGGACTCCTGGGAGGAGGGACTTGCCAGAAATGATGGAGGGTTGCTCCAACAGTGGCCCCAGATTAACCCAGGTAGAGGTAGGGCTGAGATTTGGGGCCTTTTGAGTTTTGTTTCTTTTTCAATTTTCTCGGCAAATATTTATAAGCTACTAAGAATCCTTATTGATCAGTCAAATAAGAATTAAGCTCTTAGCATTTAATACATTTTCTATGGGTTAAATAAAAGTTGTTGCATATCCAAGAGTTGAGTGCATTAAATGTTGAGTACAGCTACAGGATATGGAGAATGGCCACTCCCATTTGGGGGCACCCCGAACATGAATTACCTCTCAGTTGTATTTTGGAGACTTTCCTGCATCAATCCAAGGGTGGGGCAGTTGGGGAGTGGCAGAGTAACTAGTGGCCTTTCAGGGCTAAGGCTTCAGGGCAAGATCCAGTCTCTTTGAATCCAGAGTCCTTGGGGCACCTTTACCTGTAGCTTGAGCTGTGGGAGTTGATAAGGAGAGCATTGTAAGTTCTGCAAAACACTTCACAGACATTATTTATGTCTCCCAGGCTTCAGATGTTGTTACCTGTTACTTTTCTGGCTTTGAATGGCTTTAAATACATTTAAACTAGTCCTATAAATTGCTATGTATACAAATATATTCTCAATGTTCTTCTCATGAAGCTATTAAACTTTGGGAGGGGCCTAGGGTAAGAACCTTGACAACTCCTGTGTGTGTGTGTGTGTGTGTGTGTGTGTGTGTGTGTGTGTGTGTGTGTGTAAAGAGGGGCAGAGAGCGAGAGAGAGAGAGAGAGAGAGAGAGAGAGAGAGAGAGAGAGAGAGAGAATCTGCAGTTCTGTCCATGGAGGGCTGGGGTGCTGGCAGTTGAAGGAGGTTTCAGGTATCAGAAGTGACCCCTGTCCCTTCATGGGATTTTGTTACCACCACCACCACCCCGTCAATAGCCCAAGTACTGGCCCTTTGCCCACCAGGTGATAGGCAGCCCACTGTGAGCCCTGAGGCACAGATGGTGATAAGGGAGAGGCCTTCCAGTCCCAAGAAAATCTTTACCTGAAAAAGAATGGGGTGGGGGTGGGGGAGCAGACAAAGGAGGCCTTTCTTTGTAGCTGGGGGCTGGCAGGCTGAGTCCTGTTTCTGTTACCAGAGCTTGTCTTGAGATCAAGGTGTGAGTTAGGCATGTAAAAACTGAACAGTGGGATAGTGTAATTGCCCCACATTCTGCTTTCTGCTCAGGGTGAAAGGTGAAAATGGTTTAACTCTGCCCTCCGCCCCTCCCCAGCCCTATCCCAGCAAAGGAAGCACATTTTAAAAAATTGTTTATTTTTAATTTGGGGGGGGGGACATAAAATTTACAGGCATCAGCAGGAACAAGGGTCAAAGGGGTGAGCTGATGCTCAGGGTCACCTGGGTAAGAAGCAGGGACCACACTTAGCCTAAACCCGGAGTCTTCAATGAAGCAGAGCTGAGCAGATTAGGCAAGAAAGAAAAAAGGAAAACGACTTTATAAAAGATGAAGAAAATGTTCATCTTCAAGCCGCCTCTCAGTCACCTGGAGTGGTGTGGGAGGGAGGTGGCTTACATCAATTATTTCAACTAAATAAACATATATGAAGTTTGTACAGAGCCCTAGGAAATACAAAGGAAAATCCCATCCTTCCGTCTAGGAGGCTCCCATTCTGTGGGGCCAGGGAAGACTGGGGGAAGGCTCCAAGACTCCTCAGATGTGGCAGGGAGCCCCCCGGACCATGCTGTAAGTGTCAATGGGGAGCCAAGCTGGAGAGATGGCTGTCTGCCCCAAGCTTAGCATGGGGTGCTCTGGGTAATTGTAACTATATAAACACAGCTCGAGGCCCTCTTCAGGGCCTAATAGATTAGGCAGACACTGTGCATCAAATTGTTCTTGTTTACTTGTTTTCTGTTGTATCTGACTCTTCGAGACCTCATTTGGGGTTTTCTTAGCAAAGATATTGGAGTAGTTGGTCAGTTTCTTTTCCAGCTCATTTTATAGATGAGGAAACTGAGATAAACAGGGTTAAGTGACTTGCCCAGGGTCACAATCTAGTCAAATGTCTGAAGCCAGATTTGAACTCAGATTTTCCTAAATCCAAACCCAGTACTCTGTCCAACATGCCACCTAGTTGCCCCTGAATCAAATTACAAACCATTTAAAATTGGGACAGAATAACTAAGTAAATAACAACCATTTTCAACCTTCCAAACATGAGGGGTTACAACATTTTATGGAATTTCATGTCGGTGGGGAAGGCAGTTAGGAAGCACTCTCTGAGCAGCTGATCCTCCATGGTAGCTGGACCATCATTTCATTTCATGTCCTCCTGGAACCTGGCCATGCCTGGTTGCTTCTTTTGGCTCCCACTGATGGGGACCCAGGGCTCCTTCTGCTGTTACTGCTCCACTCTGTCCCTGAAAATGTCTTTGATAAAGAATGCGATGCTTGATTTGAAGTTATTTGTGCATTTGAGAGAAGGGTTGCCATGATCTGCATGCAGAATTCAGGCCTTTGGCCATAATTATGACTGGCAGGTAAGGGCTGGCAGATGACTTGTCATTGCTCTTTTAGAGCCTTCCTTGAATGCTCTTGAGGGATTTTCTACTAAGCTTGAATGTGACCAAGCTCAGGGACACCAGGCAGTTTTTCTGATCTGATAAATTGTATTTACATTGAACCTGGGTATAACCCGAGTTCTTTAAAGAGTTGCCTTCCCTCTTCCCCGCCCCATCCCACCAGAGGTAGAGTAATATGGTGACAGAAGGCAAGAGGTTTGGGGCAAGACATCTCTGCTCTCTCCTCTGTTAAACAAGAGTTTGGGGCTACACCTTCCTCTAAGAGCTTTTTCATCTCAACTTCTATGAGACTATGAAATCTATGATGTATGAAGACTATGATGTAAAAGACAGTGATAAATGATTAACAACACAGTTACTATTTTATCAAAGTGTTATTATTATTTTCTTATTTGTTATTATTCATTATTTCTCCCAAAAATAGGAAAACAGCATACAAGGAGGGCTGGCTTCAGAGTCAGGAGACTTTGGTGCAAACCCACCTCAGACTACAGGAGTGACTCTGGGGAAATAACTTTATTTCTCTAAGCCTCAGTTTCTTCATCTGTAAAAATGGCTAAATAACAGGTGTATTCCCTGTTTTCAGAGTTGTTGTAATAAAAGCACTCAATAAACCTTGGAACGTTACACCAATAATGATATTGTTGCTGTTGTTGTCTTGCCATATTCTTAGTGTGGGTCTTTGTTTTTTTGACTTTGGGATGACTAAGTGGTTGGTCTTTTGGATCTCTGGGCATGTGCTAGGTTGATGTCCTTTTCCCCAAGCTTTTTGACTTCCTCCTCAGTCCTTAAACACCCAATATCTTTATTATAATAATTTACTATGAACTTCCAGTTTTCCAGGGTGTGTGTATATGGTTGGGACAAGATGGGGAAAAGGAACATGGTCCTCTAGCAGGTCAACAGAGGAACCAGGGCCCAATAGGCTTAGACACAATCTCTAGGAAATGGGCATGAATCCTGAGTGAGAGATGCCTGGTAGGATTTAAAACTGGGACATCAGCAAGATTCCAATAGTCAAAGCCAGTAACAGCATCAATGAGAGCTCCCATAGGCTCGCTCTCTCTCTCTCTCTCTCTCTCTCTCTCTCTCTCTCTCTCTCTCTTTCTTCTTCTTCTTCTTCTTCTTCTTCTTCTTCTTCTTCTTCTTCTTCTTGTCCTCTCTCCCTCCTCTCTCTCTCTCTCTCTCTCTCTCTCTCTCTCTCTCTCTCTCTCTCTCTCTCATTTCTTATCAAGCAGCTCAGAATGGCATGGTGGACCTAGCCCCTCAAAGCAGAACTCTAGATCTCAGCAGGTTTTAATTGGGTAGAATGGCCTCAGTCCTCTTTGCACACAGGAATAATTTGTATCTATGCCTGAAGTCAGATCTCACTCTTCCCAGGAGATTCAGCTTGCCATGTCCAAGGTCTTATGAATTTTGTTCATAACCTTTTTAGTCATCCTCTACCTTTCTCCCTTAAATACTTCGCCCAAGGCACCCCATCTCCTGGCTCTGCTCACTTCCTCTGGCTGTCCCCATACCTGTAGCTCTCCTTATTCTCTCCATCTCCTAGCTTCTCTGGCTTCCTTTGAGTCTCAGCCCAAGCCCCATTTTCAGGGTGGGGGGGGGGGAGGAAGCTTTTCCTAGTCCTGCTTAATTTTAATGCCTTTTCTCTGAGAGTGTCTCAAACTTCTCCTGTCTATAGCTTTTGTGTACATAGTTGTTGGCAGATTTCTTTTCCTCCCTTAGACTGGAAGTGGCTTGAGGGCAGGGGATGTTTTTCTGCCTTTCTCTGTCTCCCCAGAACCTAGCACTTATAAGCCTCTATAAACCTGGGAGGGGGAGGGGGCGGGGTAGGGAGAGAATCTGGGTGGGAGAAGGGGCATGCCTTGGATAACAGTGATGGTCTCTGCTGGCACCAGCTTGGTAGAACCTCCTCGAATATGAACTCTACTGCCTTAAACTTCAACAACCTGAGGAACTCTCCGTCTCCACAGTTGTAAAATGGTGATAATATTAGCACTGAACTCACAGGGTTTGGGGGAGAATCATATAAGATACAATTTGCAAAGCCTTCTGCAAACATTAAAGTGGCCCATATATGCGCACTGCCGTTATTGTTGTTAGGGTTTCTATCATCATCACTATTATTGTGATATAAAGGGACCCCGAATTCCTTCAGCTCAGTCTCACGGTTCTGGAGATGAGCAAGCAGAAGATGCCAGACAAGGCTGGTCATTTACAGAGACATCACTTGAACCCACATCTCAGTGCTCTTCCCACTGTGCCAACATTGCCTGAGACTCATCAAAGAGGATATGTTTCTGCTGGGTCACCGAGGTGTGAGATGGCTGGACCTGGAATCATAAAGACCTGAGTTCAAGTGCTTCCTTGGGCACTTCTTATCTGTGGTACCCTAGGCAAATCACTTATATTCTCTTAGCCTTAGTTTCCTCATCTGTAAAATGGGAATGAATAATAACAATACCTACCTCCCAGAGTTGTGAGGATAGAATGAAGCAACATGTTGCCTTGCAGATCTTAAAATACCATGTGAACACTAGCTATTATTATGAGTTCTCTACTACTACCACCACCACCATCACCATCACCATCACCATCATCATCACCATCATCATCATTACTTGTTTACTTCCAAGGAGACTTAGTAAGCAGATGGGAGACTCTGCAGAGTTGCTCTTCTCAAGGCTGATCTTTATGATTTTACAGGCTACCAACTCCTTGGATACTTTGGTCCAGTGTCCACAAGCAACCACCAGATAAAGTTAAGGCAATGCAGGCTATGAATAGAGAAATATGGCATCTAGAACCCTGCTGGGCAGGTCACATCTGGGAGGTGGGGTTCTGTCCCGGGCACCACAATTCCAGAAGGGTGCTAATGAGTGGGAAGAGTCCAGAAAAGGACATCCAGGATGAAGGAGACCTTCAGGCTCATTCTGTGTGAGTATTAGGTGAGAGAACTGGGTATGTTTGGCCTAGAGTAGAGAAGATTCAATGAATGGGGCATCTTATCTGTCCTCCAGTATTTGATAGGGGGCACATATGGAAGGGACAATAGACTGGTTTGATTGGTCTCAGAGAGCTGAGCTAGAAGCACTGGGTGGAATTTGGAAGTAGTAAGATTTATTTTTCCCTTCTTTAAAAAACTTTTATTTAACATTTTTTCTAGTTGCATATAAAAGTAATTTTTAACATTCATTTTTAAAACTTTCCAAATTTTTTTCCTTCCTCTCTCCCCACCCCCTCCATTCAGAGGGCAAGCAATTTGATATAGGTTATACATGTGTAGTCATGCAAAACATATCCATAATAGTCATGTTGTGAAAGAACATATAGATCAAAAAAAATCTCAACAAAAATAAAGGAAGCTGAAAAAAAGTATGCTTCAATCAGTATTCAGACACCATCAGTTCTTTCTCTAGGGATGGATAAATTTTTCATCATAAGTCTTTCAGAGTTGTCTTGATGGATCATTGTATTACTTAGAATAGTTAAGTCATTCATGGCTGATCATCTTACAATATTGCTGTTTGTACATAGTACATTTCACTTTGCATCAGTTCATGTAAATCTTTCCAGCTTTTTCTGAGAGGATCCTGTTCATCATTCCTTATAGTACAATAATATTCTATCATAATCACATAGCACAACTTGTTCATCCATTGCCCAATTGATGGGTTTCCCCTCGACTTCTAATTCTTTACCCCCATAAAAGAGCTTCTATAAATATTTTTTGTAGTACAGGTCCTTTTCCTTTTTTAAATCTCTTTTTGGATACAGACCTAGTAGGAGTATGGCTAGGTCAAAGGGTATGCATAGTTTTGTAACCTTCTGAACACAGTTCCAAATTGCTCTACAGAAAGGCTAAACCAGTTCATAATTCCACCAACAATGCATTAAAGTCTCATTTTTCTCACATACTCCCCAACATTTATCATTTACCTTTTCTGTCCTATTAACCAATTTAATAGGTATGAGGTAGTACTTCAGTATTATTTTAATTTGCATTTCTCTAATAGAGTATTTTTTATATGGCTATAGATAGCTTTGATTACTTCATCTGAAAACTAATCATATCTTTTTTTATCATTTGTCAATTGGGGAATGGCTCTTACTTTTATATATTTGACTTAGTTCTCTATATGTTTGAGAATGAGGCCTTTGTCAGAGGAACTTGGAAAGCAGTAAAATTTAGATGAAATAGATAAGAAGTTCCACATGGAGCTGCCCCCAAACACCATGGGCCACCTCAGGAGGTAGTGGGATCCCTTTACCTGGATATCCTCAAACAAAGGCACGATGGTGGCCTGCGGAGGCAGCCAGAAATGAGCTTCTTGTTCAGGAATGGGTCAGACTTTCTATCTGAAGCTCCTTTTGACTCTTAGATTCTGAGATTCTGGATTTCTTTACTTGAGTTGCTCATTAGACTGATTTTCATAGTTAAGTGGGTAAGGTCATTGACTTACAGGACCCTGGAGACTTCCATGGATGTGTTAAAAATGAAAGAAATTATAAACTCCCCCAATTCTAAGGGGGCCATAGATAAAATTCACCATTGGGAGCAATGGGACAGACTTTTAAAAAGTCAGGACCCAAAGTATCCTGGAAGCATATTTAAATGACCTCATACTTCTAGAATGAACTTGGGGTATGATTTGAGATTAGAATTGACTCTGGAATGGGAGAAAGGATGTGATGTAGCTTGTTGGATTCAAATGGTAAGTTGTTTGGGGGTATTAGAATAACATAGAAGAAAAATCACATTTAAAATCTAGTCAAGCTTTGCTGTTGGCCAAATGTAACTTGATCATGCAACTGGAGATTGTCCTGTGTATTTATGGGCCCCCATTGCCTCGTGAAAGTGGAGATTCTTTTAATCAGCCTCAAAAAATGGAATATGCTCTTCAATTGTATAAGTGACAGTAGATTTTTTTAAAAAAATTATATAACCCATAATTCCCCATACAGTCTTCTGCTTTACAACAAAAATCATATTGGAGTTAAGATGGAAAGGATTTTAATGTCCTAAGGAATGAGGTTCAAAGATGACTTCCCAGTCCTTATTAATGATAGGAATAAGATGTCTCCAGAGATTCACAAAGAGATACATGAGTACATTGAAGGATGCTGACCCCATCAGGAACCAATTAAAATGTAAGCCATTCCCACTGCTCTGGCCATAAATGCCACTGCTTTTTTTTGACTTGATTAAATCAATTCCCAGGCTATGAGGAGTTAAGCCAAAGAAGTTTTCATTCAATTTTCCTTCTCCCTGAAGACTTTCTGCCTGGTGAATCAAGCAAGATACATACCCCAACGAGACCAAGAGTTTTAAAGATGTTTCTCCTCTGGGAGAATGTGGTTGGCCAAAGTTCTAGGCCCCCAAATGTCAAATGTTACTCATCCCTCCTTTGGCTGTTGTGAATGGGCATCCATTTAAAAAGTGATTAAACATTTTTCTTCCCTGATGGTTCCAAAAGCTTTGGCTTATTGTTGGCAAACCTACTCTGGTGTGTGCAAGAGAGTGATTCACCTCACTTACTGGAATATCACTGTTTTTATCAAATCCCTGATTTCCATTTTGTGTTTTAAGTTAGGGACAAAATACTAGCTGGTTAAGGCAATACTGGTGTCATTGTTGTGTATTATGTGTTGTTATAAATCAAAATGACTGTTGTATTCTCATACATCCCATTGTGAATAGATGTATCACAATCATTTCTGCCACTAGAAGAAGACTCTATTCAAATGATTTCATGAAATTTATGATGCAAATGCCCAATTCTTGGTCTCTGAATATTTTCTGACCCAGAAGGGCATTAACAGTCAACCCAGCTTTATGGGTTGCAATAATATGGTCAGAAACAAGAGAATTGTACTCTCATAGAATGAGAATCATAATCAAGCAATCTAAAAGCAATTATTTGGGATTTATTATGTGTCAAGTATTGTGCTAAATGTTGAGGATATAGATCCTTAAGTGACATAACCTCTGACCTCAAAGAATTTCACTTTTAATATAGAGACAATATATATATATATATATATATGTATAAGATACAACATGAATAAATGTGAGTATTGGGGGAAAGGAAAGGCTTCATGGAAAAGACAGTAATTGAACTCAATATATTTTTTAAAGCAATTGGGATTAAGTAACTTGCTCAAGGTTACATGGCCAGTCATTATTTATGTGTGGGTGCTCATTTTCTGAGCCTGGAACCAATCCTGGGTCCTCCTGACTCTGGGGCTGGTGCTCTTACTCACTTCGCCACCTTGCCGCCCCTTGAACTCAATCTTAAAGGAAACCAATGATTCCAAGAGGTGGAGCTAAGGATTGAGTATATTCCAGACAGAAATGCCAGCTGGTGAGAAGGCATGAAGATGGCAGAGGAAGGGTGGTCATGTGCTTGGAACAGGGAGTATTCCCCACAGGACTGGAGCCAAGAGCATATGGAGTAGATGCATGAGTAAGAAGATGGAAACTATTGGAAGGAAACTTCTTGTGAAGAGATTAAAATGCTAAACAGAGGAAATTCAATTTGATCCTGGGGATAGCAGATCCACTGGAGTTTATTGAGTAAAGAGGCAACATGATCAGATCTTAACTTTAGGAGAATCACTGTGGCCGAGGCTGCATAGAGGCTCCGTGGTTATCCAGACCAGTCCAGACTTTCAGAATCCCTCCGATGGCATCCCTGATAAGGGATCACCCACTCTCCATTTGAAGACTTTCAGTAGGGGTGAGCCAGGACCATGGTGTTGCAATTGCTCTCTCTAGATCATCATTTTATCTCTATGAGCATCAGTATTTCCACATGGAAAATGAGGTCATTGGACCAGATGATTTTTAGTTTCCCTTATAACTCTAACTCTTAGTATTCCACAAACACCACTGGGGGAAGGAGGGGAGGATTCTTATTGTGCTTGATCCCAGAGTCTAGAATGGGGAGCAATTTTTGAGAGATTTCAGTTCAAATTTAGGAAAAAATGTTCCAGTCATTGTGGCTGTTTTGTTGTTCAGTTTTTTCAGTCATGCCTGACTTTGTAAACTCATTTGGATTATATTCTTTTTAAAAAATCTCATCTTTTAAAAAAATTTTCATGAACACATTTTTTTAAATTAAATTTTATGTTTATTTTTAGTTGACATCATTCATTTCCACAAGATTTTGAGTTACAAATTTTCTCCCCATCTTTCCTCTACCCACCACCCCAACAGTGATCCCACTGTATACCCCCTCCCACAATCTGCTCTCTCCTATATCCTCCCCTGTCCCTCCTCCGACTTTTCAGTAAGGCAAGATGGCTCTCTATATCCCAGTGCCCATATATCTTATTTCTCAGTTGCATGTAAAAATAATAATAATATATTAAACATTTGATTTTAAAACTTTGAATTCCAGATTCTTTCCTTTCCTCTTGTCACCCACCTTTACTGGGAAGATAAGCAATTCAATATAGGTTGAACATATGTAGCTATGCAAAACATTTCCATAGTTGATATATTGTGAAAGACTGACTATATTTCCCTCCATCCCATCCTGCTCCCTACTTGTTCTATTCTCTACTTTGACCCTGTTCCCTTTAAAAAAGTGTGTGCTTATAATTTCCTTCTCCCCCAACCTGCCCTCTCCTCCATCATCCCCCCTCTTATCCCCTTCCCCCTACTCTCCTATAGGGTAAGATACCCTATTTAGTGTGTATGTCATTCCCTTCCTAAGCCAGATTCAATGAGAATAAAGTTGACCCATTCCCTTTTGCCTTCCTGTTCTTCCCCTCCATTGTAATAGTTTTCCCTTGCCTCTTCTTTATGAGATAATTTACTTCATTCTGTCTCTCCCCATATCCTCTCATTATATTCCTCTCTCACCTCTCAATTTCACCTTTTAAGTATCATCCTTTCCTATTCAATTGGTCCTATGCCCTCTGTCTATGTATACTGGTATACATATATACACGCACTCACATATGTATTCATATGACTATTTAGACATATATATGTATGTATGCATATATATGTGTATATATGAATATATATATAATTTATATTCCTTTCAACTATTCTCATACTGAGAAAAGTTTCATAAGTTAAAATTATTGTTTTTCCATGTGGGAATGTGAATAATTCAAATTTGATAAGTTCTTTGTGATTTCTTTTCCCGGTTTACCTTCTCATGCTTCCCAGACCTGGTAGGTTGGGGATTCTGAGAGCTTAATGAACCCTGGTTTTCCTGGCTCCAGGATCAACCCTCCATATACTGACTACTCCAAGCTTCCTATCATTTTCCCTTTCTAGATCAAAGGTTTGAAAGAAACATTCCATGAAGAGTCATTCTGGTTGTTGGGGGCTGGTCCTCATCCCAGACACGCCCACCCACCTCTGCAGTGGGAGATTTCAGGTAGCTCACATGTGATGTCTGAGCTCCATCCCCGTTTCTTCTCTCTGCGAGCTTCTAACTTGGAGCATTTAGAAGTTTTCCCAATCCCAGAAGTTCCCAGTAGATGTCCTTCTAAGGCAAATCTGTGCACAGGCCGCCAGCAAGTCCTGTTTACATTAACAATACTGAAGGAGTCAGGGCTAGCCCTGGCTCTTCTCTCAGGGCCAGGGCTGGTGGATGGAGGCAGGGACTCATGGGAATCTCCCCTTTTAGATTCTGAGGATTTGGTGGAGAGAGAGGACAGGAGATTGGACAGGGAGCCCAGAGGTCTACCTTAGACAAGTACTAGCTGGGAAACTGTAGGCAAGTGATTATCAGCTCTCTGTAAAATGGGCCTCTTTGACTTCCTCTTTGACTTTTCATGGGCTCACTGTGAGGAAAGGGTTCTAGAAGGGTGATTATTCCTGCAGCTCTCATTCTTCCCCATGGCTGTGGATGCAGGCACACTCGGGCCTACTGGGCCCTTCCAGGTAGCTGTGGGTGGGAAGTCCCAGGGAATACTGGTCCCCTGGAGCAGTCACTATGAGGTGGAAACCAATGCTTTCTGCTCTGTCACAAATCTTATAACATTAGCCCCTGTGGCCCGAAAGCTGCTCCCCATTGAAGGACCTGGAGTCAGGAAGACAGGCTCAAATTCTGCCATGAGCTGAGTGACCTTGGACAGCTCCCTTCACCTCCAAAAGGCTCAGTTTCCCCATTAAAACAAAACAAAACAAAACAAAAAAAACCCAGAACCTATCCTAGAGATATTTTAGCATTTCTTTTTATCCCCAGCACTTAGCAAGTTCCTGGCACACAGTCAATGCTTAAATGCTTATTGATTGGTAGCATTGTCAGGAGGCTCTAAGGAGACATCTACAGAGTACTTTGCAAAGGCTTGAAAGGTCTAGGGAAATGTTCGCTCTTTTCCTCCTAGCCAGGCTCAGGGAGAAAACCAAGAGCTCATCTTTATGTCATGCAATAGAAGCTATTTACATTTCTTCATTAGATCCTGTATGACCCTGAAACTAGGGTGTCACAGGCTTTATCTTTCTCATTTCACAGAAGAGAAGGCTGAGGCTGAGGGATTTATAACTTCTTTGGGGGTGTCTAGGTGGCACAGTGAATAGAGCACCGGTCCTGGGGTCAGGAGGACCTGGGTTTGGATCTGGCCTCAGATACTTAACACACACACACAAAAGCTAGCTGTGTGACCTTGGGCAAGTCACTTAATCCCAATTGCCCTCCAAAAAGCAAAAAAAAAATGATTTCTTCAGGGTCATGTCTAATCACATAATTTGTAGCTTCCCGGGATATTATGGTCATCTAGTTCTAATTCACATTATAACTTACCTGACAAGCTTCTTCTTCAGTACCTCTGGTGTGTGTGTGTGTGTGTGTGTGTGTGTGTGTGTGTGTGTGTGAGAGAGAGAGAGAGAGAGAGAGAGAGAGAGAGAGAGAGAGACAGAGAAACAGAGAGAGAGAGAGACAGACAGAGAGACAGAGAGACAGACAGAGAGATAGAGAGAGAGACAGAGAGAGATTCCCTCACCAACTCCCAAGGCAGACATTCCACATTTGGAGGGCTCTAGTTACACATAGCTAGTATATATCTGAGGTGGGATGTCCTCATTTCAAGTCTAGCATTCTCTCTGCTGCACCATAGAAAAAGAGACACAGGAGCTTTTAGTAAATGATCAATCAGTCATTCGACAAACATTCATTAAGCACCCACTATGTGATAGGTGGTGTGCCTAGGGTACCACTAAACTACTTCTCTCTATAACAAGGAGGGGAGAAACATGCTGGGAAGCTTTCTTGCTCTTGTAGATTCAGCCCCTCTAGCCCACAAAGATTCTTCATTAGTCTTGGCTGAAACAATGAATCCCCAGGTGGCCAACCCTGGGGTGCTTGGCTGTCAGCCACCCTCCGCTTCAGTGTAAAAGCAGTTTGGAAGGGGATGGAGTAAAGAAATGTGACAATTCAGATTTTCCAGTAAGTGTGACTCACGTCTGACCTAACACATTTCATTATGCCTGTGTCAAGTCAGGAAGATAAGCTGATACCTTGGGAAGACTTCTATTGTTCATGTTTCTATAGTTGTGTCAAAAGGAAAGAACCTGAGATCTAACTCATCATCTCCCACTGCACTTTATTTGATTGTTTAGACTGGACCATGGGGCGAGAAGGGGCAGGAGGGGAGGGAGAGAAGCTCCTTCCAACGGGTAGGGACCAAGCTTCCTCCAATTCCAGGCTTAACTCAGTCTTGGTAACTTGAATTCTCAGGAAGGTCTAGTTTGTGAAAGTACTCCCATCAATGTGTGATTTCAGTTCTTGCTCTTCCACTGGAAGGAAAGTAAATCTCCTCAGGTCGGGGACTGCTATTGCTCAGCAGAGCAAAGGATAGGAATTGGACCTGTGATTTAATCGATGTTAGGAACTCCCCAATGCAGAAGGATATGAAAATTTCCCTTCAGTTTATACTCTTTGAGAGTTTCCTGGGGATCTGAGAGGCTAAAGACTATACACACATGCCATATATAATATGGCATGTGTGTATCTGTGTGTGTGTGTGTGTGTGTGTGTGAGAGAGAGAGAGAGAGAGAGAGAGAGAGAGAGAGAGAGAGAGAGAGAAAGACTTAGATCCAGGTCCAATTTGTAAAGAAATGTATGATTGAAGAACAAGATAAGTTAGTTATATGGTACAGGAGAGGGATGATGTCAATATTCCAAATAACAGGAGGAATTTCCCTTGTACATTAGATAGACCTCCTTACAGGAGACACCTCTGAGGCAGATCGGGGAGGGATGAATGGGTTGCAATTTGCAATTTGCATTGTTGGACAGAATGACCAGATGGAGGAGATCACGGGGACATTTAAGGATTGAAATTTCCCCTGCTCCATTACCAAAGACACATACAATAGTCACTTGATAAAGGCTTACTGAATTGGACAGAAGGGCATGTAACTCCCTGTTTTCAAGAATAACTTCTAATGTGTATCATCTTTAGAGAATGGCTTCACATCACTTATGCTACTAGCCAAAAAACACTAGTGGAATTCAATCCATCCCCCTGGTTAGCCCTCTGTTACTTAGAGTAGCAACAGACCACAAAAATTCCCATATTAGTGAACTGCACCTGTGTATTTGGTGCTAAAATGTTTGTAAAGAAGCAATGTCTCCTTTGAGTTTATTCTGCTTACGCTTATTTTCACTGGAGACAATTCAGGAAAATGCAAGCTCTTTGAGGGAAAGATTGCCTTGTTTTTGTCTTCCTGTAATCAGAGTTTGAGAACTAACATCCTGAGCTTCGTAGTTCTGAGGGGTACACATCCCCTCTCAGCCCTTAGAGGAAATCTTTGATCATCATAGTCTTTAAGTCTGAAGGAAGATGATTCAAACATAAAAGCTGGTAGGGAGATGCAGGTAGTCTTTGAAAGAGAATGAACAGAAGGAATGGGGACTTTGACAATCAAGCAGAAGTAGGGAGAAGACAGTCTACCTGATCCTTACTCTCAGTCCTTCATTTTTAGACTGTGCATCCTTTAAGAATTCTGGGGAGTAAGTCATACCCACCTTTGGGATCAAAGACCTTGATAGTCCTAGATCACTTTTAGACTGAAAAGGAAGGCTTGTCCCTTAGAATGACAAACCCCAGGGTGCTTGTCAGTTCTCAATTCCCTATTACACACTCTTATCTCTAGAGTCTAGAGCATAAGGTACAAGCTTAAGAAAGGCTTGTTGATTGAATGAATGAGCATGGTAAATGCAGTTGGCTAATTCTATTTCCTTCCCTAAAGGTTCAATTTAAGTCTTTACTCTATTTGGCAGGAAAACACTCTCAAATTGTCCATTTCCCAAATGGTCCTTTATACTGAAATCTATGGAACCTCAGGGTGAAGGGGGTTGGATGATGAGTGAAAAACATGGATACCTTGACCTGCCTTATTTGGATGCTGTCATTTTCACCTCTCCTTCCTCCCTTCAACTTGTCCTGGAAGTTCCAATTCAATTAAGAAGCAAAAGACTTTTGATGATCTTTGCCATGTGCTGGTCAGTTGTTTGTTTTGAAAAAAAATTGAGGGCTGCTAGGTGATGCAGTGAATAGAGTGCCAGCCCTGGAGTCAGGAGGACCCGAGTTCCAATTTGATCTCAGACACTAAACACTTACTAGCTGTGTGACCTTGGCCAAGTCACAACCCCAATTGCCCTGTCTTCCTCCCTCCAAAAAGCAAAAACAAAACAAAACAAAAAACCAAATTGGATGTCACAGGTTCAGTAGGTCTGGCATTATACAGAGGTGGGGGAATTTGGTTGCTTAAAACAGAGGATCTGAGGTCCCACTCCCAAAATAGTTCTCCTGTGATCTCTATAATTCTATCATTAGTGATTCATTCCTTTGTGTTAACCACTTCTCTCTCCAACATTCTTTTTCTAGATGAAAATATTCTTCACTAGGTAACATGGTGTAGCCTGGATGAGCTCCTTTATACCTTGTTGTCAGATTATTCTCCTTTGGTGATGGAAACCCAAGCACGATATGTCTGGAGATAGAGATATCTTTGAAAGGGGCTATGAAAGGACAGAACAAAAATGAGGGTCCAAAGGGAATAGAAGACAGTTTTCTTATTTCAAAAATGTTCTTGGCACCAGCTTTAATCAGCAGTATTTGCCTAGGAACAGACAAATGTCTAGATTTTGCTAATTTGTAAGGAGTTGGTTGATTTTGTTGAACTTGAAATTTCTATTTCTTCTGGAAAGAGTGCCCAGATATCTAGATCATTGATTTAGTCAGAAATGACCTCAGAAGTTATCTGGTTCATCTTTTCTGGTGAGGAAACTGAGAGCCAAAAAGAAGGGAATGGGCTTGATCGATATCACACAGACAATAAGCAAAAAACCCAGAATTTGAACCCAGATTCCTTTCCTTGATGCCCCTCCTTTCCTTTGCTGATGTTGTTGACATAGCCTGAAGAGGCCCTCGGGAGATACTCTTTATATAGTACTTAGCACAGAGCCTGGCACAAAGTATGTACTTAATAAATGCTTCTTCCTTTCTCTCAGTTAATCCACAGATTATAAGCTCCCCGAGGTCAGGGACATTATTTTAGTTTAACTAGATCTCCCCCTAGTACCTAGGGTATGCTGGAGCTCAGCAGGTACTGGAGAATCATTGGATGAATTAAATCATGGATATCAACATGACTGATGACCCAGATTCTCAGAGGAACCTTCTCTTGTTCAGTCCAATCAGCCTTTGCAGATATCCTCATTGCCTTTTATTTCTTAGTCTTCCCATGACTTCTATGACATCTCAAATCTTCTTCCATTTTCTAGTTATTCTTCAAGTTGAGTATGAAACAAGTGATTTTGAAGAAATATCAACATTTATGTAGCCAGATGTGTACTCAAAACAAAGAGCACTTGATATTCTAAGCTTCAGCAAATCTGTAGTGTAGACCTTCTTGGAGTCTAAATTGGTCCAATGATCATGGCTTTGGGCCCCTGACATTGAAGGCATGGACTAATTACACAACCAGTTAAAGGGTTAAAATGTGTCACAGATGTAGGGCTACAAAGGCCTTTCTAGATCATCTAGCCCAGACCCCACTTCTCCAGAGGAGGCAGTGTCATTCAGTAGGACATGTGCCCACGTGACATTGCTAATGCAAGGCTCTGAACAGGTCACTCCCTCAATCAACAAAATGATGATGATGATGGTGGTGGTGGTGGTGGTGGTTATGATACCCAGAATTTCTAACACTTTTAGGTTTACAAAGAACTTTACGTATGTTCACTCATCTGAACCTCATGATGGTTGGAGGAGGTAGGTGCCATTATTATCCTCACTGTACAGATAACTGCACTGGGCACAGAGAGTCTAAGTGATTTGCCCAGGGCCACACAGCTACTGAATGTCTGAGGTCTGGTGACTCCGTACTACTTCCAGGATCAGATACAAATGCCTCAATTTGTCATTTAAAGGCCTTCATATAATCTGGTTCCTGTCTGCCTTTTCAAATTGATTTCACATTTACTCTGCTACACATACTGCATGTTCCAACCAAAGCATTTTACTTGTTGTTTCATCCCATCTCTAGTTTACGTGCCTTTGCCCAGACTGGGTGCCATGCCTAAAATGAATGCCTTCCTCAACTTCATTTGGTGGAGTCTCTGGTTTCCTTCACACCTTTTTTGATCTCCCTAGACACCAGGATCTCACCTTCAAGTTACAGTATCTATGCTTTATATATGTTGTAATTGTCTTTATTTGGCCATGATGTTTCACTCAAATGGAACACTTTTTGAGGGCAGGGGCTTTTTCCTTTTTATCTCTGTATTCCTGGCACCTGTGATAGTGCCTAGCAAAGAGCAGGTGCCTAATAAGGGCTTGTTTTCTTGCTTAATAGATGGATGAATAGATGGTTGGACTTATGATGGATGGAGGAATAAATGCTGGATGCATGGATGGATGGATGGATAGATGGGTAGATGGATGGATGATTAGATGGATTTAGAGTCAGAGGAAGAAGTTAGATGAAAAGCCTGTTTTTGTGCCTCCCTAGCTGTGTGATTTTGAGAAAATTCCTTAACTTCTCTAGTTCTTGGTTTTTTCTTTTGTAAAATAAGACAGTTGAACTCAATGGTTGCTGAAGTCCCTTCCAGCCTCAAACCTATAAAACTAAGGGAGATTAAATGATCTATTTAAGGTCACCTAGTAAATGGAAAAAAAGAGATTGAAATCTAAGTCCTCCAGTGCTAACTCCAATTTAAGTCAACCTAGGATCTTACATTTTCCCTCAGCCTTCCTTACCCAGAGTTCCTAAGAGATATTCTCCCTACCCTACAAGAATATTTTTGTAGTAATTTTGTTTTTCCATCTGTTTGGTCCCAAGAATGGTAAAGGCTGATGTAGTCAGTTTAAGAACAATCAATCACCAAGCAATCAGCAGGTGTGTGCTACATGCCCGGCACAGTCCTAGGTACTGGAGACACAAAGACAGAAAATTATACCGTCCTTGACATCAGGGAGCTTATATTTTATCTCTTCTATCTCATTCAAAATAGAGGCAATAGACACTATAAAACCATATTGTTATCACTCGTTTTAAATTAGTGAAGCAGAATTAGAGTGGATGTCCAAAATTCCCACTGTAGGAAACACCTCTGTCAGGGGTAGAGGCTCATTACTCATTAATGGCTATTTTCCTTTGCTGAATTTTACTTTTGAAACATGCTGGTGGAAGAGGTCCCAAAACAACTCTAGGCTCATCAGAAATAGGGCTGATTCCTTAATTTCAGTGATGAGATGCCAGAACTTTGCCTTTGTCTCTTCTCTTTCTCAGGAAAAATGTGTTTTTGGGAGCCTGGGCTATAATAATCTGAAAACATATGACTTCATTTATTGTTCTTGGGTGATTGTGCAGTGCAAGAAGGTTGAAATTTGTGGACTCCCCAGCCATCTAATAGAATAAGCTACTGGTGCCTAAGAATGAGAAACTTGATATCAAAAGAGTTTTGATTTGGAAGGCAGGAGAACAGGAAATTTATTCTAAATATGCTATTAAAGTGGGCAGTCTTGGACAAGCCATATAATATCTATTGCCTCAGTTTCCTCATCTCTGAGAAATGTTGGCTTTCAATTTATCTGTAACATCTTTTTCTACAGTCAAGGAAAAATAGAAAACAATAATACTTTCTCTCTCTCTCTCTCTCTCTCTCTCTCTCTCTCTCTCTCTCTCTCTCTCTTTTTCTCCCTCTCTCTTTTGCTGGACCAAAATTCTTGAAGTTTCTGAGACACTTATTAGCTGTGTGACCATGGGACAGTCACTTAACATCTATTTGTCTCAGTTTTCCCATCTATTAAGTGGGGGCAATAATATTTTCTCCCCAGAGTTGTTGGGAGGATCAAATGAGATAATATTTGTAAAGCACTTACATGATGCATAGTAAGTGCTACATAAAGCTGTTAGCTACTATTATCTACAGTCGAGATTATTAATCATAGTGATATGGGGACATTTGGCTATTTGTTTCCTTTTGAGATCTCTTCTATTCTCATGATGCTCTTGCCACATAGTTACTTTTGAAATGGGATCCAGTTAAAATTAATTTTATTTTTTAGAATTTCCATGACCTCTTTTTGGAGTCATTGGGAAACCCTCGGGCTTCACAGAACCAATGCTAGAATCACTTGTTTGAAGTGGCTTTGGATGTCTAAGTTTTTAATTATATTTACTTGCCAACTTTTCCATCCTTTTCCATCACACTGCTGGCCCTCCAGAACCCAGGGCTGTGGGGTGGAGGTGGATAGCACATGCTAGCACCAGTAGGTAGAAGGGTGAAATTTCCTGGTGTTCTTGTCTCAATCTGCTGGGACTTTCCAATTTCTGAAAAATCAGTGCTGATTTATGAGTGTCACCTTCCTTGGGGGCAAGTAAAGCCTGACAAGCTATACTTCTCATGGTAAAGGGTACTCATTTTAGGAAGGATATTAATAAACTGGAGCTTGATCTGAGGAGAGTATTCAAGAAGGTGAGGAGGTTGGAAACAGAGCCTTATCATGATCAGTTATAAGACTTAGGGATGTTTACAAGAGGAACTGAAGGTAGGATTTGATAACTGTCCTTAAGGATTTGGAGAGCTACTGTGAAAGAGGGATCCCAC